>CM046943.1:133249073-134449073 GCA_025698515.1 Gossypium sturtianum | reverse complement strand
AATTAATAGGGTGAGTCGCGAGACTCGATGTGCAACCCTCATGCACCACTAGATTTTGGCCTTAGGCCCATAAAATGATTAATAATTCCATTTATAAAAAAAGGAATAACAAATAATATGCAAGGCCCAACCCATTTGCCTAGGTTTCCATCCGCTACACGCCCCCGTACCAGCCATTCACACCATTGGGGATTTCTACAATCGACCCACACCGCTACACGCCAAGATGGCAGTCATGCTGCTCATCAACATATGATGGCCGAAGCCCTTATAACATATAATGGCCGAAGCCCGTATAACATTTAATGGCCGAAGCCCGTATAACAGTTCACGGCATTAGCCGCTACATCAGATCACGGTAAAACCGCTACACATATAACGTATAACTTCCTCCTTTCATCAACCCAACCCATGCAATCACATACAAGCATTTTACTTATAACATATAAACAGATTACTTACTAACCTGGTGAACCGCTTTTACCCTCCTTGGGCTTTCATCAATAAATCGAGATGTCGGCAATTATCAAAACATATAAATCTTATGATCATGCATTTTATGATTAGATCTAGATGGTGGGAAGTACTACACACACGATATTGCGAAATCCAATATTCTTAGTCGATGTCCTTGCTATCCTGATCTATTATCCTCAATGTAAAGCCTTGCTCAAAAGCCGGAAAAACACACAAAGATTTAGCCCCTTCAACAATCGGTCAAGGTTAATAAATCCCAAATTACACGTTAAAACTAATAGATCCCTTACCTTGAAATCCCGAAAGTAACACGATTCTATAACTTAGAGATCTATGCGATTGACTCCACTAAAGTTCCCTTGATTTCGGCACAAGTAGGCACCACGTATAATTCGGCAATCACAGGAGATGAGATCTAGGGATTTCGGCTTTTAGGAAAATCCTGGAAAAGTATGAACAAGAGAAGGCTGATGTGTCTTTGGCTTTTAAAATACTTGAGTGAGGAGTTTCGGTTTACGACAGAAAAGAGAAGAAGAAAAGAAAACAAGGAAGAGACTTGAAGATTTCGGCTAGGAAGAAAAAGAATGGAAAGAGTTTCGCTTTTGAATCAAAGTGAAGATGAGGGAATAGGCTTAGAAATTTTGGCTTTTGCAGAGAATGAAGAAGAAGATGGAACTTTAGGAGTTTTCGGCTTTTACTCGGAGAAGAAGAGAAAAGAATGAGAGAAAAACCCAAATGACGAAATTGAAGAGATATTCCCCTATTTATAGAAATTTGGCACTTACCTAACCTTGTAGATAAATCCTATCTTTTCTCCTTTATCTTAATCTACTAGCTCATCTAAAAGAGACTTAATTATCTCTAACTCCTCCCTCCTTTATCAAAGCATATTATCCACATATTTTAATCATTAAAATCCCTAAATTTTAGCCTTTATCCGCTTATTATCCACATAAAATAAATTCCTAAATAATAGCCTTTATCCGCTTATTATCCATATATTTTAAACATTAAAACCCCTAAATTTTAGCCTTGTTGCCATCCACTCCACCTAATCCTAATGCCCAAAATTTAGCTAACTTAAATTAAAACAATTGGGCTCCATGAAACTTAAATTTGGGCCCCTTACTCCCTTGTGTGGCGTCACCTCCTAAGATTGGGCCACAAGCCCACTTTGGTATTTTAAACATAGATACTACCTTTTAAACCCTATAATGCCCAAACAGATAATTTTAATCAAGGCCTCTACCTAAGCGTGAGCCCAATTTGGACCCCTAACACTTAAATTAACACATTAAACATATACACCCATTAAACGCATAGGCCCAAAAATTCAGGATGTTACATTTTTCTTTCATCACGAGCCTCAGAATCATCTTTCTTCTTTTCTTTACTTAGCTCCTCGGCTTTGCAAGCTCTTTCAACTAAGACAACAAATTCATTTATATCAAGTATCCCAACCAATAACTTAATATCCTCGTTCAACCCTTCTATGAAGCGTTTACACATAGTGGCTTCGGTCGAAACACATTCCTGTGCATACTGGCTCAGTCTCACAAATTCTCGCTCGTACTCAGTAACTGACAAACGGCCCTGTTTCAGCTCTAAAAACTCTTTACGTTTTTTATCAATGATGCGTTGACTGATATACTTCTTTCTGAACTCAACTTGAAAGAAGTCCTAAGTGATTCTCTCTCTCGGAACCACAGAAATCAATGTTTTCCACCAATTATAGGCTGTATCTCTCAACAATGAAACTGCACACTTAATACACTCATCAGGATTCAATGACATTTCATCAAATACTCGAATTGTATTTTCGAGCCAAAACTCGGCCCGCTCGGCATCGTCATCAGCTGTGGCCCTAAACTCTTCGGCCCCATACTTCCGGATCTTATCCACATGAGGTTTATTCAATCGAATCGGATCTATCACTTGTGGCACAACAGGTACTTGTGAGGGTGGAGGTTGTGGAGCAGCCGGATTCGTTCGAGCGAATTCCGAAAACCACTAACTCATCATTCGGAAGAAGGCTTGCTTAGCCTCTGCTCCCTCACTACTATCATTCGGCCTAGATGTGGCTAGCACTGTCTCTTGAGCGGGAGCAGGCACGTTACTCTCTACGTCGTCAGCAACTGCTCGATCGGGATCCATTACTATACGAAAACACATTTATAACTGTCAGAATTCATCACACTATCGCAATTTCATATATGGCATGTATAGCTAGACTAACACACGCTATGTTAGTCCGAGAATTGACTAAATCGTAGCTCTGATAACAATAAAATGTAACACCCCTAACCCAAAACCGTCGCCAAAATAGGGTTAAGAGGCGTTACCGATCAAATCGAATCATTACACAACCATTTCACAATACTAAGTCATTCATCCATCATCTATACACATTATCAACCATATGGTCCCTTATTGAGGTCTATAAGACCTTAAACACATGCTAGAATAGGGTCGGGACTAAACCGAACACTTACGAAAGTTTTCATAATTTCAAATATTCACCAAGTCTGTTGAGGTCACGCGACCGTGTAACCAGGACGTGTGCCCCACACGGTCACCAGACACCCCCACGTGTCTAAGCCATGCCAAAACAGAGCAAGCATTCTGACTTCTCCACACGGCCACCAAGCACGCCCGTGTGCTCAGGCCGTGTGCCCTTAAGCCACATACTGACTTATTCACACGGCGACTAGGCACGCCCGTGTGCCATGGCCATGTACAACTAAGCTAGCTACTGAATTTACCCCACGGTCATTGAACACGCCCGTGTGTCATAACCGTGTAAGCAAAACAGGCCATTTGCAAGGCCAATTTGCCACCCACACAAGGGTCAAACCTACAAGCACATTTAAGCATACTTCCACACATAAATTGGCAACCAATTTTCATGTCAAGTGATCAACATATCATCTCATATAATCTCATTCTATACATGTCAACTTAGGAACTAAATTACACAACTTGAACACTTTCAATACCAAACATGATTCATCCCCAAATTCACTAAATCATACTAGCATCATACCATCACTAAGATTACCATTCATAAGACATTTTCTTTACCCACAAGCTATACCAAAATATGCATCATATATCAAAGCCATACATGTTTAAAGCCAACACACATCTAGCCACATCACAAGGCTATTTACACATCTCGAACACGTCTTACAAAACTAGCCTATACATGCCATATTTCAACTATGTACATCTTTCCCAAAAGTACCAAATAGATTACCAATAGTGTGATTGAGATGCTGACGATTCTTGGATCCGAGCTAGCTTTACTGACACTGCAAAGCAGAGAAACAAATCACACAGTAAGCTTTCCAAAGCTTAGTAAGTTCGTAACATAATACATTATAATAAAACAAATCATCCCATAGATTATTTCATATATACATATATATAATGCCATCCAAAACTAAAATGCTCATTTAACATTTCATAATCTCATTCATAGATTCATCAACCACATAGGTTCCTAGTGTACCTTAGCCAACACCTAGTAGTCAATTATATTTGCTACTCAGTACTCTCTTTTCCCTTTCGATCAATTTCCGTCTCTTCTTTGATTCAATCGCACACTTAGTGCCCCGATATTTAGCCGAAAGCTTAATTATCATCGCACACATAGTGCATTTATATCGAACTGTTTCTTCAATAGGTATCGCATTACAATTACCAACCATAAAGTCAAAGCTTATATTATTTCGCACATACAGTGTTGATCATCTCGATCACGTTTCCGAATACGCACACTTAGTGCCACATAACTCAAACTCAACTCTCACATAGTATCCACATTTCAATATCATTATAACATTCATTTCATAGCATTTAACATAACTAGATGTTCATATTATGTCCGAACTTACCTCGGACGTTGAACTATCGCAGGCTTCAGTCGAATCGAGCACTTTATCTTTGCCTCGATCTCGATCCGAACCTATCCTCTCTTGGTCTATACACATTCAAATTCAATCCATTCAATCACAAAATCATTCATTTTAGTCCAAACACACATATTTAGGGCATTTTACAAAATAGCCCTCATATTTTCACATTTCGACACTTTAGTCCCTATTTCACAAAATCATCAAATTCACACAATTTCTTTTCACACAAGCCTAACCGAATTTTCCTTGAGTTCATTCAAGCCCAAACATTTCATTTATTTTACATTTTAGTCCTTCAACTTATCATTTTCACAATTTAGCCCTAATTAGCTAAATTCACCAAAAATCCAAGAACAAAATATGTTCATTAAACACATATCTTCCATTTAACACCAATATTCATCACAAAGCTCACCATTTCATCAATGGAACATCTCATAAACATCATCAATTCTTCAAATTACAACATGGGCTTGATAGTAGACTAAGCAACAATCTCAAAAACATAAAAATCATCAAAAACCAAAGTCAAAACATACCTTAATTAAGCTTCAAACTAGCCGAACCCTAGTGTTATTTTTCTTTTATTTTCTTTGCTATTTTCGGCACCAAGATGAACAAAAGATGACCACTTTCATGCTTTTGTTTCATTAAATTATCATTTTAATTGTTCATTTCCATAATTGCCCTTAGTAAACATTAATAATAACACTAAAACCATGCTATCATCTTCCACTAACTAATAAATGGTTTATTAACCTCATAAGGACTCCTCATTTAGATAGCCATAACAAATAGAAATTTAAACAATCAAAGACACAACTTTTACTTTTATGCGATTAAGTCCTTTCTCACACTTTGACACACAGTCGATAAAATTATCACACAGAATTTTCACACAGGTTATAACACATATAATCAACACCAAAAATAATATTAAAAATATTTCTCCAACCCCGGATTTGTGGTCTCAAAACCACTGTTCCGACTAGGTCTAAACTGGCCACATTATTCTGACCTCCCACGCACAAACCTTGTATGGCCCCTACATTTTATTTTTTCCTCTACACGACGTATCGCACACGGTCTAAGGCTCTCTACACGGTCCGATCACACAATCGTGTAGCCCCTAAAACTCAAAATTATAGTTTTGACATTTTCTTTTTTATTTTGTTTAAACCAATCCCTGATTAGGTTTTTAATGGCATTTAGAGAACTAGATTATGCAATTAGGTTTTGGATTAGGAATAGAACAAAGAGATATATGGATGATTGAATTTATTAATTGAATTACTCTTGATTGATTTCCTTAATAGTGAACAATGTACATGTATTTTATGAATACCCGATTGAATGATCCGAATGCCTAAATTGTTGGAAAAAATTGGATGTCTAATTTATTCATGACTGTCATTGATTGATTATGAGATAAAAAGTAAACAATATATTGATTGAATGTCTTGAAATGTATTTATATTACATTTGCATGGGTTGGGTTGATATGATCGGAGGAAGAACCGACAGTATATCTGCGTTTAATCGTTCGCTGTGTACTCACAGTTACAGCAGATTCCAACTGCGATGGTCTCACTGTGTACCCACAATTATAGCAGAGTCTAACTGCGACGTTTTCACTATACTCTTACGACCCCTCTAGCAGCTCTTATCTACGAGATGATTGTGTTTCCGCAGTTACCGACAACTTTTATCTGCAATTATCTGAATCTGAATGTGGTATTAAGTCCACAAATTAGAGTGATGGTGGAGGGAGTTCGGGGTAACTCCCAATTTTGGAGCGCTAGTGGTTGGGGGTAGGACAACCGATTTTTGTATAGCATATTTGACAATTTATGAATACATGACTGAATTTACTTGATGAAATGATTGAACTGATTTATGTTCATATATCTTTTGCGAACAGTATGAATAACTCTGAAATGATTCAGTTGATTGTCTATGTTTGAGAGTATTATTATTACTTGACTAAAGTAGCAACACCGTATTACCACATTTGAAATTGACAAATATTTATAACTGATTGTTATTCTTGGTAATGATGTATGATGTTATTTGATGTTTAAATAAATAATTGTATGATTTGGTTTATTATAAAGGGACTCACATTGAGCTTACATAGCTCACTCCCCCTAATTTCTATCTTTACGATAATTCATCAAGCTAGGATGCGATACCACGACACTCGAAGGGTCTTGGCTTTTGTTTCATCTTTATTTTTTCAATTAATGTTATTATTTTTAATTCCTTAGGAGGTAGATTTATTTTTCGTTTTCTTTTATTATGAACCGTGATTTGGGATTTAGTTTTAATTTAATTGTTAGATACATCTCATTCAATTATAGGTTATAAAATTTAGGTTATTATTTGTTAATATTTGATTAAACCAAATTGTTTTATTAAAAAAACTTACATTTTAATTCCTCTGCTAACTCCAATAAGTTAAATTAGAATATAAATTGTAAATCACCTGAATAAACTTAAGTTTTAAAGAAAAATTGATTTTGATAAAGACCTAGCCATACTGTGGTTAATGTAATCTCCCAAATTCGGGTCTACCGTCTAGGTCGAGTTGGGAAGGTTACAGTAGGAACATATGTGGGGTCATGAAATTTGGTTAAACGTGAGGTCATAATGGCCCTTCTAGGATATTACTAGGAAAGTATTGATAAATAAATAAATAAATTTGTTACTTAGGTTTAGGGAAATCATAATGTGAAAAATGAACATGTTTATAAAGCCACAAAGAAAATATATACTATCAGGAATAAAAAATAGACAAGAAATAGGCTTCGAACCTAATGGTTAAGTGTTAGAGAATCCTTCCTAAAGACCCAAGTTTGATTTTCATTCCTCCCATTTTATTATTTTCGACAAACTAGGGTAAAGTCATAGCCCGAAATAAATATATATGGTTAAGAAATAAAATTAAGTAAGAAATGAGTCTGAGGCTCAATGGTTTAAGAGTTTGAATATCTATCCTAAGGTCCCAAGTTTGAACCCTTCCTTCGCTTTTTATTTCATAATTTAACCAAATACGCCCCAAAACATATGTATATGATTAAGCGTAAAAAATAAACAAGAAATGAGCAAGGGCTCAATGGTTAAGGCATTAGCACTCCTTAGACATCCAAGTTCGAACTTCTCCTTCCCCTTTTATTTTGGAAATTCGGCAAGCCTCCCAAAAAGAAACAATATTTACAATTAAGTGTCAAAACTAAGCAAGAAATAGGCCTTAGGCCTAATTGTTAACACGTTAACATCCTTCCCATAAACCCAAGTTTGAGCCACACTCTTCCCCCTTCCATTTCTTTTTAAATTCGGCTAAGAATAGGGAAAATTTACAAACTGCCGCCTTTTACTCCTAATTTGGGAAATTTGCTTGTGTAGCCTCTAGGGTTTACAAATACTAGGAATTTAACCAATTATTTCCTAATAAGAATTCGTATCTTTCCCTTGATGCAAAATCCCAATAGAATTAAAATTCCACCATTTTTTTCTCTTCTTTTCCTAATTAGATTTTCATATTGCCCATTTCCAAATCCGAATAAAATTTGCTCTCCATCATTCTATTTATTCTCTTTTTTATTTTCTTTCCCTTTTCTTTGTATCGTATTTTCATTCTAATTGTTCATAATTATTTTGCTTTATCGAATCAAATCATCCTCAATTCAATCGTTCTTTGTATCGGTTTTGTAATGGCCATCAATAGCATCCCTACCTTTGCCAATAATCGATAAGTACATCTCGTTTTCGATGTTTAGATCCTAAATTTTTGTAATATTACTATTTGGCGCTAATCTTACGTTTGATTACTCAATAATTTACGATTCTTGCCAAATCTTTTGTTAATCTTGTAACACCCCTAACTCGTATCCGTCACCGATTAGGGTTACAGGGGCATTGCTAGTTATGTCACAACTTTTAATCAATCACTTAAGACATAAACAACAATCTTATAAAGAAATACACATAAATTTAAAATATCATATATGCATGTAAATATGTATTACATTTAATTTCTTAAAACATACTTACCATGCTAGACCTAGGTCATATACTGACATAATCATTAAAGAACATAATTTGAACATACTATGAACATTTATGCATACTACAAAACATATATATAAGATAATTTAAAACACTCTTCATTCAATTAATTAACTAATGTAAATTATTTTTACATATATATATATATACTCCAAATGGGTCATTGCAACGATTTACCAATTGGTTCATTTCATTTAATAAGTTAAGTCACCTTAACTCGATACATATATTCACATAATTAGTTCGTAATCATGTAATAATCATGGCATTTAAATAAGCATATATGAAATCACATGTAAATTTCTCATGTCAAATCAAATAGAACCAACACTCAATCAATCCACTGCATACTTTAATATGTTGACATGCGCAGAATTGAGCCACAAATATTTATACAACTTGTTTATTACTCTCACATACACCAACCGTACCTAATTTGCAAATCATTCAAACATATACTAATTTCCAAAATGCAACTTCTTTTGGCTCAATACACATAATAAGATCAACTTCTAAAATGACAATCTATCAAATGTTATGCATGACATAATAGACTCAAAATAAGTCAAACTACAAACATATGCATACATATATTACCAATTGAAATTTTATAATGTTCAAGCATATGGCCGTATGCCATCAAGACCATATTCCCATCACTTGGCTAGCTCAATACTAATTCACATAAAATGAATTTGATACACATGCACCTATGACTTTCATAATCGAATATGCCATTCAAGTACATGTCCATTAGTTACCCATATTACCCAATTACAAAGTTTACAAAGTTAACTCATGTTTCCAAATTTCACATCAAAATAATATACACCGAATTTTAATCAAATTTATTAAACTACCACACATATTCACACTCAAAAGGTCTATCAAAGACTCGTATATGAGGTTACATATTAAACATACATATTCCATCATTTTGCTTAGCATGATTTAAAACACATCCATAATCATTATCCAAGTAAACTTGCACTTTTACCATAAACAAGATTTGCATAACCATAGGTTAATTAATAAAAGGCAAGCCATTTTCGCATGGCTATAAACATTAACAAAGTATCATTCAAAATGTCAAACTAGCCTATACATGCCTTATGCTAAAATTCAACTTCTAAGAGTACCAAATAAGTCGATAGTGTGGGTGACTTCAACGATGATTTTCCCGAGCCCGTAGCTTGATCAAAATCTATAAAACAGAGTGAAAACATACAGAGTAAGCTAACTTAGCTTAGTAAGTCTTAAGCATCTTAACAATTTAACTAAGTATTCAATTAAATTAAATGCAGAATAAAATTCTTAACATTTATAAAATAACATATCACATATGTACAATCATGGCGTAGAACTATATAGGTATAATTCCTCATATCAATAACAATCTCAAATAAGCAAGTAAACATACTAACTCAATGTCATTTTTTTATCACATATCCTACGTGCAGAATATACGAACACATTTCTATCATCTTACTTATTCAAGAAGCATCACATATAACACGAACTTGATTCAATACATACCTTTCAAAGCCGAACACTCAAACTCATAGTATTAAAATTTGACTTGTTCGAATACCATCATAACTCAGGTCATTTTATTCATAAGCGTAAACTCGTATTAACGATCACCGTATAAAACCCGCTAGGCGTAAGCTCTTTGATCATACACCGCACTAAGCACTAAGCGCTAGACCAAAGGTCCGATATTCATTCACCGGCTATAAGCACGCTAGACCAAAGGTCCGATATTCGTTCACCCCGCTATAAGCTCTTTGGACCAAAGGTCCGATATTCATTCACCCGGCTATAAGCTCCTGCTGGGCAATAAGCCCGATGTAGTTAATCAAGCAAGGGCACGCTAGGCATGAGCGAATATTTATGTTATCGAACCAACTAAATCACATTACACATTATCAATATCATTGCTAATTTACTTTAATACATTTGGCTTTGACATACTTAAATTCACAATTTCATAATTCACTTGTAGACTAGATTATAATCGATACTTACGATATTAACTTGCTTAAAGACTTACCTCGACTATTGATGGACTGACGAAGATTGGCTATTCGTGAATTTTCGCTTTTCCCGATCCAAATCCGATTTTCTTTGTTCTTGATCTAAACATATTTAAAATAAGCTCATTCAAGTACGTTTCATTTCAATTTAATCCAAAAATACCGAAATGGGCAAATTACCATTTTGCCCTAATATTTCACACTTTTATAATTTGGTCCTATTTGCACAAAACACAAATTAAGCAAAATTTCACAACAATGTAGTTAGGCGAATCTTCCACATAAATATATAAGTCCCTAGATTTTATTTATTTTGCATTTTAACCCCTAAAAAAAATTATTTTCTCAATTTAGCCCTAATTACTCAAATTCACCAAAAGTCTCAATACAAAACATATTAATCTAACATATTTCTTTCATAATCCATCAACTATCATCATAAAACTCATGAACTCGTCAATGGCACACTTCAAAATATTCATCAAAATAAAAAATTCAAGCATGGGTCTTGAAGTATTCGAAGCAACGATTTCAAAAACATAAAAATTATCAAAAACCGAACAAAACACATACCTAAATCCAAGCTCCCAAGTGCCGAATATGCTAGGTTTTATTCTTTCTTTTTCTTTTGTTAAATTCGGCTAAGTAAGGAAGATGACAACATGGTTTCATTTTTATGTTATTTTAACATATATTATAATTTATAAAAAGTTTACTATTTTACCCTTTTTAATGTTTAATTATAAAACATAATGATATGGACAAAGTTGTCCTATGTCAGTCCACTAACTCCTAAAATGGGCTAATTGCCCTTTTAGGACTTCAATTTAAAAAGCCACAGCAATTAAGCAGGTTTACACTATAGTTTGTAACTTTTACACTTTACGCGATTAAGTCCTTTTATTTAATTAAACACACAAATAATCAAATTTTCATCTGAAACTTTCACACATAATAATTCACATATAGTAAACACAGAAAATAATATTTAAATATTTTTGGACTCGGTTAAGTGGTCCCGAAACCACCGTTACGATTAGGGTCAAACTCGGTCACATACAACTCTCCCCCTTAGGGATTTTCAGTCCCAAAATCTTACCGTTGAACAAAGTCGGATATTGTTGCCTCATCGAATCCTCGAGGCTCCCACGTAGCCTCTTCTACCCCATGTCGATTCCATAGTATCTTTACTAACAAAATTTTCTTGTTTCTCAACTCTTTCATTTCACGAGCTAAAACACGGATCGGTTCTTCCTCGTACATCATATCGGATTGGATTTCAATCTCGAGACGGGACAATCACATGTGACGGATCGATCTATATCTACTGAGCATCGAAACATGAAATACGTTGTGTATCTTTTCTAATTCGTAAGGCAAGCGCAATCTATAAGCAACGGCCCGATACGATCGATCGATAATCTCATACGATCGATGAATCTCGGACTTAATTTGCCTTTACGACTAAATCAAGTACTTTCTTCCATGGAGAAACTTTCAAAATACTGACCTCAGACACGAAACTCAATGTCTTTACGTTTCAAATCAGCGTAGGACTTTTGTCGTCGGATGCAACTTTCAAATTATCTCGGATTATTGCCACTTTACTGTTCGGTCTCTTTAATCAAATCAACCCGTGTATCTTGTTTTCACCGAGCTCGGTCGATATAATGGTGTACGACACTTGCGGCCGTATACAAAGCTTCGTAAGGTGCCATTTTGATACTAGATTGAAAGCTATTATTGTAAGCAAATTCAATCAAGGGTAAGTATCATTCCCACGTACATTCAAACTCGAAAACGCAACATCTCAACATGTCCTCAAGTATCTGAATGGTTCGTGCAGACTGACCATCAGTCTGCGGATGAAAAGCTGTGCTAAAATGTAGTTTGGCACCTAAAGCATCTTGCAATTTCTTCCAAAACATAGCGTGAATCTCGTGTCTCTGTCCGAAACAATGGAAATCGGTACACCATGTAATCTCACAATTTGAGATACATACAACTCAGCAAGCTTATCGAGCGAATAATCCGTACGAACTGGAACAAAATGAGCTGATTTGGTTAGTCTATCCACTATAACCCAAATTGCATCTTTCTTGCTCGGTGTCATAGGCAAGCCGGATACAAAATCCATAGTAATTCTGTCCCACTTCCATTCGGTATCATGATCGGTGAAGTAACCTGAAGGCACCGATGTTAAGCCTTTACTTGTTGACAAACTAAGAACTTTGAAACAAATTCGGATATGTCCCGTTTCATACCAAATTTCACCAATAGAACTGTCTCAAATCATTATACATTTTCGTATTTACCGGATGTGCGGACAATGTATCAATCTCTATGTGAGCTTCATTCAATATCATCTCAATCAAATCCGAATTTCTCGGCACACACATTCGACCTTTCAAATTCAAACAATCATTCTCATCAATTCGAAACTCGATTCAACGTTACCTTCTGCACCGAACTCGTCTTGTTAACAATTCTTTATCAACTTTACGGGCATCGCGAACTTGTTGAATAAATAACGGTCTTGTTTTTAATTCAAATACTATCGAACCATCAACAAACATAGTCATATGTATGTTCAACGCACGAAGAGCAAATAATGATTTTTGACTTAAAGCATCCGCAACAGCATTGGCTTTTCCCGGATGGTAATCAATCACTAATTCATAGTCTTTCAACAGCTCTAACCATCTGCGTTGTCTCAAGTTTAGATCTTTCTGAGTCATCAGATACTTCAAACTTTGTGATCTGAATAGACATGACATTTCTCCCCGAACAGGTAATGACGCCAAATCTTCAATGCGAATACAATAGCTGCTAGCTCTAAATCATGCGTCGGGTAATTTCTTTCATGCGGCTTCAATTGTCTCGGCGTAGGCTACAACTTTACCTTCTGCATCAAAACGCAACCCAAACCATTCAAAGAAGCATCACTATAAATAACAAATTCTTTACCCGACTCAAATGAACTAATCTTTGGAGCTTGGTCAAAGGGCTTTCAAGCGATCGAAACTTTTCTCGACACTTTTCCGACCATTCAAATCTCACATCTTTCTGTAATAGCTTTGTCAACGGGGTAGCTATTATAGAAGAACCTTTCACAAATCTTCTATAGTAACCAGCAAGTCCCAGAAAACTTCGAATTTCAGAAACATTTTTCGGGGGTTTCCAATCGAGTATAGCCGATATTTTATTCGGATCAACCCGAATACCTGATGCTGAAACAACGTGGCTCAGAAAACTTACCTCGTTCAGCCAAAACTCACACTTGCTAAACTTTGCGTACAACTGTTTATCTCGCAAAGTTTGTAGCACCAGTCTCAGATGCTCAGCATGTTCGGTTTCATCTCTGGAGTAGATCAGAATATCATCTATAAATACTAACACAAATCGGTCCAAATACTGTCTAATAATCCGATTCATCAGATCCATAAAAATAGCAGGTGCATTAGTAAGCCCAAAAGGCATAACCAAAAACTCATAATGTCCGTACCTCGTTTGAAATGCAGTCTTTGGCACATCGGAATCTCTGACTTGCAACTGATAATAACCCGATCTCAAATCTATCTTCGAAAATACTGAAGCCCCTTTCAACTGATCAAATAAGTCATCAATCCGAGGCAACGGGTATTTATTCTTTATTGTCACTTTATTCATTCTTAGATAATCAATACACATTCGCATAGTCCCATCTTTCTTTTTCACAAACAATGTAATGGTGCACCCAGGGAGAAAAAATCGGTCGTGCAAAGCCCCTATCTCACAATTCTTGCAAGCGTGCTTTCAACTCTTTCAATTCGATGGGTGCCATTCGATATGGAGCTATTGAAATCGAGTCATCCGGTACTAATTCAATACCAAATTCTATCTCTCAAATCAAGCATGAAACCGGTAATTCTTGAAACACCTCTGGGTATTCACACACAATCGATGCGGATTCAATTTGCTTTTCGACACTTTATTATCCAACACATAGGCCAAGTAAGCTTCACATCCTTTTCTCACATACTTACGAGCTAACATCGAGGATATTACTGCCGGTAACCCATTCAGGTCATTAGATTTAATCCGGATGATCTCACCGTTCTGACATTTCAATTCAATGGTCTTTCTTTTGCAATTCACCACAGCATCGTGCAAAGTTAACTAGTCCATTCCCAAAATTATATCAAATTTGTCGAAAGGCAACAACATTAAATCAGCTGGAAAACATGAATCCCGAATCATCAGCGGGCAACCTTTACACACTTTATCAACGAGAACACATCTACCCAAGGGGTTGGATACACAAATCACAAACTCGATAGACTCAGCGAGCGCGAGTCTTCTTTGGATACTAAAGTTTCACCTGAGATAAGAATGAGTTGAACCGGATCAATCAATGCAATCACGGTAGTATCATAAAGTGTGAAAATACCGGTAATAACATCGGAGAAGCGACATCCTCCCTAGCGCGAATAGCATATGCTCTAGCGGATGCTCGAGCCTCTGATCGAACCGCGGTGTCCTTCATTCCTCTCGATTGCCACCTACATTCCACACAATATGCGGGTGATGCGCCTCTTCTTTGACAGCGTTGCTCGGTTTAGTGTTACGAACCGTATTTTGCTCGGCTAGCATCGAACACTCTCAAATAAAATGGTCCGACGATCCACATTTAAAGCGGGACCGATCATGGAATCTACAACTCCCGAATGCCATTTTCCACAATGCTTGCACTCGGCCGGTTCTGTGAACATTACTAACACTAGCCATCGAAGTGGCTCGGGAACCACAGGAGGCCGATCTCGTCTAGAAATGCAAGTAGCCTTATGGCGGCTGGATTCATCTTTAAACTTCTTTGATGCGGAATGAAAGGTCTTACTCGATGATCTTTTTCAAATGTCTCTTGCTTCAAACTCGACTTTTCTTTTCTCTTTCCCAAGCTCTTGACTTTGCAAGCTCGTTTGACAAGTACTACAAACTCTTTAATCTCGAGTATGCCAACTAACAATTTAATATCTTCATTCGGACCGTCTTCAAACCTTTTGCACATAATGGCTTGGTTGACACACACTCTCGGGCATATCGGCTCAATCGGCGAACTTCCGCTCATACTCGATCATGGTCATTTGACCTGTTTCAATTCTAGAAATTCTTTTAGTTTTTGATCGATGAATCTCGATCGATATATTTCTTACGGAACTCGATCTGGAAGAAATCCCAAGTCACTTTTTCTTTGGAACCACCGATACTAGTGTATTCACGGTGATATGCGGTGTCCCGTAGTAAAGATATAGCACACTTCAGGCATTCATCTGGAGTACATGACAGCTCATCAAGCACCCGAATAGTGTTATCAAGCCACATCTCAGCTCGCTCCGCATCGTCATCATCATTGGCTTTAAATTCTTCGGCCCCATGTTTCCTGATTTTATCAATGGGAGGCCTGCTAGATCTCATCGAATCTATCACCGAAGGTGCTAAAGGTATCAGAATTGGATTATTCGGGGGTGGAGGTTGTTTTATAGCCGAATTAGTCCGGATATATTGAGTAAACCATTCGTTCATCATCTGGTAGAAGGCTTGTTTAGCCTCCCCCTCATGGCTACTCGAGACAGGTCGAGAGTTTATCGGTGCTGACTCATGAGCGAAATCAGGCGCTACGCTCTCAACATCATCAGCTACGGCTCTGTCGGGATCCATTTACTATATAAAACACAATTTAGATGTCAGAAGTCACCACACTAACGTATTATAAAATTTAAGGCATGTATAGCTAGACTCACATACGCTACGGTAGTCCTAGAATCGACTAAACCATAAGCTCTGATACCAATCAAATGTAACACCCCTAACTCGTATCCGTCACCAGATTAGGGTTACAGGGCATTGCTAGTTATGTCACAACTTTTAATCAATCACTTAAGACATAAACAACAATCTTATAAAGAAATACACATAAATTTAAAACAGTCATATATATGCATGTAAATATGTATTACATTTAATTTCTTAAAACATACTTACCATGCTAGACCTAGGTCATATCTGACATAATCATTAAAGAACATAATTTGAACATACTATAAACATTTATGCATACTACAAAACATATATATAAGATAATTTAAAACACTCTTCATTCAATTAATTAACTAATGTAAATTATTTTTACATATATATATATATATACTCCAAATGGGTCATTACAACGATTTACCAATTGGTTCATTTCATTTAATAAGTTAAGTCACCTTAACTCGATACATATATTCACATAATTAGTTCGTAACTATGTAATAATCATGGCATTTAAATAAGCATATATGAAATCACATGTACATTTCTCATGTCAAATCAAATAGAACCAACACTCAATCAATCCACTGCATACTTTAATCTGTTGACATGCGCAGAATTGAGCCACAAATATTTATACAACTTGTTTATTACTCTCACATACACCAACCGTACCTAATTTGCAAATCATTCAAACATATACTAATTTCCAAAATGCAACTTCTTTTGGCTCAATACACATAATAAGATCAACTTCTAAAATGACAATCTATCAAATGTTATGCATGACATAATAGACTCAAAATAAGTCAAACTACAAACATATGCATACATATATTACCAATTGAAATTTTATAATGTTCAAGCATATGGCCGTATGCCATCAAGACCATATTCCCATCACTTGGCTAGCTCAATACTAATTCACATAAAATGAATTTGATACACATGCACCTATGACTTTCATAACCGAATATGCCATTCAAGTACATGTCCATTAGTTACCCATATTACCCAATTACAAAGTTTACAAAGTTAACTCATGTTTCCAAATTTCACATCAAAATAATATACACCTAATTTTAATCAAATTTATTAAACTACCACACATATTCACCCTCAAAAGGTCTATCAAAGACTAAGTATATGAGGTTACATATTAAACATACATATTCCATCATTTTGCTTAGCATGATTTAAAACACATCCATAATCATTATCCAAGTAAACTTGCACTTTTACCATAAACAAGATTTGCATAACCATAGGTTAATTAATAAAAGGCAAGCCATTTTCGCATGGCTATAAACATTAACAAAGTATCATTCAAAATGTCAAACTAGCCTATACATGCCTTATGCTGAAATTCAACTTCTAAGAGTACCAAATAAGTCGATAGTGTGGGTGACTTCAACGATGATTTTCCCAGAGCCCGTAGCTTGATCAAAAATCTATAAAACAGAGTGAAAACATACTGAGTAAGCTAACTTAGCTTAGTAAGTCTTAAGCATCTTAACAATTTAACTAAGTATTCAATTAAATTAAATGTAATAAAATTCTTAACATTTATAAAATAACATATCACATATGTACAATCATGGCCAACCTATATAGGTATAATTCCTCATATCAATAACAATCTCAAATAAGCAAGTAAACATACTAACTCAATGTCATTTTTTTATCACATATCCTACGTCATCGAATATACAAACACATTTCTATCATCTTACTTATTCAAGAAGCATCACATATAACACTTAACTTGATTCAATACATACCTTTCAATAGAACACTCAAACTCATAGTATTAAAATTTGACTTGTTCGAATACCATCGTAACTCGGTCATTTTATTCATAAGCGTAAACTTCGTATTAACGATCACCGGTATAAAACCCGCTGGGCGTAAGCTCAATCATACACCAAGCACTAAGCTCCGCTAGACCAAAGGTCCGATATTCATTCACCGGCTATAAGCCTGCTAGACCAAAGGTCCGATATTCGTTCACCGGCTATAAGCCTGCTGGACCAAAGGTCCGATATTCATTCACCGGCTATAAGCCTGCTAGGCAATAAGCCCGATGTAGTTAACCGGCACAAGGCACGCTAGGCATGAGCCCGAATATTTATGTTCACCAGACCAACTAAATCACATTACACATTATCAATATCATTGCTAATTTACTTTAATACATTCGGCTTTGACATACTTAAATTCACAATTTCATAATTTAGCTTGTAGACTAGATTATAATCGATACTTACGATATTAACTTGCTTAAAGACTTACCTCGACTATTGATGGATGATTTAAGATCGGCTATTCGTGAATTTTCGCTTTTCCCAGATCCAAATCGATTTTCTTTGTTCTTGATCTAAACATATTTAAAATAAGCTCATTCAAGTACATTTCATTTCAATTTAATCCAAAAATACCGAAATGGGCAAATTACCATTTTGCCCCTAATATTTCACACTTTTATAATTTGGTCCTATTTGCACAAAACACAAATTAAGCAAAATTTCACAACAATGTAGTTAGGCCGAATCTTCCACAGAAATATATAAGTCCCTAGATTTTATTTATTTTGCATTTTAACCCCTAAAAAAATTATTTTCTCAATTTAGCCCTAATTACTCAAATTCACCAAAAGTCTCAATACAAAACATATTAATCTAACATATTTCTTTCATAATCCATCAACTATCATCATAAAACTCATGAACTCGTCAATGGCACACTTCAAAATATTCATCAAAATAAAAAATTCAAGCATGGGTCTTGAAGTATTCGAAGCAACGATTTCAAAAACATAAAAATTATCAAAAACCGAACAAAACACATACCTAAATCCAAGCTCCCAAGTGCCGAATATGCTAGGTTTTCTTCTTTCTTTTCTTTTGTTAAATTCGACTAAGTAAGGAAGATGACAACATGGTTTCATTTTATGTTATTTTAACATATATTATAATTTATAAAAAGTTTACTATTTTACCCTTTTTAATGTTTAATTATAAAACATAATGATATGGACAAAGTTGTCCTATGCCGTCCACTAACTCCTAAAATGGGCTAATTGCCCTTTTAGGACTTCAATTTAAAAAGCCACAACAATTAAGCACTTTACACTATAGTTTGTAACTTTTACACTTTTACGCGATTAAGTCCTTTTATTTAATTAAACACACAAACAATCAAATTTTCATACGAAACTTTCACACATAATAATTCACATATAGTAAACACAGAAAATAATATTTAAATATTTTTGGACTCGGATTAAATGGTCCCGAAACCACCATTCGATTAGGGTCAAACTCGGATCATTACAAATCTTGTCAAATCTTGAAACCAACTATTAATTCGTGCGTCAATGTTGTTTGAATGATCGGATTTAGGTGAACTGGATCAGAATTGGGCTTGAGAAACATATATCGGAACCCCGGTGAAAGGTTTGTGTTCTTTACCAAGCGAATTGAGGCAAACCATGTCTAGGATTAGGGCCACCTAGGCTAGTTCGTGAACCACACAACCAAATTGCTACCGTATTGATCTTTCATAAGCATATTAATTTCTATCGTATTGATTTGTTATAAGCATTTTAATTGTTACTGTATTGATCTGTTATAAGCATATCATATTACATTGCATGGGGTTGGACAATATGTATAGAGGAAGCATTGACAATTTATCTGCAAATTTGTTGTGCAAACCACAGCCATCGGCAGTTTATCTGTAAATTTGTTGTGTATCCACAGCCAGAGGCAGATTCTATCTGTGAGATTTTTGATGTGTATTCACAGCTAAAGATAGATTTTATTTGCAAGATTTTTACTGTGTATCCATAGCCATAAGCATATTCTATTTGCTTGTTGTGTATCCACAACCATTTGCAGTTTATCTACAAACTATTGATGGTTAAACCACAACCCGGTGCGTAGGTAGTTGGAGTTCAGAGGAACTTTCATTGTGGTGTGTAGTGGAGTTGGGTATGATCTTTTTTTGATATATTGAAATTGCACACGTGCATACATAAACTGTGAACTCTAAAATATTATATTGATAGTTGATTCATAAAACCGATACTCTGAATTGATAATTTATGGTGACCATTCTATGCATTGTTATTTAGTATGTTTTATCAACTGTTTGAATTGATTTTTTGGTGATTGAACTCACATTGAGTTTCATAGCTCACTCCCTGTTTATTTCCATCTCAACAGATAACCCACTAGGTTAGGGCGTGGACACGGCATTTGGAGGGTCTCAGCTTGGAACAGTTTTTTTACTAATTAAAGTATATTAGGTTTATTATTCACATTCTCTGTTATTAGAGACTATATTGTTTTATTATTAAACTATGCCATGAAACTTAAGTTTTGGGTTTTATATAACATGCATAACATTTAATTTGTTTTTTTTTTTTTTAATGTTGAGATATGAATTTTAATTATTGATGCATGAAATATAGTTTGTATTTAAACTAAGTTAATTATCACTATTCCGTTGCTAGGTGATAATTAAATTTTGGATAATAAATAAATTAGAAATTAATTAAGTTTTCAAAAGGTAAACACCGTTACAAGAAAAATGTTAAACCTAATCGGTTTTTGTTAACCCATGGGTTTTTCTGAAAAATAGACTAAGTTTTCTTCTAAAGATAAACAAATGTTTTAAAATGACGGTTTTATAAACTTCAATAGTTTACCGGGCCATTTTGGTGACTAATATAATCTTCCGAATTCGAGTTTAACGTCTAAATCAGATTGAAGAAATTTCATAAAATTAATGTAATAGTTACGTAATAAATAAGGTATCAGGCCAGTTTCAGACAAACCAAACCAACCTTTAAATCACTAAACGCATCATTTAAAAAACTAAAAGCATGCACAACATTTTAAAATTCAATCATTATAATAAAAATTTATGAATTAAATTTTAAAATTCAATAATTATAATAAACATTTATGAATTAAGGCACAACATAAGTATAACATAAAAAAGAAACATTTAAAAAGAAAAATTAAATCATGATATTAAACGATACCTATTATAAGGAAATTACTATATAGCACATACACAACAAAAAATAATAAAATAATATAAAAAATACTATAAACATGAAAATGATAAATTTTATATGTAAATTTTTAAAATTTTACCTGATGTAAATATATGAAAATTTCAAGGTATATATTTGGACATTCATAATAATAAAATTTTAATTCTCCAATGAAAATAAAAAAGAAAAGAAAAGAAAATCATTTTCATTTTCATTTTCATTTTTTGTTAGCTTAAGGGTGCAAAAAGCCCTTAAAATTTTTCAAAAAAAAATTAAGTCTTTTCTTTTTTATACTTATTTGAGTACTTGAACTTTCAAAATGCATCAAAAAAGCCCTTAAACCTTAAAAAAAAAAAAAGACAATTAAACCTCTTTTTTTTTAAACTCAATTGGGTACTTGAACTTTCAAAATGCATCAAAAAGACCCTCAAACTTTTTCAAAAAAAAAGAGCAATTAAGCCACTGCTATTATTAAAAATTAAAAAAATTATAAAAATCGTAAAAATATATAAAAAAATTGTGAAATTTTATAAAAATCGTAAAAAATTATAAAATATATAGAAATATAAAAAAATTATAAAATTTTATAAAGTCGTAAGAAAATTACACAAAATGTAAAGAAATATAAATTTATTAAAAACATTAATAAAAATTATCGTACCAAAAGAAGCATTTTATATGTTTTCTATACCTTTTATTGATTTTTATTTTTTTATCATTTTTCACCACATGTCACTACCGTGTTTGCGACAAATGATGACTTTAATTGAAAAAACTAGGGTCATTAATTTTTTTGATATTTTTTATAAAATTTTACAATTTTTTATTTTTTACTATTTTTATAAAAAGTATTAAAAATTAATTTTATTTTATTTTATTAAAATTTAATAAATTTTCTAAATTTTTTATTATTTTTCTAAGTTTTAACACTAGTAGGGGCTTAATTGCTTTTCTTTGAAGAAATTTAAGGTTCTTTTGAAATTTCAAGTGCTCAATAAAAAAGAAAGAACTTAATTATTTTTTTTAAAAAAAATTGAGGACTTTTTACACTTTTAAACCTTTTTATTCCTATTTCCTTCTCCTTTTCCCTTTCAATGTTTCAACATATTCTCCTCTTATATATTGTCATAGATAACAACTAGTTTGTATTTTCATGTGATGTAGATGTTGATCTTTTATATTAAATTTATAATGTTTTTATAATATTAAAATTTTTAATGATTAATAAATTGAAAAGTATTATGATTACAAAATATTTTTAAAAATATTTAGATTGTGTTTAATAAACCATTGAAAATTTTATTTCATTGAAAATGAAAAGTTTCAACATTTAATATTTTAAATGTGTTTCATAATTATTTCAATTTTTTACTTAATAGAAAATGTTTAACATAAAATGTTGAATAATATAAGTAAATAAGTAGCTACTTATCACTTAATATAGAAAATATTAAGTTGATTTTATTTTATTAAAAAAATTAAAATAAATTATACTTTAAAAAAAGAGATAATCGAATTTACATATCTATCTTTCATCCAAAACTATTTGAATATTAATATTATATAAACATTTTAAAAATTATTATTTAATTTTATAATATTAATATAATTTTTAGTACTGAACACTAATATTATATTAATAAGATTAAAATTAAAAAATTAATAATATTTTAAAAAATCAATATTTACTTTTATTAGAAAATAATAATCATATTTAGTACTTGTATTTACTAATTAACCAAACAAATTTCTTATTTTAAATTCAATACTTATAAAATTTAGCAGTAAAAATTCAATACTTAATTTTTTAGTACTTAAATTTTCAGTTTATCAAACACATGCTTGATTAATTCAGAATCAATTTTATTTAATTTTAAAATATTTAATATTAAAAAATATATAAAAATTCATTATGGTTTGAATATTAATATTATAATTTATAATTTAAGTAATATTATTAATAATTTCTTATAGGATATTTGTTTTTTTTTATATTGTTACATTAATTTATTTTAATGTCAAAATTGTTAATATTCAATTGTTTTAATTTTGTATTTATATTTACTCTACTTTAATCAATGAATGTAATTAACTCTAATTATATTTGAAAATATAAATTTAATTTGATAAATATTATCAATGTGTTATTTTAAAACTATATTTTATGCTTAAAAATTTAATATTAATTTATTTTAATATAATAACATTTAAATTTAATTTAATTAAGTAAAATCTTAAAATAATGAGATAATCATTTTTCCTCATAAATTTTGATATAATTTTGATTTTAAATAAATTAAGTAAAAGGTATGAAATAACTTTAAAAAATTAAAATATAAGAAACAAAAGAATAATTTATCTTAATTGTAAATAAATGCTTGAACTAGTAAGTAATATTTATCCAAAAATACATCTGTAACATAAGCGTAACTATTTTTTTTTAACCTCGCATTACTATAATGTTTATAAATATGATTAAGTCAATTAATTGATAAAATCGAGGATAAAAGTAGATTCAATTTATTTTGTTTAATTCATATGTCGATTCAGTTTTAGTTTTAGAAAGGACCAAATCCATCCATTGCTTTTCATATCTAGACTTGTTAGTGGGTTGGGTTATTAGTTTAGGTTTAAAAGTCCGTTCGAAAAATAAGAAAATTTAGATAAAAATACGAGATTCGAAAAATGAGCTTGAATAAAATTGAATACTTGTTTTTTTTTTTTATATAAGTCGGCCTTGGGCAAAATTTTTTTGGCCTGACCCTAACCCAACCAGACTTGAATATATTATATTATAATAAATAATTATATTAATTATATGTGTTAAATAATAATTATATATATATTTATAGTAAGTCACTAACCCAATAACAATTAAATTTAATTATTACCCAAAACCTAAAAAAACTTAACCAACTAAATAACTCAACCCAAAATATAAATTTTATAAAATATTACATTTAATACAATAAAATATTCATTATATTTATTTGTTTTTTTAATATAATAAAATATTTATTATATTTATGGTAGTGTTTTTAATATAAATATTTTTAATGTGTTAGAAAATTTTTATTTTAGTCTTGTTTTGGTACATTTAGTATATTATAATTTTTTAAAAAAATTAAATAAGAACTAATTTAAAAAAAATCAATCAAATATGGGCGAGCTCGGTAGGGCCTAAGTTTACCTTCCTTAAATTGGGCTAGGCTTGGGGAAAAATGCAAGCCCATTTTTCAGGTCGGTTGAGCCCGAGCTTATATTTTAGATACATTGCATGGGCCTAACCGATGAACACCTCTAATTACACCCATCCTCCCATTGTCGAGCCTTCTCTTAAATTGATAATAATAAAATATATGTTACTCTACCCAACTTCAATATATATAAGGTAAATTATCTAGTTGGTCATCCAATTTTTAGGGCACTTTCATTTTAGTCACCCAAGTGTTAAATCTCTAACGGTAGTTAACTATACACACCACATCATATTTGCACTTTCATTTTTGTCGCCAAACTTTTAGGTCGTTTCATTTTGGTCACCCCAAAAATATCTTTTTTTTTAAGTATTGATTTGAGTAAAAAAAAAATCAAGGATTAAAGTGAAAATGCGGTAGAAACTAACAATAATACGCATAAATTGTACTTGTTTATCCCATTGTCGAAAATTCTAAAATTGGGTTTTGAAATATAAATTTTTAAATATTAAGATTCAAAATTATAGTAGCAAATTGGTTGACATTATCAATGGATAAAAAAGATTCAACCATTTATTTAATTTATTTTGATGTTTTGAAATTATTTTAAAAAATTATCAATGAAAATTAATGTCTTTAATAGTTGTCTATGAAACCCAAATTTCTTTTGATTATATGATGTTGAATCTTCTATGCTAAGTTAAAAGTAAAGAAAAATCCTTCCAATTAATTTAATTTATTAATTTTATCTTCCATTCCAAACAAAACTCATAATTTTTTCATCACTTCTTTACCAAAACAAAGAACAAACAATTAATTTAATTAATTTCAATTATATAATTTTGTTAAGGATAATCTAGAAACATAAAATAAAATTTTAAAAAGACGAAATTAACTAATTTCAATATTATAGTAACAAATCGGTTGACATTATTAATGGATAAAAGATTTTTAAAATTTTATTAAATATATTTTGATGTTTTGAAATTTAAAAATTCAATATTAAAAAAAAATTAGAATTTCGGCAATAGGATGAAAAAGTACAATTTGATAATTTTTGTGTATTGTTTTAGTATCTATCGCCTTTTCACTTTAATCCTTGATTTTTTTTTACTCTAATCAATACTTAAAAATATATAATTTTGGTGACCAAAATGAAAACAACCGAAAAGTTGAGGGACCAAAATGAAAGTATAAACATGATGCGGCGTGTACAGTTAACCGCCGTCAGAGATTTAACGCTTGGGTGACTAAAATGAAAGCACCCTAAAAATTGAGTGACCAAATTGTAAAAAATTTCAATTTATGTGACCAAAATAAAAATGCCCTAAAAATTGGGTCAACATATATATATATATATATATATATATATATGCTACCTTTTAACATGTGATTGTTTTGAACACAAGAGTCATGATAGAAAATACCTCAATAATATAATAGGAATGTGACCGACATGAGAAAAAGACCAAAATATAAACGAGGGTAAACAAATAGGAATACATGGATTTGGTTAATCGTTTTACAGACGTCTTCTTTTATAAATGAATAAATGAAACCATTGGTATTTGTTTATGAGAAATTGGTATTCTTGTCCGCTGTAACCAACTCCACCACCTATAGTATTTTGAGTTAAACGTGTAGTATTTTAGATTCAAAATGCATGCTTTGACTTGTAATTAAATCTCAACTACGAAGTAAATACTTTTCTGGAAGACTAAAAGGTATGCTTATTTTAGGCTTAATTAAAATTTTGAGCTAAGCCAGTAGTAGTTTAGACTCAAAATGCATGCTTTGAACTTGTAATCATATCTCAACAACGAAATAAATAATTTTCTAGAAAACCAAAAGGTATGCTTCTTTTAGTGGAGATAAAATGCTGGTTTATACACTAAAGGCATACCAACACGATCATAGCACATTATCATCATCTTCTCTGCCTTTTGCACAGAAGGAACACTGAAGATCATTTGTTAAATGTTTCCTACCTCTCTCCATTTGTAAGGGGTTTATTACAAAATTGACCAAAGGAAAACTCTTTATCTTTTGTGGACCTTTGAAGTTCCATATCCTCTTCATCTTGGACCAAAATCCAACTTAGGGTGTCATCTCAATTTGTAGGCTAATTTCAACGAGGAAATCCCTTTCTCATCCCACCGCCTGTAACAGCCCGATTTTGGGGCTAGTCGGAACAGTGGTTTCGAAACCACTAATTCGAGGCTGGAGAATTTTTTTTAATATTATTTTATGTGTTATAACATGATTATATGAGTGCATGAAAATTTTGATGAATTAATTTTAGTGATTGCATGCTTAATTTCGAAAAAGGACTAAATCGCATAAAGTGCAAAAGTTTTGTTTTACAAGTTAAAGGTGTCAAATAGCTATAGAACCTTAAATTAGAGGTCTTTAATGTGCAATTAGGTCCCTAAGAGAGTGTTGGCCGGCCATAGGGGACAAGAAAATGCAAATTGGTCAAAGTTGGTGGAATTAGGTGACTTAATTGATGAAATAAAAATAAAATAAAGAGAAGAAAAGACATCATCTTTTCTCTTTCTTCTCTCCACCGGTTTTCCCCCAAGAAAATAGCCATGGAAGCTTGAAAATTTTCAGCAACTTATAACACTCACAAGTAAGTGATTTTGATGGTCATTTTTGATAATTTTTGTACTTTTGGAACCCCTATAGCTTAATCTAACTAAAGAGGGGACTATTTTGCAATATGGTTGAAAGTATAGGGTTTTTCCATAGGAGCAATAATGTTGTTTGCTGAATTTTTATGGATAAAATGAATCTTGGTTGTTAAATAAACAACTTTTGTGAAAGGGGTTTCCATGAAAACACCTAAAATGGTCCTTTTTGTAAAGGTTGAAAAATAGGTAGTAAATGTGTAAAATAATTGGAATTGTGAGTTTCTATAAGCTTAAAATAGATTCGGCTAGACTTGGTTAATGAGGAAATTTGATGAAAATCGTTTTACGAGCCTAGGGGTAAAATCATAATTTTGTAAAAGTTTAGGGGCAAAATAGTAATTTTTCCAAAGTATGAATTTTGGAATGTCTTGATTAATGTGGTGATTAAATGAGTGAATTTTATCATTATAGATCAAGAAAAATGGAGTCCGGACTTAGACCGGGGGAAAACCAAGCTAGTGGACTAAAATCAAATTAATCGCCCATATTTTGTATACCGAGGTAAGTTGTACGTGAATAATATAACTCTAATGTTATTATGCATTAAAAAATTGATATTGCATAAAATGTTTGATGATTGTTATGAATATGCATGCGGTTTAACCTTAGGAATAGATTGGATATCCAAGCCATGACATTTGGTTGATATGTGTGCTAGTGTAAGACCATGTCTGGGACATGGCATCGGCGTTGATATGTGTGCTAGTGTAAGACCATGTCTAGGACATGGCATCGGCCACATTATGAGAGCCAGTGTAAGACCATGTTTGGAACATGGCATCGGTATTGAGATGACAGCTAGTGTAAAACCATGTCTGGGACATGGCATCGGCCTCGAAATGTAAGCCAGTATAAGATCATGTCTGGGACATGGCATCGGCATTTTACCCTCTTGTGCGAGGCTTGTCGGGTATCCTTTGGTATTCCAACTGGTTCAACGAGTAATTTAGAGCTTGTGTCAAAAGTGAGAAAAGTTATGACCAAGTTGTAAGTGATACAGGTACCTACATGAAATTCATGAGAAATGAGCTCGAATTATGTTGTATGATTAGTAAGGGTGAAATTGAGTAAGTTATGCCTTTAATCATTTGAGACTGATGTGCAAGTTAATAAAATATTATGAGTATGATAATGTATGGTAATTGTTGTTAATTATTTACATGCGACTTACTAAGCTTTGTACTTACTCCCTTTCCTTTCCATTTTCTTATAGTATCGCCAAGCTAGCTCGAGGATCAAAGGACTTCGGAGGCTCGATCACACTGTCAATCTAAACATTTGGTATAGTTAGAATTATCATTTTGAGTATGGCATGTATAGGAACTTGGTCTTTTGTCAAGTGTCATATTGATTTGGCCAAATGTGTTGGCTTGTCTTGAAGATGAATTCATTTTGTATAAGGCCATGGATGATGGCTAATACTTGTTATTGATATGTGCAAATGATGATGCTTTTCATGATTGAGTAAATTGCATGATTGGATTGACAAAGTATGTGATAAGTTTAGCATGTGAAAGGAGTATAGTAGCCTTGATGTGTGTAAGTCATTGATTGTGGTTTATGTTGGTGCAAGTAAGGGTGACAAAAGGGCTTGGTAACTAGCCTTGTTTTTGTCCACACGGGTTGTGTGTGACACACGTTCTGCCCCATGGGTGTGTAGTTCGGCCGTGTGTCCCCCTGATCCCTAAGTTGGCAAAACAGAATGCCCAGTAGTAACCACACGGGCTGAGACACGGCCCTGTGTCTCAACCGTGTGGAAGACACGGCCATAGGACATGGGCATGTGCCCAGGCCGTGTTAAGTCTGCATCTTAAATGCGAAATTAAATTCGCCACACAGCCTAGCACACGGGCGTGTGCCTTGGCCATGTGACCCTAAGATGTTGATGACGTCAGAAACAAAATGTCAAGGTTTTTACACACGGGTGGAGACACGGGCGTGTCATGGCCATGTGAGGGACACGGGCGTGTGCCAGGCCATGTGAAAACCCCTGTAGGTTCGAATTGAAAAATAAATCTACACGGCTAGGGACATGGGTGTTTGATTACACGGTCTGCCCACACGGGCGTGTCCCTTGCCACACAGGCGTGTGCCCCTGTTTTTAGTGAAATATTCCAAAGTTTTCTAATGTGCCTGGTTTAGTGTCGAACCATTTCTAAAGTATGATTTGGGCCTCGAAGGCTCATATCAAGGACTTTAAGATGAAGATTGAAAAGTTTTAAATTTGAACAAAATTTCATAACCCGGAAATATATGTTAGTATGTGTCCGAGTTAGGTAACGCCTTGTACCCTGTTCCAGCGTCAAACACGGGTAAGAGGTGTTACATTTAGTGGTATTAGAGCTATGGTTTAGTCGATTCTCGGACTAACCTAGCGTGTGTGGGAGTCTAGCTATACATGCCATATATGAATTATGATAGTGTGATGACTACTGACAAATTAAAATGTGTTTTTATATAGTAAATGGATCCCGACGGAGCAGTGGCGGATGATGTCGAGAGTAATGCGCCAGCTCCCGTAGAAGGGACCGCGCCAGTCGAAAGTGGGCCCGTGACACTGAGTTAGGGCGGAGGGGCTAGAGAAGCCTTCCTCCATATGATGAATGTATGGTATTCGGAGTTTGTTCGTGCAAACTCGAATGCTCCACCTCCTCCACCCCCTCCAATTCCCCAGCCTGCCCCTACAACTCCTCAAGTAGTGGAAATGATTAGAAGGGAAAAACCTCCGGTAGATAGAACACGAAAGCAAGGGGCTGAGGAATTTAGAGCGAATATAGATGATGACCTAAAGAGAGCAAAATTCTGGCTAGAAAATACCATTAGGGTATTTGATGAGTTGTCTTGCACACCTGAGGAGTGCATGAAGTGTGTTTGATAAATCGTAATATATACATATTTTGATCCCACATTTAGCTTACTTTTGGATGAATTTTGATTGAATTCGATGCTTTTAATCTCTTAATTTCATGTTTTATACTCAGGAGAGCTTAGGGAATCGAAAGGAACAAGAAACGGGGCAAAAAGGGGCAAAATGGGCTTACCTTAGAGACTCACACGGCCTGGACTATCACCCACGGCCGTGCATTTCGAGTAACAACCGAGACATGGCCTAGAACATCGTACACAGCCAGATCACACGGCCGTGTGTGGCAAACAGGATTGACCACGGCCAAGAGAGTCGACCACGGGTGTGTCACACGGGCGTGTCCCTGCTATAGCCAAGATGAGTTTCATTCGGAATAGGATACTTGTCGGCCAAGAAAGACATTCTGAAGCCTATATAAACACCCTAAGTATAACCTAAAAAGTGTCTTTGGTCGGAGGCGAAGTGTAACAGCCCGAATTTAGCCCTAACCGGAACGGTGGTTTTGGGACCACGAATCCGGGTTAGATAAATATTTTTATATTTAATTTGATATCTATGTTATGTGTTTGATCATGTCCTAAAATATGGTAGGTTAATTCGTCTGTTTGAATGCTTAATTTTAGATAAGGGATTAAATAGCATAAGTAGTAAAGTAGTCAATTATTAAATAGAGTGATTGAATTAAATTGTTTTCTTTTGCATGAGGATTTAGGTTGCAAATTTACCTTTTTGGAAAGATAGTGGACGGCATTGACTTTAAAAATGTAGTGGGGAGTGTTTAATTATATTATATAATAAATAATATGTTATGAAATAATATTATAATAAGATGATAACATTAAAATAAGAAAAACAAAAGGAAAAATATCATCATCTTCTTCCCTCATCACCGAAAATAAAAGAAGAAGAGAGGAGTTTAAGCTCTCAACCATTCGGCATTTGCATGTTCAAATAAGGTGAGTGATTGAACTTAGTTTTTGTTAATTTTAACATTTTTGAGGTTGTTGCCATGTAATTTAGCTAGCCCATACCCGAATTCTTGATTCGGTTGTATAATTCGAGTGTTGCCATGGATGGAAATTTGGTGTTTGTGTGGTTAATGATAGAATAGGATATAAGCATGCTAGATTAATAAGATTTTCTTTAGAATTTTTGATGGAGTTTAGTATAAGGATGAATTTATAAAAAGAAAATTCTTGAAAGGACTAAATAGCAAGATAAATGGAAGAAATGAGTTGATAGAGGGGCTATGAATATTCGACCCTTAATAGGTGTGGTTAAATTCTTGATATTTTGTATTTTGAGCTATAAGGACTAAATTGTAAACATTGTAAATGTTGGGGGTAAAATAGTAATTTGCACAATTAAGTATTTATGGATTAAATTGAATGGAAATGTATTTAAATGAGTTTAATTTGAACTTAATTAGATCAAGAACAAAAGGAAACGAGATTGGATCGGGGAAAAGTAAAGTTAAACGAATAGCCGGGAAGCTTAATTCGTCAATTTCTGAGGTAAGTTTTAAACAGTTTGATTGATTTGAATTTTATTTTGTACTATGCGCATATGATAAAGGATTTTAAGCAAGTTAATTGTCATAATGCCGAATGTGAAGATGAATTTAACATGAAGTAGCCGAATGTAATACTTGATTTAGATGAGTTGTTGAATATGTTTTTATGCAATACAAGATGGTTTAGGCAAAGATGATACGAAAGGTGATTATTTGAAGATGATGAATATGTGTTAAATATATATATAAATGTGAGTGATATGTGATGTATATATATATGTGAATAAATGATGTATATGGTTAATCCCTAATTAATAATATGTGTATATATGAATAAAGATTAGAACATTTGTGTACTTCTTTGTGAGGAAACATGGGATTGGTGGCACTATGTGTGCGAACTTATACACCTAACACTGTGTGTGCGATATCGGTTTTCTGAGCACTATGTGTGCGAACTTATACACCGAGCACTGTGTGTGCGATATCGGTTGTCTGAGCACTAAATGTGTGAACTTATACACCGAGCACTGTGTGTGCGATATCGGTTGTAAAGCACTAAGTGTGCGATTCATAAAGTACCGAGCACTAAGTGTGCGAAATCGATCGATATGCACTAAGTGTGCGAATAAGATGTCCGGGCACTAAGTGTGCGATCAACTTTAATATCAAAAGGTTGAAATTGGTAAGTTGGTTCTATGAAATTCTATTATTCAAATCTTAAATATATATTTATGTAAAGTGCAACTTGAATGGAATGTTATATTCGTTTTTAATTATAATTTTTAATGCTTGATTTGGTATGAGATATATTTACTAGAGTAATGAAATGTTGCTTAGCTCATTTGGATGATTCGATTATGTGAGATAGCATATTATGACTTTGTGTTAACGGCTTGAATTTTAGTAGATGAAAATGAGTGATGATAAAAGTGTATTACATATGTATTGAAACCAAATGTGAGAGTTAATAGGTGATCTATGATGTATTTTACAATGAGTAATGATAAATTAATGTTTACCATTTTTGGATTATATTAATTTGAGTAATATTTATATTATATGATAGATTGTTTAAAACTTACTAAGCTATAATAGCTTACTTGGGTGTTGTTGCTTTTGTTCCTTAGGTTTTTAAGGTGGAAGCTCGAGCTCGGGGATCATCTTGAAGTCAATTACATTATCATCAAATTTGGTATCTTTTTGTATTTGAACCTAAGGGCTATGGCATGTATAGGCTAAATTACTCCTTTTTGATAATTTGTATATATTATATAAAGGGCCATGCGAATATGGCTTTCTTTCTTGCTAGTTTGAGTTACTTAACTATACTTGAGATGTTGCTTATGTGTGTGTATATTCAACTGTGTTATAAGTTCATTTTGATAGGTGCATATTCGTGAAATCATGTATGGCATGTGTTTTATACAACGCAAATGAATATTTGTTGAATGACTTATAGGTTTAGTTTAGAAATTATCTCATATTAAGCTATAAGTGAAATCGATTCATTGGTGATTTAATGTAAACTAATTAACTTTAAACATTCGGCCATTACATTTATTTAGTTGGGAAACTTTAAATATTCTTTGGATGTTCACATGAGTGTTCGCCATGAGAAATGAATGGATAATTTACGAATGTAATGTCTAGCTAAGATATGCCTATAACTATATGTTATGCATATGAAATGATCATTGCCGAATGTGATCCGGTATATTCCATTGTGAGATAGGTAGGTAAGTAAATGGTATTTTCATATGTGATATTGAAATGGGGAGTATTCATGACTAGAAGTGTATCATATGTTTAATAACATGATATATGCTTGAAGGTATGGTTGAAAATAGAAATGTAATAAATGTTTAAGTACTATATACCTATTCGGCCATTGCCTTTAAATGACTATGTGAATTGTAATATGCACGTTGATGTATTAAGTTTAGATGAGATTTACATGTTTATTCGTGATAGTATGAAATGGTATGAATTTATTAAGAGATAGTTCGGATGGAGTGCTTTGACCGGTATTTAGTTTAGTGATGCTCAGAACCCTAATCCGGTGACGGATATGGGTTAGGGTGTCACATTTGATTGGTATCGAGCTACGCTTTAGTTAGTTCTCTGACTAACGTAGCGCATGAGAGTCTAGCTATACATGCCATATTTTGTGATGTGATAATGTGATGACTTCGGCGGTGAAAATGTGTTCGTTTCTTTTATATAGTAATAGATCCTGATCCCGAGCGAGCTATAGCTGATGATGTCAAGAGCGTGGCGCCTGCACCCGCGCAAGGGACTGCGACGGAGGAATCTCGACCATCTGCGAGTAATCCTAAAGAGGGGGCTAAACAAGCCTTCTATAGCATGATGAATGATTGGTTCGAAGATATACAAACCAATCCATTTTGTTCAATAACCTCTCGAATCAACACACCTCAGCGTAGTGACGGTGGTACCCCCGATTATAAATTCTGAGAGAGCAAGCAAGCCTCCAGTTGATCGCATTAGAAAACACGGGGCTCAAGAGTTTAGAGCCGAAGACGATGATGATGCTGAGCGAGCTAAATTTTGGCTTGATAATACTATTCGTGTCTTTGATGAGCTATCGTGCATAGCTGATGAGTGCCTGAAGTGTGCCATATCATTATTATGGGATTCCGCCTACTATTGGTGGAATACTCTTGTATCAGTTGTTCCGAAGGAGAGAGTTACCTGGGACTTCTTTCAGACGGAATTCCGTAAGAAATACATAAGTCAGTGCTTCATAGACTCTAAACGTAAAGAATTTCTCGAGCTCAAGTAGGGTCGTATGACCGTATCCGAATACGAGTGCAAGTTTGTGAGACTTAGTCACTACGCTCGTGAATGTGTTTCATCTGAGGCTGCTATGTGCCGAAGATTCGAAGATGGTTTAAACGAAGATATAAAGCTTCTAGTTGGCATCCTTGAAATAAACGAGTTCGTAGTACTGGTTGAACGAGCTTATTAAGCTGAATAGCTAGGAAAGGAAAAGCGAAAAGCCGAGTTTGAAGCTTAAGACTTCCAAAAGAGATCTGCGAGTAAATTTTCTCAAATGGCAACGAAGAAGTTCAAGAATGATGGTAGCCGGTCCAAACCTAACATCGGGATTTCTATACGAGAACGACCACCAGTGAGTTCTCGGGCTACATCAGTTACTAGTGTTGGCAATGCTCGATCGAGCAAACCAGAGTGTCAGCAGTGCGGCAGATGGCATTTCGGCGAGTGTTGGAGTAAATCTATTAATCGCACTTGTTATAAGTGTGGTTCATAGGATCATTTCATTCGGGATTGCCCGGAGACCGCTGAAAAGGGTATTGCTCAGAGTGCGAGACCGAGCAGCACTACAACTAGAGGTAGACCATCTCGTATTGCGGGAGGTAAGAGTGGTGCTCAGAGGGGGACTTCAGATGCGGCTATTCGATTAGAGGCCCGCGTACCGGCTAGAGCTTATGCCATCCGTGCTAGAGAGGAGGCTTCATCTCCAGACGTCCTTACCGGTATTTTCACTCTCTTTGATACTAGTGTAACTGCTCTGATTGATCCCGGTTCAACTCATTCGTATGTGTGTGAAACATTAGTATCCAAATAAGACTCTACCTGTTGAGTCTACTGAGTTTGTGATTCGGGTTTCGAACCCCTTGGGTCGATGTGTACTAGTTGATAGAGTGTGCAAGAATTGCCCTTTAATGATTCGAGACTCATATTTTCCGGCTGATTTGATGTTGTTACCATTTGACGAGTTCGATATTATCCTTGGTATGGATTAGTTAACTATACATGACGCAGTAGTGAATTGCAGAAGAAAGACTATTGATTTGAGGTTCCAGAATAACGAGATAATTCGAATTGAATCTACAGATTTGAATGGGCTACCAGCTGTGATATCTTTGATATTGGCTCGACAGTATTTGAGAAAGGGTTGCGAAGCTTATCTTGCGTATGTGATTGACAGCAAGGTAACCGAAAGGAAGATTGAATCTGTACCGGTCGTTGGTGAGTATCCGGATGTGTTTCCGGAGGAATTACCGGGATTGCCACCCGTTTGTGAGGTAGAGTTTGGTATTGAGCTAGTGCCAGGGACCACTTCGATTTTGATAGCTCCGTATAGAATGGCACTGACTGAATTAAAAGAGTTGAAGGCTCAGTTGCAAGAATTGACAGATAGAGGTTTTGCCCGACCGAGTTTCTCTCCCTGGGGTGCGCCAGTTCTATTTGTGAAAAAAAAGGACGAAACTTTGAGAATGTGCATCGATTATCGACAACTCAATAAGGTGACCGTAAAGAACAAATATCCGTTGCCACGTATTGATGATTTATTCGATCAGCTTAAGGGAGCCTCGGTGTTATCGAAAATTGATCTGAGGTCAGGGTATTATCGATTCTGCGAGTTAGGGACTCGGATATACCAAAAGACCGCTTTTGGACGAGAGATACGGTCATTAGGAGTTCTTGGTGATGCCGCTTGGACTCACTAATGCTCCTATTGTTTTCATGGATCCGATGAATCGGGTATTTAGACCGTATCTAGATCGGTTTGTAGTGGTATTTATAGATGACATACTCGATCTATTCACGTGATGGCCGAGCATGCCGAGCATTTAAGGTCGGTATTACGATTTTGCGCGATAAGCAGCTGTACGCGAAATTCAAAGAAATGTGAGTTTTGGTTGAATGAAGTTAGCTTTACGAGGCATGTCATTTCAGCATCGGGTATTCGGGTTGACCCGAGTAAAATCTCTAAGGCTATATCGATTGGAAACCTCCGCGGAATGTTTCTGAGGTTCGTAGCTTTCTAGGACTTGCCGGATATTATAGACGCCGTGAAAGTTTTTATGATAGCATCACCGATGACAAAGCTATTACAGAAAGATGTTAAATTCGAATGGTCAGATAGGTGTTAGAAGAGTTTTGATCAACTGAAGACCTTATTAACGGAAGCTCCAGTGCTTGTTCAGCCAGAGTCGGGTAAGGAATTCGTTGTTTTTAGTGATGCATCCTTAAATGGGCTGGGTTGTGTTTTGATGCAGGAGGGTAAAGTTGTAGCCTACGCTTCGAAACAGTTAAAACCCCACGAGAGGAATTACCTGACGCATGACCTTGAATTGGCTGCTATAGTTTTTGCTTTAAAAATATGGCGTCACTATCTATTCGGTGAGAAATGCCACGCCTATTCGGATCACAAGAGTCTAAAGTATTTAATGACTCGTATGATCTGAATTTGAGACAAATGACGATGGTTAGAACTGTTGAAAGACTACGAGCTTGTGATTGATTATCACCCGGGAAAGGCTAATGTGGTTGCCGATGCACTTAGCCGAAAGTCACTATTTGCTCTACGCGCAATGAATGCGGATATAGCTATGACCGATGATGGTGTGATCAGTGCAGAATTGAAAGCGAGACCACCATTTGTACAACAGATTCGTGAAGCTCAAGAGGTTGATGATGATTTAAAAGTAAAAAGGAGTCAGTCTGGCTCGTGTGCAAATTCAGATTTTCAGATATATGCTGAAGGATGTCTACGGTTTAAGAATCGGATATGTGTGCCTAAGAACCCTGAATTGATTCGAATGATTTGTGACAAAGCTCATAATAGTAGATTGTCAATTCATCCGGGTAGCACGAAAATGTATAACGACTGAGACAGCATTACTGGTGGCATGGTATGAAACGAGACATTTCAGACTATGTGTTGAAGTGCTTGGTATGTTAACAAGTGAAAGCCGAGCATCAGATGCCATCGGGACTACTCCAACCAATTATGGTACCTGAGTGGAAGTGGGATCGAATCACGATGGATTTCGTATCGGGTTTATCATTGACGTCGAGTAAGAAAGGTTCAATCTGGATTATTATTGATAGATTGACGAAATCAACCCATTTTATTTCGGTATGTACGGATTTCTCACTTGATAAGTTAGCTGAGTTGTACATATCGCAGATCGTACGATTACACGGAGTACCTATTTCTATTGTTTCGGATAGAGATTCGAGGTTCACATCGCGGTTTTGGAAGAAACTGTAGGATGCTTTAGGTACCAAGTTACATTTCAGTACAGCTTTTCACCCTCAGTCGGATGGTCAATCCGAGCGTGTTATTCAAATACTCGAGGACATGTTGAGATGTTGCGTTCTTGAGTTTGAAGGTACGTGGGAATGATACCTACCTTTGATTGAATTTGCATACAACAACAGCTTTCAATCAAGTATTAAAATGGCACCCTATGAAGCATTGTACGGTCGAAAATGTCGTACACCTTTATATTGGACCGAGCTAAGTGAAGGCAAGATACACGGGTTGATTTAATTCAGGAGACCGGAGCAGAAAGTAAAAGTAATTCGAGAAAGTTTGAAAGCCGCCTCAGATCGTCAGAAGTCGTATGCGGACTTGAAACGTAAAGATATAGAATTCCAGGTGGGTGACCGAGTATTTTTGAAAGTCTCACCGTGGAAAAAGAAACTGAGATTTGGTCATAAAAGAAAGCTGAGTCCGCGATTTATTAGGCCGTATGAAGTTATTAAACATATTGGGCCGGTTGCATACAGACTCATGTTGCCATCAGAGCTAAACAAGGTTCACAATTTTTTTCATGTATCGATGCTTCGACGATACCGATCCGATCCTTCTCATGTGATCAGCCCAACAGAGATTGAAATTCAACCCGACTTGACTTACGAGGAAGAACTGATTCGCATCTTAGCTCGTGAAGTAAAAGAATTGCAAAATAAGAAAATCCAATTGGTTAAAGTTATGTGGCACAAGAACGGGGTTGAGGAAGCAACGTGGGAACTTGAAGATTCTATAAAAGAACGCTACCCACAATTATTCAACGGTAAGATTTTCGAGGACGAAAATCCCTTAAGGGGGAGAGTTGTAACAGCCCGAATTTAACCCTAATCAAAACGGTGGTTTCGGGACCACGAATCCAGGTTAGATAAATATTTTTATATTTAATTTGATATCTATGTTATGTGTTTGAGCATGTCCTAAAATATGGTAGGTTAATTCGTCTGTTTGAATGCTTAATTTTAGATAAGGGATTAAATATCATAAGTAGTAAAGTAGTCAATTATTAAATAGAGTGATTGAATTAAATTGTTTTCTTTTGCATGAGGATTTAGGTTGCAAATTTACCTTTTTGGAAAGATAGTGGACGGACATTGACTTTAAAAATGTAGTGGGGAGTGTTTAATTATATTATATAATAAATAATATGTTATGAAATAATATTATAATAAGATGATAACATTAAAATAAGAAAAACAAAAGGAAAAATATCACCATCTTCTTCCCTCATCACCGAAAATAAAAGAAGAAGAGAGGAGTTTAAGCTCTCAACCATTCGTCATTTGCATGTTCAAATAAGGTGAGTGATTGAACTTAGTTTTTGTTAATTTTAACATTTTTGAGGTTGTTGCCATGTAATTTAGCTAGCCCATACCTGAATTCTTGATTTGGTTGTATAATTCGAGTGTTGCCATGGATGGAAATTTGGTGTTTGTGTGGTTAATGATAGAATAGGATATAAGCATGCTAGATTAATAGGATTTTCTTTAGAATTTTTGATGGAGTTTAGTATAAGGATGAATTTATAAAAAGAAAATTCTTGAAAGGACTAAATAGCAAGATAAATGGAAGAAATGAGTTGATAGAGGGGCTATGAATATTCGGCCCTTAATAGGTGTGGTTAAATTCTTGATATTTTGTATTTTGAGCTATAAGGACTAAATTGTAAACATTGTAAATGTTGGGGGTAAAATAGTAATTTGCACAATTAAGTATTTATGGATTAAATTGAATGGAAATGTATTTAAATGAGTTTAATTTGAACTTAATTAGATAAAGAACAAAAGGAAACGGGATTGGATCGGGGAAAAGAAAAGTTAAACGAATAGCCGAGAAGCTTAATTCGTCAATTTCCGAGGTAAGTTTTAAATAATTGGATTGATTTGAATTTTATTTTGTACTATACACATATGTTAAAGGATTTTAAGCAAGTTAATTGTCATAATGCCGAATGTGAAGATGAATTTAACATGAAGTAGCCGAATGTAATACTTGATTTAGATGAGTTGTTGAATATGTTTTTAAGCAATACAAGATGGTTTAGGCAAAGATGATAAGAAAGGTGATTATTTGAAGATGATGAAAATGTGTTAAATATATATATAAGTGTGAGCCGAATGTGATGTATATATATATGTGAATAAATGATGTATATGGTTAATCCCTAATTAATAATATGTGTATATATGAATAAAGGTTAGAACATATGTGTACTTCTTTGTGAGGAAACATGGGATTGGTGGCACTATGTGTGCGAACTTATACACCGAACATTGTGTGTGCGATATCGGTTGTCTGAGCACTATGTGTGTGAACTTATACACCGAGCACGGCACTGTGTGTGCGATATTGGTTGTCTGAGCACTAAATGTGCAAACTTATACACCGGGCACTGTGTGTGCGATATCGGTTGTAAGGCACTAAGTGTGCGATTCATAAAGTACCGAGCACTAAGTGTGCGAAATCGGTCGATATGCATTAAGTGTGCGAATAAGATGTCCGGGCACTAAGTGTGCGAAACCGGCGGAGGGGCACTAAGTGTGCGATCAACTTTATTATCAAAAGGTTGAAATTGGTAAGTTGGTTCTATGAAATTCTATTACTCAAATCTTAAATATATATATATATATGTAAAGTGCGACTTGAATGGAATGTTATATTTGTTTTTAATTATAATTTTTAATGCTTGAGTTGGTATGAGATATATTTACTAGAGTAATGAAATGTTGCTTAGCTCATTTGGATGATTCGGTTATGTGAGATAGCATATTATGACTTTGTGTTAACGGCTTGAATTTTAGTAGATGAAAATGAGTGATGATAGAAGTGTATTACATTTGTATTCAAAACCAAATGTGAGAGTTAATAGGTGATCTATGATGTATTTTACAATGAGTAATGATAAATTTATGTTTACCATTTTTGGATTATTTTAATTTAAGTAATACTGATATTATATGATAGATTGTTTAAAACTTACTAAGCTATAATAGCTTACTTGGGTGTTGTTGCTTTTGTTCCTTAGATTTTTAAGGTGGAAGCTCGAGCTCGGGGATCATCTTGAAGTCAATCACATTATCATCAAATTTGGTATCTTTTTGTATTTGAACCTAAGGTCTATGGCATGTATAGGCTAAATTACTCCTTTTTGATAATTTGTATATATTATATAAAGGGCCATGCGAATATGGCTTTCTTTCTTGCTAGTTTGAGTTACTTAACTATACTTGAGATGTTGCTTATGTATGTGTATATTCAACTATGTTATAAGTTCATTTTGATAGGTGCATATTCGTGAAATCATGTATGGCATGTGTTTTATACAACGCAAATGAATATTTGTTGAATGACTTATAGGTTTAGTTTAGAAATTATCTCATATTAAGCTATGAGTGAAATCAATTCATTGGTGATTTAATGTAAACTAATTAACTTTAAACATTCGACCATTACATTTATTTAGTTGGGAAACTTTAAATATTCTTTGGATGTTCACATGAGTGTTCGACCATGAGAAATGAATGGATAATTTACTTAATGTAATGTCTAGCTAAGATATGCCTATGACTATATGTTATGCATATGAAATGATCATTGCCGAATGTGATCTGGTATATTCCATTGTGAGATAGGTAGGTAAGTAAATGGTATTTTCATATGTGATATTGAAATGGGGAGTATTCATGACTAGAAGTGTATCATATGTTTAATAACAAAGATATGCTTGAAGGTATGGTTGAAAATAGAAATGTAATAAATGTTTAAGTACTATATACCTATTCGCCATTGCTTTTAAATGACTATGTGAATTGTAATATGCACGTTGATGTATTAAGTTTAGATGAGATTTACATGTTTATTCGTGATAGTATGAAATGGTATGAATTTATTAAGAGATAGTTCGGATGGAGTGCTTTGACCTGGTATTTAGTTTAGTGATGCCTGTAACCCTAATCCGGCGATGAATATGGGTTAGGGGTGTCACACGAAGCCAGAGAGGGCTGAACACAGGGGATTACTCCAAGAAAGCCCGTTGATTCATCTCAGAAGCCGGAATCACACTCAGGACGGAAGATCTTCCCTTCAATTTCCTTCAGGGGGTTTTAGGGTTTTTCTTATGTTTTGTTATTTACTTTCTTCTGAGATGTATTCTTTATTATTCATGAACTAAACCCCTCAAATACCTGAGGGGGATGAAACCTAAGATGGATCTTGTTATTGTTTTCTGATCTATATGATAAATACTTGATTTGTTCTTAATTATGTGTTCTTAATTCTTGTTTTAATATTTCAGGATATTGATTCAAGTATTGATGTGCTTAGACAGTGGAGCAAAAGTTCCTGTTTAAGAGTAGATCTAGCATAGTTAAGCGGAGTTGATCACAACCCTAGAGATAGGATGACGAAAATCTGTCAGATTAGGGTCAAACTTAATATGGGAGTCCATAAATCGAGTTAATGTAACACTAGGGGTTTTAATTAGAAAGAGATCTCAGTTAATCAACCTAGGGTTAGACGTTAGTAGCCTCGAAAGAGGTATTAATATAAATTAGGGAATCCTACAGATCAAGTCAAGTGAATAAATCGTCTGGTTCAGAGTTAAATAGCAAGTGAAGTTTAGGTGGATTCTTCCTCGGGTATTGTCTTAATCAACTGTTTTTCCCAAAAGTATTTTCCCAATTCACTCTCTTTGTCTTAGCATCCTTAGTTTAGTAATTAGTTAATTAAACAACAATTCCCTTAATACTTAGGCTAAATAATAAAAGGATAGTAACTACTAGTACTCTTGGTCCTTGAGGACACGATATTTCCAGTCTTGCCATAGCTATACTACCGAACGATAGGTGGGCTTGCCTTATTCGTTGTCATAGTTAGTTTCGAGCAACGATCAAGTTTTTGGCGCCGTTGTCGGGGACTAAGATATTAGGAACACTTGATTTTTATTACTTTAGCCATTTTTTATTTTTTCAATTAATTTTTATTTTATTTCTACTTTGCTAATTTGTCTTTTTCCTTGCTTCTGGCAGGTATTCTAGTTTATGACTAGAAGAAACCCGACAGGACCTCTACTTTATGATAGTGATATAGAAGGAACCATTCATAGAAACCGAAGAGAAATTAGGCGAAGCCTACAATACACACAAGAAGAGCAAGAGGACGATACTAATAACATAGAAGAGATGGCTGATCCCCAGAATAATCCACTTCCTCCTGTGGTTGCCGAAAATCCTCCACCTCGAACTATGTATGATTATGCTAAACCTAATTTAACAGGAACTGAATCAAGTGTTGTTAGACCTGCTGTCGCTGCAAATAATTTTGAACTGAAACCTAACACTATACAGATGATTCAACAATTTGTTCAGTTTGATGGTTTGCAGGATGAGGATCCTAACACACACTTAACGAACTTTTTGGAATTATGCGATACGTTTAAAATTAATGGCATTTCTGATGATGCCATTCAACTTCGGTTACTTCCCTTTTCTTTAAGGAATAAAGCCAAACAGTGGTTGAATTCTCTTCCACGAGGATCAATCACCACATGGGAGAAAATGACCGAAAATTTTTTGTTAAAATATTTTCCGTAGGCCAAAACGGCTAAGTTGAGGAATGATATCTCTTCTTTTGTACAGATGGATTTAGAGACACTTTACGATGCATGGGAGAGATACAAGGATTTATTGAGAAGGTGCCCTCATCATGGGTTACCATTATGGCTACAGGTTCAAACCTTCTATAATGGTGTGAACCCCTCAACTAGGCAGTTGATTGATGCATCCGCCGATGGTACACTAAACAATAAAACACCCGAGGCTGCTTATGAATTCATTGAAGAGATGTCACTGAATAATTATCAGTGGCAAGTTATGAGAACAAAGCCAACAAAAGCCGCCAGTGTTTTCAACCTCAACGCAGTAACCATGCTATCAAATCAGGTAGAACTCTTAAGTAAGAAAATTGATGGTTTGTGTGGTTCCTCGTAGGTACATCCAGTGATGCAGTACGATGGAGGGATGAGCAATACAAAGTACCAGCCTTACAAGCGTTGAAAACGAGCCATTTCACTATATGGGTAATAATCCTCAACCTCAAAATAATCCTTATAGTAACACGTACAATGCAGGTTGGAGGAATCATCCCAATTTTTCATGGGGAGGTCAAGGAAATCAAGGAAATCAAAGACAACAACCCCCTCCAGGCTTTCAACAACAACCCTACCCACGGGAAAAGAAGCCGAACCTTGAGGAGATGCTGGAAAAGTTCATCTCGACATCAGAAACTCATTTCCAGAATACCAAAACGGCGTTGAAAACTTAACAAGAATCACTTCAAAGGATTAAGAATAAATTTGGACAGCTAATCAAGTTAGCTTCCGAAAAGCAACCAGGTAATTCACCTAATTCAAAAGAGCATGTGAAAGCAGTTACACTAAGGAATAGAAAGGAGTTGGTTGAAACTGAAAGAAAGATGCCAAAAGAAATTGCTAAAGAAAAAGAAAAGAAAGTAAACGAGAATGTAACGCCGACATTTAAAGAACCACCAATTCCATATCCAGCACAGTTGAAGAAAGACTGCATGGACGCACAATTTGGTAAGTTTCTTGAACTCTTTAAACAATTACATATTAACTTACCTTTTGTAGAAGCTATTTCGTAGATGCCTACATACGCAAAATTTCTAAAGGAGCTCTTAACGAATAAAAGGAAGCTTGAAGAACTGTCAACCGTAGAGCTTAACGAGGAATGCTCAGCTATTCTCCAGAATAAGTTGCCAACCAAATTAAAAGATCCAGGAAGTTTTACTATTCCTTGTTTAATTGGTAGTTTAAATATTGAGAAGGCATTAGCTGACTTAGGTGCCAGTATTAATTTAATGCCTTATAAAATGTTCAAGCACCTCGGTCTTGGGGAACCAAAACCCACTAGGATGAGTATCCAACTAGCCGATAGATCTATTAAATACCCTAGGGGAATTATTGAAGACGTTTTAGTTAAAGTTGATAAATTCATATTCCCTATTGACTTTGTTGTGCTCGACATGGATGAAGATGTTGAAGTACCTTTAATTTTAGGACGCCCATTTTTAGCCACTGCTAGGCTAATATTGATGTAGGTAATGGTAAGCTTGCGCTTAGGGTAGGTGATGAGGAGATTATCTTTAAAATCTATGATGCTATGCAATACTCTAAAGAGAAAGATGATTCCTGTTATTTTATTGAATCTATTGATCATTTTATTCAAGATACTCTTCAGGAAATAATACATAAAGACACATTGGAACTGTGTCTTGTTCAAGGCGAGGAGGTAGATGATGATGCCAATGAGATGGGTGAAACAAAAATCGAAATAAATCCTAATAGTTCCTCCCTAAGACAAAAAGAGTATGAGGGCATTGAAATAAAAGATGAATCTAAACAAAGGCCCTCTATTGAAGAACCCCCCAAATTGGAATTAAAACAGTTACCAACACACTTAAAGTACGCATTCCTTGGGAGCAATTCTACACTACCGATAATTATTTCTTCAGACCTAGAACCCAATGAGAAAGAAGAGTTACTACAGGTGTTAAAGGAGCATAAAAGAGCCATAGCCTGGAAAATCTCTGACATTAAAGGGATAAGCCCATCGTTTTGCACCCACAAAATCTTAATGGAAGATGAATATAAACCATGTGTGCAACCTCAAAGATGACTAAATCCCAATATGAAGGAAGTTGTCAAAATCGAGGTAATTAAACTTCTAGATGCTGAAATTATTTATCCTATTTCTGATAGTTCTTGGGTAAGTCCTGTACAGGTTGCTCCAAAGAAAAGAAGGCATGACTGTCATAGCTAACGAAAAGAATGAATTAATTCCAACAAGAACAGTCACAGGTTGGAGAGTTTGCATCGACTATAGGAAACTGAACAATGCCACAAGAAAAGACCACTTTCCTTTACCCTTCATTGATCAGATGCTAGAAAGATTATCTGGGCATATGTACTACTGCTTCCTAGACGGACTCTCTGGCTACTTCCAAATCCCCATAACTCCTGAAGATCAAGAAAAGACAACATTCACATGTCCATACGGTACGTTTGCTTATCGAAGAATGCCTTTTGGTTTATGTAACACTCCTGCTACTTTTCAGCGCTGTATGCTAGCCATCTTTGACAAACTTGTGGAAGATATTATGGAGGTATTTATGGATGACTTTTCAGTATTCGGTAATTCATTCCACCTTTGCCTTAAAAATTTAAAACGAGTTTTAATGAGATTTGAGGAAACGAACCTTGTGCTTAATTAGGAAAAGTGTCACTTCATGGTTCGAGAAGGGATTATGTTAGGTCATAAAATTTCTAGTAAAGGGATTGAGGTTGATAAAGCAAAAATTGAAACCATAGAAAAATTACCTCCTCCCAGTTCAGTTAAGGCTATTAGAAGTTTTTTAGGACATGCCGATTTCTATAGAAGATTTATTAAGGATTTTTCTAAAATAGCTAAGCCTTTGACGAAATTACTAGAAAAAGATGTACCTTTCAATTTTGATCAGGAATGTTTAGATGCATTTAATACTCTAAAGACTAAATTAACAAATGCCCCAATTATTATTGCACCTGATTGGAATTTACCCTTTGAACTAATGTGTGATGCGAGTGATTTTGCAGTAGGTGCAGTTTTGGGTCAGCGAAGAGACAAGCATTTCCAACCGATCTATTACGCTAGCAAGACACTGACGACCGCACAAGAGAATTACACCACCACAGAAAAAGAATTACTAGAAGTGGTTTTTGCATTTGATAAATTTAGACAATATTTAGTATTATCTAAAGTCGTCGTTTACACTGACCATTCAGCCCTTCGTTATCTTTTCACTAAATCTGATGCAAAACCTAGACTCATAAGATGGATTTTACTTTTACAGGAATTTGATTTGGAAATTTAGGACAAGAAAGGAGCTGAAAACCTGGCAGCAGACCATCTTTCTAGACTTGAAAATCCACATCTTAAAGAACTTGATGAAAGTGAGATTAATGATTCGTTTCCTGAAGAACAACTTTTGGCAATATCTGACGCCGAGGTACCTTGGTTTGCAGATATCGCAAATTATTTAACTGCTAACGTATTACCAAAAGGGTTGACACATCAGCAAAAGAAGCTTCTTCTTCAATATTCAAACGTATAAGCTCATTTAATCACAAAACTAATAATGAATATACTTCGATTTTTTTATTTTTTTATTTTCATAAGTACATACATAATAAAGGATAAATTACTGAAATAAAAATCATAGTTAGGCAACTAGTCAAATCAAATCTCGATATAAGGGTAGTTAAAAAGGATGGTGATAACAAATAAAAAGGGTTTTGGGTTAATATTAGCGGGTAAGTTAATAAATAGGGTTGTTAGGATTAAACGGGGTTCACTAGGGGTTAATTATGAAGGTAGGTTTTTAGTGGAGTAAGTGGGTTAAATCCTAGGTGCCTTTATCATCTCTATATATCAAATCAAAAAGTGTGGTCTCGACATGTATAATCAATGCAAGTTCTAAAATAACAAATCAATGTTGACACACTCATAATCAATAAGGTGAGCAAGAGAAAAAGAATATGCTCTATAAGGCTCAAAATCTCATGAAAATTATGGGTTTTTGATGTCAGCCTCGTAAATTTCAAATTTCAAGGTAATATTCAAATTCAGGTAGACAACCTAGAAAAATTTTTAATTTCTGAAAAATAGACTTATCATGCTTGATTCTCTAGTATCTTAGAATTTAATTATCAATGCACAATTATCAATGACTTAATCTAAGACACATCAATAAAAATCATAAATCAAAGGAATTTCATTCTAATTATAATATGAGAAACTTACTTAAGAAACAAGACATAATTCAGATTTGAGAATAATGCAAAAGTTTGGCACCTAATTTCAGAATTTGAGAATAATGAAAAAGTTAGGCACCTTTTTAGGTTGTTCACCCCCACACTTAAGATGTACATTGCCCTCAATGTACAAAGATATATATATATATATAGACAATTAAGTATAAATTCAAAAGATATGGAGAGAGGTGAAACTCCTGAATTATGGATGAAATCCTTGCGTTGAAGGTGAAAGATAAGTTGGAGGGTCGTTTCTTTATGACGATCCTGCGCTAGATGAAGAAATTGGGTAGCTCATGGAGGATTAGCTAGGATATAATAATTAAAACTATACTAATTAAATAATTAAAAAAAGCAAGCTAAAGTGAAGAAAAATAAAAATAAAAATAGAATAAAATTAAAGGAAAAGATAATGGACCGTAGAGTCCTTATTGTTGGATGATTCATGAGGTGGGCGTGATTTCTAAGGTGCGGTGAGTTGGTGGTCGTGGTTCCAAAGTGTGATTCCCTAGCACTGTGTAGAACCTAAAACTAAGAAACTAAAATAAAATAAACTGATTTAAGCAGAAGAGAAGTAAAGATAAGGAAATTGAAGCAAAAGAGAAAAACAAAGTAAAAACTAAATGGCCTCAAATGTCCTTGGCTCGTCGAATGATTGAAGCGGCCGGCATGAACTTATATAGATCGGTCTCCCTCTGGGAGACTATGCTTGATTCCTTCCGCTTCTTCAGCCTTTGGTGTAGCTCAAGGGTTTTGGGAATGTATTGGAGAAGAAAAGTAGGGGGAGGTCCGAATAATGGGATAGAATAAAGGGGATGGGGAGTAGGAAAGTGAGTAAGGGAAGAGAAAAATGAGGGGGTTTAAATAGATTTTCAAGCTCAGGTACAACCCCACGCCCGTGTGTACCGGGGCGTGCTAAGTCACACGACTGCCTCGCACGGCCGTGTTGAGCATCGTATCGTTTCTCCCACACCCATGTTCAGGTTGCCACACCCGTGTGTAAATTACCAGTGTCGACCACGGCCACATCGCACGGCCGTGGGGTTTTGCCGGTGCCCGTGGTGTGGTGGTTGGAGTCCGTGATTTGAAAATTGATTCGCTCTGACTCGTACCATCTCTTCCATGTCGATCTGGCGATTCGGTGCATCCACACGGCCACGGCCACGGCCGTGTGCAAGGCCGTGTGGCCTGGAATTCTTTACTTTTGGTTAGTTTATAGTTAGGTACTATAAAGAAAGGATAAAATAGAATAAATAAGACAAAATAAAAATGTAAAAGTTAATGGGGTTAGTACTCGGGTTGCCTCCCGAGCGCTCTCGTTTAAAGTCTTAAGCTAGACTCACCTCTCGTTCGCTTAATCAGGGTGGTTTGAGGAGTTGAAAGTCCTTCCTCATGCTATCAGTTTCATTATCATAATATAGTTCAAGTCGAGATGTGTTTATATTGAAAGTACCAAAAATAGGATTACTTATCTCGATCGTTCCATATGGGAAAACACCGATTGCCCTAAAAGGGATTTCTTTGTTAGTGTTAGGTCGGGAGGAGATATTTGAGGGTCTGTTTTATCAATCAATACTTGATCTCCGATTTTGAACTTGTTTGCCGCGTGGAGTGGCTCTGGTTCTGCTTTGTGTATCCCTAATTTTTCCTTAAAATGTGTCTTCCACTCGTCTAGATCATCGATCTGAATCCCTCGTTCCTCATGATTTATTTCTTTGTTGGCACACGGTATAGAATCGGGTTCAATTGTATTCTTTTGTGGTGCTTCCTGAAAAGAAGGGTTAACCGAATGGTTATAATTCAAATTTATTTTCTCACCTTGATTATTCGATGTTCTAGTTGAATCGAGGGCTTGAAGAGTGACTGTCTCATCACCTACATAGAGTATAAGTTTGCCTGCATCAACATCGATTTTAGTTCTAGCAGTTGCTAAGAATGGTCTTCCTAAAATTAGGGGGATCGTGTTGTCCTCATCCATGTCTAAAACGACAAAGTCTACTGGGAATACAAATTTTTCAATTTTTACGAGTACATCTTCAATTATGCCCCTAGGAATTCTAACAGTTTTATCAGCTAATTGAATGCTCATCCTAGTTTGTTTGGGCCTCCCTAGACCTAGTTGTTTAAACAATTTATAAGGCATGACATTTATGCTTGCCCCTAAATCAGCTAACGCATTATCAATAGATAAACTACCAATTAATCATGGAATTGTAAAAGTCCCTGGATCTTTTAATTTCCGTGGTAGTCTATTTTGCAATACTGCCGAGCACATTGCGTTTAGTTCCACATGCGATGCTTCGTCTATCCTTCGCTTTTTCGTCAACAGCTCTTTTAGGAATTTTATAGAGTCTGGCATCTACGTAAGAGCTTCAAGTAACGGTAAGTTAATATGTAATTTCTTTAAAAGTTTAAGAAACTTACCGAATTGTTCCTCTGTGTTGTCTCTCCTTAATGCTTTGGGATATGGTATGCGAGGTTGGTACTCTTTGATTACTAGTTTTGGCTTATTATTACTTACCTCCACCTTACCTTCTTCGAGCATGTTCTCTTGCCTCAAATTGGGCTTGTCTAACCCTTCACTATCTTGAGCTGTTATGGCTTGAACTTGCTCCCTTGGGTTAGTCTCGGTGTTGCTTGGTAGTCTTCCATGTGGTCTCTCGGAGATTTGCTTAGCGAGTTGCCCGATTTGATCCTTGAACTCTTGTGTCAATGCCTCAAGTTTTGTTTCTATCTTTTAGAAACGTGTTTCTGTATTTTGGGAACGTATTTTTGAGGCTGCTATGAAGTTTGTCAGCATCTCTTCAAGGTTTGGCTTCTTTTCTTGTGGGTAGGGCTGTTGTTGGAAGTTTTGGGATGGCTATTTCCTTTGATTTCTTTGACCGCCCCATGAGAAATTGAGGTGGTTCTTCCAACCTGGATTATAAGTATTACTATAAGGGTTATTGTTAGATCGGAAATTGTTACCCATATAGTTCATTTGTTCGCTCTCCATGCCCTGTCCGTAGGGTGGGTACTCAAGATTCACCACTCCTTCACTTGCGTCGCACTGCATAACTGGATGTGCCTGCGAAGAACCATATAAACCATCAAATTTTTTATGTAATAATTCTACCTAGTTTGATAGGCGGGTCACTTGCATCAATGTTGAAAACTCCGCCGCTTTGGCTGGCCTTGTCCTTGTAACTTGCCACTGATAGTTATTTAGTGACATCTCTTCTATAAACTCGTAGGCCGCTTCAGGAGTTTTGTTGTTCAGGGTTCCGCCGGCAGCTGAATCGATTAGTTGCCTTGTTGAAGGGTTCACACCATTGTAAAAAGTTTGGACCTGTAGCCACAAAGGTAATCCGTGGTGTGGGCACCTCTCAATGATCTTTGAATCTCTCCCATGCATCATAAAGTGTCTCTAAATCCATCTGCACAAAAGAAGAGATATCATTCCTCAATTTGGCCATTTGGCCGGTGGAAAATATTTTAGTAAAAAATTTTCGGTCATTTGATCCCATGTAGTGATTGACCCTCGTGGAAGAGAATGTAACCACTGTTTGGCTTTATTCCTTAAAGAAAAGGGAAATAATCGAAGACGGATGGCATCATCAGAAACGCCATTTATCTTGAAGGTATCACAGAATTCTAGCAAATTTGCTAAGTGTGTGTTAGGATCTTCATCCTGCAAACCATCAAACTGAACAAACTGTTGTATCATCTGTATAGTGTTAGGTGTCAGTTCAAAATTATTTGCAGCAATAGTGGGTCTAACAATACTAGATTCAGTTCCTGTTAAACTAGGTTTAGCATAATCATACATATTACGTGGAGCATGATTTTCGGCCATCTCTTGAGGTGGCGGATGATTCTCAGCCATCCCTTCAGTAGGATTGGTTTCGCCTTCTTTCTCTCCTTCTATGTAGTTTAAGCTTCGCCTTATCTCTCTACGATTTCTACGAACTGTTCTTTCAATATCACTGTCGTAGATTAGGGGTCCTGTCGGGTTCCTTCTAGTCATAAACTAGAGGTACCTGAAAGGAGGAAATAATAACAGAAGAAAAATTAGCTAAGTTAAAAATTAAAATTAAATTAAATTGCAAAAAATAAAAAATGGCTAAAGTAATAAAAATTAAGCTTTCTTAATATTTTAGTTCCCCGGCAACGGCGCCAAAAACTTGATCGTTGTTTTCGTGATGTCAAAGGCTTAAAATTTATAAAAAGAATGATCGAACCTGGAAACTAACTATGACAACGATTTGAGGCAAGCGCGCCTATCGAACAGTAGTATAGTTTAGTGGCAAGACCGGAATGTCGAACCCAAAGGAACTAAAAGTACTAATACTAACTCTCTTTTTATTATCTAGCCTAAAATAAAGGGAATTTGTTGTTTAATCTAAATTAATTAACTACTAAACTAAAGACTCTAAGACAAAGAAGAATGAATTTGGGGAAAATAACTTGAGGAAAAACCAATTGATTAAGACAACACCCAAGGAAGAATCCACCTAGACTTCACTTGTTATCTAACTCTGAACCAGACGATTTATTCATTTGACTTGATCCGTAAGATTCCCTAATGTATATTAAACCCTCTCTCGAAGCGAATAACGTCTAACCCTAGGTTGATTAATTGAAATCTCTTTCTAATTAAAACCCCTAGAATTGCATTAACTCGATCTATGGAATCCCATATTAGGTTTCACCCTAGTTCGGCAAAAAATCTGTCACACCCTATCTCTAGGCACACAATCAACTCCGCCTAACTATGCTAGATCTACTCTTAGACAGGGGACTTTTGCTCCTCCACCTAAGCACATCAAACTTGAATCAATATCCCTAAAATATCAACACAAGAATTAAGAACACATAATTAAGAACAAGTCAAATATTTATCATATAGTTCAAATAAACGATAACAAGATTCATCTAAGTTTCATCCCCTCGTATCCGAGGGTTTAGTTCATAGCAATAAAAGAAAACATCTCGGAAGAAAAGATAAAACAAAACATAAGAAATCCCTAAAACCCCTCAAGGAATTGAAGGAGAGATCCTCCGTCTTGAGTATAATTCCGGCTTCTAGAGATGAATCAACTGGCTATCCTCGAGTGAATCCCCACAAATCGCCTTCTCTCTGCCTTGCAAGACGCCCTAGACGATAGCCTTGGGCTCCCCTTTTAGGTCATACTTAGGGTGTATATATAGGCTTTTGGAATGTGTTTCTTTGCCCCTAAGTATCCCAATCCGAATGAAACTTCTCTTTGCCACGGCGAGGCACTTGCCATGGCACATGCCCGTGTGAATCGTGGCCAGCCGTGTTGGACTTCATTAATGAGGCACGCCGTGTGGTCTTGGGTCCAGGCCATGCTGATTTCGTGATCTGGCCCGTTTGGCCCGTTTTAAGCCCGTTTCTTGTTCTTTTCATCCTCTGGTGCTTTCCTGAGTATAAAACATGAAAACAAAGGATTAAGAGCACCAAATTACATAAAATAAAGGATAATTCATCCAAAAGCATTCTAAATGTGAGCTTAAAATATGTTACTATTTCTGTTTATCAATAACCCATGCTTAGCTGAATTCTCTATAGGTCCCTAGCAATCCATATATTTCATTTATTTCACATTTTAGTCCTTCAAAATATTATTTTCTCAATTTAGTCCAAATTACTCAAATTCATCAAAAATCCAAAGACAAACTATGTTAATCTATCACATATCTTTCATATTTCATCCTCAAACATTACAAAACTCATGAATTCATCAATGGCACATTTCAAAATCAACATCAAATTCCAAAATTAAGGCATGGGTTTTGTAGTTTCCTAGGTTCGTACGGGACTTTTCAGACATTGACACTTGGTTGATACTTTCTCGGATTCCAGGTATATATCATCTCGAACACATTCACCACAATTAAATTTCATAGGTACAATAAATAAACCAATTCAAATACATTTATTTGTATATAGACTTACCTCGGATTCGGATAAACAGACGGATTCGACTATTCGATCACTTTCGACTTTCCGCGGTCTAAATCCGTTTTCTTTGGTTCTTGATCTATACATATTAAAATTTAACTCTTTTATTCACCAATTCATTCAATTCAATCCAAGAACACACATTTAGGGCAATTTACAAATTAGCCCTCATATTTTCACATTTTGACATTTTAGTCATTATTTCACAAAATCACAAAATACACATAATTCAATGTAACCCATGCTTAGCTGAATTCTCTATAGGTCCCTAGCAATCCATATATTTCATTTATTTCACATTTTAGTCCTTCAAAATATTATTTTCTCAATTTAGTCCAAATTACTCAAATTCATCAAAAATCCAAAGACAAACTATGTTAATCTATCACATATCTTTCATATTTCATCCTCAAACATTACAAAACTCATGAATTCATCAATGGCACATTTCAAAATCAACATCAAATTCCAAAATTAAGGCATGGGTTTTGTAGTTTCCTAGGTTTGTACGGGACTTTTCAGACATTGACACTTGGTTGATACTTTCTCGGATTCCAGGTATATATCATCTCGAACACATTCACCACAATTAAATTTCATAGGTACAATAAATAAACCAATTCAAATACATTTATTTGTATATAGACTTACCTCGGATTCGGATAAACAGATGGATTCGACTATTCGATCACTTTCGACTTTCATTTAGGTCTAAATCCGTTTTCTTCGGTTCTTGATCTATACATATTAAAATTTAACTCTTTTATTCACCAATTCATTCAATTCAATCCAAGAACACACATTTAGGGCAATTTACAAATTAGCCCTCATATTTTCACATTTTGACATTTTAGTCATTATTTCATAAAATCACAAAATACACATAATTCAATGTAACCCATGCTTAGCTGAATTCTCTATAGGTCCCTAGCAATCCATATATTTCATTTATTTCACATTTTAGTCCTTCAAAATATTATTTTCTCAATTTAGTCCAAATTACTCAAATTCATCAAAAATCCAAAGACAAACTATGTTAATCTATCACATATCTTTCATATTTCATCCTCAAACATCCCAAAACTCATGCATTCATCAATTGCACATTTCAAAATCAACATCAAATTCCAAAATTAAGGCATGGGTTTTGTAGTATTCGAAGCAATGATTACAAAAACGTAGAAATTATCAAAAATCGAACAAAACTCGTACCTTAATCAAGCCAAAATCATAGCCGAAACCTAGCTTGTTCTTTTCTTTCTTTTCTTTGGTATATTCGATCAAAAATGGATGAACAGATGCCTATTTTCATACTTTATTTTTATTATAAAACATTTTAATACATAATTTACTATATTAGCGTTAATGAATTAATAAGAAAACTATATAATTTAAGTCCATAATTGTCCACCCAATTAACTAAAGGTCAAATAACCACTTAAGGGCTTCATATTAATAAAGACACATCAATTAAGCACTTAATTAATTAGAAGGCCACTTTTAACTTTTATGCGATTTAGTCTTTTTCTCTAATTAATCACAAAAAAATAAAATTAATTCACAGAAATTTCACACATACTAATTCACATGCTATAGACTCGAAGAAAAATATTAAAATATTTTTTTGACTTGGATTTGTGGTTCTGAAACCACTATTCCGATTAGGGTCTAAACCGAACTGTTATAATTCTCTCCCCTTAGGGACTTTCGTCCCCGAAAATCTTACCGTTAAACAGATTCGGATATTGTTGTCTCATTGCATCTTTAGGATCCCACGTAGCCTCTTCTACTCCGTGTCGATGCCATACTATTTTTACTAACAGAATTTTCTTATTTCGCAATTCTTTAATCTCGTGAGCTAAGATACGAATCGATTTTTCTTCATAAGTCATATCGGATCGGATCTCAATCTCAGATGGAGGAATCACATGCGAGGGATCGAATCTGTACCGTCGAAGCATTGACACGTGAAACACATTATGAATCTTTTCTAGCTCAGATGGCAACAAAAATCTGTATACAACAGATCCAATTCGTTCGATGATCTCATACGGCTAGATGAACCTCGGACTCAATTTGCCTTTCTTGCCAAAACGAAGTATTTTCTTCCACGGAGACACTTTCAAAAATACTTTATCACCGATCTCGAATTCAATATCTTTCCGTTTCAAGTCTGCATAGGATTTCTGACGATTTGACGCAGCTTTCAGACTATCACGAATCACTTTCACTTTCTGTTCAGTTTCTTTGGTCAAATCAACCCCGTGTATCTTATTTTCACTGAGCTCAGACCAATACAAAGGTGTTCGACATTTGCATCCGTACAAAGCTTCATAAGGTGCCATTTTAATGCTCGATGAAAACTATTATTATACGCAAACTCAATCAATGGAAAATATTGTTCCCACATACCATCAAACTCAAGTATGCAACATCTCAACATATCCTCGAGAATCTGAATAATTCGCTCGGATTGACCATCCGTCTGCGGGTGAAAAGCTGTACTAAAATGCAATTTAGTACCTAAGGCGTCTTGCAATTTCTTCCAGAATCATGAAGTAAACCTCGGATCTCTGTCAGATACAATAGATAGTGGCACCCTGTGCAATCTCACAACATCAGAAATGTATAGCTCAGCTAATTTTTAAAGTGAGTAATCAGATCGTACCGAAATGAAATGAGCTATTTTCGTTAATCTGTCAACTACGACCCAAATTGCATCTTTCTTTCTTGGAGTCAAAGGCAGCCCAGAAACAAAATCCATCGTCACTCTATCCCATTTCCATTCAGGAATCATTATCGGTTGTAACAAACCAGATGGCACTTGATGTTCAGCTTTAACTTGCTGACAGACTAAACATTTCGAAACAAAGTTAGAAATGTCTCGTTTCATACCAGACCACCAATAATGTTGCTTCAAATCATGGTACATCTTTGTACTTCCCGGAAGAACAGATAAGCGACTATTATGTGCTTCATTCAAGATCAATTGAATCAACTCTGGGTTTCTCGGTACAAAAATTCGATCTCGAAATCTCAAGTAATCATCAACATCAACTCAAAATTCAGAATCAGAGTTCGAGTCACACTGAGCTCGTTTTGCTGACATTTCATTATCAATCTTTAGAGCATCACATATTTGCTGTAAGAACAACGGTTTAGCTTTCAACTCAGCCAAAATTGAACCATCATCAGACAAGTCTAAATGAGCATTCATCGCACATAATGCAAACAGTGATTTTCGATTCAACGCATCAGCAACAACATTTTCCTTACCCGGATGATAATCTATAACAAGCTCGTAGTCTTTCAACAGCTCTAACCATCGTCTCTGTCGCAAATTCAGGTCTTTCTGAGTCATCAAATATTTCATACTTTTATGATTCAAAACACGTGGCATTTTTCACCAAAAAGATAGTGACGCCAAATATTTAAAGCAAACACAATTGCAGCTTGCTCTAAGTCGTGTGTCAGATAATTTTTTTCATGCGATTTCAATTGTCTCGAGGCAGAAGCTATGACTTTGCCTTCCTGCATCAAAACACATCCCAGACCATTCAATGAAGTATCACTAAAAATCACGAACTCTTTACCCGATTCTGGCTGTACCAAAACTGGAGCTTCAGTCAGAAGGGCTTTCAACTGATCAAAGCTTTTCTGACATTTATCGACCATTCAAATTTCACATCTTTCTGAAGCAATCTAGTTAACGGAGTTGCAATCATCGAAAAGCCTTTCATGAATCGTCGCTAATAACCAGCAAGTCCCAGAAAACTACGAACTTCAAACATATTTTTCAGAGGTTCCACTCCAAAATAGCTGAAATCTTACTTGGATCAACTCGTATACCAGATGCTGACACAATATGCCCCAGAAAACTAACTTCACGCAACCAGAACTCACATTTACTGAACTTAGCATACAATTGATTATCTCGCAAAGTTTGTAGCACAATGTTCAAATATTCAACATGCTCAATTTCATCACGTGAATAAATCAAAATGTCGTCAATGAATACAACAACAAATTGATCTAAATACGATCTAAAAATTCTGTTCATCAAATCCATAAAGACAGCAGGAGCATTCGTTAGTCCGAAAGGCATAACTAAAAACTCATAATGCCCGTACCTCATTCTGAAAGTAGTTTTCGGAATGTCTGAATCTTTTACTCGCAACTGATAATACCCCGATCTTAGATTTATCTTTGAAAACACGGTGGCTCCTTTCAGCTGATCAAACAAATCATCAATTCTGGGCAGAGGATATTTATTCTTTATAGTCACTTTGTTCAACTGACGATAATCAATGCACATTCTCATCGTGCCATCTTTCTTTTTCACAAACAGAACGGGAGCACCCCAAGGTGAGAAACTCGGTCGTGCGAATCCTCTATCGGTCAAATCTTGCAACTGTGATTTCAATTCTTTCAATTCTGTTGGTGCCATTCTATACAGAGCTATCAAAATAGGAGTTGTACCCAGCCTAAATCAATACCAAACTCCACTTCTCGTACCGGAGGCAATCCCGTAATTCTTCAGGGAACACATCAGGAAATTCACAAACAACTGACATAGATTCAACTTTCTTTTCATTCACTCTCGAATCAATCACATAGGCAAAATAGGCTTCGTAACCCTTTTTCACATAACTCTGAGCTTTCATCACTGATATCACAGCCAGTAGTCCATTCACATCATTAGATTCAATCCGAACTATTTCATCATTCTGACATCTTAAATCAATAATCTTTCTTTTGCGATTCACAACAAAGATCATGCAAAGTGTTAACCAATCCATACCTGCAATTATGTAAAACTCATCAAATGGTAATAGTATCGATCACCGGAAAATGTAGATATCTCAAACATCAACGATGGTTCTTGCATACTTTGTCAACCAAAACACATTTACCTAAGGGGTTCGATACTCTAATAACAAATTCGATGAGACTCTACGGTAAAGTCTTATCGATACTAAGTTCATGCATACATATGAATGAGTAGATCATGGGTCTATCAATGCACTCACGAAGTATCATAAAGAGTAAATGTACCCGTAATAACATCTAGAGATGAAGCTTCCTCACGGGCTCTAATGGCGTAAGCTCCGCAGTGCCCTAGCTTTAGACCTGCATGAATCGTATATTTTGTAGTTTTTTGGCTACCACTGACATTTCTTGTGTTTCGAGAAGGTCTAGCTCTAACTGAAACATTATCGACCTCGGATTACGAACGATCTCTTGTTCAATAGACTCGCAAATCTCGAATGAAATGGTCTAATGATCCGCATCTCAAACAAGCTCGATCATTTAATCTACAACTTTCGAGATGTCTTTTACCATAGTGCTTACATTCAGGCCGTTCGGATCGGACATTTCCTACACTAGCTACTAAAGTTACTGGAGCTTTGAAATTCGACTGCGATCTAGCAAGATCTTTGTTTGAATGTCCCACACTAGCCTTTGAACGGCTATGTTCATCTCTAAATTTCTTTGAAGCAGACTGAAATTGTTTATTCGAAAATCTCTTTCTCAAATCTCTAGCTTCAGACTCAGCTTTTCTTTTATCTTTCCCAAGTGCTTCAGCTTTACATGCTCGATCAATAAGCACAACAAACTCTTTTATTTCCAGAATCCCAAGTAGCAAATGGATATCCTCATTTAGGCCATCTTCAAATCTTTTGCACATTATCGCTTTGGTTGAAACACATTCCCGAGCATATTGACTTAATCTCACGAATTCCAGTTCATATTTAGTGACAGACATGCCACCTGTTTCAATTCTAGGAATTCTTTTCGTTTCTGATCAATAAATCTCTGGCTGATATATTTCTTTTGAAATTCAGACTGAAAGAAATCCCATGTAACCCGTTCTTTAGGAACAACGAAAATCAGAGTCTTCCACCACTGATAAGCTGTATCTCGTAACAAGGAAACAACACATTTTATACATTCATCAGGAGTCAATGACATTTCATCAAACACTCAAATTGTGTTCTCGAGCCAAAACTCAGCTCTCTCAACATCATCATCACTAGTGGCCCTGAACTCTTCGGCCCCATATTCACGGATTTTCTCAACTGAAGGCTTATTCAACAGATTAAGATTCACAGCCGGAGGTACAATAGAAGTCTGAGGAGGATTAGGTGGGGGCGAAGGTTGTGAAACAGCCGATTTGTTCTAACATATTGAGTGAACCACTCATTCATCATTTGGAAGAAGGCTTGTTTAGCCTCTCCTTCCTAACCGCTAGTAGCCAGTCTTGAATCAGATGGCGCTATCCTTTGAGCGGGAGCAGGCGCATTGCTTTCAACATCGTTAGCTACGGCTCTTTCAGAATCCATTTACTATACAAAAACACATTTTACACGTCAGGATTCATCATACTATCACAGTTCATATATATGGCATGTATAGCTAGACTCTCACACGCTACGTTAGTCCTAGAATCGACTAAACCGTAGCTCTAATACCAATCAAATGTAACACCCCTAACTCGTATCCGTCACCGGACTAAGGTTAAGAGGCATTACGGACATTCAAAAACTTTTACAAACATTTCGTATCATAAAGTATATCATCGTCAAATCATGACATAATACAAACATATAATCCCTTAAAGAGGTCTACGAGACCTTAAACATGCATTAGAAATGGGTCGGGACTAAACTGGGATCATACAAAAATTTTCCAAAAATCAAACATTTTTTCAAAGTTATAGAGGTCGCACGCCCGTGTGGGCAGGCCGTTGGCCTCACACGGCCTCAGACACGCCCATGTGTCCGAGTCATGGAAAAACAGGGCATACATACTGACTTGTCCACACGGCCTGAGACACACCCGTGTGCCTCACCCATGGTCGAGCCTAACTTGTATCAAACGGCCAGTCACACGCTCGTGTGTCCAGTCCGTGGTCGAGCCTGACTTGATTCAAATTACAACCACGAAGGACACGGTTGAGCCACACGCTCGTGTGCTCAACCGTGTGGGCAAATATAGGCCATTTGCAAGGCCAATTTTCCACCCACACTTTGGGTTAAACCTACAAGCATCATACCAATTCAATTTATACACCAATGACAACCAAAACATACCAAATTGAACATCTTTTTTTTTTTACCCATTCATGAACATTACAAACATACCATCGTATGTGCCATTTAGCTCAATCAGATCACAAACATTTCTAAGCAAGTTTCTTCCACAAACTTACCAATACAATACAACATCTTCTCATTAATAAGATACCAACTTTACCTCATAAACATATCATAATTTTGGTCATCTCAATAGCCATCATACCTTACCAAAATATGCATCTTATAGCATAACTACTCATTCATATCATGATCATTATCTAGCCATATCACATGGCTATTTATATACAACTCAAACATCAACCCAAATTAACTAGCCTATACATGCCATACTTAGCTATGCACACATTCAAAAGGTACCAAAATGAGTTTGATAGTGTGGTGACGATCCTCGATGATCCCCGAGCCTTCCGTAGCTTTAACGATCTATAAAACAATGCAAACACACACAGAGTAAGCTTTCAAAAGCTTAGTAAGCCATATACAAATAAACTTAACATAATAAACATTTATAACCATTATAAATACAAGAACTTTAACATGTCTCAATAGCTCATTCATATTTCTTCTTTCAAGCTCAATGGTATCTAACCATTTGCTTGTCAACAAATTTCATCTCTATGTATTTCTTTGGTTCATATCACATTCATACATGTATCACATTATATCTCAACATTTCTATGCACATATTTCTCTTTAGCAAATTCACATATACTTACCTTTTATACTCAAACATAGAGTATATCTCAAACGTACCTGAATTGATTACACGTTTCACATAGTATTTCATTTCTCAGAATTTGCCCGTTAAAACATTCAGAATCAAATAGGATACTCGAAATACTCGGAATAATCGTACAATGCCAACGTCCTAGATGTGGTCTTACATGTAATCAAATATCGATGCCACTATCCTAGATAGGGTCTTACACGAATCAAATCCGATGCCAATGTCCTGGATATGGTCTTACACGTAAATCTCAAATCGACGCCAACGTCCCAGATGTGGTCTTACACGATATCACAAATCAGAAACCTATGTCATGACATATAAAATCCTATCTATTCCTAGGTTCGTACGGGACTTTTCAGACATTGACACTTGGTTGATACTTTCTCGGATTCCAGGTATATATCATCTCGAACACATTCACCACAATTAAATTTCATAGGTACAATAAATAAACCAATTCAAATATATTTATTTGTATATAGACTTACCTCGGATTCAGATAAACAGACGGATTCGACTATTCGATCACTTTCGACTTTCTGCGGTCTAAATCCGTTTTCTTCGATTCTTGATCTATACATATTAAAATTTAACTCTTTTATTCACCAATTCATTCAACTCAATCCAAGAACACACATTTAGGGCAATTTACAAATTAGCCCTCATATTTTTACATTTTGACATTTTAGTCATTATTTCACAAAATCACAAAATACACATAATTCAATGTAACCCATGCTTAGCTGAATTCTCTATAGGTCCCTAGCAATCCATATATTTCATTTATTTCAAATTTTAGTCCTTCAAAATATTATTTTTTCAATTTAGTCCAAATTACTCAAATTCATCAAAAATCCAAAGACAAACTATGTTAACCTATCACATATCTTTCATATTTCATCCTCAAACATCCCAAAACTCATGAATTCATCAATGGCACATTTGAAAATCAACATCAAATTCCAAAATTAAGGCATGGGTTTTGTAGTATTCGAAGCAACGATTATAAAAACTTAGAAATTATCAAAAACCAAACAAAACTCGTACCTTAATCAAGCTAAAATCATAGCCGAAACCTAGCTTGTTCTTTTCTTTGGTATATTCGGTCAAAAATGGATGAACAAAATGCTTTGGTGTTACATGACCGTGTGACTGATTTGGGGATTTAAGAATCCCACACGGGCGTGTGTTTCGGGACACACGGCCGTGTCTGGTGGGCACACGGGCTTGTGAGATCTTCACACGGCCGTGTTTGCCCTGCACTTGATTTTAGCGAAACTGGACAGTGAATTACACGACCTGTTCACATGGCCGTGTCCTTACTTCACACGGGCGTGTGCCTCTATCACACGACCGTGTGCCTCCTTTCACACAGCCGTATGCCTCCCTTCACACGAGCATTTGGACCCCCACACGGCTTGGATTGTCCCATACGATCGGGGCACACGGGCATGTGGCCCTATCTCGTCAAATATTGATTTTAGGTCAATTTAATTATAATTGTGACTCTGTGTGTTTCAACCATTGGCTAAGCTTTAGTAAGGGTAATTATGACTCTGTTCTGACTTCATTTAGGTGACATTCGTGATTGGTTACGTAACATGTTTGATTCTGAACCCGGTTGACGGGGTGTGTGTGTGCAATATGGTTCTGTCTGATTGTCTGATTAGGCGTCACTGTTCTACGAGGTTACATTGCCGTTGAATCTTAATTTGGGTAGATGAGTATTCACCTTTTTGATTCTGACTGACTGGATGTGAGTTCCGTCTCTGAATGACTGTCTGTAACCTTGTACTCTGATTTTGTTCATCTGTTTCCACACATACATATGCATATAATGTTTTTGGGTGGGATTTTGAAGAGAAGTAAGACTGAGACTGAACTGAGCTGGCAGTTTATCTGCTTGCTGAACGCCCTAATACCCAGAGGGTCGTGGGCAGTCCCAATACCCTGAGGGTCGAGGACTATGCTGATAGAGGATTATCGCATTGCACTGTACCGCATTTACGTCAACTTCGCTGCGTATTCCCACTATCTAATCGCGCTTCATACTTTGCATGTCCACATCTGCAGATTTATCGCATGGCACCGCATACCATCGTTAACCCCAATACCTAGAGGGTCGAGGGCAGTCCCAATACCTTGAGGGTCGTAGACATTATTGGAGTGCAGGGTTGGATGGGCTTTACGAGGTCCTATGTGGTGTGATTGGTTGGATGAGCTCAAACAGCTCTTATGTGGAGTGATGGGGGTCAGAGAGGTGTCTTGGCTGGATGGGTGGTTTTTATAACTGAACAGCATCCATACGCATTGGTCTGACTGTACTGATAGACTGAAAAGTACCTATGTCTGTGTGCACTTCGTGAACTCTGAATGTTTTGTCTAACTGATAGTACTTGTGACTGTTTGTGAGTTGTTGTGGCTCGAATTGTAAAAACTGTCGACACTTTTGTTTCGAGCCTACCATGTGGATTCGTGTATTGCTGTAAGTATGTTCTACTTTTGAACTATTTTCTGGCTTTTTGTATCTGATTCTGTAGTTAGACGGTTTTGATCTCACACTGAGCTCGAGTAGCTCACCCCCTCTTTTGTTTCCCCTTTTAGGTACCCTTCAAATTCTGGCGCTAGACTCGGTATACGGAGGTCTCGGACGGTCATGGTTTCAAAAGCTTATTTCGGTTCTACTTTCTAAATTATATTATGATTATACTATTTTCGAACTGTAAGGTTTTATAAGACTATGGTACAGTTTCCACTTCAGATTTTCATTCGTACATTTAATCTGGGTATTTATCAGACTTAACGGTAACCTTATTGAATGGATTTTAAACGATTAAATGTTTTTGTTTCGTAAAGATATGAATGGTTTTTGGAAATGAAATTAAGGTTGACTGATTTTGTAAAATTTTTCCCATGATCACTTCGGTGATCAATGTAGCATCCTGAGTTCGGTCTAAACTTCTAGGCCAAGTTTGGGGTGTTACATAATGCTAGACACTAGAATTGATAAATCAATTATATGCTTGTATATTCTAGAGGGGACCTAACACCCATTGGATATACAGATTCAAACTTCTAGACATGTAGGGATTTAAGGAAATCGATATTGGACTGTGTTTTTGTCCTAAGTGATGGAGTCATAGTTTGGATAAGTGTCAAACAGAGTTATATTGTTGACTCCACTATGGAGGCCAAATATGTGGCTACTTCTAAGGCTATAAAAGAAGCAATCAAGCTTTGAAAGTTCTTAACAGATCTTGAATTCATTCCTAGTATGGAAAAAGTCATCTCATTGTATTGCAATAATAGTGTGGCAATTACTAATTCTAAGGAAATAAGGAATTATAAGAGGACAAAACACATTGATCCTAAGTATCATATAATACGAGAGGTAGTAATAGACAGAATAGTAAATGTAGTTAAAGTCACATTTGAGGACAACCTTGCAAATTTGTTTACCAAGACTTTGGTAGTTAGGAGTTTTGAAAAATATGTAGAAGGTATGAGAATAGGAAATATGAGTCATTTACTTCACTAGGGCAAGTGGGAGATTGTTAGAATTTTGTTCCATTAATGTGGTGATTTCGTTATTATGCTTGTAACTTTTTGAACAATTTAGTTAAATAAAGTTCCATAATTAATTTATTATCTTTCGCATGATTGTCCTCAATGGTTTTTTGCATGAAAAGAAAATTGAAAAAGAAAACAAATATAGGCTCATTGATTACTTAAGGCTTAACTAATATTAAGTTGCATTATAATGATGTATTATGATACGAGAAGACAACTTATATTAGTAGGCAATCTAAGTAGATTTTAGCCTGAAGAATCAAAATGAGCAATTGATTCGAGGGACTATTATGTTGTCTATCTAGTCCAATTTGAGAGATAAATTGTCTTGGGTACTGAAGCGTATGACTACCAAAAGATAGAGACATAAGTGTGATTGTCTGGATTAACAATACATCAGATAGGACCCAAGTTGAATTTATCTTGGATCCATTTATGGATTTATTCACTTATGACATTCATAGTGTAGCTTACCTCAATCCTGAGTATGTGACTGACCATGTGTACCTAGCTCATATATTTTAATATATTGAAAGTTTGTGTTTAATTAGTATTAGAGCCAAAAGTTGGTATGTTGGGTATATGACTTAGGTATGACATGGTTTCACTTATAATAGTGGAATTCATAGCTTGATGAAAGATTAAATGATATCCTCTCATTGATATTGCATGAATTATGGAAAAAGAACATGGCTATGAGTCTTTTTTCAGGGACGATTGGTTGTTATTACTATCTGTTAGTAATAATCTTTTTCATTGTAGAAGATACAATGGTGACCAGAAGATAAGATATGATCATATTAGGTGAATGGATTTAACCCATAGAGATTAAAAATATCCTATGAGGGTAACACACTAATGACAAGGTCATTGGACAAAGCATAAATCTAAGTTGTTTTGGTAATGGTATATAATGGGGAGATCAATCATTGTACTTTCTATGGATTGACTCTATGCCTAAATAATGTTGTAATTAATAAACAAAGAGTCGAAACTTAATTATAAATTATTTATACCCAAATTATATGTATCCAACGGGTCCCTCTACTAGCTCAATGCAACATTGTTTGCTTTCCAAATTAGAATCAATACAATAAATGAATGAAAACGATGAATGAGAAAAATATTGCGTGAATTACTATATGTAATAAATGTATTTTCTCGGAAGGAACAAGAGATAACTTAAAAATTAACTTAATTTCTTTGGATTATTATTTAAATGATTATAATTAAATATTGAATCCAAAGTAAAAATTGAATTAATTAATCATCGTAGTTTTATTAAATAGGACAATTAAATTTATTTATTCATAAATTCTAATGTGATAAAGTCGTAATGGCTTTGGTGGAATTATAATTGTGTTGAAAAAATAATTTAATTGAATTAATTTAAAATAAATAAATATATAATATTTTGTGAATAAAAACATGTTGTTAGGTTGAATAATTATATGAACATATATAATTGCACCTAATGTATGAAAGACCCAACGAGGCTAATACCATTAAGGGGTACGCACATACTTGGAGAATCTCAATGCGTGTGTTGTCCAACATATTGAGTCCCAGATGAACTCTGGATTTTCTATTAAGATATTATTTTTCCTTCTCTTCTCGTTTGTTCTAGTAAAACTCTTATGTTTTTTTCTTGTATATAAGGACTATGGGGTAGCAAAAAATATATATAAGTGATACGTAGATTTTTTGTCGAAATTTAGAGAAAATTTATTTAGCCTCAAATAAATTCTATTTTTCATGAGTATTTGAGATACAAATTTTAGTTTTGGTTTCACGTAGAGAATGTGAACTTTTTCCATTGGAAAGTCATGGTTTTCATTCTATATTTGGTTTTAGATAAGATTCCACTTTCTTAACAATTGAGAGTTCAAAAAAAATGGAGAAAATCATTTAGTCGAAAACTATAATTTAATAGGACTCCTTAACTCAGACACACATGTGCTAAATTTGATAAAATTTATTACCATAAATAATACAATAAAAATTCAATTTAATTTTTAAAATTTTACCCTACAACAAAACGCTTTTTATAAATAATTTTTCCAATGTAGAGTTGCGGTCTTCCACTAAAATATCCTTTCCTAGACTCGTTCTCCGGATTACTTGGTTTCCTTCTACATTCATTCCCTACACAGCTTCACCTTCTTTATTGTTCATAAATTGCACGTCACCTTCTGTTATATACTTCGATTGTTAAAATTTCTCTCTCTCTCTCTCTCTCTCTCTCTCTCTCTCTCTCTCTCTCTCTATATATATATATATATATATATATCAATTTGTAAAATAATAAATTATAAAATTATAAAAATATAAATCTATATGTAAAACAACCTCCGCTCCTTCATCAAGCCTCTCAATTGCGGTACCATCGCTACCATTGTTTCACCCCCTCAATTTTGACAACAAACTTGAACTTTCCATCATCGAGAAACACCGCCTTGCAACAACTCTTCATCATCCAACAACAAATACAACCCTTGACCTTGATGATCACGAAAAGCTTTTCGTTCAGTTTCGATGTTGAAGCTTTTACGTTCGTTAAACAACATGTTGATTTGGGTATGTGAGTTATGATTCGAGGCTCATCGAAATGCCTTTTTCTACATGTTATCATCTTGAAAACAGTAAAACATGTATTTTTCGAACATTTCGTGCTAAGTGGTGTAACGTGACATTAGATTTTAGGGTATAATTAAAATTTTAAATTTTTTTACGTAAATTGCATAAATTTTCCAAAAATTTTAAAAAGCCTAATTACATTTTTCCAAAATTTGAAGGTGGCCTTAACTCTTACATTCCGCCTCTATCTGCACCAGCGAAACCACAATAGAGGTCGGCCAGTGTGTGAGGAAAATCTAGGAGACTGGTCTACGAGGGATGCTTGTTTACACTGTCAAACATACGAGCGATAACTTTGTTTTTTTATCAGAATTAGGAAGCTTTTTACAGAGTGTTGAATTTGCCAAGTCGCTTCCATCTTCATCCGTAATTTTTTAAGTTTTCATTAGCCTATGCTCATCGGATTTTCATTTTGTCAATAATCTTTTTCCAAAAAAATACAAATACTAGAAATCAATAGTCAAGTTTATAACTAATTTATGAGGTATTCAAATGAAGATTTCTCTCCCAACACATAAACAGGGCCGAAACCAGAAAATTTTTAAGGGTTAAAATTAAATTGTAATTTTTACGATAGCAAAAATACAATTTCACCATTTTAATAACCAATATCTTTATAATTTTTAATAGATTAAATGAAATTTTTATATTTTAAGGGGGTTAAAGTGTAATTTTACTTTTATTAATATAAAATTTTAAAAATTTTGAAAGGCCTAAATGAAAAAAAAAATTCATTTTAGGAGCCCTGCCAGCCCCCTAATTTCACCCCTGCACATAAACCTCAAAAATTCTAAATTAAGAAGTCTTTATTTCCCCTTAAAATCATTTAGTGTGTTTAATTCTATATCATTTAGTGTGTTTAATTCTATTCAGGAATATTCAAGGAAAAACAAAAGGGTTCAGTAAAATTATAAATTTTTAAAATAAAATTTTAACTATTTTTTTATAATTTTGAATTTTTTATATATTTGTTTTTGGATTTTTAGATTTGTCTAAAATATATTATTAATTTTTTTTCAATCTTCCATAATTTCTTTAAAATGTTAACTATTTTTATTTTTATAAAATTCTTTTAAATATATATTTTAGATATTTTAGAAGATTTATATAATCATCGATGAGGTGAAAAGATATTACATGACACATTTTAATATAGTCCAACAACTTTTTTTTAATGCAGTTAACTCCATGAATTAAAGTGATGAATAAAATTAAATTTTAAGTAAAAAAGTGAAGACACCAAAATTTCAAAAAAAAAAAAAAACAAATCACGAATAAAGCATTATTTTGAAGGAGTTGAAGCAATAATAAGATTGAGATTGAGTGACAAAATTATGTTTACTATTATTTCTTGGCCCAAGCAAGAAGGCAGGAGAGCTTAAGGAACATAATATTTGTAATCGTAGGTCCATGAGTCAGGGCACGTGTTTTCCCATTGGCCCATTTTTTTTTTCTAGGCATGTCGAAACTATTTTTTTTAAAAGTTGATTAAAAAAACGGGGTCGACTTTAAAAATAAAAACGGGATCAGAGGCGTGATCGGGTCACCTTGAAATTAATCATTTTAATAAAAAAATATTTTGATTTATTAAAACAATAATTTTTGGTCTACGAAATTCGAGAAAACGGGTTCAGGAGTCGGTTATGTACGAGGAAGGATTAGCACCCTCGTAACACCCAAAATTGGTACCTAATTGATTAACTAATGTCCTAATGTCAAAAATTTGAAAATTTTAAAATACGGTCCTTTTTATTTGAAAGAAAAACTTGAATAAATTAAATTGGATATTAAGACTCTCTTATTTCAAAAAATAAAAATAAAATGTCATACCCAATGAGTTAGGATGCGACATTTCAAGTTTTCGAAACAAAGTTTATTTTTATTTGTAGAAAATCCTTACCTCGACATAACAAAATGTCATATCCAATAAGTTAGGACACAACATCTCGATTTTCTGAGAATAAGCTTTTATTTGAAACTTATAAGTTTTGATTTCAAAAGGGTACTCGATTGCTTAAATTCGATGAGAAAGATCGAAGCCCAGTAAATTAGGGCACAATTCTTTCAAAGCTCCCAAATACCGAGTCTTGCTTCATTTTAGGAACTTTTTTGAATAAAATGGAGTAAGATTTTTAGTAAAACATGAAATGAATTATAAGGCTAATATGCATAATTGGGTAATAATTGCTATAATACAAATAATAATAACGAGAGCAAAAAGAATCAACAATATGAATAAAATAACAAGCTAATAATAAATAAAAACAATAAGTGAAAAATTGATAAAAGATTAAACAATAATTGAAAAGAATAAAAATATTAAAAAAATGAAAATTATAATAATAATGATGTTGATAATAATAATTATAAAAATAATAATTAAAATGATGTAAGTGAATAAAATATATAGTATAATAAAGATAATATAAAATTATATAGTTAAATAATACTAAAACAATGATATGTAAATAATGATAGTAATAATAATAATGAAAATAATAATAATAATAATAATTATAATAATAATATTAATTATAATATTAATATTAAAATAAAATAATAATAATAGTAATACTAAAATAATAATAATATTGATATTAATAATAATATGAATTTAAATTAATTGATTTTAATAATAAAATAGCAATAATGACAGGAAGGATTAAATTGAAAGCAAAAATAAAGTTTTTAGGGTAAAAACGGAAATAAAATGAGGTAAAGGGACCGAATTGTAATGCGCCCCAAAAAGATAGGGACTAATTGGGAAATTATTCCCCCCAATCCAAAACGCGCGGCATCAATGGGGACTAAAACGAATTAACAAGAAAATTACTAGGGCGAATTATAATTTTAAAAAAACTGAATTAAAAAATGCGGAAGGGCCCATTTCTCAAAAACACGCGGATCCTTGTAGCGGGTTGGGTCAGTGCGCGGGTTAAAGGAGGAAACGACATCGTTTTGGGCTATTGTAGCCAGCCCCAAAACGGCATCGTTTTAGGAGCTTATATAAACCAAAACTTTTTTAAAAAAATTTCATTCTTCACCCCAGCAGCAAAAAAAATTTCGAGAGCCTTCAAAAATGGTCTCCCCTTGGGCGATTTCCACTGAACGCAGCATGGCTACACTGACCCACCACCATCTGTCTCTGCACACATCACGTGAAATTTTTAAAAAACCGGTAATTTTTCCCTTTTTTTTACAAGTTATTTAAATATATATATGTAGTAAAATAAAAATAAAAATGAAAATTTTATATGTAGGCAGATTCGAAAAAAATAAAAATAAATAAACCTTTGCTTGATTTTTGACTGTGTATATCTGTATTGTGTATATTTGTCAAAAAAATTCCTCCTTTACATCAAATGTATTCGGCTTTTTATAGCCACTATCAAAATACAATTTTGGTATTTTTCGATTTCTTGCCATATGCTTGTTTCTTTGGCTTTTCTTTCCTTTTTGCAGGCGAGAAATTCGGCAGCGATGGGGCATGATTTGCGACAATGAAGGCGGCTGCGGCATGCGTGGAGGTCTCGGCGGCAGCAGTTAGTCCTAGGGTTAGGGTTTGCCGAAAACTGTTTATGTTTTGGGCCAAATGGGTTGTAAATTGGGCTGGGTAGTCTATTTTGGGCTACTGGGTTTAGGTTTGGGCCACTGGTAAAATTGGCTGTAAAATAAAACTGATGGACTTTTATTTATTTTTTGGTTTTTATATTATTGATATGGACCTGGGCAAATTGGGCCAATTACAGCTGCCCCTCTTTGCTCATTGTCGTGTAACGAGAATGGAGCAAAGACTATAAAGGACCAATTTTGCCCGGCCTTGTCGAGTCTTGACTTCTTGGTCCTCATCTTCTCCAAATGGCTTCCAATCCTAACTGCAACTTCAGGGGTATTGGAACTACAACTTTAGAAGTATTGAACTATAAGTCTGATGGCTTCAATCTGCTTCACTGCAACTTCAGGAAGGCAGTATCTGCTATCTTTAATCTGCTCCGCTGCAAACTCAGGGATGCCAGACGGGTGTTTTCAATTTGCTTCAATGCAACCTCAGGAAGGCGAGATTGATGTCTTCAATCTGCTTCACTGCAACTTCAAGAATGCCAGATCTGCTATCTTTAGTCTACTCCACTGCAACTTCAGGGAGACAAGATTGATGTCTTCGATCTTCTTCACTGCAATCTCAGGAAGGTAAGATCTGTTGTCTTTTAGCCTCGCTCCACTCGCAGGCGGCGGCTGTGGGTGGCAGTGCCCCACCCCCTAAACTAGAAAATTGATATTTAGGCCCTTATAGTTTTTTAAAAATTTTAAATTAATAAAGGTAAAATTGCACTTTGGCCCCCCTAAAATTATAAAAATTCGATTTAATCCTTTACAAATTATAAAGATATAGACTATAAAAAATTAAAATTCCATCCGGCCCCTCCTAAAAAATTATTCTGGCTTCGCCCCTGCTCCACTGCAAACTCAGAGAGATAAGACTATAATCTTCAGCCTGCTCCCTTGCTACCTCAGGGAGATAAGGCTGGTGGCTAAAATCTGCTCCCCTGCTACCTCGAGAAGATAAGATTCGCCGTCTGCGATTTGCTCCACTGCTATCTCAGGGAAACAAAATCTACAATCTTTAGTCTGCTTCCTTGATACCTCAGGAAGATAAGACTAATGGCTTAAATCTGCTTTCTTACTACCTCGAGAAGATAAGATTCACCGTCTACAATCTTTAGTCTGCTTCCTTGCTACCTCAAGAAGATAAGACTACAAACTTTAGCCTGCTCCCTTGCTACCTCAGGAAGATAAGGCTAGTGGCTAAAATCTGCTTCCTTGATACATCAGGAAGATAAGATTCGCCATCTTCGATCTGCCCCACTGCTATATCGAGGAGACAAGATCTACAAATTTTAGTCTTCTCCCTTGCTACATCAGGAAGATAAGACTATAATCTTCAGCCTGCTCCCTTGCTACCTCAGGAAGATAAGGCTAGTAGCTAAAATCTGCTTCCTTGCTACATCAGGAAGATAAGATTCGCCATCTTCGATCTGCCCCACTACTATCTCGAGGAGACAAGATCTACAATTTTTAGTCTGCTCCCTTGCTACATCAGGAAGATAAGACTATAATCTTCAGCCTGCTCCCTTGTTACCTTAGGAAGATAAGGCTAGTGGCTAAAATCTGCTTCCTTGCTACATCAGGAAGATAAGATTCGCCATCCTCGATCTGCTCCACTACTTCTTAGAGAGATAAGATCTGTGATTCCACCAATGTTGCTACACCGTCATTTGGGGAACATGTCCTGTAGACTCAATTTCATATGCTTATTTTATGCCAAATGATTAGGATGCTATAATCGGAATGAATCTAATGCTCCTAACTAAATGTATTATGGATGACATTTGCATGAATGCAGAATGTCATGAGAATGATCCCATTTGTATAATGATTAGGATGCAATGATCGGAATGAATCTAATGCTCCTAACTAAATGATATTAGGGATGACATTTGCATGAATACAGAATGTCATGAGAATGATCTCCTTCTCTCTTTTTTTTTTTGTTTTTTTCATGTACAATGATTAGGATACAATGATCGGAATGAATCAAATGCTCCTAATTGGAAGTGCATGAATGATATATGAATGCATGAGAATGATCCCTTTTTAATGTTTGGGTTGTCATTGCTCATAGTTCATCAAGGTTCTATCACTGATGCATTACCATGATTTCTCGTTCAGTTGGTATCTTTGATAAAAAACCCAAAGAAACAATCATATTCTGCTCAGCAAGCTTGCTCCACTGTAATTTTGGAGTCCCTTCCACAGTACCTTTTGGGACATAAAGTTTTTACCTTCCACTGAAACTTTAGGGGAATAACATTTGGTTTCTTCCATCCATCCTATTACCACTCAGAGGTATAGAATTTGTATCATCTTTAATCAATTTGATCTGTTACACCATTCACTGGGTGTAATGACTAGATGTATGAATGTAGGGTATCATTTTTCTTTTCCTGAGAATGATCCCCTCTTATACTTGGGTTGATATTGCTCGTCATTTTTCGAAATGGTATCAATAATGAAATGTCTTATCCAATAAAAATCCAAAGAGATAATCATCTTTCAATATTTCCAACCCTTAGGCTTGGTGAGTTCTAAACAATAGTCATGTTTCAGATTCTCATATTATCTAGAAGTTTCCAAAGTAATATGTGAAACTCTTTTTATGAAAGTATTATTAGTCCATTAATCGTTATTTCAATATAAAATGCTTGAAAAAGATCACAACAATGGACAAGAAAGAAATTAATCAGGAGCATAGCTCGAAACAAATAAGTTAATCAAAGATAACCAAGGCAATAAAAGCAAATTGATTGGGGTGTATCTTTGAAAAGAATAAAGTAATCAAAGATAGCCAATGTCATAAAAGAAAATCGATTGGGGTGTATCTTGAAAAGAATAAAGTAATCAAAGATAGCAAACTCAAAATGGGTAAGATAGAAGCTAGGTGCCCCGGATATCGCAGCCTGAGCGTCTCTGTACAAACTTCTTGAGGACCATTTTGAGCTCAATACGTATTTAGAGGATCTGGAGTACTTTGTCAATGCCCCAAGACGTAACATACTTCCTCGTTGTTAATTCAGGCATAGTAAGACTACCACATGCCCTATCTTTGATCACAATTTGAGCCGCCCTTTTCAGGTTTTCAGCTCAAAACCCTTTTGGTCTCAAAGCGCCCTTTGCGGGTTTTCGCCTTGGCCTCTCCTCTTCTTTTCTTTCTTTCTTTTTTCTTTTCTTTTCTTTTCTTTTTCTTTTTTTTTAATTTGATCTCAAGGCACCCTTTATGGGTTTTCACCTTGGCCTTTCCCATTTCAGGTAAAATACTTCTTGACTGAACCTGAATTCACCGGATTGGGGCAAGTCTTTGGCATCCATCTCGGTCAATATCAATGTTCCTCCAAAATAGGCCTTCTTTACAACATAAGGTCCTTCCTAGTTTGGCATCTGCTTTCCTCTAAAATCGTTTTGTAGAAGCAAGATCTTTCAATACTAGGTCCCCATCATGACATTCCCTTGGGTGGACCATTTTCGACATGTAACATCCTAAAAATTGAGTATCGAAATGTTGCATAATTTTGGTGCTTAGCTTGTGAATGATTCAATTTGTGTGTTTAATATAGTCTTGAGAAGGCTCAGGATTTATTCGGAATTAGAATAAATTTTAGTAATGAGTACTTTATTGAAGTGGAACAAGTAACCTTGATGTTTAAGGAAATTAAGTGACAAAAGTTAGCATAAGACGAGCTAGTAGTAAAGTGGAGTTGGCGCCATGAGTGTTGCTTGAGGGAAGAGGTTCGAATCCCATGGTATGCATTTTGTGACTTTAATTTTTGCACTCTTCTAGCATGTGTCGGCCAAGCTCTATTTTTGGTAGGTTGGACTTTATTTTTATGGCAAGGTGGCTAATGGTTTAAGGCAAGATTTGAACATAGGAAAGGAATCATGAGCTTATGGTATGTAGGGGAACACAAGGCACTTTTTAAAGGGGTGTGTTTTGGAAAGTTTGGAATGGCCAAACTTTGTTCATGAACTTGACGGTTTTTGGGGGCTAGGGGTGGCTGAATGTTGTTGGAGGTATTGGTAAGAATGTGTAGCAAGTTTGGTCACTTTCATTTTGGTCATTTTGTGCTTTTCACAAAATCTTTCTTTTCATCTTTCTCTCCCTAGCCGAATGCATTTTGTGCATTAGTGAACATCTTGTTTTCTTCTTTTGGTCATTTCTTTTTGATCATTTGGTCATATTTTGCCTAACCTCTCAAGTCACTCTTCCCTTTGTGCAGAAAACACCAAAAACACAAAAGCCATTTTTCTTTTTTTCTTTTCTTCTCCATTGCCGAATGCTCTCTTGTCCCAAATCCTCTCTTTGCTCCTTTTTCACCTTTGAAAACCAAACACAAACCTCTCATCCTCTATTTCTTTCTTTCTCCATTTTGCTCTTTCTTACAAACATATTTTCTACTTTCTCTTTTCCTCCATGGCCGAATATTGCTAGTATCATTTTCTTCCATTTTTCTTCTTAGCCGAATCTTCCTCTTCATATATATTTTCTTATCAATCATTTTCTTTGCATTCGTTTTGATTAATCGGTAAGAACCCTCTTCGATTCTTTATTTTTTTTATCTTTTCTTTTGTCGAATCTACTTTTTTTTGGGAGGGTCTTTTGACCGAAAGTATCCTCTATCTCTTTCTCTTTGACAATCTTTCTCGTCTTTATAGTGATATAGAGAAGGCCGAAACTTGGAGTATTCGTAATCATCGTGAATCGCTAGTATTCGGTTCAAAGTGTTAAGGTAAGGGTTTCTATCAAGGACTTCCATATTACTCGTTATTTTGTCAAAGATGGGTTACTAATCAATTTTATCTTAAGAACGTTATCGCTCGTTTTTCATCCCGTGAACGTAAGATTTCATGGTAAGCCGATTTCGCCCTTAAAACATATAAACTTAATTTCCAAAAATATTAGTTGGACTAATATTCTTTTGTCAATGGAGGCAAGCAAGATAGGGTCGAAAAGGGTGGTGAATAGTGTTCAGAAGAGGGACGGATTCGCTATTCCCTCTAAATTCAAGTGAAGGGTTGTTTCGGCAATTTGAGATTTTCCACCGGGTTGTGGACCCTCATCCGGGGAGAATCAATTATTCGAAGTTATTCGTAGTTTGGAGCCATTAGCTATTCAGGATTTTCCACCGGGTTGTGAACCGTCAACCGGGGAGAACCGTCAAATAGTAGTTGTTCGAGATTTCGAGGGTAAAGATCTAGATCGCTTATCTTTAGCATAGATTTATATTAAGTATTAGTGTTCTAACCAAGCGTGATACGTATTTAGGTATCGACGATTGGGAAAGTATAGTCCTCACCGTAATCAGGTGTGTAATCTCACACTTAACTTATGGGTTAGATGACTTTACCGTAATTAAGCATTAGTCTAAAAAAAATCGCAAAGTTGGTGAGATCGGAAAATATGGTATATTAACACTTTAGTGTTAAGAGCATGTAATCGGTATTAAAATCGTGAAAATTTCAGAATCACCCTTAATGGGCTAAAATGATAAAAAGTGACATTTTGGGCCCCATGTGATAAATGGGCCATATGAGTTATTTGATAAAATTGGCCAAGTATGATATGAGATATAATGGGCCAAATTGTGAAATGGGCCAAATTGTGAAATGGGCTAGATTTGTAATAATTTTTTTATGGGCCTTATGATGGAATTATCATATGAATGAATTGTCATGCATTTTATATACATGATTGCATGGGTTGGGATAATTGGCGAAGAAAAGATGGCTTCGTGCCCAGTTAATGGCTTCGTGCCCAGATAATGGCTTCGTGCCCAGTTAATGGCTTCGTGCCCAGTTAATGGCTTCGTGCCCAGTTGATGGCTTCATGCCCAGTTTAATATATGGCTTAATGCCCAGTTGGTGTGTTGGCGGGGTGGGTGACTAAAGCTCCCCACAGGTGTGCTGGTTGGTACGGGTGGTGTGTAGCAGATGGAAATTTAGGATTGGTTGGGAATTGTATATCACATGCATTTTATACTTGTTATATTGTACATTTGTAAATGGGCTCAAGCCCAATTAAATGCTTAAATGGTTTCGGCCCAGTGGACTTGGTAAGTGGGTTACACACTGAGTTTTATGTAACTCACCCCGTTTCCTTTACCCATCTCAGGTAACGATCATTAATGGAGGCTTGGGCCGGGGGATGACTTCGTGGAGGCCATACTTCGAATGATGGTTTTTGTGAACTTTGAACTACTCTTAAGTGTTTTTATTTAATTACTATTTCAGCTATGATGTAATAAGGCCTCTGGTACTATTTTTATGGATTTTTACTTGTGGATGGATTTTAATTATGTTTAAATACTAAAATGGGACTATTCTATTTTTTATAAATGTTTTCTTAAATTCTCGTGCAAAAAGGGGGTTTTCTTAAATATTTTATTCTCGTAAATTTTTCTGTAAAATTCTTTAAGAATCTTGTTTTCAAACTTCCTTTTGAACTCTTTTAAACTTCTCGTAAAATTTTGACCAATTAATTTCTAAGTTTTAATTTATAAACTCTTATGTCTTAAATCATAGATTTTAAATTAACCTCGGTTTTTAATAAACTTCAATTCCAAAATAGTTTGATGATCTTTTTATTTAAATCAATTAATGACTAGATGTATGTTCGTTTTGTGTGACATACCAAATCGGTCTTAACGCATAGACCGTGGTTTAGGGGTGTTACATTTTATGGTATCGAGCCAGTGTTCAAAACTCGATCGTGGTTTGGGTTCAACAATAATTTTTGTTTAAAGTCATTTTAATTTATAGAATTTATGTTTTAAAGGTAGTATGGCACCACGAGCATCCGGCACCAAGTCAAGTAAGTATTCGTATATTGAATGTTTATTATTGTGATATGATCATAGGAACACTCTAGAACTTCTAGTTTTAGATGTTGAAACTATAGAGATTGAGACTATAAGATGTGATTGTAAAACAACTCTATCTCTTATATCTCATAAAATATCGTTAATAAACACTGAAATAGTATTCTGATTCATAAAACTTGTAATCAGATTAAACCAAATTAGCTATTATGAGCGCTAGAGGACGTGGACGTGATAGACGTGGCCGTGGTAGAGGCCGAGGTGCTAGAGCCGTGTCCGAGGCATCGGGACATATGCCGGAAATGGATGCACCGCATCACCGTGGTTCGGATATTGGATCCCACGACCATATGAGGGAAGATATTGCTTTGTCTCAGGCAATGTTACGAGTTTTGGAAAGGGTTGCTGGGGCTAGAACGGGGCCAGTAGCTCGAGGATCAATATCGGAGCGGCTCAGATCTAATGGTGCTGAAACTTTTAGGGGTATTTTTGGAGTAGCCCCAAATGTTGCGGAATATTGGCTCGAGGTCAGAGAGCGATTATGGATGACTCAGGTGTACCGCCAGCGAGAAACTAAGAGGAGTCGTGTCCTTGTTGATGGACGAGGCGTATCAATGGTGGCTTACTGTGCAAGAAGGCACCCAGGCTGAACGTGTTACTTGGGATTTCTTCAAAGTCGCTTTCAAGGGAAGTATGTCGGGCTAAGCTATGTGGATGCCCTGAGGAAGGAATTCTGAATCTAGTTCAAGGAATAAGACAAGCAGCGACTTACGAGGTAGAATTTCTTCACTTAAGCCGATATGCTCGCGCAATAGTGCCAACTGATCATGAGCGCTGTGTACGTTTTGAGGATGGGCTGAATGATGAGTTACGGGTATTGGTAGCCCCACAACAAGAAAGGATTTTTACCACGCTTGTGGAGAAAGCCAAGATAGCCGAAGAGGCTAAGAACTCAGAACGCCAGAACCGGGAAAGAGTCGGAGGCAAGAGGGATTTTAAGTATTCGGGTTCTGCTAAAAGGTTCTAAAAGAGGCCTTGAAATGATGAGCCAGCTCAAGCTAGAGCACCTGTGGCTACCAATCAGATTCAAGAATGTGCTGACTGTGGGAGACGACACCCCGGGGAATGCTGGAAGAGAACCGATGGTTGTTTTAAATGTGGTTCTAAGGACCACCAGTTTAGGAATTGCCCTCGACGGACTGCTCCGACTCAAGAAGCTCGTAACTCTGATGCACAGGCAGCTAGAGTGCTCAGCAGCCACCGAGAGGCCGTGGACCAGGTCGTGGTGGTAATGGTGCTGGACGTGGTCAAGGTGCACCGGGTCGAGGTAATGGCTTTAGAGGTAACGTGGAGGCAAGACAGCCGGGGTTGGTCTATGCGGTCAGGCGTCGGGAGGATGGCGATGCACCTGATGTGATAACTGGTATGTTCTTCATCTTTGATGTACCTGTTACTGCTTTAATAGATATCGGGTCTACCCACTCGTACGTTGCTAGTGCCATATCTGGAAATCTGAATATTAGATCTGAGATTACCGATAGAGTGATGACGGTAATTAGTCCTTTAGGACAGTCTGTGGTCGTGAATAAATTGTATAGAGACGTGCCTTTAGAAACTCAAAGAGAAATATTTTTGGCGGATTTGATGGAACTGCCTTTCGGCGAGTTCGATCTTATTTTGGGCATGGATTGGTTGGTAAAGCGCCGGGCGCAATTAGATTGTGCTGAAAAGCGGATGTCAATAAGGACTTTGGATGATAAGGAGGTAGTAATGATAGGCAAGCGAAGGAACTTTTTGGCAAATGTGGTATCTGCTTTAAAGGCAGAAAAGTTGGTGCGAAAAGGGTATGGAGCGTTCCTAGCCTTCATTAGTGCTTTGGATGCTAAGGAATTATCAGTGGAAGGTGTGAGAATGGTGAAAGAATTTTTAGATGTCTTTCCCAAAGAACTTCCCGGTCTACCTCCGATCGGGAAGTAGAATTTGGCATTGAGCTTTTGCCTGGAACGGCTCCGGTGTCTATTGCTCCTTACAGAATAGCGCCGAAGGAGTTAGCGGAGCTTAAAGCACAAATTCAAGAATTATTGGATTGGGGATTTATCCAACCGAGTTTGTCTCCGTGGGGAGCACCGATTTTGTTCGTCAAGAAGAAGGATGGGTCGATACGTATGTGTATTAATTATAGGCAATTGAATAAATTAACGATCAAGAATAGGTATCCATTGCCGAGAATCGATGACCTGTTTGATCAATTGAGAGGAGCTTCACTTTTCTCCAAGATTGATTTGAGATCGGGTTATCATCAACTCAAGGTTAAGGAGGCAGATATTCATAAGACGGCATTCCGAACTCGTTATGGACATTATGAGTTTTTGGTAATGCCGTTTGGTTTGACCAATGCACCAGCTGCATTTATGGACATGATGAACCGAGTCTTTCAACCCTATCTAGATCGGTTCGTGGTGGTATTCATATATGATATCTTGGTATACTCGAGGAATGAAGAAGAGCATGACTCACATTTGCGCATAGTATTGCAAATACTACGAGATAAGTAACTTTATGCCAAATTCAGTAAGTGTGAATTTTGGCTGAAGGAAGTGACTTTCTTAGGTCATGTGGTGTCAGCTGAAGGAATAAGAGTTGATCCTCGGAAGGTAGAGGCTGTGTTGGATTGGAAACCACCAAAGACAGTGGCTGAGATTTGGAGTTTCTTAGGTTTGGCCGGTTATTATAGACGCTTTGTTGAGGGTTTTTGCTTGATTGTCGCACTCCCAACTAAGTCATTGCGAAGTGGAGTACCGTATGTGTGGACCGATAAACAACAAGAGAGTTTTGAGAAACTGAAGAAGATTTTGACGGAAGTGCTAGTACTGATTCAACCCGAGGCTGGAAAAGAGTTTATCGTTTACTGTGATGCGTCACACACGGGTTTAGGATGTGTGCTGATGCAAGGTGGAAAAGTGGTGGCTTATGCTTCACGTCAGTTAAGGCCGCACGAAGCCAATTATCCTACTCATGACTTGGAGTTGGCTGCGGTAGTGTTTGCTTTAAAGATTTGGAGGCACTATCTCTACGGTGAGAAGTCTATTATTTATACGGATCATAAGAGTCTTAAGTACCTCCTTACCCAAAAGGAGTTAAACTTGAGACAACGGAGGTGGGTGGAACTGTTAAAGGATTATGACTTCTCAATCGAGTATCATCCTGGAAAGGCTAATGTGGTGGCAGACGCGTTGAGTCGTAAGGTAGTATCGGAGTTAAGAGCAATGTTTGCTCATCTCGCTTTGTATGAAGATGGCGATCACTAGCGTAACTTCGTGTTAAGCCTTTATGGTTAGAAATGCATCAAGGAAAAGCAGCTTATCGATGAAAAGTTGGGTCCGTTAATGCAACAAGTTGAAAGTGGTGTAATAGGGATTTTGGAATGAACAAGGATGAAGTGTCAGTGTTTTCGTGGAAGAGTTTGTATGCCCATGGATTCGGATTTGAGACAAATGATTCTCGCGGAGGCGCATAGTAGCCCTTATGCTATGCACCCTGGAGGAAATAAGATGTATCGAGACCTCCGTGAGCGTGATTGGTGGCCAAGGTTAAAACGGGAGGTTACCGATTTCGTGGGTAAGTGCTTGACTTGTCAACAAGTGAAGGCGAACACCAATTACCGTCCGGGCTTATTGCAACTGGTAAAGATTCCTTTATGGAAATGGGAGCGGATAACGATGGACTTTGTTAGTGGGTTACCCTTAACACCTACTAAGAAAGATTCCATCTGGGTGATAGTGGATCGGTTAACGAAGACTGCCCATTTTCTACCGGTTCGCGCGGATTACTCGCATGCGCAAGTTGGCTAAGTTGTACGTGTCGGAGATTGTGAGGTTGCATGGGGTACCGATGTCTATTATATCGAACAGGATCCTAGGTTTACATCATGACTTTGGAAAGCTTTGCATGAGGCTTTGGGAACAAAGTTAGACTTCAGTACGGCTTTTCATCCTCAGTCAGATGGTCAGTCGGAAAGAGTAATCCAGATTTTGGAAGACATGTTAAGGGGTTGTGTGATTGATTTCAGAGGTAGTTGGGAAGATTTTCTACCGCTATGAGTTCACGTATAATAACATTACCAATCCAAAGATCCAAATGGCACCTTATGAAGCATTATATGAAATGTAGGTGTCGTACTTCTACTTGTTGGATGAATTGGGGAACGACAGCTTGTTGGGTCCTGAAATGGTATCCGAGATGGAAGAAAAGGTAAAGGTGATTCGAGCACGGTTAAAGGAAGCTTCTGATAGACAAAAGTCGATGCGGATCTGAAGCGTAAGGATATTGAGTTTGCGGTGGAGATCGTGTCTTTTCCGAAAGTCTCACCTTGGAAGAAGATTTTCGATTTGGAAGGAAGGGCAAGTTGAGCCCTAGGTTCATTGGACCGCATCGAGTGTTGAAGCGTGTAGGACCGGTGGCCTATCGGCTTGAATTACCTCCGAGTTGAGTCGATTCATAGTGTCTTCCATGTCTCTATGTTAAGGCGTTATCGATCGGATCCGTCTCACATAGTACCGGTAGAAGAAGTGGAGATAAGGCCGACTTGTCTTTCGAGGAGGAACCGTGAAAATTTTAGATCGAGATGTTAAGGTGCTAAGAAAGAAGCTCGGTACCGCTGGTTAAGGTTCTATGGCATAATCACGGAGCGGAGGAAGCTACGTGGGAGCCTCGAGGACGCAATTCGGCAACAATATCCTCACCTCTTTTAACCAGGTAAATTTCGAGGATGAAATTTTCTTTTAGGGGGGTAGAATTGTAACATCTTAAAAATTGAGTATCGATATGTTGCATAATTTTGGTGCATAGCTTGTGAATCATACAATTTGTGTGTTTAATATAGTCTTGAGAAGGCTCGGGATTTATTCGAATTAGAATAAATTTTAGTAATGAGTACTTTATTGAAGTGGAACAAGTAACCTTGATGTTTAAGGAAATTAAGTGACAAAAGTTAGCATAAGATGAGCTAGTAGTAAAGTGGAGTTGGCGCCATGAGTGTTGCTTGAGGGAAGAGGTTCGAATCCCATGGTATGCATTTTGTGACTTTAATTTTTGCACTCTTCTAGCATGTGTCGGCCAAGCTTTAATTTTGGTAGGTTGGACTTTATTTTTATGGCAAGGTGGCTAATGGTTTAAGGTAAGATTTGAACATAGGGAAAGGAATCATGAGCTTATGGTATGTAGGGGAACACAAGGCACTTTTTAAGGTGTGTTTTGAAAAGTTTGGAATGGCCAAACTTTGTCCATGAACTTGGACGGTTTTGGGGGCTAGGGGGTGGCGAATGTTGTTGGAGGTATTGGTAAGAATGTGTAGCAAGTTTGGTCACTTTCATTTTGGTCATTTTGTGCTTTTCACAAAATCTTTTCTTTTCATCTTTCTCTCCTTAGCCGAATGCATTTTGTGCATTAGTGAACATCTTGTTTTCTTCTTTTGGTCATTTCTTTTTGATCATTTGGTCATATTTTGCCTAACCTCTCAAGTCACTCTTCCCTTGTGCCGAAAACACCAAAAACACAAAAGCCATTTTTCTTTTTTTCTTTTCTTCTCCATTGCCGAATGCTCTCTTGTCCCAAATCCTCTCTTTGCTCCTTTTTCACCTTTGAAAACCAAAACACAAACCTCTCATCCTCTATTTCTTTCTTTCTCCATTTTGCTCTTTCTTACAAACATATTTTTTACCTTTCTCTTTTCCTCCATGGCCTAATATTGCTAGTATCATTTTCTTCCATTTTTCTTCTTAGCCGAATCTTCCTCTTCATATATATTTTCTTATCAATAATTTTCTTTGCATTCGTTTTGATTAATCGGTAATAACCCTCTTCGATTCTTTATTTTTTTATCTTTTCTTTTGCCGAATCTACTTTTGTTTGGAAGGGTCTTTTGATCGAAAGTATCCTCTATCTCTTTCTCTTAGACAATCTTTCTCGTCTTTATAATGATATAGAGAAGGCCAAAACTCAGAGTATTCGTAATCATCATGAATCGCTAGGATTCGGTTCAAAGTGTTAAGGTAAGGGTTTCTATCAAGGACTTCCATATTACTTGTTATTTCACAAAGATGGGTTACTAATCAATTTTATCTTAGGAACGTTATCGCTCGATTTTCATCCCGTGAACGTAAGATTTTGTGGTCAGCCGATTTTGCCCTTAAAACCTATAAACTTAATTTCCAAAAATATTAGTTGGACTAATATTCTTTTGTCAATGGAGGCAAGCAAGATAGGGTCGAAAAGGGTGGTGAATAGTGTTCGGAAGAGGGGCGGATTCACTATTCCCTCTAGATTCAAGCGAAGGGTTGTTTCGGTAATTCAGGATTTTCCACCGGGTTGTGGACCCTCATCCGGGAGAATCAATTATTCAAGTTGTTCGTAGTTCGAGCCATTAGCTATTCGGGATTTTCCACCGGTTGTGAATCGTCAACCGGGAGAACCGCCAAATAGTAGTTGTTCGAGATTCCGAGGGTAAAGATATAGATCGCTTATCTTTAGCATAGATTTATATTAAGTATTAGTGTTCTAACCAAGCGTGATACGTATTTAGGTATCGACGATTGGGAAAGTATAGTCCTCACCGTAATCGTGTGTAATCTCACACTTATCTCATGGGTTAGATGACTTTACCGTAATTAAGCATTAGTCTAAAAAAATCGCAGTTGGTGAGATCGAAAATATGGTATATTAACACTTTAGTGTTAAGAGCATGTAATCGTATTATAATCGTGAAAATTTCTGGAATCGCCCTTAATGGGCTAAAATGATAAAAGTGACATTTTGGGCCCCATGTGATAAATGGGCCATATGAGTTATTTGATAAAATTGGCCAAGTATGATATGAGATATAATGGGCCAAATTGTGAAATGGGCCAAATTGTGAAAAGGGCCAAATTGTGAAATGGGCCAAATTGTGAAATGGGCCAGATTTGTAATAATTTTTTTATGGGCCTTACGATGGAATTATCATATGAATGAATTGTCATGCATTTTATATACATGATTGCATGGGTTGGGATAATTGGCGAAGAGAAGATGGCTTCGTGCCCAATTAATGGCTTCGTGCCCGAATAATGGCTTCGTGCCCGATTAATGGCTTCGCCCGATTAATGGCTTCTTGCCCGATTAATGGCTTCGTGCCCGATTGATGGCTTCATGCCCGCTTTAATATATGGCTTAATGCCCGCTTGGTGTGTTGGCGGGGTGGGTGACTAAAGCTCCCACACAGTGTGCTAGTTGGTACGGGTGGTGTGTAGCGGATGGAAATTTAGGCTTGGTTGGGAATTGCATATCACATGCATTTTATATTTGTTGTATTGTACATTTGTAAATGGGCTCAAGCCCAATTAAATGCTTAAATGGTTTCGGCCCAGTGGACTTGGTAAGTGGGTTACACACTGAGTTCTATGTAACTCACCCCGTTTCCTTTACCCATTTCAGGTAACGATCATTAATGGAGGCTTGGGTCGGGGGATGACTTCGTGGAGGCCATACTTCGAATGATGGTTTTTGTGAACTTTGAACTACTCTTAAGTATTTTTATTTAATTACTATTTCAACTATGATGTAATAAGGCCTCTGTATTATTTTTATGGATTTTTACTTGTGGATGAATTTTAATTATGTTTAAATACTAAAATGGGACTATTCTATTTTTTATAAATGTTTTCTTAAATTCTCGTGCAAAAAGGGGTTTTTCTTAAATATTTTATTCTCGTAAATTTTTCTGTAAAATTCTTTAAGAATCTTGTTTTCAAATTTCCTTTTGAACTCTTTTAAACTTCTCGTAAAATTTTTACCAATTAATTTCTAAGTTTTAATTTATAAACTCTTATGTCTTAAATCATAGATTATAAATTAACCTCGGTTTTTAATAAACTTCAATTCCAAAATAGTTTGATGATCTATTTTATTTAAATCAATAAATGACTAGATGTATGTTCGTTTTGTGTGACATACCAAATCTGGTCTTAACGCATAGACCAGGGTTTGGGGTGTTACACGACATAAATCAGCATCATCTATTTTTGGTACATTTGACTATGATGAATACTTTCAAACCCTTTTCTTCAGCCAAGTTTACTGGAGACATTCTACTTCATCCAATTCTTGACCCAATCAAAGCTTGGAGCAAAGGAATCTCGATTTTCATGGGCAAGACCACTTCTATTCCATAAACCAATGGGAAAAGTGTTGCCCCAGCAAAAGTCCTGATCGACGTTTGATAAGCATAGAAAATAAATGGTAGCTTCTTATGCCAATCTTTACAAGTCTCGGTCATCCTTCCTACAATCCTTATTTTGTTTTTTTTTTCTTTTTGGCTGCCTTTGTTGCTCTATGGCGTCTGATCTTTGAACATACTACAAACTTTTGACATTGTCATTTTTGGCATTCTTTGTCGGCGCTTGATCTCTCTTTTTTTTTGGAATTTGATGACTATCGACTTTGTAACATTGGCATATGAAGCTACTTCCACCCTCTTAGTGAAGTAAACGACGACCACGACAATGAATCGATGTCGACTAGAAGCTTTTAACGAGATCGGCCCCATAATATCCATTCCCCACATATAAAAAAATCTGTGAAGAAATAGATGAGGCACATAAGTCTTGTATTCCTCAATTTGGCCTTTACGACATAACTGAAGCAATATCCCTTTTATGGTGAACCAATAGTACCCGAACCTTATGATTAGCCTGGCTTTTGTAGAACCATTATCATGTTCTTTAAACACTCTTATGGACCTCTTTTAAGATTTTCCCAGGCGTGTCTTGATATGATCGTGTAAAAACATCTTTGAATTCTTGAAAATAACTCAATGATGTCTTGCCTTATTTCTGTGGTGAACTGGGCTTCGATCTTCACCCATTTCCTAAGTTCGCAATGTCCATTGACCCTATGTAAGGTAGGATCTGTTTTTCATCATGTTCTACCATCCTTAACAAATCAGAAGATAGGTTACAATCTCTACCATCTTTCAAGTCTTGAGATCCCTCTAAACACATATATCACTCGAAAGGAGACTCTGAGTCAGTAGCAGCGTTGCTCACATCGTTGATATCTGGAGACCTATTGTAGGTTCGAAGGAAGATTCAAAAGAATAAATGATTCAAAGAATGATTATTTGTATGGTCATAAAGAATGAAAGAATACTTGAAAGAAAGTCTAAAGAACAAACAAAAAAAACAATTGTTTATACAGTATGAAATAGTAAAAATAAAAGAATATTTGCTCAAAAAGATGCATTTTATTAAAATAAAAATTCCGGACACAAGCCTATTTCGCAAAAGGATTCTTATTGCCTCTAGGCTTAAGGCAACAAGTGTGTTTTGAATATTACTCAAGATTAGCTCTAAAAATATAGGGATCTCTTCCACAATCCCATTATTCAAAACACTCCCAAGTATGCAAGGTCTTGGAAACTTCGCTCCCTGCCCATCTCCGCTATATCTAAATCGGGGATAATAGGATCAAAGGGGTTATCTCCTGGTCGATCCCGAGCCAACTTGGAAATTCATGGGTACCCCAAAGATCGCCTTGACCTTGTTGAGGCCTAATTGTAACAGATGGCCTTTGAGGATATGCTTCAGTTGTGCATGCGGTGGGGTAAAACCCGAGGGTAATCCTCATTATCTTCTCCAGCATTAGTCATGGGACCTTTTCCCTTCTCCATTGCCCCATTCAGTAGCTGAATCATTTGAGCCACCATATTCCTTTGGGCTTCCATCATTTGTTCCCTCATATCTTGTTGGATCTTTGCCAACTGCTCTTGCAGCTGGTCTTGCATGTCTCTTTGGAACTGTTCGAGTCTTTCTAATCTCTGATCCATATCTCTTGTCTTAGCTCGAGTATCGTATCGATGTTTAGTTTCCAGATTAACTTTCTCTCTCTCTTTCTGAAATAACTTCAACTAATTAGGGTCCTTCTATGGATTTTAATGCATATGATGCAATGCAATGCAGATGCATGGAATGAATGCAAAAGAAAGAGAGGCGTTGATTCTGAATTCAATTTCATTAGAAAAACTTTTCTAGAAAGCAAATTTCTTTACATAAAACGGATTACATATGCGGCCTTGCCCTCATATTCCAAGCAAAAATATATATCCCTTTTTCGCAAAGGTCAAATCTTGCAAACTTCTAATGGATGACTCCATTAGCTCCTTTTTGCTTGATCTGGGCCGCGATTCACTGCTCGCTTATTTCCATAATGCTCGTTAACCTCTTCAAGAAAGCCGAGACGTGGTGATTCTCGAATAGTCTTTGTCAGCTTGAATCTTTGGGCAATAAAGTCTTGTATTCCTTCACGGACTATCAGTCTTTTCTCGTTGTGTTTACTTGGACCATATTCGGATGACCGTATTATAATCCACTTTATCAAGAAATCCATTTTCTTATGACAAACTCTTCTATTTAGCAATCGAATTTGAATCAACACCTCCTTTCTATGATGTGAATGCAATGCAATCAAAACAAAAGAGAACACGTTAGCACAAAGAAATAAATAACAGAATAGGGCACCTATCTGGGTGACCACTAGGGTTTGGCATAGTTCTACCTAGGGTAAGCCCTTAGGTTTTCTACATGTGGTTTAGCTCTAAAGTTGCGGTACCCGAACCAGCAGATTCCTCGATCCTCACCCATTATAGGCTCATACGGACCGAGTTCAGTTCAGGGGAATACATTTCTCTATGGCTATGCGGAGGTGAAAACCTCACGAAGACATAGGTACGGATGTATCCCGGAAGCAGTCCACTAGCCTATGCGGAGGTGAAAACCTTACGAAGGCATTGTTTCTCACTCCCACTTAAAAGGTGAGATCACAACGGTCATGCAATGCAATGCAGAAATACTTTACAAGATTAGCGCAACATGCAATAAAAGGTGTCGAAACCATTTTTAAAGTTTTTATAAAAACGATGGTGATCGACTTAAAAAAATGAAAACGGGAGTCGCCACCAATCCCTTTTTACTTAGGTCTGATTGGATCACCTCGTAAAATGTTTATTTCAAAACATTGATTTTGGTCCACGAAATACAAGAAAACGGGTTCGGGAGTCGGTTACGTTTGAGGAAGGGTTAGCACCCTCATAACACCCAAAAATTGGTACCTAATTGATAAAATCATGTCCTAATGTTGAAAATTTGAAAACTTTAAAATATGATCCTTTTATTTGAAAGAAAACCAAGGCTTACTTATTTCAAAGCAATAAAATGCCACACCCAATAAGTTAGGATGCAATATCTCAAAACTTCGAAACTAAGCTCGCCTTTATTTTGTAGAAAATCCTTACCTCGAAATACAAGATATTATATCTAATGAGTTAAGATATAACATTATGAACTTCCGAGAATAAGTTTTAATTTGAAATTTGTAGGTTTAAAAAGGATATTTGATATCTTAAGTTCCGCAATAAAAATTAAAACCCAGTAAGTTAGGGTATAATTTTTCTAGAAGTCCCCAAATATCGTATATCGCACGTTTAAAATATTTGAATAAAATGCGTTAATTCAAAATGTGTTTTTATAAAAAAAAAATGATTTGAGTAAGACATTGCATGAATACATTACAACATACATACTTAATAGCAATTCACCATAACTACTAACGTATTAACAATCGCTACTAATATAAATAATTAAAGAACAATATAACCTGAATAAACAAATAACAAAACTATACTAAGCGATAATAAACAATTAAAAGATCATAAATAGATAAACATGAGATATAAAATAAGTAACGGCAATTAAAATCTTCACGAAATATAAAAATTCAAGAAATAAATACTAAATTCCATAGACAAAATCAAATGAAAATAAATAAGTTGATGATATATTTAAACGCTGAATGAATATTATGACAAAGGAAAAAAAAATAAAAAGAATATATCAATTTAGTACATAAAAATATAAATAATAATATATAAAAAACGATTATAAGTAAGTATTATATAAAAATTTAAAATAGAAATATATATATATATATATATAATACAATAATCATAAAATTAAATATATATAAACAATATAAATAATATGTGTTATATAATATAAATAAATTTTATACAAAATAAAATTTTAAAAGTAATATATAATATAATATAATACTACATAATATACAAAACTTTAAAAAATATATATGATATAATTATAAAATAATATGAAATATTTATAAATAATAAAATAATAAATGGTAATAATTTAATATTTATAAAAATAATACATAGAAAACAATACAGAAAAACTTTATCTTACTAATAAATTAATATACAAATAATAAAAAATAATATAGAAAATTTTTATATGATAGAATAATTTAATACAATGTTAAAATAATTTAAAATAAAAATAAAAAGGTTTTAAAAATAAACAAAGAAACAGGGGTTAAATGGTAATAAAATAGATATAAAAGGACTAGATCAAAATGCGCGTTAAACCACAAGGACTTATTGGGCAATTATGCCTTCTTTCCAAAACGACGTCGTTCTAATTTTGGCCTTTAAGCAGCCCGAGGACTCAATTGAAACAAAAAACAGACTTTCAGGGCTATTTTTTAAAAATAAAAAATGTTAAATTGGACGAAATTAAAACTAATAAAATTGCGGAGGGACTAAAATGGCAAATTGCCCTTTTCATAAAAACACGCGGATCCTCCTCGGGTTTTCGGGTCAACGCGCGGATCTAAGGCCTTTAAACGACATCGTTTTGGCCTTTAAAGGTAACCCCCAAAACGACGCCGTTCTAGCAGCCTATATAAGTCAATTTTAATATAAAAAAATCATTTCTAATTTGTTTTTTTAGAAAAAACTTCAAAATCCTCTGAAACCCCTTGTTCCCTCGTATGGCTCCGGTCGTCGGACCTCCGGGCTACTGCCCCCACGCGCCTCACGCGCCACTGTCGGCGTCGCCCGATACGGCGGCCGGAGGTTAAAAACTTCTTCTTTTCAACGCGAGTTCGACAGGTAATCTCTTTTTATATATTTTTTAAACAGTTTTTGTATAAAAATGCATAGACCGAAAAGGGAAAAAATAAAACAAAATAGAATAATCACCTCTTGTTATTCTTTGTTTATTTTTTTGTATATTTCTTGCTTGTGTATCTCTGTATTCTCTCTGTGTGTGTTTTACAGATTATTATAGGGCTTTTATAGCCCTCGAAAAAAATAAAAATGGAATAAAAAGATTTTGTCCCGTTTTGCCATGCTTTGCTGCTATTCTTTCCTTTTCTGAGCAGGAGGATGACGAGAAGCCCGGCATCGGAGTGATTCGCGCGCTGATTGCGGCGCGACCGAAGGCTGGCGTTGGGGCTGCTATGGGTGCTTGCTGGGGCGCTTGCGGCGCAGTGGAAACCTAGGGTTTCCTGCGTCCGCAAGCTATTTGGGCTACTTGGGCTTAGGTTTAGGTTGGGTTAGGGTTTAGGGTCTATTTTGGAGTGGGTTTTTAGGGTGTAATTGGGCTCGGGTGTAATTTGGGTTGCTCGTTGTTTTTGTAATTCGGGCCATGAGTGCATTTGGGCCTTTGTAACTGGATCAAAATGGACATTTGGTATTTTTTATTTATTTTTTGGTTTTTTCTGAATGGAATGGGCCCGGGCAAAATGGGCTGATTACAAAAGGGATCATAATTTTTCAAATCGATTTTTTCAAATTTAGACAAAAGGACAGGAAATAATCAATTTTACGACTTGACTCTCTTATTATGTCCCCAGAGAGTCGCCAAGCTGTCGAAACCATTTTTTTAAGTTGATTAAAAAAACGGGGTCGACTTTAAAAATAAAAACGGGAGTCGCCACCAACCCTTTTTTAGAGGTGTGATCGGGTCACCTTGAAATTAATCATTTTAATAAAAAATATTTTGATTTATTAAAACAATAATTTTTGGTCTACGAAATTCGAGAAAACGGGTTCGAGTCAGTTACGCACGAGGAAGGATTAGCACCCTCGTAACGCCCAAAATTGGTACCTAATTGATTAACTAATGTCCTAATGTCGAAAATTTGAAAATTTTAAAATACGATCCTTTTTATTTGAAAGAAAAACTTGAATAAATTAAATTGGATGTTAAGACTCTCTTATTTCAAAAAATAAAAATAAAAATAAAATGTCATACCCAATGAGTTAGGATGCGACATTTCAAGTTTTCGAAACAAATTTTGTTTTTATTTGTAGAAAATCCTTACCTCGACATAACAAAATGTCATATCCAATAAGTTAGGACACAACATCTCGATTTTCTGAGAATAAACTTTTATTTGAAACTTATAAGTTTTGATTTCAAAAGGGTACTCGATTGCTTAAATTCGATGAGAAAGATCAAGCCCAAAGAAATTAGGGCACAATTCTTTCAAAGCTCCCAAATACCGAGTCTTGCTTCATTTTAGGAACTTTTTTGAATAAAATAGAGTAAGATTTTTAGTAAAACATGAAATGAATTATAAGGCTAATATGCATAATTGGGTAATAATTGCTATAATACAAATAATAATAACGAGAGCAAAAAGAATCAACAATATGAATAAAATAACAAGCTAATAATAAATAAAAACAATAAGTAAGTGAAAATTGATAAAAGATTAAACAATAATTAAAAGAATAAAAAATATTAAAAAATGAAAATTATAATAATAATGATGTTGATAATAATAATTATAAAAATAATAATTAAAATGATGTAAGTGAATAAAATATATAGTATAATAAAGATAATATAAAATTATATAGTTAAATAATACTAAAACAATGATATGTAAATAATGATAGTAATAATAATAATAGAAAATAATAATAATAATAATAAATAATAATAATAATAATATGGAAAATAATAATAATAAATATAAATATAATAATATTAAAATAATAATAATAATAGTAGTGGTGGTAATAAAAATAATAATAGTAGTAATACTAAAATAATAATAATATTGATATTAATAATAATATGAATTTAAATTAATTGATTTTAATAATAAAATAGCAATAATGACAGGAAGGATTAAATTGAAAGCAAAAATAAAGTTTTTAGGGTAAAAATGGAAATAAAATGAGGCAAAGGGACCAAGATAGATAGGGACTAATTGGGAAATTATTCCCCCAATCCAAAACGCGCGGCATCAATGGGGACTAAAACGAATTAACAAGAAAATTACTAGGGCGAATTATAATTTAAAAAAATTGAATTAAAAAATGCGAGAGGGCTTGCTATGGGTGCTTGCTGGGGCGCTTACGGCGCAGTGGAAACCTAGGGTTTCCTGCGTCCGCAAGCTATTTGGGCTATTTGGGCTTAGGTTTAGGTTGGGTTAGGGTTTAGTTTTGGGTCTATTTTGGGTCTGGGTTTTTAGGGTGTAATTGGGCTCGGGTGTAATTTGGGTTGCCTGTTGTTTTGTAATTCGGGCCATGAGTGCATTTGGGCCTTTGTAATCTGGACTGTAAAAATGGACATTTGGTATTTTTTTTATTTATTTTTTTATTTTTTTGGTTTTTTCTGAATGGAATGGGCCCGGGCAAAATTGGCTGATTACAGCTGCCCCTCTTTGATTATTGTCGTGAAACGAGAATAGAGCAAAGACAATAGAAGGTCCAATTTTGCCCGGTCTTTGCCGAGCCTTGACTTATTGGTCCTAATCTTCTTCAAATGGCTTCCAACTCCACTGCAACTTCAACGGTATTGGAACTTCATCTCGATTTCAATTTTAGAAATAAGTCTGATGGCTTTAATTTACTTCTCTGCAACTTCAGGAAGATTTAGCCTGCTCCACTGCAAACTCAATGAGGCCAGACTAGTATCTTCGATCTGCTTCCTGCAACTTCAAGAATGCCAGATCTGCTATCTTTAATCGCTTCCATCAGAAAACTCGGGAGACAAGATCGATGTCTTCGATCGCTTCCTGCAACTTCGGGAATGCCGATCTGCTGCCTTCAATCTGCTCCACTACAAACTCGGGGAGACAAGATCTCGATGTCTTCGATCCGCTTCCTCGCAACTTCGTGAATGCCAAATCTGCTGCCTTCAATCGCTCCACTACAAACTCGGGGAGAAAAGATCGATGTCTTTGACTCGCTTCGCAAACTTCGTGAATGCCAAATCTGCTATCTTCAATCTGCTCCATCGCAAAAATCGTGGAGACAAGATCTGATGTCTTCGATCTACTTCCTGCAACTTCAGGAATGCCAGATCTGCTGTCTTCAATCTACTCCACTACAAACTCAGGGAGACAAGATCTGATGTCTTCGACCTGCTTCCTGCAACTTCAGGAATGCCAAATCTGCTGTCTTCGATCTGCTCCACTGCAAACTCAGGGAGACAAAATCTGATGTCTTTAGTCTGCTCTATTGTCGATACATGGAGATAAGACTTGTAATTTTCAACATGTTCCACTACTTCTTAGGGGGTAAGGCTGGTGGTTTGAATCTGCTCCCCTACTACCTCAGAAAGATAAGATTCGCCGTCTTCAATCTGCTCCACTACCGCTTTAGGGAGATAAGATCTACAATCTTCAGTCTACTTCCTTGCTACCTCAGGAAGATAAGATTTGCCATCTTCGATCTGCCCCACTGCTATCTCGAGGAGACAAGATCTATAATTTATTTAGTCTGCTCCCTTGCTACATCAGGAAGATAAGACTATAATCTTCAGCCTGCCCTACTACTATCTCGAGGGGACAAGATCTGAACTTTTTAGTCTGCTTCCTTATTAACTGAGGAAGACTTTAATCTTCAGTCTGCTCCACTACCATCTCGAGGGAACAAAATCTGAACTTTTTAGTTTGCTTCCTTACTATCTCAGGAAGACTTCAATCTTCAGTCTGTTCCATTACCATCTCTAGGGAACAAGATCTGAACTTTCCAATTTGCTTCCTTACTATCTCAGGAAGACTTCAATCTTCAGTCTGCTCCACTACCATCTCAATGGAACAAAATCTGAACTTCCCAATTTGCTTCCTTACTATCTCAGGAAGACTTCAATCTTCAGTCTTCTCCACTACCATCTCGAGGGAACAAAATTTGAACTTTTTAGTCTGCTCCCTTGCTACATCAAGGAGATTAGACCAATGGCTAAAATCTGCTCCATTGCCGATACATGGAGATAGGATTCACCAAATTTGATATGCTCCACTACTGCTTAGGGAGATAAGATCTATGAATTCACCGATGTTTCTACACCGTCCTCTGAGGGACATGTCCTGTAGACTCGGTTCCATGTGCATATGTTTATGCCGAATGATCAGGATGTTATGATCAAAATGAATAAAATGCTCCTAGCCACATATGTTATGAATGCAACATGTCATGAAAATGATTCCTAATTAGGATGCAATGATCGGAATGAATCTAATGCTCCTAACTAAATGATATTAGGGATGACATTTGCATGAATGTCATGAGAATGATCTTTTTTTTATGTACAATGATTAGGATACAATGATCGGAATGAGTCAAATGCTCCTAATTGGAAGTGTATGCATGAGAATGATCCCTTTTTAATGCTTGGGTTGTCATTACTCATAGTTCATCAAAGTTCTATCACTGAAGCGTTACCCTGCTTTATCGTTCAGCTGGTATCTTTGACAGAAAACCCAAAGAAACGATCATATTCTCGCTTTCGCTCAAAGCTTACCCCACTGTAATTTCGAGTCCCTTCCATCGCACTGGGACATAAAATTTGTACCATCTTTAAATCATCCTACTGCGACTTATGGCTATAGGATCTGTATCAAATTCACCTCATCCCACTGCGACTTATGGGTATAGGATTTGTAACTTGTTCAATCAACTGATCACTCCTAAGGTGACCTAACCAAGTGTGTATGCATGATATCTGCATATTTGCAGAATATCATTTTTAGAGAATGATTCCCCTTTTACACTTGAGTTAACATTGCCCATTTTTTGTCAAGATTGCAATATCTTGTCATTTTGTTCAATCCCCTTTCTTTGACAAAAATCCGGAGAGATAGTCTCAGTTTAGACTCTTCTTTCACCAATATTTTAATCCTTTAAACTTGGTGAGTTTTAAACAATAGTCATATTTCAAGCTCTTGTATTATTTAGAAGTTTCCAGAGTAATATGCGAAACCCCTTTTATAAAGTATTATTAGTCCACTAATCGTTGTTTCAATGCAAAATGCTTGAAAAAGATCATAACAATGGACAAGAAGGAAATTGATCAGGAGCATAGCTCGAAACAAATAAGTTAAGCAAAGATAACAAATGCAATCCAGAAGGAAATTTATTGGTAATGTATTTTGAAACGAATAAGATAAAAAATTCAGAATTGGGTAAGATGGGAAACTAGGTGCCCCAGATATCGCAGCCTGAGCTTCTCTGTTCAAACTTCTTGAGGACCATTTTAAGCTCAATATGTGTTTAGGGGATCCGGAGTACTTCGTCGATGCCCCAAGACGTAACATACTTCCTCATTGTTAATTCAAACGTAGCAAGACTACTGTATACCCCACTTTTGATCAAAATTTGAGCCGCCTTTTTCGGGTTTTTGGCTCAAAACCCCTTTGGTCTCAAAGCGCCCTTTGCGGGTTTTCGCCTTGGCCTTTCCTCTTTTTCTTTTCTCTTTTTTTTTAAATCTCAAGGCGCCCTTTGCGGGTTTTCACCTTGGCCTCTCCTTTTAGATTAAATCTGAATTCACCAGCCTGAGTATGTCCTTGCCATACATCTTGGTCAAGGTTAATGATCTTCCAGAACAAGCCTTCTTCACCACATAAAGTTTTTCTAAATTTGGCATTTATTTTCCTCTGAAGTCCTTTTGTATGAGAAGAATCCTTCTTAATGCCAGGTCCCCATCATGAAATTCTCTTAGGCAAACCTTTTGTCATAAACTTGTACCATCCGACCGTGATGGATAACTTTTAACCTTTTCTTCGATTAGGTTCAATTGGCAAAACTGTTTCTATTCCAATGAGAAATGTGTTGCCCCAGCGAAGGTTCTAGCCGACGTTCGATAAGACAGAGGGTAAATGGTAACTTCTTTATGTCAATATTCACAAGTCTCAGTCATCTTTCCCATGACCCTTGTTTTGTTGTTTTTGTTTCTGTTTTCCCCCTTTTTTTTTTGCTTTTATTGCATTTTGATATGGCATCTGATCTTTGAACAAACTTCCAAACTTTTGACATTGTCCTTTTTAGCACTCTTTGACGGCACCTGATCCTTTTTTTTTGAGAATTTAATGACTATCGACTTTGTAACATTGGCATATGAAGCTACTTCCACCCTCTTAGTGAAGTGACGACGACCACGACAATGAGTCGATATCGACTAGAAGCTTTTGACAAGATCGGCTCCATAATATCCATTCCCCACATATAAAAAATCTGTAAAGAAATAGTTGAGGCACCTGAGTCTTGTCTTCCTCCATTTAGCATTTACGACATAACTAAAGCAATCTCCCTTTTATGGTGGACCAATAGTACCCGAACCTTATGATTAGCCTGGCTATTGTAGAACCATTATCATGTTCTTTAAATACCCTTATGGACTTCTTTTAAGATTTTCCCAGGCGTGTCTTGATATGATCGTGCAAAATCATCTTTGAATTCTTGAGAATAACTCAATGATGTCTCGCCTTATTTCTGTGGTGAGCTGGGCTTCAATCTTCACCCCTTTCTTAGGCTCACAATGTCTACTGACCCTATGTAAGGTAGGATCTATTTTTCATCATATTCTACCATTCTTTAATAAATCAGAAGATATGTTACAATCTCTGTCATCTTCAAAGTTCTGAGATCCCCTAGACCCATATTTCATTCAAAAAGGGGATCTATAACAATGTCGCTCATGTCATTGATATCTAGGTACCTAGGTACGAAGGCAAAAAAAATCCAAAGAATAAATTATTCTAAGGATGATTATTTGTATGGTATGATCATGAATAAAGAATGAAAGAATATTCTAAAAAACAAAAGAATGTACAGTATGAAATGTAAAGAATGAAAAAAATATTTGCTTAAAAAGATTATTTGAAATAAAAATTCTGGACATAAGCCTATTTCACAAAAGGGTTCTTATTGCCTCTAGGCTTAAGGCAACAAGTGTTTTGAATATTACTCTAGATTAGCTCTAAAAATACAGGGATTTCTTCCACACCCCATTATTCAAAACACTCCCAAGTATGCAAGGGCTTGAAACTTCTGCTCCTGCCTCTCTTTGCTTTTGATTTCTTCAAGGAGTCGCAACTTTCTTGTCTCCTCCATCAATTATTGCATTCATCGCCTCGTCAAAGTGATCGGGTTAGATGAATCGTCAAACTTCACAATTCCCATTTTAATGAACCTTTCGACCAACTTTTTAAACGTAGTACAGTTTTCAATTGAGTGCCCTGTTATACCCACATGGTAGTCACATTGAGCGTTTGAATCACACCATTTGGGATATGGGGTCAGAATTCGGTTTCAAATAAAATGGGGACACCACGCAAAGGCAAATAAACTTTGATATAGCTCCTCATACGTCATTGGGATTGGCGTAAATTAGAGCTTTTTAGAGTTTTGCCTTGTGCCTGATTCCTGTCTTATCGACCCTTGTTGCCCAAAGAAGAATTACTTTTGATCAAGCAATGAATCGCCTTTGAGTAACCTTTGTTGTATGTACTCATATTATTCACATCATTCTCCTTTTTCCTTGGAGCAGACCTTTTAGTGGTTTCCCATGCTTCAATCTTGCCACCCATTACGGCATTTTCGATCATTTCTCCTGCCATCACTATATCCGCGAAGCTCTTGGTGGTACTTCCTATCATGTGAGTGATGAATGGAGCTTTCAGTGTGTTGATAAAAAGCATGGTAGTTTCCTTCTCTAAGAGAGGTGGTTAAACTTGCATGGCAACTTCCCTCCATCTTTGCGCATACTACCTGAAGCTTTCATTTGACTTCTTCTCTATGTTTTGCAAAGTGATTCTGTCAGGCGTCATATCTGTGACATGATTGTATTGCTTCATGAAGGCTTAGGCCAGGTCTCTCCAGGAGCTAATCCTAGCACGGCTGAGTTGATTGTACCACCTGGACGCTGCCCCCATCAAACTGTCTTGGAAACAATGAATCAAAAGCTGATCATTGTTAACGTAGCCAGTCATCCGTCTATAGAACATAGTGATATGGGCTTCAGGGTAGCTGGTCCCATTGTACTTCTCAAATTCTGGCATTTTGAACTTATGAGGAAGCATCAAATCTGGAACCAAGCTCAAGTCTTTAGCATCAATTCCGTGGTGAGTATCAGCATTTTCTAAAGCCTTGAACTTTTCTTCCAGCCATCTACAGTGATCTTCTAACTGCCTTGAAAATTCAGTTCTTATCCCCTCCCTTTCTGCTATATCTAAGTTAGGGATAACAGGATTAGCAGGGTTATCTCTTGGGTTGGATCCTGTGCCAACTTGGAAATTCATGGGCACTCCAGTGTCAGTTTGCCATTGTTAAGGCCTAATCGTGACAGATGGCCTAAAGGGGATACTCCTCAAGTTGTTCATGTGGTGGGGTAAAACCCCGAGGAATGTACTCATTATCTTCAGTATTAACTATGGGACTCTTTCATTTGTCCATTGCCCCGTTCAGCATCTGAGTCATTTGAGCCATCATACTTCTTTGGGCTTCCAGAATTTGGTCTCTCATCTCTTGTTGGAGTTTTGCTAATTGCTCTTGCATCTGGTCTTGCATGTCTCTTTGAAACTGTTCAAGTCTTTGATCCATTTTCTTTGTCTTAGCACGTGTACCGTAACGGTGTTCAGTTTCTAGATTTTTCCTTTCCTCTTTCTCTCTCTGTTATAATTTCAACTAATTAGACTCTCTCTATGGACTTAAATGCACATGATGTGATGTAATGCAAATGCATGGAATGAATGCAAAAGAAAGAGAGGCGTTGATTTTGAATTCAATCCCATTAGAAAAACTTTTCTAGAAAGCAAATTTATTTACATAAAACAAATTACATATGCGGCCTTGCCCTCATATTCCAAGCAAAAACATCAATCCCCTTCTTCGCAAAGGTCAAATCTTGCAAACTTCTAATAGATGCCTCCACTAGCTTCTTTTTGCTTGATCTGGGCCGCGACTCACTGCTAACTTATTTCCACAATGCTCGTTAGCCTTTTCAAGAAAGCCAAGACGTGGTGATTCTCGAATAGTCTTTGTCAGCTTGAATCATTGGGCAATAAAGTATTGTATTCCTTCACGGACTATCAGTCTTTTCTCGTTGTGTTTACTTGGACCATATTCGGAGGACCATTTTATAATCCACTTTATCAAGAAATACATTTTCTCATGACAAACTCTTCTATTTAGCAATCGAATTTGTATCAACACCTCTTTTTTATGATGTAAATGCAATGCAACCAAAACAGAACAAAACATGTTAGCACAGGCGAAATAAATAACATAGAACACCTATCTGGGTGACCACTAGGGTTTAATATAGCTCTATCTAAGGTTGGCTCTTAAGGATCACTATATGTGGCTTAGCTCTAAAGGGATGGTACCTGAACCAGCAGATTCCTCGATCCTCACCCATTATAGGCTCATACAGACCAAGCTCAGTTCAGGGGAATACATTTCCCTATGGCTATGCGGAGGTGAAAACCTCACGAAGACATAGGTACGGATGTATCCCGGAAGCAGTCCACTAGCCTATGCGGAGGTGAAAACCTCACGAAGGCATAGTTTCTCACTCCCACTTAAGGGTACGACCACAACGGTCATGCAATGCAATGTGTGCAAGAAAATAATAATCATATGTTCAAATCAAAATTTTTAAATTTTCAAATCAAATTTTCAAATTTTCGATAAAGGACAGAAAATAATCAATTTTACGGCTTGACTCTCTTATCAGTCTCCAGTGGAGTCGCCAAGCTGTCGAAACCATTTTTAAAGTTTTTATAAAAATGATGGGGATCGACTTAAAAAAAATGAAAACGAGAGTCGCCATCAATCCCTTTTTACTTAGAAATGATTGGATCACCTCGTAAAACATTTTATTTCAAAACATTGATTTTGGTCCACGAAATACAAGAAAATGGGTTCGGGAGTCGGTTACGTTTGAGGAAGGGTTAGCACCCTCATAACGCCCAAAAATTGGTACCTAATTGATAAAATCATGTCCTAATGTTGAAAATTTGAAAACTTTAAAATATGATCCTTTTATTTGAAAGAAAACCAAGGCTTGCTTATTTCAAAGCAATAAAATGCCACACCCAATAAGTTAGGATGCAATATCTCAAAACTTCGAAACTAAGCTTGCCTTTATTTTGTAGAAAATCCTTACCTCGAAATACAAGATATTATATCTAATGAGTTAAGATATAACATTATGAACTTCTGAGAATAAGTTTTAATTTGAAATTTGTAAGTTTAAAAGGATATTTGATATCTTAAGTTCAAGAAAAAAATAAAACCCAGTAAGTTAGGGTATAATTTTTCTAGAAGTCCCCAAATATCGTATATCGCACGTTTAAAAATATTTGAATAAAATGCGTTAATTCAAAATGTGGTTTTATAAAAAAAATGATTTGAGTAAGACATTGTGATAAACCGTAAAAGTAACATATTTTAATCCCATATTTAGCATACTTTTGGATGATTTATCCCTTGATTTATGTAAAAAGGTGCTCTTAATCCTTTCTTTTACAGTTTTATACTCAGGAAAGTATCGGAGGATGGAAAGAACGAGAAACGGGCTCAAAACAGACCAAATTGGGCCAAAGTGAAAATCGACACGGCCTGGACTTAAGCCAACACGCGCCGTGTCTCCTTGATAGACTAGAACACACCGATCACGATTCACACGCGTGTCACCACATTAAAAGTCCGAACACGGCCTAAAGACGATTCACACGCGCAGTGCCATGGCCGTGTCCCCGCTGTGGAGAAGAGCAATTTCACTCGAAAAAGGATACTTAGGGGCAAAGAAACCTATTTCAAAAGCCTATATAAACACCCTAAGTATAACCTAGAAGAGGGCGGTGAGCTAGGCCAAGGAGCCGAGCCAAAAGGTCGATTTTGTGGGAAACACTCAAGATAGCCAGCTGATCCATCTCAAGAAGCCGAATTCTACTCAAGATGGCATATCTCTCATTCAATTCCTTCAGGGGTTTTAGGATTTCTTATGTTTTGTTTTATCTTTTCTTCTCGAGATGTTTTATTTTATTATTATGAACTAAACCCTTCAGATACCTGAAGGGGATGAAACTTAGATGAATCTTGTTATCGTTTGCTGAACTATATGATAAATATTTGACTTGTTCTTAATTCTTGTGTTGATATTTCCGGGATATTGATTCAAGTTTGATGTGCTTAGGTGGAGGAGCAAAAGTCCCCGCTTAAGAGTAGATCTAGCATAATTAAGCGGAGTTGATCGCACGCCTAGGGATAGGGTGACGAGATTTTGTCGGATTAGGGTGAAACCTAATATGGGAGTCCATAGATCGAGTTAATGCAATTCTAGGGGTTTTAATTAGAAAGAGATTTCAATTAATCAACCTAGGGTTAGACGTTATTCGCTTCGAGAGGGTTTAATATACATTAGGGAGTCTTACGGATCAAGTCAAGTGAATAAATCGACCGATTCGAGTTAGATAACAAGTGAAGTCTTGGTGGATTCTTCCTAAGGGTATCGTCTTAATCAACTGAGTTTTTCCAACAGTATTTCCTCAATTCATTCTTTTTGTCTTTGCGTCTTTAGCTTAGTAGTTAGCTAAATTTAGATTAAATAACAACTTCACTTATTTTAGGCTAGATAATAAAAAGAAAGTTAGTGTTAGTACTTTTGGTTCCTTTGGGTTCGACAATCCGGTCTTGCCTAAGCTATACTACTGTTCGATAGGTACGCTTGCCTCAATCATTGTTATAGTTAGTTCCAGGTTCGATCATTATAAATTTAAAACTCTGAAATCACAACGATCAAGTTTTTGGCGCCGTTACCGGGGAACTAAAATATTAAGAAAGCTCTATTTTTATTACTTTAGCCATTATTTTCCGCAATTTGCTTTTATTTTTATTTTTGTTTTTGTTTTGTTTTTAACTTTGCTAAATTTTCTTTCTTTCTTTTCCTAGCAGGTACCTTTAGTTTATGACTAGAAGGAACTCGAGAGGACCACTAGTATACGACAGTGATATTGAAGCCACCGCTTGCAGAAATCGCAGAGAAATTAGGTGAGCCCTAAATTACACAGAAAAAGAGCGAGAAGGCAGATCCAATCCTACTGAAGGGATGGTCGAGAATAATCCACCACCACAAGATGTGGCAGAAAATAATGCTCCGCGTACTATGTATGATTATGCTAAACCTCATTTAACAGGAGCAGAATCAAGTATTGTTAGGCCTACTATAGTTGCTAATAATTTTGAATTAAAGCCTAACACTATACAAATGAACAATTTGTTCAATTTGATGGTTTACAGGACGAAGACCCAAATACTCATATTGCTAATTTTTTAGAGTTCTGTGATACCTTCAAAATAAATGGCATTTCTGATGATGCCATCCGTCTTCGGTTATTTCCCTTTTCATTGAGGAATAAAGCCAAACAGTGGTTAAACTCGTTACCACGAGGGTCAATCACTACTTGGGATCAAATAATCGAAAATTTTTTATTAAAATATTTCCCACCGGCCAAAACGGCCAAATTACGGAATGATATCTCTTCTTTTGTGCAGATGGATTTAGAAACATTATACGATGCATGGGAGAGATACAAGGATCTCTTAAGAAGGTGTCCGCACCATGGTTTACCCTTGTGGCTCCAAGTCCAAACTTTCTATAACGGTGTAAACCCTCAACGAGGCAACTAATTGATTCACCACGGGTGGAACCCCAACAACGAGAACTCCCGAAGCGACTTACGAGTTTATTGAAGAGATGTCACCGAATAACTATCGGTGGCGGGTTACAAGGACAAAACCAACAAAATCACCGGATTTTTTAACCTCGACGCAGTAACCATGCTATCAACACATGTAGAGATGATGAATAAAAAACTTGATAGTTTGTGTTCTTCGCAGTACACCCAAAGAATGTAATGCGACGCAATTGAAACTGTGGCGAATCCTCGAGTACCCACCCTACCAACCGGGCACGAGCGCGAACAGATGAACTATATAGGTAATAATTTCAGATCTAATAATAACTCTTATAGTAATACTTATAATCCAAAGTTGGAGGAACCACCCAAATTTTTCCCAGAGAGGACAAGGAAATCAAGGAATTCAAAGACAACAACCTCCTCAAAATTTCCAAAATCACCCTATCCACAGGAAAAGAGGCTCAACCTTGAAGAGATGTCTTGACAAAATTCATGGCGACCACAGATAACCATCTTCAAGACATCAAACCACCTTTAAGAATCAACAGCATCAATTAAGGGGATCGAAAGTCAAGTTGGGGAACTTACTAAGTCAGTTGGATAACTTACTAAAATAGTTTCTGAAATTCGATCAGAGATTTTTTCTAAAGGAACCGAACAGGTAAAGGCAGTTACACTGAGAAGTGGAAAGGAGTTAGTCGAACCAAAAAAAAAATACCATACGAAGATAACAAAGCAAAGGGTGAGGGAGTTGATGATGTAACTCCAATACGTAACAAAAGTAAACCACAAATCCCATATCCGGCAAAGTTGAAGAAAGACCGATTAGATGCCCAATACGGTAAATTTCTTGAACTTTTTAAACAAATACATATTAACTTACCCTTTGTTGAAGCCATTTCACAGATGCCGACATACGCAAAATTCTTAAAAGAACTCTTGATGAATAAAAGGAAGCTTGAAGAAATATCAACAGTGGAGCTTAATGAAGAATGTTCAGCCATCCTCCAAAATAAGTTACCAACCAAATTAAAAGACCCAAGAAGTTTTACTATTCCCTGTTTGATTGGTAGTTTAAATATTAAGAAAGCATTACATGATCTAGGTGCCAGATTAATTTAATGCCTTATAAAATGTTTAAACAACTAGATCTGGGGGAACCAAAACCCACTAGGATGAGTATTCAGCTTAGGTGATAGATCTATTAAATATCCTAGAGTTATCGAAGATGTCTTGGTAAAATTGATAAATTTATTTTCCTGTTGATTTCATTGTGCTTGACATGGATGAGGACATTGAGGTTCCTTAATTTTAGGGCGCCTTTTTTAGCTATCTCTTTGCTAGGGTCATTATCGATATAGGTGACTGTGAAACTTGCATTAAGGATAGACGATGAGGAAATTATTTTTCAAATTTATGATGCCATGCGATATTCTAGAGAACAAGATGATTCCTGTTATTTTGTTGATACCACTCGATCATATCATTCAAAACTCATTACAGAAATTATACATGATGACACAATGGAACTCGTGCTCGACTCAAGAAGAGGGGGAGAAGATGAAGTTGACGAAAGTTGAATTTGAATACATCTTCATCTAGACATACGAAAGAAGAGAGCATTAAAGTCAATGACGAACTAAAACAAAACCTCCATTGATGAGCCGCCCAAATTAGAATTAAAACAAATGTCAAACACTTAGAATATGCATTCCTGGGACAATTCTATGCTATCTCTTTAGAATTAGAACCCAAGGAAAAAGAGGAGTTGATACAGTACTAAGAGAACATAAAAGAGCCATAGCTTGGAAAATCTCGACATTAAGGGAATAAGCCCATCGCTTTGCACCCACAAAATTTTAATGGAAGAGGAATACAAGCCATGTGTGCAACCTCAAAGATGATTGAATCCCAACGTAAAGAAGTTGTGAAAGCTAAGGTAATTAAACTTCTAGATGCTTGGAATAATTTATCCTATTTCCGATGGAATTAGGTAAGGCCTGCAGTGCGAGTTGTTCCAAAGAAAGGAGGCATGATGGTGGTAGCCAACGAAAAGAATGAACTAATTCCCACCGTAATACCACAAAGTGGAGAGGTTGCATTGATTACAGGAAGTCAACGACGCCACTAGAAAAGATCACTTTCCTTTACCCTTCATTGATCAAATGTTAGAAAGGTTATCCGGGCATATGTACTATTGCTTCCTAGATGGACTTTCCTGATTATTTCCAAATCCCAATAGCACTCAAGATCAAGAGAAAACAACATTCACATGCCCATACTATGACGCTTGCTTATCGTAGAATGCCTTTTGGATTATGTAATGCTCTCTGCTACTTTTAAGCGTTGCATGTTGGCAATCTTTGACGAACTTGTGGAAGACATTATGAAGGTATTCATGGACGATTTTTTGGTATTCGGTAATTCTTTCCATCTTTGCCTTAAAAATTTAAAACGAGTTCTAATGAGATGTGAAGAAACAAACCTTGTTTTAAATTGGGAAAAATGTCACTTTATGGTACAAGAGGGAATTGTATTGGGACATAAAATTTCTAGTAAGGAATCGAGGTAGATAAAGCAAAGGTCGAAACCATAGAAAAATTACCTCCTCCTAGTTCAGGTTAAGGCTATTAGAAGCTTTTTAGGACATGTAGGATTTTATAGAAGATTTATTAAAGATTTTTCTAAAATAGCTAAGCCTCTAACGAAATTGCTAGAAAAAGATGTACATTTAAATTTTAATCGGGAATGTTTAGATGCATTTAATATCCTTAAAGAGAAGTTAATAAATGCCCCAATTATAATTGCCCCGATTGGAATCTTCCTTTTGAACTAATGTGTGATGCAAGTGATTTTGCAAAGATGTGCGCTTTAGGACAATGAAGAGACAAGTACTTCCAAGATCTATTACGCCAAAGAAGACATTAACAAATGCACAAAGAAAATTATACCACCACTAAAAAGAATTACTAATCGTGGTCTTTGCATTTGATAAATTCGCACAATATTTAGTATTATCTAAAGTTGTCGCTTACACTCGACCACTCAGCTTCTTCGTTATCTTTTAACTAAACTCGATGCAAAACCTCGACTCATAAGATGGATTTTACTTTTACAGAATTTGATTTGGAAATACAGATAAGAAGTGAGCTAAAAACCTTGCAAAGAAATCACCTCTCCGTGCTTGAGAACCCACATATCGAAGAGCTCGACGAAAGAGAGATAAACGACTGCTCCTCAAGAACAACTATTTTCTATAACCAACTTCGAGGTACCATGGTTTGCAGATATTGCGAATTATTTAGCGGCTAACATCTTACCAAAAGGTTAACACATCATCAAAAGAAACGATTCTTTGCTGATGCGAAAAACTTTTTTGGGAAGATCCTTTCTTTTCCGCATATGTACAGATCAAGTGATTTGGAGATGCGTTACAAGGCTAAGCAAGCAAAATCTGGAACATTTCCATTCAGGACCTTCAGGATGACACTACAGTGGCATTAAGACAGCACATATACTCGAATGAGGTTTTTATTGGCCCACTCTATTCAAAGATGCCAACAGGTATGTCGCTTCGTGTGATAAATGACAAAGAACAGGTAATGCTTCTAAACATAATGAAATGCCTCAAACATATATGCTATCATGTGAAATATTTGATGTATGGGGTATTGATTTTATGGGTCCATTCCCTAGTTCATTTGGAAATAAATACATCCTAGTGGCGCTTGATTACATGTCAAAATGGGTGGAAGTCAAGCTTTACCTACCAATGGTGTTAGAGTAGTAGTTAAGTTTCTCAAGAAACTGTTTCTCTCGATTTGGAACACCTAGAGCTATCATTAGTGATAGGGGCACTCATTTTTGTAATACTCAATTTGACAAAGTCTTAAAAATATGGAGTACACTACGTGATGGCTACCCCATATCACCTCAAACCAAGGGCAAGTTGAAGTAGCAAACCGAGAACTTAAACGCATCCTAGAAAAAATGGTTGAATCAAACAGAAAAGATTGGGCAATAAAAGTATATGACGCTTTATATGGGCCTATAGAACGACCTTTAAAACCCCTTTAGGAACATCCCCATACAAACTTGTCTACGGAAAAGCCGTCATCTACCATTCGAGTTAGAACACAAAGCTTTTTGGGCTATAAAATTTTTAAATTACGATCTTAAGGACGCAGGAAAGAAAAGAATGATGCGGATGAATGAGCTAAACGAATGGAGAGATGATGCCTACGAGAACTCGGCTATACAATGAGGCAACAAAGCGACGCCATAATGCTCGCTCTAAAGAAATCAAACAATTCAAGTAGGGGACTTGGTCCCGCTATACAACTCAAGGCTTAAATTGTTTCTGGGAAATCAAAATCAAGATGGTCGTGCCCATTCATGATTAAAACAATCTTTCCCTATGGCACAATAGAGGTAACTCATCCGACTCAAGGCACATTCAGGGTAAATGGTCACCGACACGAAATCTATAATGGTGAAGTTTTTAGGGATATGAGAGAGGAGCTTCAGCTCCGTGAACTTTCTTCTAGAAATGAAAACAGGGTAAGTCTAGCTTAAGACTTTAAACAAGCACTTCTCGGGAGGCAACCCGAGCACTAACCTCACTAACATTAGATTCTTAATTTTCAGCATTTAATCCCATACTAATTAATCCAATAAAGCGCAAGTTTTAGACCACACGGCCCTGCACACGGGCGTGCTAGTAGCCGTGCACGACAAAGAAGAAATTTTTTCCCAACACGGGCTGCGATAATAGTCCACGCCGCGTCGCGACTTTCCGTGACTATATCGACCTACCAAACACGCAGCCGCACACGCCCGCGCTAAGAAAAACCGTGGACTATACTCGACTTGTCGAACACGGGCTAAACACGCCTGCTTCTAAACAAATCGTGTGAAGAAGAACACGGGCATGGCACCTTGACCACTACCGTACAAACACCCTAACGCGCCCAAAATTCAAAATCAAGAAAAATATGGGCTGATTAAAATCGAACACAAGCGTGGCACCTGCCCGTGCTCTCACCACTATTTAAAGAACTTAACCTCTCATCTTCCCTAAACCACAACCCTAAACCGATTCTCTCAAACCCTCCTCCCCTAATCCGGCCACCATAAAAAAATCACCCTCATTTTGACCCTCATAACTCCTCCACCTTCCCTCATCTCAAATACCCATACAAAAACGCAGCCACGCCCGTGTCAAACAGGAGCCCACGCCCTCGCCACCGCCGTGCGTATTTAGAAATTTCATAGCACACGACCGTGCACCACCGTCCACGACCGTGCTGCGCCGCTCACGTCGCCACACACCCCAAAAAAACACTGCTGGTCACTCTTCACTATTTCATTTTCATCTATTCCAACTATTGTTTTATTAAAATTGCATGTTATTTAGTTTATTTTTACTTTTAGTATTATTTAGAATAATTTCTTAAATTTTAGAACTAATTTGATTGCTAATTAGTCAATTTTGCCAATATAATTTCTCATGGTTGAAATGTTTTATTTAGCATTCAAATATTGTTGGTTACCAATCAAAATACTTGATATTATTTGGTAGACAATTATTTGAATATAAACTATTTTTAGGTACAATGTCATTGTCACAAGCAAAGCGAACAGCAGCCGCCCCTTCTAAGAAATGGAAGGGACCCGGCTCATCCTCCGTTAGCGCATCCTCCGAAGTGCACCACCGGTTCCTCCAATTTACTCAAGAGGCCCAAGAGGAACGGTACAAGACACTACGGCACGACCCTCAAAGACCTGGTGAGGTGCATTGATTGGGCCACTTTAGAGCGAGCTTCGGCTCGCAGATGATGTTCGAGCCCTGCTTACAACCGATCCATGGGATAATTTTTTCACCATCATCGAGCCCACGTACTTGGAACTTACCTTAGAATTCTACTCCACTTTTCAACTCCAGACGGTGATGGCACAATATGATGATCCAGGTACGATACAATTCCGTTTAGGAGGCACCGTACAACGACTGAATGTGCCACAATTTGGGGCCGCACTCAGACTTTACACAGATGACTTCGTTGTAGAACATGACCTCTCCGAGCTACACCGCCACATCCATCGTGACCACAATCGTTGGTACAACTTAGCCCCCACAAGGCCAACTACGACCCTGGGCCGCTCCAAGGCGACGCCCCGGTCCCGCCTCTCGAGGTACATACACGCAATTTTGGCTCGACTTTACAGACGACGCTGAGCACCGGCGTCGTGAATACTAACGACGCTTACTACCCGTGGTGCATGTCGAACGCACATTTTCGATCTTGCATATTTCATAGCCCGTGCGATTTAGCACCGCATTTTGAGCCACACAGAGGGGGATTCTATCGATGTGTCCATACATCACACGGCTGGCTCGATACTTTGGCCTCCTCAACACCGCCCCCCGCAGTTCCTCCTCACACCGATTGGGCGATGGCACCCCAAGGCATCCGACGATGCCGCACATGAGGATGATCAAATATCATCGTGGGACCGATCCTCCTCAATACCGATTAGCCCTCCCACTCGATGAGGAGGAGGCCGAGGACATGCGATGATGTCCCACCACCACGTGAGGCACCACTCCCGAGCCACCCCTCCCATGCAAAGAGCTTCACTTTCGGACATTTCGCACACCTTACTCGGGCCGAGCAAGATCAGACTCAACAATTCACCGACACACTCGACGCTTTGACGGCATCGAGGCCACCCTCCAGCAGATTTGTCATCACTTCCACATTTCTTCACCGACACCACCGTAGGAACTAAATTTAATGATGAGGACCTCTGAGTCCTTTTATTTTCCTTATTTTTAGTTTTCTTTTCTTTATTTTTAGTTATTTCGCTTTTAATTTTTATTTGTCTTAATTTAAACTCTTTTGCCTTTTATGTTTCATACCTTTATTTTATTCATGTTATCATTGGCTATCTAACCTTAGAGTATTACTAACAAACACTTGTTTAATTCCACCCCTGAGACATCTAACTGATGACTTCGCAGTTTCAATTGTACACTCAAAAATAACGAACAAATCACTTGGAGTAACTCACTGCTACATAAGTCATCTGTCACCTCCGACTCAAGGAATCCATCAAAATTCAAGAAGTGTCACTTCTCCTCTCTTTTGGTTTAAGTATTACATGCTTATTTATCTATCTTTGTACATTGAGGGCAATGTACATCTTAAGTGTGGGGGGTGAACAACCTAAAACGGTGCCTAACCTTTTTTTGCATTACTCTCAAATCCCTGAATTATGCCTTGTCTTAAAGTAAATTTCTCATATTATCATTAGAATGAAATTTCCATGATTTATAATCTTTATTGATATGTTTTAGATTAAGTCATTGATAATTGTGCATTGATAATTAAATTCTGATGTTGAGCCCATCCTGCCAAGAATTGGAAGGGATGTCCTTTTGCTACGTTGAATTTTAAGCATAGGTCAATTAGTAGAGGTTGATGGTCAGACTTAATTCTAAATAGATGTGTCACTAAGAACTTTAGGAAAGTTTAAATCCAAGAAGCATTACTAAGTTCTCGGTCTAGCCTTTCAAGCATCCCTTATCTTTGCCATGTGAAGGGTGGCCTTCAAAATCCCATATCATGTAGGTTGTTTGCTTCAAAAAACTCCCCAAAGTAAGGACATCGTCTCCTAATAGTACCCCTTTTTTTTTTATCATTCCTAGATAGAATAGGGTTAAACTTACCCACTACCATCTAAGGGACAATGGTGGTAGGTATAGTCTCTTTTAATACTTTCCATAGCAATCTTCTCCTTGTTCCATTTGGGCTTCCATACACGAAAATAATTAGGACCGTTTGTACGGGGATTCTAAAAGAAACTCATGCTAGGATGAATTGAGGTGGTTTCGGATAATTTCAAGACTAATTAAGTTTTTCCAACCAATCCAGATTTCCCCTGAGAACCCCCTAGCTTCTACTCGATAGGAGTAGTGCAGCCTTAATTTTGCAATTATCTCATCAGCTTTGTGGCCACTGACTTTTGGTTCTAACAAGCTAACAATATCTGGCTTATGCTCCATATTATATTCTCTAAAAATGCGGGGAAAATTCTCGCTCACGCATCCTTAACAGTTCTAAGAAAATATTGAAAGTGAAGAGTTCATTATTAAAAAGCACGGTAAATGAATAAAGGTCCTCACAGTTATTGACCAGCTCCTACCTGCTCTCCTGACTTTTCATCCATCACTTTGGGAACTTTGTTCACCAACCCCCGCTGGAACTGGCTTTGTAGTAACTTGACCATATTGCTAATTGATTCGACAAGTGGGAGTTTTGAGGGAGAAGCCTTAAAAGGGCTACCTTTTTCCTTAATGACTTTATTGAGCTTCCTGCCTTTTCGGCTACCATTGGCCTTCACACTACCTCGCGCCGAATAAAATTCTACTGAATGTCCTCTCGTTCTGATTCTGCTTCTTTGTATGGTCCCCCCAGTTCTATGTTGGATGTTCTCTTTTAAAAGAACCACCAAATGTTTTGCGGCATCAAGAACACCTACCGTCAGAATCGCTGAGATTTCCTGCAAATCTCCCATCCTTGGTTGGCTATTATGGAAAGCGACAACCCCCAAAACGCCATCATCGGAGCATCCCTCGCTGAGTTCTTTGCTTCGCTGCTCCCTCGTGTGCTCTATGCTCATCGACTGGTCAGTGCTGGTCAAAAATCCTTGGACATTCTCTTCAAGGTCAATCGATTTACACGAGGGCCACATTCCTCTGATCTCTTCATCACCGCGAGCCAGGTTCGATTCTTCTTTCCCTAAATCTCTAATCATTACTTCTTTTGGGCCTTGTCTAATGAAATTAACCCAGTCCACCAAAGGTCCTCCAATATTACCCATGTTTTCTAATATGGGCCTTGTCGTGGCCTAACCTTCCGTTGTCCAGCCTTGTTCCTGTGGGCTGATGTCAGTCCAAACCTTGTGACTTTGTACCCACTAACTTGCCTTTTTCTAGAGCCAAAGGTTCTTGTCTTAGTTTGGCTTTGTCGATCTTTAGCCCAAACTTACTTGCAATCCAAAGATGGCTCGATGCTTGGTTAGCCAAGCTTGACCCAGCCTTTTGCCGCTAGCTTTGGCTTATGTGCGAAGGGCATTCTTCCCCTCTTGGGCTCAACACTAAAGGGCTTAAAACTCCTTGGCCTAGGTCCACTTTTGACCCAACCACATGAACCTGCGAATCTCCTTCACCAACTAGGTTTTCCAAAACCTGGAACCTAGAGTTGTTCACCAATTATGCCTGAGTCTCACCACCGTCCTTACTTCCCGTCCTCACCGTCTATCTGCCCCACCTCTCGGCAAGCATCCACGGCTTATAGGTGCCTAGATTTGGCAGTGCCTCTTCTTTATTTACCCCTGAACTTTGCCTCTGTTCTCTCCTATTCCCTGTAATGCCTATGCCAAATTCCTCCGGTCCCGTCGCTCCCTTAGGGCGGATCTCCTTCATATGCCCATAGTGGCCGCAAAATAAACAAACAGTTAGTAAGTATTCATATTCAATCCACTGAATAACTCCGTTTACCAAGACCTGAGTGATCAAAGCCCTATCCAAATTGATGAACACTGCTATTCTTGCAAACCTCCCCCTAACACTGTTGTCCGTATTGAAATCCTATTTTGCAACTTTCCCGATCATCCCCCTATTTCCCGCAAGATTTGCAGCTTATACATATGCCCAGGTAACCCAGGAAGTCGGATCCATGCCATAACTGTGCTTGGATGCGGCTGAGCTGGATTAAAATCCATAGTCCATAACTGTACTGTTAAGTACTGCCCAAACAGGACCCAGGGACCATGACACAAGACCCTCTCGTAATCCTTCGAGTTTTTAAATTTGGCCAAAAATTAATCGTGCTCCACATCCATTAAACGGAACGGTTGGGGTGATTTCCAGAGTTAAAAAACCTTGTTCTGAAGTGCAGCATCCCCTATACTTCTTCCCAAAATTTTGATTACTACTGTGTGTTCCATGTGTTTGATAAGGATTTGGTTTATGAGTTCTGAAAAATTAATCGAAGGAATACCGTTGACCGACGAGCGCTCCGCATCCTCCTCTAACAGTTCGAATTCTTCTTCTCCATCCAACCCATCCGAAGTTGTCGTTCTCTGATCTGCTCGGAGTCTCGTACCTACCAATCGGTCTTTCCAAGAAAGGACCTTTTTAGCGACTGGTGTTGTATCCATTACAACATCCCGATCTTCCTCTATTCGCCGAATTCGTACTTTCTTTGTTGAGCGATTCACCAAATAACCCTCATCGCCACCTTCGCACTCTGTGCTCTCCATCGTAATCAATATGGAATGTTAATGTCCCCCAAAACAACTCATTTAATTAATTAAGTATTTAATTTAATTTATAAAATCTATTTAATATATTTTTTAAAATTAAGTATGGAATACTATTAGATTGTTTGATAAATGTATTTTAAAAATTTTAAAGCTAAAGTATTTAAATAAATATAATATTAAAAGAAATAAAATAAAATAAAAAGAATTTAAAATATTCCACTTTAAGTGATAAGTAGTTGTTTCTCTACTTATAACTTTTTACAACTTTTCATTGAAAATAGATTCTATCGTTTATTTTTTATTATGAATTATTAAAAGTGTTTAAAAAATTAAATCATTGAAAATATTAATATTGAATTGATTTAATTTTTTTTACTCAAACTACTATTAAAAAAAACTTACTAGTGATTTAAAATAGATATTTACATTATATATTTTAGTTGACCCACATAATTTCACCCTTATAATCAATGTGATCACACAGAAATACAAATAGAGACCATAACAAAGATATCTCATCACAAGAACGTATACACCATAAAAGCTTACAATTAAAGAAACAAAACAAAGACAGCTAAATGAGAGGGAGATCATAATCCCACCAGCACATGAAGTTCTCATATCTATTTCGTACCAGCTTTTGCTAAAGTAAGCAAAACCATTGCAAAACCATTGCAATCTCTCAAAGTTTTAGAGGAACTGACCTTCCTTATGGGTACATTTCCCAACACCAAATCAGTTTCGTATAAAGACTGCCATCTTCAAGAATGTCCATATTATATCCATTCAACAATCAGTCTCCATTGTCAGCTGACAAACATTCCCAACCCAATTTTTTATAGCCAATAGTTGAGCAGTGTTTGAATCATGGATACAGACAATATTGTGGTCGGCATGCCTTAGCACACCACCACAATTGGGTCGAAGAGATGATTTTGCGGTTCAAAAGTACATATATAAAGATTTTAGTTTGAAAAATTGTAGCCCAGCAAAACTGTTTTAGAAGTTGAAATGAAACCATACCTATGACGCTGTTAGAGATATGAAAAGGACTAGGTACTTATAGCATCAAATGTCAATTTTCACTGATTCATCGCCACCAATCGAATTTCATCCAAACTATGGTAATCTTTTCTATTCAATCTACGAATATACCAATAACAAAATGTCACATCAGTTGGTTTGTCCAGGTTGTCATATATCAATTCAGTTAACATTTTCTTCCTTTAATTATTAAATAATATAGGCACAAATATAAATTCACCTTTAAAGTCAATAGAAAATTTGTTTTCTTCTCAACTGTCAATAAAAGCGTCCATTTGTCGAGCTTTTGTTTTTAATTTCTCACCATGTATTTTTTAAAGGGTTACATGGTTTTTTTTTTTTATCGATATCAATGTATTTTAAATTCCTACAAATTTGGTGTTGAAGAAGTACAATTCAAGAAAATATATGGCTTATAGGTTTGGAGTTCTAACTAAAGATTATTGATTTGTGCTCTTCATCTATTAGTATTAATGTCTTTTAGCTTTATTACTGGAAACACAAAGATTTATATACTTTTTCATACCTAATTTTACTTAAAATCATGCAATTTCAATAGAATTTTTGTCATAAAATAATTAATTTTTCTAAAATAATTAAATTGTATTAAAAATTTAAACATGTTAATTTTTAGTCAATTTTACAATTATTTTTAGTAAATTTTGATTATTTTTGACAGATTCGTACAAAGGGCAAAAATTGACCTGGTAGACACCGTTAGAAGAACAAAATCGAGAAGCAATTCAAAGTAACAAGGCGAAATAATTTCCAGCCTAAGACGGTCCAAATATGTGTATTAATTCATAATATAATTAATTTTAATTTATTCCCAATTTAATTTGGGCTAAATAAATTAATTTTAATTAGTTATGGAAAAGGGGCCCAGCTTGAACCGCACTTTTGTTGAACCAAATTGAGCAAATCGAACCACCACCAATTGGGCAAACTTAGAACCGTTCAAATGCGACCCAAATCAGCATTTTAGCCGATTAAATGAGCTTGCAAAAGGCCCTTGGAAGACTTCCAAATTGCATTCAAACCCCACCTTAAATTAAGGCTTTACTGATTTGCCCAGTGTTAATTTTAGCAAAGTTGAAAGTCTCAACTTTGCCATGTAAGATGGCCGCCAAGAGGGGCTCTTTGGCTGCTGAAATTTGCTATTTTTAGCAGCCATCCTCAGCTATATAAACCCCCTTTGCTGCCCATTCAAATCATCCTCAACACTCTCATTCTCTCATCACTTCTCTTCTCTCCATTATCTCTTTTTGTCCAAAAAAACCAAGCCTTCTTGTGCCGATTTTTCCTCTTGGAAAAGAGGTGTTTTCTCACCATTTGGGGCAGCAAGCTAGTGTTCGTAGAAGCCTTGATCGGCGAGGACAACAATGTGATTTAAAGAAGGAGCAATCAGTCAAGCCACGGAGAAACACCTGATTTACTTCTTGTTCCCTATCTTTTTAATTTCTCATTGTTTTTATTATGAACATATCTATGAATATTCATGTCTTTGAAATGGTTATTTTAATCAATCTAGCTTGAATTAAGTCGTGTTGGGTTGATTGCATTTCGTCCTCTTGATTTGTTAAATTTATGTTTATGCTGTTATAGGCCTCGGTAAAATGCTTGATTAAGTAAAATCATGCCTAAGTTATTCTGGCATTATAATTGTTTAGATAACTAAAGAATTAATTATTTAAACGCATTGAAATTGTAACTAATGGACACAGTACTTAATCAGTGCATGTTTAATTCTTCTAAGGTAGCTGAAGATTAGATTAGCATTGTATTTGGCGATACATATGCCTTGCATAACTTACAAGATTATTGTGATTAAACTGCTTATTAGGTTGAATTAATCGTTTGAATCGACATAGGAATATGCGAGAGATTGTTTAATTTAATAAGTATGTATGTGCAATAACATGTTTACCTTTATAATTTTGTTTAATCGGTCGAATTGACATAGAAATATGTACAAGAGATGAATGGATTTTTGATTTGTAAATATGTTCATAAGTTAGCAAATTACCGAGTTGCCGTGATTTATTCGTAACAAGTATAAGCATAAGTTTAATAATTCTAAGGTAAGGAAATATAATTAATCCAACACAATTATATCATCTTGATTAAATCATATTTGGAATCGTGCACTAGAATTTCTTTGTTTTATTTTAATTATTTCACTTAGTTTTTAACTCTTAGTTTTTTTTTTATCTCTTTTTAAAACCAAATATTTTTCCTTCACCAAAGTGTTTAAAATTACTTTTATAAATAATTCTTTTACAGTCCCTGTGGGTACGATAACTCGACATTTACTTGTCACTTTATTATTTGTTGCGATTGTATACACTTGCACATTTCCATCGTTCCAACTACGACATTCATAAGTATCAAAGTTCAACAAATGATATTTAGAGAGTATTTATTTCATGTTGCCCCAATCACTTGAATTAAATTTTTGTGATTGGACCTCGACACCAATATAACTATTTCCTCTTCATTATTTTTAACCCTAAACCTAAACTCTAAATTCTCTCCTCAATCTTAAAGATGTTGATTACAACTCTTCATCTGTTATTATTAATGTCTTTAGCTTGACTTTGACATCCATAAGTATCAAAGTTATATTGACAAAGTATTTATTTCATATAGGCCCAACCACTTGAATTAAATTTTGGCGGTTGGACCTTGACACCCAATATAATAATTTTCTCTTCATTATTTTTAACTCTAAACTTGAACTTTGAATTCTCTCCTCATTCTTAAATTTTCCTACCTAATGTTCCTTACCAAAATGTCTTTATTAAGATTCCAAGATTAATACAAAGCTTCTCAAGCAACAACCACGGTAAAATATTTACTCACTTTATTATTAGATTTTGTTATTATCAAATTCTATTTAGATTATAATGTAAATATTAATTCTTTTAGCAATTTTTAACAAAATAGAGATTAAATTATTCGGGCTCGACATAATTTGAGTTTTAATGCCCAAATAGCCTATTCTTATAGTGATTACATACGGAAAATTTATATACTCTACTTTGAATGCCCTACTTTTGGTTCTTGTTAGAGTTTCTTGGTGCCTTAAATGAAAGATATAGGCTAGAGATCTATACTTTTCATTTTTCAAGCAAAGAGACAATGATAATGCTAAAAGATGCAACTACTGATGGGCCTTCTAGTCTATTGATATGTGATAACAAGAGAACATGTATTCCTGGTGCTGCTACTACTTTATGGACTATTGGTCGCAGTTCTTGAATAGAAGAAAGATCTTAATGGGTGTCGTGTTTCATTCAATTGATTCAAAACACTACTCGAGCAGTCTTCAACTAACCATGGAGTGGTCGATGAGCTTGGTAAATATTCTAGAGCTTACATGCTCTACATGATTGGACAAATATCAATGGCATACAAGTCTAGCATTTTCATGCTTTGCATGTATCTCCCATATTTTTCAAATTTAAATATGGTTAGGTCATTTGGCTTCTGGTCCGTGGTTATGGCTTATCTCTACATGGCGCTTTACAGGGTGACTAGTACTAAAATCAATGAATTTTTTTTGTCATCTACTTGTACGGTTGTCGAAGCTGCCAAAAAGAAAACCTACTTGAAAAAAATTTGTAACACTCATCGCCTGACCCAATCGTTATGTTTGAGTTATGGGATGCTACAGTCGATATCGGAATAGTGACAACATTTATTAATCAAATTACATCATAATACAAGCAATCATAATCAAAACATTTCATAGTTAATGATCGATTATGTCAGAGTCTTAAAATTTATATAATGAATGATCTAGCCTAAAAACTAACTGTGACAACGATTGAGGCAAGTGCACCTATCGAATAGTAGTATAGCTTAGTGGCAAGACCGGATTGTCGAACCCAAAGGAACCAAAAGTACTAATACTAACTTTCTTTCTATTATTTAGCCTAAGAATTGAAGTGAATTATTGTTTAATCTAAAATTATCTAACTACTAAGCTAAAGAAGCTAAGACAAAGAGGATGAATTGGGGAAATACTTGTGGGAAAAACCAATTGATTAAGACGATACCTAAGGAAGAATCCACCTAGACTTCACTTGTTATCTAACTCTGAACCAGACGATTTATTCACTTGACTTGATCCGTATGATTCCCTAATGTATATTAATACCTCTCTCGAGGCTACTAACGTCTAACCCTAGGTTGATTAATTGAAATCTCTTTCTAATTAAAACCCCTAGAATTGCATTAACTCGATCTATGGACTCCCATATTAGGTTTGACCCTAATCCGACAGATATTCGTCACCCTATCTCTAGGTGCGCGAGCAACTCCTCTTAACTATGCTAGATCTACTCTTAGGCAGGGTCTATTCCTCATCTGCCTAAGCATATCAATACTTGAATCAATATCCTGAAATATCAAAACAAGAATTAAGAACACATAATTAAGAACAAATCAAGTATTTATCAAATAGCTCAGAAAACAATAACAAGATCCGTCTTGGGTTTCATCCCCCTCAGGTATCTAAGGGTTTAGTTCATAATCATAAAAATATACATCTCAGAAGAAAAGATAAAACAAAACATAAGAAAAACCCTAAAACCCCCTGAAGGAATTGAAGAGAAGATCTTCCGTCTTGAGTATGACTCACTTTCTCTGAGATGAATCAACTGGCTTTCTTCGAGTAAATCCCACGATTCTAACCTCTCCGGCTTGGCTCCTTGGCCTAGCTAGACGCCCCCTAAAGGTTGGCCTTTAGGGTGTTTATATAGGCTTTTGGAATGTGTTTCTTTGCCTCTAAGTACCCTAATCGAATAAAATTCTTCTTTTCCACTAGCAGGACACGCCCATGGCACACGCCCATGTAAGTCGAGTTGTAGGCCGTGTTCGAGCTCAAGTAAGGGGCACGGCCGTGTGGTGGTGAAACCCGTGCCGTGTCGATTTCTCATTTTGGCCCATTTGGTTCGTTTTAAGCTTGTTTCTCATTCTTTTCATCCACCTATGCTCTCCTGAGTATAAGACATGAAATTAAAAGATTAAGAGCACCAAATTCCATAATTCAAGGGATAAATCATCCAAAAGCATGCTAAATGTGGGATTAAAATATGTTAATATTATGGTTTATCAAATACCCCCACACTTAAGCTTTTGCTTGTCCTCAAGCAAAAATCTCAACTCACAATTAAAACGAAATTCCTCAATTCATAATATTCATCAATAGTGTCTCATCATAATTCATAGGTAATTCATACATTGATAATTTAACTGGAAGGTTCCTAAAGATTCAAACAATCAAAGTCATAGTTTTTATAGTACGAAAAATAGGTGTTTCCCCTTACCTAAATAATTACCTCTGATTCAAAATCGAAAAAAATTGACATCCTCACTAAAGATTCACTCAAATCACTCAAAGTGTTTAAGGTTCAAAAATAAGCACTCGTAAGTCGAACATGAAAAGTTAATCCCATAGGCTTGCATGAAAATCAAATCTCCACCATCAGAAATGATATGATACACAAATCAAAAGGTCTTTTATGGGTTGTAACGGGCTTGGGTTAAAGGTGTTGATAAAGGCTGAATTAGAGGGTTAGTATCGAGATTGACACGCAAATTACCTAACTAGAGACAACAAACTAAATAAAGAATAATTACATCAATTGAAAACTTGTAATACTAATACTAATAACACGAGCTTCTTCTAAAGATATGAATTTAATCAGATATAGCTCACTTAATCACGTAACTAATAATAAATATACTTGATATTTTTTTTTAAGAACAAGTCAAGTAATAATAAAAAATAGAATTTAACAACTGATATAAAGAAACTAGTTAAGTAACCGATCAAATCAAATCTCGATATAGGGGTAGTCAAGAAGAATGGTGATAACAAATACAAAGGGTTTTGGGTTAATATTAGTGGGTGAGTCAATAAAATGGGTTGTTAGGATTAAAGGGGTTCACTAGGGGTTAATTATGAGGGTAGGCTTTTATGGAGTAAGTGGGTTAAATCCTAGGTGCCTTTATCATCTTAGTATATCAAATCAAATGTGTGGTCTCGACATGTATAATCGATACAAGTTCTAGAATAACAGATCAATGTTGACACACTCATAATCAATAAAGTGAGCACGAAAAGGAATGTATGCTCTAAAAGGCTCAAAATCTCACAAAAATTATGGGCGTTTTGATATCAACCTTGTAAATTTTAAACTTCAAAGTAATAATTAGATTCGGGTAGACAACCTAACAAAATTTTTACTTATGAAAAATAGACTTATCCCGCTTGATTCTCTAGTTTCCTACGCTTTAAATCATCAACTGCACAATTATCAATGACTTAATCCAAAACATATCAATAAAAATCATAAATCAAAGGAAATTTCATTTTAACAGTAATATGAGAAATTTTACTTAAGAAACAAGATATAATTCAGGATTTGAGAATAATGAAAAAAAGTTAGGCATTTTTAATATTCACCCCCCACACTTAAGATGTACATTGTCCTCAATGTACAAAGATATATAAAAAAAATATAGTAGAAAATCAAAATATAGGGATAGGGGTGAAACTCCCTGAATTCTGGATGGCTTCCTTGAGTTTGGAGTGGTCGTGGTGTGGTGGCCGCCCACTATTACTGCGCTAGATGAAGAAATTGGGTGGCCCATGCAGAAATAGCCAGGAAATAGTAAGACACATTTAAAATAAACTAATTATGTATTTAAAGACAAGAAAGAGAAAGAGAAAGAAAATAGAAAGTAAAATAAAATTAAAAGAATAGATAAATAGACTGAAAAGTTCTTATTGTTAGATGGTTCGCGAGGTGGGTGTGATTTCTAAGGCCGTGGTGTGTGATTCCCAAGCAACCTGAAGAACCTAAAAATAAGAAACTAAAATAAGATACACTAAATTTAGTGGAAGAGAAGTTAAGATAAGGAAAATAAAGGAGAAGAGAAAAGAAAAATAAAAACCAAATGGCCTCAAATGTCCTTGGCTTGTCGAGTTAATGAAGCGTAGGCATGAACTTATGTAGGTCGGTATCGTGAGGAGACTCGTGCTAGATCCTTTCGCTTCCTCGACATGGATATGGTGTACATCTAGAGTTTGGAAAAGGGCCAAGGAAGGAGAATATGGAAGGGGGGTCTGAAAATGTATGGAAGAAGAGGAATGGGGAGTAGTTGAGAAGAGGGGGTGGTTTAAATAGAGTTTTGATGTCTGTACATCCCCACGCCTGTACCATGGGCGTGTTGGGTCACACGGCCGTATCGCACAGGCGTGTTGTGTGCTTCGCTCATTTCTCCCACGCCCGCTTCATAGTCACCACGCCCATGTTTGATAAAACAGTGTCAACCACGGCTGTATCGCACGGCCGTGGTGTTTAGTCGGAGCCCGTGTGACTTCTCTTAGTGTCAGCCACGACCATATCGCACGGTCGTGGCAATTTATAGTCGTCTGTGATCTGGGAATCTTTCGTCATTGGCTCGTACTACCTCTGTTATGTCAGTACGGGAGTCCGTAGTATCCACACGGCCACGGCCACGGCTGTGTGCAAGGTCGTGTGGTATGGAAATTTGCGCCTAAATATAAATAAAAGAAAAGATATAAGACTAAACTTAATTATTAGGGTTAGTGCTCGGGTTGCCTCCCGAGAAGTGCTCGTTTAAAGTCTTAAGCTAGACTTACCTCCCATTCGCATAATCAGGGTGGTTTGAAGAGTTGAACATCCTTCCTCATGCTATCTGTCCTATTATTAGTATATAGTTCAAGTCGAGTAGCGTTTATTTTAAAAGTGCCAAATGTATGATTACTTACCTCGACTGTTCCGTATGGGAAGACATTGATTACCCTAAAAGGGATTTCTTTATTTTTATTCGGGTCAGGAGGAGATATTCGAGGGTCCGCTTTATCTAACAATACCTGATCTCCGATTTTGAATTTGTCTGTCCCATAGAGTGGCTTTGGTTCTGCTTCGTGTATCCCTAATTTTTCCTTGAAATGCGTCTTCCACTCATCTAGTTCATTGATCTGAAGCCTTCGTTCCTCATGGGTTATTTCTTTGTTGGCATGAGATATAGGATCTGGCTCAGTTGTGTTGTTCCGTGGTGCTTCCTGAAAAGAAGGTTTAACTAATTGGTTATCAATTGAATTTACTTTCTCACCTCTATCACTTGATGTCCTGGTTAAGTCGAGAGCCTAAAGACTGATTGATTCGTCACCTACACGGAGTATGAGTTCTCCTGTACCAACATCAATTTTAGTTCTGGCAGTTGCTAAAAAGGGTCTTCCTAAAATTAAAGGGGATACTATTGTCCTCAACCATGTCTAAAACTACAAAGTCTACCGGGAATACGAATTTATCAATCTTTACGAGAACATCTTCGATTATACCCCTAGGAATTTGAATAGTCTTATCAGCTAATTGAATGCTCATCCTAGTTTGTTTGGGTTTCCCTAGACCTAGTTGTTTAAACATTTTATAAGGCATAACATTTATGCTTGCCCCTAAATCAGCTAAAGCGTTATCAATAGATAAACTACCAATTAAACATGGAATTGTAAAACTCACTGGATCTTTTAATTTCTGTGGTAGTTTGTTTTGTAGAATTGCTGAGCACATTGCATTTAGCTCCACATGCGATGCCTCGTCTAACCTCCGTTTGTTTGTCAAAAGCTCTTTTAAAAATTTCCTTGAATCTTGCATCTGCGAAAGAGCTTCGAGAAATGATAAGTTAATATGTAATTTTTTTAAAAGTTTAAGAAACTTACCGAACTGTTCCTCTGTGTTATCTTTCTTCATTGCTTCGGGATATGGTATGCGAGGTTGGTACTCTTTGATTACCGATTTTGTTTTATCATGACTTACCTCAACCTCACCTTCCTCTACCACATCCTCTTGCCTTAATTTGGGCTCATCTAACCCTTTACTATCATGAGCGGTTATGGCTTAAAGTTTCTCTTTTGTGTTAGTTTCAGTGTTGCTTGGAAATCTACCTTGTGGTCGTTCTGACATGATCTTGGTAAGTTGACCTACCTGATTCTGGATCTCTTGAATCGATGCTTCTTGCTTTTTGAGTGTTGTTTTGGTGTTTTTGAAACGGGTTTCTGACACTGCGATGAATTTTGTCAACATCTCCTTAAGGTTCGGCTTCTTTTCCTGTGGGTAGGGCTGTTGTTGGAAGTTTGGAGGGGGTTGCTGTCTCTGATTTCCTTGACCTCCCCACGAAAAATTAGGGTGGTTCCTCCAACTGGATTATAATTGTTACTATAGGGGTTATTTTGAGATCTAAAATTATTACCCATATAGTTCATCTGCTCGCTTTCTATGCCCGGGTTTTACGGTGGATATTCCATATTGTTCGACCCTCCATTCGTATCGCACTGCATAACTGGATGTACCTGTGAGGAACCACAAAAACTATCAATCTTTTTATTTAAGAGTTCTACCTGATTGGATAGCATGGTTACTGCGTCGAGGTTGAAAACTCCGGCTGTTTTTGTTGGCCTTGTCCTCGTGACTTGCCACTGATAATTATTCAGTGACATCTCTTCAATAAACTCGTAGGCAGCCTCAGGTGTTTTGTTATTCAGGGTTCCACCGGCGGCTGAATCGATTAGTTGCCTCGTTGAGAGGTTCACACCGTTGTAGAAAGTTTGGACCTGTAGCCACAAGGGTAATCCATGGTGTGGGCACCTTCTCAACAAATCCTTGTATCTCTCCCATGCATCGTAAAGAGATTCTAGATCCATCTGCACAAAAGAAGAGATATCATTCCTTAACTTAGCCGTTTTAGCCGGTGGAAAATATTTTAATAAAATTTTTTCGGTCATTTGCTCCCATGTAGTGATTGATCATCGTGGAAGAGAATTCAACCACTGTTTGGCTTTATTCCTCAAAGAAAAGGAAAACAACCGAAGACGGGTGGCATCATCAGAAACACCATTTATTTTGAACGATCGCAAAATTCTAGGAAATTTGCCAAGTGATTGTTTGGATCTTCATCCCGCAAACCATCAAATGCAGAACAAATTGTCAGTATCATTTGAATTGTGTTAGGCTTGAGTTCAAAATTATTTGCAAAGAATAGTAGGTCTAACAATACTTGACTCAAGTACCAACTAAACTAGGCTTAGCATAATCATACATAATACGAGGAGCATGATTTTGGCCACCTCTTGAGGTAGCGGATTATTCTCACCATCTCTTCTCGTAGTATTGTTCTCATCTTCTTGCTCTTCTTCTATGTAAGTTAAGATTTGCCTTATTTCTCTCGATTTTTGTGAACGTTCCATTCAATTCACTGTCAGAATTAAGGTCCTGTCGGGTTCCTTCTAGTCATAAACTAGAGGTACCTGCAAGGAACAAAGAAAGAGAAAAATTAGCAAAGTTAAAATAAAAATAAAAGTAAATTGCAAAAATAAAAAAATGGCTAAAGTAATAAAAATTGAGCGTTCTTAATATTTTAGTTCCCCGACAACGGCGCTAAAAACTTGATCGATTATGTCAGAGTCCTAAAATTTATATAATGAATGATCTAGCCTAGAAACTAATTGTGACAACGATTGAGGCAAGTGCACCTATCGAACAGTAGTATAGCTTAGTGGCAAGACCGGATTGTTAAACCCAAAGGAACCAAAAATACTAATACTAACTTTCTTTCTATTATTTAGCCTAAGAATTGAAGTGAATTATTGTTTAATCTAAAATTATCTAACTACTAAGCTAAAGACTCTAAGATAAAGAGGATGAATTGGGGAAATACTTGTGGGAAAAACCAATTGATTAAGACGATACCCAAGGAAGAATCCACCTAGACTTCACTTGTTATCTAACTCTGAACCAGACGATTTATTCACTTGACTTGATCCGTAGGATTCCCTAATGTATATTAATACCTCTCTCGAGGCTACTAACGTCTAACCCTAGGTTGATTAATTGAAATCTCTTTCTAATTAAAACCCCTAGAATTGCATTAACTCAATCTATGGACTCCCATATTAGGTTTGACCCTAATCCAGCAGATTTTTGTCACCCTATCTCTAGGCGCGCGAGCAACTCCGCTTAACTATGCTAGATCTACTCTTAGGCAGGGTTTATTCCTCCTCTGCCTAAGCATATCAATACTTGAATCAATATCCTGAAATATCAAAACAAGAATTAAGAACACATAATTAAGAACAAATCAAGTATTTATCATATAGCTCAGAAAACAATAACAAGATCCGTCTTGGGTTTCATCCCCCTCAGGTATCTGAGGGTTTAGTTCATAATCATAAAAATATACATCTTAGAAGAAAAGATAAAACAAAACATAAGAAAAACCCTAAAACCCCTTGAAGGAATTGAAGAGAAGATCTTCCGTCTTGAGTATGACTCCGGCTTCTTGAGATTAATCAACTGGCTTTCTTCGAGTAAATCCCACGATTCTGACCTCTTCGGCTTGGCTCCTTGGCCTAGCCGGACGCCCCCCTAAAGGTTGGCCTTTAGGGTGTTTATATAGGCTTTTGGAATGTGTTTCTTTGCCTCTAAGTACCCTAATCCAAATAAAATTCTTCTTTTCCACTACGAGGACACGCCCATGGCACACGCCCGTGTAAGTCGAGTTGTAGGTCGTGTTCGAGCTCATAAAGGGGGCACGACTGCAGTGTGGTGAAACCCCAGGCCGTGTCGATTTCTCACTTTGGCCCATTTGGCCCGTTTTAAGCCCGTTTCTCATTCTTTTCATCCTCCTATGCTCTCTTGAGTATAAGACATGAAATTAAAGGATTAAGAGCACCAAATTCCATAATTCAAGGGATAAATCATCCAAAAGCATGCTAAATGTGGGATTAAAATATGTTACTATTACGGTTTATCAGTTAAATTATACAATCCTTCCCGAGACTTGGTTGAGCTTACGAACGTAACGCTCCAAGTTTCTTAAATTTTGAAATGTTAAATTGTGTCAAGTAAATTGATTTGGTTAGGTGGTTTAATGTTATAGATGTGTGTTTGATTTCCCTTTCTTTGAATTTTGGTTATTTTTATCCCTATATCTAGTTAGCCACACCCAACTTATTCATAATTTTTGTTTAATTGTTGAAAAGAATGAGTTTGCTCGTTTAGTTGTAAGGTCTTAGCAATTGCTTTGGTCCCAAGTTTGAATCTAGTTGTGTGCGAAAGTGAAATTATTTTTTCTCTTCCTTTGTTGTACCACCCATGTTGTTAGAGTGTGGGTCAAATGCAAACTCTGAACCACTAAATTGTGTTAACTGATAAATTTGATATGTTAGGATATTAGTTTTTTATGTTTTTAAAATTTGATAAAAAAAACCATCTCATAAAAATCCTCCATTGTGTGTCGTTCCTCATTTTCCCCACTTCTCCATTTTGTTTTCACGTCAATTTTCTTTTTGTAGTTGAAATTTCCTGTCATTTTCCTTTCCAATTTTCCCTATTCAATTTTTGCAAACTTTCTTTCTCCACCATGGTGATTCTATCTTCTGGTATTATCCCTTTTCCTTGTTCTTTCAATTTTCCGCCATCCTGATTTTGTATCATCCTAGTGTCGTTGCTAGCCTTTAGTGTTGGTGTTAGTCGTGTGTGATCTGAAGTTTTGGTGTAGTAAAATAATTGAGTTCTTAAGTAAGTATAATCCTTTCTCCTGCTTTAATTGTAAAAGGGTTGGCTCGGTTTCACTTGAGAGGATTGTTGGTTTAATGGTGTTATTCTTATGGTTTATAATTTTATTAGGTGAGGATCGTGAGGTGCACTTTCCTCTAGTGATTTAGGCACGTTGGAGACCTCTGCTTCTAAGGGTGAGTAATCAAACGCCCAAGTTTAGGGGCTGGTTGTGATAATTTAGTTCACAAAGGGTCAAATGCCCTATTGCTATTGGTCGAATGCTTTAGGAAGCAATGATCGATTCTTTGTAAGTGATCATTAATTGTTTAAGTTGTGGTTGTTGTCTACAGAATTTGGTTGCTACTATAGTGTCAACATTTCAAAAAACAGTCAGGTGTGTGACTCTAAACTTGAAAAATCAGTGAAATTGTGCAAAATTGAAATTGACAGTTGACGTCACACGAATGTGTGCCTAGCCATGTGCCCGACCGTGTGAGCCACACGAGCGTGTGCCTGGCCGTATGGGCCACACAAGTTGGAAAAGTAGGGCATGTGGGCCCATTTCAATTAATTTTTGGTTGGGTCAGGATTTGGGCTAGATGTACGTTTTGGTAAAATGATGAAATTGGTTATGTGATTATGCCTGGTGATTGAAGATTAATTTGTTATGTATGTCGCTATAAGAAAAATTTCCTATGAACATGTTAGAGCATGTAAATTCGTAGTCTTGTTTGTATTTATTTTTTGTGAGAGCATGTCACCGTACATAACTCTGAATAAGTTAATTAATATGCCTCTGTTCTATCAAATCGTATGTATTGATGACATGTTTTCTATCTGTTAAGTTTGTATGTGGCATGTTTAATATGAGTTTTTTTGAACATGTAGTATGCTTTGCATGTGCATTAGGGTGGGATGTGATTATGATATGGAGGAAGTTCTGGCAGACCACAATATGTGTTTCTAGCGGTTCACTCGCAATATCTGTTTATGGCAGTTAATATGCAATATTTGTTTCTGGTGGTATCTCCGCATATCTAGCAGCTCGACTGCATAATTACTCAGTGGCACATGACTACTAATTTGGTGTGTGGGATATGTAACACCCCTAACTTGTACCCGTCGTCGGAATAGGGTTTCAGAGCATTATAAGAGTTTACAGAATAATTACAGATAAATCATGTCAAAATATTATTCATATCCAAAAACAACCATAATGTCCCTTGAATAGACCCTCGAGGCCCAATATGAACAGTAGAAACAAATCGGGACTAATTCGGAGTCACAGAGAATTTTTCGCGAAATTCCAAAATTTTTCTTAAGTGCAGGGCTCACACGCCCGCGTGGTCTAGGGACACGCCCGTGTGACTCTTCGACATGGCCGTGCTACAGGTCATGTCTTACCCCGTGTAATTCTCTAACTTGTGTCACATGGCCTGCCACACGCCCGTGTGCTAGGCCGTGTGGTAATTTATTTTTCATAAAATGGGTGCAATTTTCACACGGCCAAGATACACCCCGTGTTTGAGGCCGTGTCTATCACAAGGCTGAGACACACGCCTGTGTCTCTGCCCGTGTGCTCAATTCTATTTCTAAATTTTAAGATGTAGGGGACACACGGCCAGACCACATGCCCATGTACCAAGCCGTGTGATTCACACGGCCTAGACACACGCATGTGTGTCTACCCGTGTGGACAAAATAAAATCATTTCCTAGCTTCATTTTCTCACCCAATTTACCAATGAACGTAACTAAAGTGAGGAGTTTTCTGGGCCTAGTCGGCTATTATAGGCGTTTTGTCAAGGGGTTTTCCGTGATAGCTACTCCGATGACGAGATTATGGCAAAAAGATGTGAAGTTTGATTGGATAGAAAAGTGCCAACAGAGTTTTGAGAAACTAAAGGCATTGTTGATTGAGGCTCCTGTTTTGGTGCAACCTAAGCCCGAAAGAGAATTTGTGGTTTACAGCGATGCATCCATGAATGGATTGGGTTGCGTACTTATGCAAGAGGGCAAGGTGATTGCATATGCTTCTAGACAATTAAAGTTGCACGAGAAGAATTACCCGACCCATGATTTAGAGTTAGCTGCCATTGTGTTTGCATTAAAGATGTGGAAACACCATTTATATGGTGAAAGGTGTCGGATATTCACCGACCATAAAAGCCTAAAATATTTAATGACTCAAAAGGATTTGAATTTGAGACAACGAAGATGGTTAGAGCTAATCAAGGATTATGAGTTAGTGATTGATTACCATCCGGGAAAGGCGAACGTGGTCGCCGATGCGTTGAGCAGAAAATCTTTGTTTGCGCTGAGAACCATGAATACACGGATGGCTTTGTCAGATAATGGTTCTATTCTAGCCGAGTTGAGGCTAGACCATTGTTTCTCCAAGAGATTTGCGGCTCGAGAAAGATGACAACAACTTACAAGCCAAAAGAGTTCTAAGCGAGTCAAATGTTGAGACAGACTTTGGGTAAGTCCCGATGGATGTTTGATGTTTCGAGATAGGGTCTGCATGTACCCGGAATGATGAACTTATTCGAAAGATTTTGGATGAAGCACATAGCGGATGTTTAAGCTGTGCACCCAGCGCAAAGACGAAGATGTACAATGATTTGAGGAAGTGGTATTGGTGGCCGAGTATGAAGAAAGACATTTCTGAGTTTGTATCGAGATGTCTAATTTGTCAACAAGTGAAGGCTGAACACCAAGTACCTTCGGGTCTACTTCAGGATATTATGGTTCTTGAGTGGAAATGGGACCGTATTACTATGGACTTCATGACGGGTTTACCGTTGACGCAGAAAAAATATGCTGTATGGGTTGTAGTCGATAGACTTACGAAGTCAACCCATTTCATACCAGTACGAGTCGATTATTCTCTCGATAAGTTGGCGAATTTGTATGTGTCAGAGATAGTAAGACTTCATGGTGTACCGTTGTCGATCATTTTAGGATAGAGATCCGAGATTCACGTTACGGTTTTGGAAAAAGTTGCAAGAGGCTTTGGACACGAAATTGAGTTTCAATACAGCTTTCCATCCACAAACCGACAGACAGTCGGAGAGAGTGATACAGATACTTGAAGACATGCTTCGATGTTTTATTTTGGAATTCCAAGGTAATTGGGAAAAATACTTACCGTTGGTGGAATTCCCTTACAACAATAGTTTTCAGTCAAGTTTGAAAATGGCACCTTATGAAGCATTGTATGGACGTAAATGCGAACACCCTTGTATTGGATGAACTCGAGAGAGAATCGATTCACGGGGTTGATTTGGTCGGGAAACCGGAAGAGAAAGTAAAGGTGATACGTGAATGTCTAAAAGCGGCCTCAGATAGACAAAAGTCTTATTCAGATTTAAAACGGAAAGAGATTGAGTTCCAAGTAGGTGATAAAGTATTTCTGAAAGTATCACCATGGAGAAAATTCCTCAAATTTGGCCGAAAGGCAAATTGAGTCTGCGCTTTATCGGACCTTATGAAGTTACCGAGAGGATAGGACCGGTAGCTTATCGTTTGGCCTTGCCACCTGAGCTGGAAAAGATTCACAATGTCTTCCACGTATCCATGTTACGCCGATACCGTTCGGACCCTTCTCATGTGATAGTACCAACAAAGGTAGAAATTCAACCGGACTTGACTTATGGTGAAGAGCCGGTTAAGATTTTGGCACGATAGGTCAAACAGCTGAGAAACAAAAGTATAGCCCTTGTCAAAGTGCTATGGCAGAGACATAGAATAAAAGAGATTACTTGGGAGCCTGAAGAGACCATGAGAAACCACTATCCCAACCTTTTTACCGGTAAGATTTTCGGGGACGAAAATCCTTAAAGGGGGAGAATTGTAACAGCTCGATTTAGGGGCTAGTCAGAACAGTGGTTTGGAACCACTAATCTGAGGTTAGAGAAAATTATTTTTATGTTATTCTATAAGTTAGAGCATGATTATATATGTGTATGAAAATTTTGGTGCTTTAATTTTAGCGATTTCATGCTTAATCGCGAAAAAGGACTAAATCGCATAAAGTGCGAAAGTTCCATTTTATAGGCTAAAGGTGTTTAATAGCTAAAGAATATTAATTGGAGGTCTTTAAAGTGCAATTAGACCCCTAAAGATAGGGTGGCCGGCCATAGGAGACAAAAATTGTCAAAATTGGTCAAAGTTGGTAAAGTTTGTGACTAAATTGATTGTTTTATATTAAAATAAAGAAAAGATGATATTCATCTTTTTACTCGTCTTCCTCCACCAAAATTTTCAGCAAATAAGGGGTTCTAGAACTCAAAAATTTCAGCAAACTTCTCTCTTTACAAGTAAGTGTTCTAGTGATCCTTTCTTGATAAAAATTGTACATTTGGAACCCCTAAAGCTTAGGCTTTTTAATGAGGGGACTATTTTGCAAAATGGTGAAAAGTTTAGGGTTTTGCCATGAGAGATTTTATGTGATTTTCTGCATTTTTATGGAAGAAAATGAGTCTTAGTTGTTAGATGAACAACTTTTGAGAAAGGTGTTACCATGAAAACACCTAAATGGACCTTTTGTAAAGGTTGTAAAATTTGTTGTAAATGTGAGAAATGTTGAGTTTTGATGATAGCCATAAGAGAAATAAATGTTCACCTAGGCTTGTTAAAGGTATAAATTTGATTAGAATTGATTTCCGAGCCTAAGGGTAAAATGGTCAATTTGCCAAAGTCTAAGGGTAAAATAGTAATTTTGCCAAAGCATGATTATTGAAATGCATTTATAAATGTGATATTAAAATGAGCTAATTTGCTATTATAGAGCAAGAAGAACCAAGAATCAACCTCGACCTGGGAAAGAACAAAATGTCGGACTAGATCGACAATCTAGCCTATTTTGAAATCGAGGTAAGTTTGTATGTGATAAATTCAACATTTATGCTAGTATGTTTGAGAATGTTTGATGTTATCATGACACATTATATTCTATGAAATTAGGTATTGTTGTTGAATGAGAAAGTTGAAAAATGTACGTTGTTGAAGTCCCGGTTGGACTATAATAAATATGAAAATACCATCATTGAGGTATGAAATAAATAAGATCCCATGTAAGACCATGTCGGGGACATGGCCTCGGCACCGAATTGAGATCCCGTATAAGACCATATCTGGGATATGCCTTCGGCATTGAATATGAAAAATCGTATAAGACCATATCCAGGATTTGGCATCGATATTAATGTGAGGTTCCGTATAAGACCATATCCGGGATATGGCATTGGTATTCAGAGGTGATCCATGTGAGACCACATCCGGGATGTGGCACTGGTTTCGTTTTTATGCTAATGATAATGGATATGTATCTTAGAGTATCCCTAGTGATCTATTGGGATAAATAGATCAACTTAGAAATAGAAATGAGAATTTTATTAAAGCTATGTGATTGAGTTAACACAGGTACCGTGAGTAATTCACGAAGAACATTTACGATATGTGGCATGGTATGTGCTAGATAAGGGCAAGTATGAGTAACTATAGCAAGAAGCCTATGACTTTGTGTGTGGTTATTTAATGCCATGGATGGATATTGTTATGAGCTTATTGTTGCGATTTATTTCCATGCAAACTTACTAAGCTTTATGCTTACCCCTCTCATTTCCCTATTCCTTGTAGCATTGCCAAGTTAGCTCGAGAATTCGCGGACGTAGGAGTTTGGAGATCACACTATCGACCACTTTTTGGTATAGTCAAATTAGATTTATTTTGAGTATGGCATGTATAGGACTTGGGTGTTTTGTAATGGCATATTTGTAAGCCAAATGTGTTGGCTACTATAGTTGTTCTTTTTATTTTGTAAGAGGTCATGGGAAGTTGGCCTATACTTGATATGTTCATATATTCAATGATGATGGATTTCATGAAGTTTATGCTTGTGTGGATGATTGATTTGAGTTGGTATAAGTATGGTTTCTATGTAGGGTGGCATTTGTCTTGGAACATAGCCTTTTTAATGTCCACACGGGTAGACACACGGGTGTGTGTCTAGGCCGTGTGTGACACACGATCAGCCCCATGGGCGTGTTGATCAGCCGTGTGTCCCCTTGCATGCTAGGTTTGCAAGTCAGTATGCTCAATAGTAAACATACGGGCAGAGACACGGCCGTGTGTCTCAGCCGTTTGAGAGGCACGACCATGGACATAGGCGCGTGCCCAGGCCGTGTGAAGTCTGCACCTAAAATTAGGAATTTAATTTGACACAAGGTCTAAGGACACGGGCGTGTGCCTTGGCCGTGTGACCTTAGTGAGGTGATGAAGTCATAAACAGAATGCCAAGGTTTTGGCACACGAGCTAAGACACGGGCGTGTCGAGGCCGTGTGAGGGACACGGGCTAAACACACGGGCGTGTGATAGGCCGTGTGATGCAAGTCAGTGTCGACCACGGGTATAGAACACGGGCATGTGAAATGCCACACGGGCATGTCCCATTCTTTACACGGGCGTGTGGCCCTGTTTCATGTCAAAATTTTCTAAGTGTTTGAAAGTTTCCGGTTTGGTCTCGAAACATCACGAGTCTACGTATAGGGTCTCGTAGACCCATAATAGGGAAGTTACGATTGTAAATGAAAAAGTTTTGAGTTAGATCGAAATTTTATAGCCCAAATTTACAAGTTTAAGCAAGATAAGTTCGGTAATGCCTCGTAAGGGTGAGTATTCGATCGAGTCGAGTCGAATCGAGTCAAAAATTTTTGAGTTAGTCGAGTTAACAAATCCTATTTTAGCAACCGAACTCAATTTGAATTTTTTTCAATTCGAATCGAATCGAGTCAAAAAATTTCGAGTCAAATCGAGTCGAGTTAACGAATCCTATTATGTATACTTAATGTTGCAATTAGATGGACCGATTATTTAACTAGTAGGCGAAGTACAAGATTATTTAACTACATGAACAATATAATGATTCTACCTCTTAACTTAATGGGTAAACATTTATCAAAACGACGTAGTTTTGTCTTTTCTTATTCGGATTTTCGGATAACTCGAATTGTGTAATTCATATTCGAGTTAAACCGAAAAACTTAATTTTTTATTCGAGTTGATCCGAATAACTTGATTAACTCAAATAACTCGAACTATTTAATTCAAAATTTGATTTTTTTATCGAGTTTTTTGAATCGAACCAGATTTTCCTCACCCCTAATGCCTCGTATCCGGTTCCCACGTTGAATACGGGTAAGGGGTGTTACATGTTCTTTATCGTGAATTTATTTAACTGCCTGTAATCAATACATAATCTCAATGATCCGTCTTTCCTCTTTACAAACAGAACCAGAGCACCCCATGGTGAAAAAATGGGTCGAGCAAAACCTCTGTCAATCAATTCTTGCAGTTGTGTTTTCAACTCCTTTAATTCAGTAGGGGCCATTTGATATGGTGCAATAGATATCGGAGATGTTCCCTGAACAAGATCTATAGAAAACTCCACTTCCCTAACCGGTGGCAAACCAAGTAATTCCTACGAAAATACATCAGGAAATTCACAAACAACAGGAACTGATTGAATCTTTGACTCAGTTACTTTAGTATCCAACACATATGCAAGATAAGCATCATACCCCTTTCTGATACATTTCTGTGCTGAGACTGCTGAGACCACATTAGATAACCCATCCAATTTATCAGATTCAAAATGAAGTAAATCACCATTCTGACATTTCAATACAATGTATTTCTGTTTACAATTCACCACTGCATCATGTTGGGTTAACCAATCCATTCCCAAAATTACATTAAATTCATCAAAGGGAAATAACATTAAATCAGTCGAGAAACAGTAACCATTTATTATTAACGGATGATTTTTACAAATTTTATCCACCATAACACACTGGCCCAGGGGATTTGAAACTTTAACCACACATTCAGTGAATTCCACAGGTAAATTTTTAACAGACACTAGTTTTGTGCATATATATGAATGTGTAGAACCAGGATCAATTAAAGCAGTAATATCAGTATCAAGTAAAGAAAATATACCAGTAATGACGTCTGGTGTAGAGGCATCTTCTCTCGCACATATGGCATATGTCCTTGCCGGTGCTCGTGCCTCAAATTTAACTGTCGAATCTTTTGTAGCACTTCGACTACCACTAACATTTCTAGAATGTCGAGGCGGTCTACCTCTCGAGTCAGGATTACTCGGCTTTAGAGTCTGATCAACATCTTTTTCAACCCTTTCTGGGCAATCTCTGAGAAAATGGTCAAATGAACCACATCTATAACAGGCACCACTTCTCAGACGGCATTCTCCAAAATGAAATTTATTACAGTGTTTATATTTTGGGTTGGGGTTACCGACACTTCCAACACTTATTACTGATGGAGATGAAGACCTCGAGTTAGAGCGTTGAGAACCCCGCTCTTTTTCAGAATATCCAACAGATGAGGTAAAATGATCATGGTATTTCTTTGATTTATTTGAAACAGATGATTGAGACTTACTCATAATTCTTTTACCAGAAAATCGGGCTTCTCTTTTAGCTTGTTTCTTTTCCTTACTCAATTCTTCGGCTTTTTGTGCTCGATCAGCCAATACTGCAAATTCTCTTAATTCAAGAATACCAATCAATAGCTTAATGTCTTCATTTAATCCCTCTTCGAAGTGTTTGCACATGTCAACCTCAGTTTGGACCCATTCTCTAGCATATTTACTCAATCGAACAAATTCCAATTCATATTCAAATACAGTCGTATTCCCCTGTTTAAGCTTTAAAAATTCTTTTCTTTTCTGATCTAGAAATCTTTGACTGATATACTTCTTTCTGAATTCTATCTGGAAAAACTCCCAAGTGATATTTTCTCTCGGTACAACTGAAGATATGGTTTTCCACCAATGATAAGTTGTGTCCTTTAATAAAGATACTGCACATTTCAAACACTCGACTGGCGTACATGATAACTCATCTAAAACTCGGATAGTATTTTCCAGCCAAAATTCAGCCCTCTCCGGATCATCTTCGGCAGCAGCCCTGAATTCCTCTACCCCATATTTTCTTATTTTATCAACCGGAGGCTTACCAGTTCTAACGGGTTCAGTAGCTTGTGGCATCTCAGGAACAAGTTAAGGAGCAGGTGGGGGAGGTTGTTGAACAGTAGGGTTTGTTCTCAAGTATTCAGAAAACCATTCATTCATTTTTTGAAAGAAGGTTTGTTTTGCCTCCTCACCTTGACCCTCAAATACGGGCCTTCTACTACTACTAGATACAGCTCGTTGTATAGAAGCTTGAGCAGTACTCTCAGCTTCCTCAGATTCAGCTCTAACTCGGTTGGAAGACATTACTATATGAAAAACACATTTAAAAATGGTCAGGAGATATCACACTATCAAAAGTTATATAATGGCATGTATAGCTAAACTCGTACTTGCTATGTTCGTCAAAGAATCGACTAAACCGTAGCTCTAATACCAACAAATGTAACATCCCTGACCCATACCCGTCGTCAGAATAGGGTTTCAGAGCATTACAGGAGTTTACAGAATAATTACAGATAAATCGTGTCAAAATATTATTCATATCCAAAAACAACCATAATGTCCCTTGAATAGACCTCGAGGCCCAATATGAACAGTAGAAACAAATCGGGACTAATTCAGAGTCACTAAGAATTTTTCATGAAATTTCAAAAATTTTCGTAAGTGCAGGGCTCACACGCCCGTGTGGTCTAGGGACACGCCTGTGTGAATCTTAGACATGCCCGTGCTACAGGTCGTGTCTTACCCTGTGTAACTCTCTAACTTGTGTCACACGGCCTGCCACACGCCCGTGTGCTAGGCCATGTGGTTAATTTATTTTTCATAAAATAGGTGCAGTTTTCACACGGCGAAGATACACGCTCGTGTTTGAGGCCGTGTCTATCACACATCTGAGACACACGCCCGTGTCTTTGTCCGTGTGCTAAATTTTGTTTCTAAATTTTAAGATGCAGAGGACACACGGCCAGACCACATGCCCATGTACCAAGCTGTGTGATTCACACGGCCTAGACACACGCCCGTGTGTCTACCCGTGTGGACAAAATAAACTCATTTCCTAGCTTCATTTTATCACCCAATTTACCAATGACCTACACCAAAGTTTGCAATTCATATACCAACCAACTCAAGCATTATAACATCATGACAATTCTATCATCTAACATGATATAACATTACATATAATCATACCTATAATCTTACCATTTGTAAACATACCTATTTAATATATCTCAAACAAACTATATAAATACTTATGTCATTAACATGATATAACCTCATTAGACAAATACCAAAACATGATCAATACTAGCCATTCCAATGGCTAAATTACAAACATCCACTTACAATCCATCATATGACCAAGTTAGCCTATACATGCCACTATACCAAAATAAGTCTACCATATATACCAAAATCAACGGGTGGATAGTGTGATGATTATCTGACCAATCTCCAACCTTCGCGAGCTTCCGAACACTATAAAACAGGGAAAATAAAACCTAGTAAGCATCTTTATGCTTAGTAAGTTCTTATAACAATAATTAAACTTACCAATTCTATTTATTTCTATTTTCCATACATTAACATGTTTTCCATAACTATAGCTAAATACCTATTCACATGCATTCAACCAAACAAGTTAGTCATATAATTCACATATATATACCAAATAAGCATAGATGAGCTTATCATGTCACATTTCCTTAACATTTCATAAATATTAATCCTTCGATCCATTAATTTCCCATATCAATAGTTTTATCCGTTAAATTATTGAATTATAGATGGATATTCCTTTAGTACACACAAAGTGTACAAATCATTAACCTGTCAATTCATATTCTGAGGTACCCACTTAGGGCACTTATTCAGATAGCACACTCTCGAGCCACATATCATACAGCAGGATTACCAGTCCAGGCTAAATCATGTCTGTAACATATGCTCTAAGAGTTTTTTCAGGATTACCAGTCCAGGCTAAATCCTTTCTGTGACAAATACTCTAAAGAGCTTAATCTGGATTACCAGTCCAAGCTAAATCCAGTCTATTCCATATGCTCGAGAAAACTTATATCAGGATTACCCGTCTGGGCTAAATCCTTTCAATAATGAGGTCAATAAGATTACTTGTCCGAGCTAAATCCATTCTGCAACAAATGCAGGACCTCATTTCACAAGGGAAATCACCTTTATCCATCATAATTCAATATTTACACAGAATTTAATCCTTTTCATATGTTTCTGAGCATATGACATTTTCTTACATTCATATCATTCATAATGTATAAATGTATTATTGTTCCATGTTCAATCTAATACAACATTCTATTCAACATATTTACATGATGTACAATTAAGTTACACGAACTTACCTCGACGATAGTCTGTACTTGAAAACCTACTAATCCAAAATCTTTTCTTTTCCTCGGTCTAACTCTTTGTTTGATCTTTCCGGATCTATATAAATGAATTTAACATCAATTTATCACATTCCATATTCTATTGAACTCAGTTTACATTCTAGGCAAATTTACCATTTTACCCCCATACTTTTCATAATTGACAATTTAGTCCCTAGACTCGAAAAATAAAATTCATGCAATTTAATCCTTATTTCCAGCCTAGCCGAATTTCATATGTCACAATAAAAGCTCATAAATTTCAAAAAAATCATAATTTTACCTTGGGTTTTACCATTTTTCAATTTAGTCCTTAAATAAATTTTCATCAAAAATTCACTTTGTAAAAGTTGTTTATCTATCAACAACCTTTCATTTTCTACCATAAATTTTATAATTTCAACATAATCTTCCATGGCACAATTTCCATACCTTGTTAACTTTTCAAATTAATCCCCTAAATAGATAGTTTAAGCTATCTCAATTCCAAAAATATAAAAATTACTAAAAACGGGACTTGATTACTTACCCATTTAAACTTGATTAGTTTTCTTCCTCTCTCCTAGGGTTTCCATGGAAATATTTGGGGAAGATGATATGAAAATAAGATGATATTCTATTTAATTAATTATCATCTTTTAATTATTTTGTTTTCCAATTTAGTCCTTGCCCTTTTTCAATTTTTCCATGGATGATTCACCAAAAATATCTACATACTTTTCTTTAATGGTCTAATTACCATATAAGGACCTTAATTTTTGAATTCCATAGCTATTTAATCCTTATAGCTACTGAAATTGAACTTTTATATTTTATGCAATTTGGTCCTTTTCACAATTAAACACATAATCGGTAAAATTTTTCCTATCAGTATTTTCATATAACCTTCCTACCATATCACTAATCATGCAATAAGTTTAAAATAATTTATCTTTTTAGCTCAGATTTGTGGTCACGAAACCACTGTTCCGATTTCACTGAAATAGGGCTGTTATAGGATAGCTGGGTATTAATTAACCTAATTGGTGTGTTAGGTGGGACGAAGATAGTGTGTAGCAGATGGGGGTAGGATCTGATTTGTTTGACATTTTACATTGCTAAACATGCCATGCCATATGTATCTTCTTTATTATGTTGTAAATTGTGCATTTTTACTATCGATTATGTATGTGGGTCAAGTCGCACCTTTGGGATTTTAGCTCATCCAAATATTTTATCATTTCAGGTAATCTGCATACTTAGGATTGGGCAGTGTTGGGGAGCTCAGATTGGTCATTCTCGCATAAAACGGTTTAATTTGAATTCACAATTATAATATGGACTTTTTGGACTGTTGGATAAATTTTCGGACTTTACATTTTTTGTTTTGGAATTTGATGGTTTTAGTTAACTACTCTAAATCAAAATACACAAATGGAATTTGATGGAATTTTTTCACTGCAAAATCAAAATACACAAATGGGTTTTCTGAATGATATCTAAGTAAACAGTATGGATCTTAAAATCAACTTAGTTGCAAATAATTAATGTTTTAGAAATTGTATGCCTGACAACTACTAAGTTTTCTATAAAAAAAATAAACAAATGGATTTTCTTATGAACAATCTTCACTAGAATCAGATGGTGTTTCAAAAGGTTAAGTAAACTAGTTTTACGGGTGATTGATGTAACCTCTAAGATTCAACCATAACGTCTAGGCCGGGTTTGGGGTGTTACAACGAAAGCTCATTTGTTAAACCAAACATGAAATAGGACCAAGTTGTAAAGTTTTCAAAGTTTCCATAACAGGTATCGATACCTCTGAAAAGTTACCGATACCATTTTTAACTTCGATGTTTTAGAAAAATAAATCAAAATCAATAGTATCGATACATAGAATATGGTATTAATACTTCATTTATAAAGTACCGATACTTATTCTAGTATCGATACCAATTTACGATTCTATTTGTTGTAAAACTATTTGAAATTTGTCAAGTACCGATACCTACACCAGGGTATCAATACCTTATTGCCAAATATGTCAAAAAATCCCATTTTAGTGCCCATTTTATGTTCAAACCAAAATCTAACCAAATGATTCCTTAAAGCTCACTTAAAACCTGTTAAAAATCATTTCAAAACATACATCAACATTCAATTACTTAATCCTAATATCAACCAAACAAATATGCCACAATTTGGCACCATTTCACAACAAAATATACCAAACCTACTAACATGATTATGAATAATTCAATGCCATCATTTCCATACCATTTTATTCTCACTTAGGCGTCTATAAATGTTATTCACCTTACCATGTCATACCCTCATTAAACATGCCAAACTTACCAAAACATGTGCTATTGCATATATGTACATTAACTTTACAAGATAAAACATTAGATTAGGTTTAAACCTAACCATCATTCACAAGTAACACCTAGATAAACACCTATGTACATGCCATAATACCGAGTTTAAAACGAGTAAAAGTCTACCAATTCGATAGAGGGATAGTGTGATCTTTGAGCTGATCCGGCTGACGAGTTTTGCAAATCGACAATATACAAAAATGGGACACAAACTAGGTAAGCATTCAAATTCTTAGTAAGTTTATAAACATAAAACGGTAAACTTACCTCACTTTATACTTAAATATGGAAACATATACAACCTAACAATTTAAACCTAACATGTCAATTCAATTTCACAAGTTGAGTTCTCATATGATCATGCCATATAATAATTCAACATGTAACTTGTATTTTCATCATCAATCAACAGTTAATCATATACTTGTCAAGCTCATTCTATATCATTCTTGTATTATCAGTTCGTATTAATCATTTAGCCTGATGAACCTTAGTAAACAAATTTTGATACATGAGTACTACACCACACCAGAAAGCACCATAGTGTTGTACAGAGGCACCGAACTGCAAACAGAGGCATCAAAGTGCTAATCAGAGAGCATCGAAGTGCTAATCAGTTAATAGAGCAACCAATAATCCAATTTCATTACAAGTTCAATTCTCATTCTATCGATCTCAATATCATCAATCCATTAGTCAAGTTATCATTTCATACATAGCATAGCATGATTCGTTTCAATTCCAAGCCAATTTCACAATTTCACCAAGTTACACTATTTTTAATTTAGTCCTCTATTTCGATAATAAATCAAATTCATACCACTATGATTCCACAAGTCATAATCAGCTATCAATTCATCAAATATCCTAAATTTCAATTAATCATATTCAATATATCAGTCAATTTATCATTTCTTTACGATTTAATCCATATCTCACCTTTTATGCCAAATTACAAACAATTCAATTACTATCTATCATGCACAAATTAATAATTAAATTATATAAAAATTTAAATAAAATCATAGCATATGGAATTACCTGGTTAAACGGCAACAAACAGGACGTCGAGGGCTAATCCACTATTTTGTCTTTCCATCGATTATTTATGGTTCGATTCAAATCCCGATCTATAAAATTATTTAATTCAATTGATCAATTCTAAACATCTTATAATAGCCTAGTATGTGCATGTTTTATTTCAATTTCATTATTCGAATGCCCCTAAAATTTTGCATTTTATTCAATTTAGTTTCTAAAACAGAAATTGTCATAACTTTCAAATTTGAGTTTCGATTTTGAAAATAATCTCAACTCCATCCTTATATATCCCTCTATTATATATAATTATAAAAATTTAATATCAATTTCAAATTTTACACACTTTAGTCCCCATGTTCAAAAACTAACAATTAACTTTACAAACTAGTCCTTTTTCATATCTAAGTTCAAAATCTAACAAATTAACACAAATTTTATCAAGAATTCATCAAAGGAAACTTTTAAAAACTTTAACAGTTTTTCAATTTAACAGACAGGTTAACTAAATCGAACTATCACAATCTCAAAAACATAAAAATTACGAGAAACAAACTTAAAATTGATTTCCAATTGAGGACTAAAGTTTGAAACCCAAAGCTCTATTCTTTCTTTCTTGTTTAGGCCAAAAGTAGAAGATGGACAAAATTTGTCATATTTTTCTTTTACTTTTACTTATATATTCAGTTTTAACTTTTAATTAATTGTAATTAGTTTAATCAACCTTTAATTAACTGAATTTAAACTTAATTACCAAGGTGGATGGCTTACAACTAGCCTCCACCACCGTTTGGCATAATAAAAAGGATCCAATTACACAATTGGTCCCTCAGTTAATTAAAAATTCATAGCAATTAAATTTTACTACTTTTAAAACTTAGTCCTTGTACCTTAATTAGCCACTAATTCAAAAAAATTACCTATCCTAAATTCAATTCACCTATATAATAACTCCATAAATACTTAACAAAAATACTTACAGGCTCAGTTTCCGGAGATGAGGTCCCGATACTTCATTTTCTGACACCACTGACTTTAGCGATTAAATTTTACTATTACAACTTAGTCCTTGTACCTTAATTAGCCACTAATTCAAAAAAATTACCTATCCTAAATTCAATTCACCTATATAATAACTCCATAAATACTTAACAAAAATACTTACAGGCTCAGTTTCCACAAATGAGGTCCCGATACTTCATTTTCCGACACCTGACTTTAGGGTCGTTACACTTGTATCTTAACTAACTATCCATTTAACAAAATTAAAGAACCAAACTCTAATTAAACTTCATACTAACCTTGTAAATATTAAATAATAATATTTATGGATTTGAACATCAGATATGGGGTTCCAAAACCACCGTTTCGACACTACTAAAAAATGGATTGTTACAAGAATATTTAGTAAAAGAAACAAGTAGGGTTGTATCCATTGATATCAGTAATAATCTCATTCCTTCAACTAAAATAATTAAAATAAAGAAGGGGATTTTAAGGAAAACTTTAAAACTAAAATTAAGATTTGGAAAAAGCAAAGAAAGCAATAATTAAAATTTTGAGAAAATCAATGAGATGAAACTCTAGTCAATGTAAGTTCTTCGTTTGATTCAAGGGTTTGATCATTGATGCAAGGATGAATTTCAATGTTCTTTAATAAATTGGTTATAGTTACCGACGATCGCCTAGTAACCTAATCTCTTCTTACCTTCACGATAATCCAGACAATCGCCATTAATTACTTCCCTTATTGACAAATAACCCTATAACAATCATTTAGGAATTTAATTTATCAATAACCTTAAGAACGAAAGAGACCTAATTCTAACCAACAAATGCATAATCAGGGTTTATTTAAGTTAGATCACATACACACACACTACACAAATAATTTTGCAGTCGTCACAAATATTACAAATCAAGCGATCGACTAATTATCTAATTAACAAAGCAATCATTCTAAGCTATCAAATATCGGTCGAATATTCAACAAACCTGATTAATTGTAATTAAACTACCAGACATGCAAATATTAAAGAGCAAGGAAAAATTAAAAACAATTCGACCTCACAAACTTATAGCATCAAACTTTGAATATTACTTCAACTAAAAAAGAGGGTTTAGAAACCCTTAAAATAAAGAAAACTAAATAAAACTAAAAACAGTTAGGTCTAAGTCTCTTCAAATCTTAACCTAATAATGTCTATTTATAGGGAAAAATATTATAACAGAGAAACTACAAAAGTACCTTGAATTAAATAAAGTAGAATTTTTTTAGGTCTTTTTGGCTATTTTCGTGGCAAATTTCTAGGCAATTTTGGGTGCCTTCTTGACGTTTTGGGGCTTCAAGCATACAATAACTTTAGATAGATCTTTTAATTTCCTTTGAATCAGTATATTAAGGGCCCAAAAGGGAAGTCTGTAGCTGAAGTTATGGCCAAAATATTGAAACTGCATTGTATTGAAAGTTCAAATCGAAAAAACTTGTCAAAAATAACCTTTAAGCTCCATTTTCTCTAATTATTTCCTATATCAACAATAAATAAAATATAAGTATCAATGATATAATTAAGAACATAAATAACATAATTTAAGGTAAAAAAATATTATAAATAATTAGTAAATTACACACTTATCACTATTCCTTAAAGTATGGGTGTAATAGCCCGTTTTCAGTGAAATCGAAACAGTGGTTTTGGGACCACAAATTCGAGTCAAAAAAATTTTATTTTAATATTATTGCATGGTCTGCGTTATGATAGGAATGACGTATGAAAATTTCGATAAGAAAATTTTACCGATTTCATGTTTAATTATAGAAAGGACCAAATTGCATGAAATGTAAAAGTTGAATTCTAGTAGCTAGAAGGATTAAATAGCTATAGAATTCAAATTTTGAGGTCCTTATATGGCAATTAGACCATTAAATGGAGTTAGTAGATATTTATGATGATTCATCCATGGAAAATTAGAAAAAGAAAAGGACTAAATTGGAAAGATGAAATAATAAAAGATGATATTTTAATTAAATAGAAAATATCATCATTTTATATCATCTTCCCCAAATTCTTCTATGGAAACCCTAGATAGGAGAGAGAAATTCAAGCAAGCTTAATTGGGTAAGTAATCATGTCCCGTTTTTAGTAATTTTTATATTTCCGATATCATAGTAACCTAATCTACCTATTTTGGGGATTAATTTGTAAAGTTATCAAAGTATTAAAAGTTTTCAATGGATGAGTATGCTGAAATTTTGAAATTTATGTTACAAAATGAAAGGTTGTCGATAGATAAACAACTTTTGTAAAATGAATTTTCATGAAATTGTGATTTAGGGACTAAATTGTAAAGATGTAAACTTCATCAAAAATTTCTGAATTTTATGAATTTCATGGGCTGTAAATTTTATATGAAAAATTTGGCTAGGCTTGGAATAAGGATTAAATTGCATGAATTTCATTTTCCGAGCCTAGGGATGAAATTGGAATTAATTTAAAGTATAGGGGCAAAATGGTACTTTTTCCTAAGATGTAAGTTGGATTGAATTGAATATGAAATGTGTTAAATTGATGTTAAATTCATTTATATAGATCCAAAAAGATCAAATAAAGAGTTAGATCGAGGAAAATAAAAAAGTATCGGATTAGTAGATCTCCGTATACGAGCAAGTGACGAGGTAAGTTCGTGTAATTAAATTGTGTATATTTATATGCTTGAATTAAATGTTGTGTATGTATATTGTATAAATGCCAAATATATGAAATTGGTTACAAATCTGACAAAGCCCGATAAATATTAAATCCCGTTTGAATAATGGAATTCGATGGATACAGGATTTCCCGATTGGTTGTGGTCCTGCATGTGTTGCGGACACACCAAAGCTCCTACGAGCATCCCGTTATAAGCCCTCTTGAGCTTTCCGTTATATTGTTCCAGCGAGCATCCTGATCGGTAGTGATCCTGCATGTGTTACGGACTACCGCAGCTCTTTGTGAGCGTCCTGTTATATGATCTGTTGTAATCCTGCATATATTGCAGGCACAAACGCGGCTCTTTATGAGCATCCTGATATAGGATCTTTGTGAGCTTCCTGATATAGCTCGCTTGAACTTCCTTTTATATGGCTATTCGGAGCACCCTAATAATAACTCTTCGGAGTTACCTGTTAAGCTCAATGAGCTTCCTGTTTTAAACTCTTATGAGTTTCCTGTTATAGCCCGAATAAGCTTCCTGATACATGGCTCACAAGAGCATCCTGTTACATGGCTCGAGAGAGTGCGTCCTGATTATGTTCCCTAATGGGTACCCCTGAATATGAGTTGACGGATTACAGTTTTGTACACTTTGAGTGTACTACATGTGTATCCATCGATATTTCAAATAAATTCAACAAGCAAAGTTCTGACATGGTTAAACTGAGCTTAAGATGATTTGTCATGAAAATGCACATGTGAAGCATTCTTAACCCACCATTACTGTGCTTTGTCGAGGGTGGTTGTACTCAACAGGTTTATCTCTAGAATGGCAGATAAATGCGTACCTTTCTTTAAGGCCTTGAAAACCTCTTTTAGTTGGAAAGAGGAATGTCAAGTTGCTTTTTAAAAGCTCAATTTATACATCACGTCTCCACTACTGTTGATGTCGCCTCGAGTAGTGGAAACTCTTTATCTTTATTTGGCAACCTCTGAAGAAACGGTGGTAGCGATTTTGATCAGGACAAAAGGAGTTCATCAATTGCCAGTGTACTATGTTAGCAAGGTGTTGCAAAACGGCGAACAAAGGTACTCAAAGATAGAAAAGCTCATTTTTTCTTTAATAGTGGCAGTTCGCAAGTTGCAACCCTACTTTCAAGCTCATCTCATGACTGTCATGACAAACCAACCCATCAAAGACATATTCTCTAAAGTAGATACTTCAAGTAGAATAACCAAGTGGGGAATCGAATTGGCAGAATTTAGAATAGATTATACCCTGAGAATAGCGATCAAAGCTCAGATCTTATTCGATTTCATGGTGGAATGTTCTTTTGCTAGATCACCAGACCCTACAGATGTAATAGTTAGCTCATCACGGGGACAAACTAGCTCAGCTATGAAACCAAAGTGTTAGACTATTTATGTGGATGGCTCAACAGTTAAGACAGGACTAAGGGCAGGTATTCTCCTTTTAGATCGTGATGAGAATGAGTGGCTGTATGAACTATCCTTCGACTTCCAAGCATCTAATAGTGCTGCGGAGTATGAGGCATTAGTTTCAGGACTACAATTGGCTCTACAGTTGGGGGTGAAGGAATTGGTAATACACACTAATTCTCAACTGGTACAAAAGCAAATGAATGGTGAGTATGAAGTAAAATAGCCAAGCCTAAAGAAAAATACCATGTTATAGCCTTCCTTTTTAAACATTCTTAACCCACCATTACTTCGAACATAATCAATTGTGAAGCAACCATATATATTGCATTGCCTCTTAAACCTATTAGTTTCAATAGTAAGTAATCTTGTCTCATAGAAAAACACCATATCAAGGTCTTTAAAAGGCACCAATCCCCTCAATTCTTGAACTGACAATAGGTTCCTAAGCCCATGACGGTTAAAGTAAGTAGCCTTATGGCAAACGACGGGGCTGGTCACTAGCCTCTATTGATATCTCAATAAGGGTTAAGGCCTCCAAACACCTTTTAGTAGCTATTATAAGCATCTTCATCTCCTCATCAATAATCGATGTTTTTGCCATCTTTTCTTCTCAAGTTTTACTAAAGACTTAAGCCTTCACTTAGCATCCCTTTTAGGCTTGGGGATTTTTTTTTTTTTTTGCTTTAGTTCGAAGCTTGTAGCAATGTGCAGCTCACATTGATTCTCACCCGTAATGACCCCTTAAAGGAAGAAGGTCATTATCCTTTCTCTGGCATAGAACCATGCTCTACAGTTAAGAAAGTCATACCCTTAACTAGTCGATCAAGTACTTGTTGTTGTGCATTACCATTAATATTACTAGCATTTTTAGGTCTAATCAAATGAGACAATGCTTGGTTTTTCAGTTGTTGAAACCCCTTATATTGTGCCTTACTAATTATCTCAATAGCCCTCTTTAAGACTGAAATCTCTCACCAAATTTACTTTAGACTTGGTTGAATCCTGAATCTACTCACCAAATTACAGCTAATTCTCTTCTTCCCTTTCAACACATGCATCCAATTTACAAGCTACGAATATGTGACCAATTAGGCCACAACCATAATAGAAATTGGCAAGTCCCTCATACTTCACTAACGTAGCTCGTTGTAAACCTTTCCTATTATGTCCCAACAAAATAACATGTCTCAATGGTTGTGTAATATCAAATTAAAACCGTAGCCTGATTAATTCTCCCCAACCACCCTCTATTTCCTCCAATCAGTTGTAGCTATCTCACCCATAATACCCCAAGCTATAAAGCAATGGATCTCTTCCTCCATCCTAATGGAACATTATAGATGCACAACCAATACAAACCAATGAAAAATCATAACTCGATAAGCTAAATTTTCCACAATCATACATGGAAAATAAAAGCTTATCAAAACACCATGGGCCTATCTATATAATATTTTTCTTACGTACCATAGACCCAAACTTAATAAAAAACATATGAAAGGATAAAGATGTGAATATTACCATATATTTTGTGTGCTAAACACCTACGAAAACTTGCATCATTACAATTTTATTGAAGCTTTTATTGAAGATAATTTTCCCGATGACCCAACAACACCTTACATCCTTCCTCAGCTCAATTTTTTTCAACTATGCCTTCAAAAATATTTTTTTTTCATCATTAGTAATCGATACACAACCTAACAAACTATTAATCTCTTCTACCATCTTTCCCTTCAAACAAAATTCTAATAAGCAAAGTTTTTGAAGTAGAAAAAGCAAAGTAACTTACTAGCCCTCATAACACCAAAAAGAAAGATCACATTCAAGACATCCAATTGGCTTTCAAACCAAATGTTACAACTGCTAACTAGAATCAGGTTAGAAAAAGTAAAAGTCCACCCACTACCTAGACAAGCACAATTTTCCAAATTGATTAATTGTTTCAACAAGAAGTTAAATTTCCCTAAGACAAAGTCATTTATGGATAATATGGAATAAAATCAAGGACAGAGAGCCCTTTCCTCAAACAAACTTTCCAAAAAGAATAGAAGAGTTATGCACTTAGTAGGAACTATCTTTCTCCCATCACCTTTCGTTGCCACATGACCATCCCTTCCAAAATTACCAATGAACTAGCACTATTACCTTATTTCTCCCACAGTAACTCGTAAGGTAACCTTACCAAAACACAAAACTTGCATTCTTGGTCATGTTGTTGGACCCTCTCTCGTACCCAAACTACTTACCCACATTCAACCCACCATATAACCACCCTGAGATTCCCACATTAACCCGCTCTTACAGTAAGAACACATCGAAAGAGACCTTTAATAGCCCCCTAGTCATCACTCTAACATGAACAGAGGCCAAAAACCTCATTACCCAACTACTTCCACGAGAAAATTCACACTGAGCCCAATCACACAACCGTATAGGGATTATAGGTTACCCTTAATCACTTAACTAGCACCACCCACAATCGATCCACTCAAACTCCCACCTCTATGCTCGGAGAAGAGAGAAAACACTATGACAATACTCTATGCTACCGGTGGACATTGGGATGTCCAAAATACTACTAGTAGATATTAGGATGTCTGAAATTTTAAAAATTTCAGATCATTTCGATTAGGGTCAATCACAGGTTCACATCAAATTAGGTTCAAATCATTTAGATTTAACGCTTGAGTATTTTGAATTAGGTTATATAAGTTTGAATCATCTTGGACTCGGATAAGTTCAAGTTTACATTGGATGGATTCAAGATGTTGGTTTTGTAAGGTCAAACATATTAAATTGGACCTAAATTTAAACTTAAGCCCTTAACTCTAGGTTTGAATCAAGCCAAGAAATTAGTTAATTTAAATCCAATGAAAAACGTGTAGTTTTATGCGGGTTTGGACTTTTCTTTTTTTAATCCATTTCTTTTTATTTGAATCATTTGCATGATTATTTGAATTAATTATTTTAATCGAAACAAATTATAATGAATTCAAATTAAAACTTTTGTTGAGACGAAATCATATTTTTATTTAACAAGCTCCATCGTTTAAAACCTAATTGAAGAGATATAAAGGAATGCTCCCTCTCATATTCTCAAATAGTGTCAGACTTCAATTAATCATTTAACTCGCCGAAAAATTAAATGATATTCAGTCTCTATTGCCTCCTCTTATGAGAAGTCTAATTAAACGTTTTCTTTTCTTTATATAGAAAGAAATATATGCAAATTACACACCAACTTTAGCTCTAATCTCAACCCTCCAAATCACCAGCGATTTCCTTTCCAAGTGTCATACCCACTAAACCAATGATTGGATAACTCTCCACGTGTCAAATCCACCACATCACACACCAGCTCTCACACTGAATCATATTACAACTTTCCTATATATAAGAACGTTGAGAAAAAAAGGCACTTAAAATAAACCAAACCGGGAGAAACTAGAAAAAAGCAAACACACACCCTACTCAGTTATGGCTAACTCGCCAGGATCAAATCCCATTAGCCATGGTTCCTCATTAGGAGCACCCTTGCTCGTCCCATCAAAAGAACCCGGATGGGATTCCGGGCCTGGATCCGAACCCCAGAAGGTTTGCATAGACGACATGTTGCAAAACTACTGCGGAGAATTTGGGTACTGGCAGCTGAAACACTTTGTTTTAACGAGCCTGGCATGGGCCCTGGAAGCTTTCCATACTATGGTCATGATATTTGCAGACAGGGAACCTGGGTGGCGGTGTGTTGGAGGGTTAGGGTGTGATGAGAAGGAGAGCAATGTTTGTGGGTTGGAACCAGGGTCCTGGGAATGGGAGGGTGGTCCGGGGAGCTCCACGGTGGCTCAGTGGGGATTGGTTTGTGGACAGAAGTATAAGGTTGGGCTTGTGCAAGCCTTGTTTTTCGGCGGCTGCATGATTGGTGAGTCGCTTCCTGCTCTTCTTTCTCTTTGCTTCATATCTTGCCATCTTTTTAATAATGTTTTAAGCATTTTTCATTTTCTTCACTATATTTTCAAGCTATTATCTATCAGGGTCTAATGTTCCTTTGTGCCTAACTCTTCCCCGAGTGGTCTTAAAATTACCTTAATTTTATGTACTCAAAAGGAAATCTCCGTCCTGCTGTCCTGGAAACAGCACATGGTGCAGTTAATGCATTTATGGACCAGAAGGGGGAAAAACAAACAAAAATACAAAGAATGGTGTGATATACACAAATTAATTGTCGGTAAATCTTTATTAATTATACCCCAAATTTATATTTTTTGAATGACAGGCATCAAGGTGAGGTTAATGCATATTACAAGAAAAGGAATATATTTAAGCAAGCGGCGGTGATAACTTATTTTATGCATGCATATGATATTAAATTATATTGTATAGCAAGCAAAGCATTGGTTGTCTTTTTAATGAGTTATTTCCCACTTGGAGCTTCCTGTCATGGTCATATGATTTGTAATCTGGTTCACATGTGAGAAATGGAAAATTTTAAATTTTGAACATAGAACTCATGATGGTCAAACTCTAGCTTTAATTTATTGCAAATAAGGACAAAGTGGCAATATTGGACCAACTCATATAAATAATTCTCAAGTGGAAAATTTTTAAAAAGATACTTACAAAAGATTACTATTCTCGTGGTATATAATTAATTTCTATTATCAGAACTTTGTTGGAAGTTTCGTCTTAATTTACCTGTAAGGTAACGAAAAGGATTTTCGTTAAAAATAAATATTTGATTGTAATTAAATTAATTTTTTTTATGATGTTTAAAATTATTTATAAGTATTTTTTTATACACATATTAACACACACGAATCTAAGTTTTCTTGTATTCTCACAATATTACCTTAACTGAGTTAAGATATTTTGTCTTTTCCTGCCGTGTATAAATTCTTATCTAATATTAAATGCTTATTTACTCTCTTTTTTCTGACGCATCTAAACTTACACGGCCAAGAGCTAAAAATGTTGAATTCTCAACTATTAGTCATGGTGATCCTCGGACAATTATTCCCCGGATACAATATCTGGAAAACATAAAGTGAAAGAAAATAATAATTGCTATCCTCTTAACCTGTGAAGAGGGTGAGAAATCTACCACGTCTCTTAACGTACTAAGAATTGTGTTATGAAGCCTTATCCTCAAGAGAGAAACACCGGATGCTTTTTGGCAATATGCAATATACTACCATTAAGTACACTTTTTTTCTTCTTTTCTTTGTCGTTTACCCTCATGTTGAAACCCAAATGATTTTGTTCCTTTTTGAATTTGTTATTCACTTCTCTTCTCAATGTGAAATCATCTAAATCCCTTTTGGTATTTTGATTATTTGATGAAAATTTTCAAGGGAGAGAGAGGAAAAGAAAAACAGTTCATGATTTGGAAGGTACAGAGCCGGAACATGAAAATCATGTTCTTTATGTCGATCACTTTGGGTATTGAATACATTGTTCATACTCCATTACATCGATGGCGTGTTCTACTTTCTTCAACTTGTGTCATCATGTCATGTGAGAGGTGGCGTCCCTATATCAACCTTTATGTATTTATGGCAGCTTCCCTTACGGAACTGGAATGTTAAAAGTCATAATTATTGCGCCATGGACACCGCCGACTTCACCATAATAGTAATAATTCTAAATAATAACTCATTACTGACACACTGAAATGCTGGAGAACTCTCTGTTGTATAACTTCTGGTTTATTAAATTCATGACTGAAATTCGATGTTTTGGACACACATTTTCAGGTGCAGGGGTTTTTGGTCATCTATCAGATTCAAAACTGGGAAGGAAAGGTTCCTTAACCGCGGTCTGCATCTTAAATGCCATATTTGGTTGCCTTACATCATTAGCCCCTGACTACTCTACCTATCTCCTACTCCGCTTCGTAACGGGATTCAGCACCGGAGGTGTCGGCCTCTGTTCCTTCGTCCTGGCCACTGAACCTGTTGGTCCAACGAAACGTGGTGTTGCTGGAATGTCGACGTTCTATTTCTTTTCGACCGGAATCGCATTGCTCTCGGGCATAGCGTACATTTTTCCTTCATGGCGTGCGCTTTATGTTGCCTCGTCTGTCCCCTCTATCCTTTTCCTTGTCCTGGTGGTCCCTTTCATCTCTGAGTCCCCACGTTGGTATCTTGTTCGTGGGAAAATGAACGAAGCCATGAAAATTATGCGCACCATAGCTAATGCCAACGGACATCACCTTCCTGATGGGGTCATCCTTGCACTGGATGATGAAGCTAATGATGCTTCAAATGGTAATCAAATTTGGAAAGCAGCAACAGTTGAAAAAGAAGCAATCAGTGGTTCCATTTTAGATGTAATCCGATCACCAATCACTCGAATTCGACTATTCCTAGCAGTGGGAATCAACTTCACCTGCTCCGTCGTGTACTATGGCCTTAGCTTAAATGTCGTCAACCTCGAGACAAACCTTTACCTCACTGTCCTACTTAACGCGGTAGCTGAAATGCCAGCATTCACCATCACAGCAGTTCTGTTGGACAAATTTGGAAGGAAGCCATTGGCAATTGGGACACAATGGTTTAGTGCAATCTTCTGCTTCATGGGGAGCCTTATGGGCAATGTAGGAATATCCAAAGTAATAAGAATGTGTTGTGGGCTTCTGGGGATATTCGGCATGGCTGGGACTTACAATTTGTTGTTTATCTACACAGCAGAGCTCTTCCCTACAGTGGTGAGAAATGCAGCACTTGGATGTGCAACTCAAGCAGCCCAAATGGGAGCTATATTGGCACCATTTGTGGTGGTTTTGGGTGGTGGTTTTCCATTTCTGGTGTTTGGGGTTTGTGGATTGATTGGAGGAATGCTTGCATACTACTTACCAGAGACATTAAACAAGCCATTGTATGACACAATGACAGGATTGGAAGAGGGAGAACTTGCTTGAAAGTTGAATATAAAAATGGTGTCAATTATTTGTCACACAGATCACCTTCATTTCATCATTGAGCATTTAAAGTTGGCAAAATGGGATTTTCGCTGCAACAGAATCAGAAAAATCAAGATTTTCAGTAAGGGAACAAGGGCAAACAAGTTTTATATGGTTTAAGATTGTTAATGAACGAAATATAGGAGAACCAAGTTGAATAAGCTTTGATGAACAATATACATATTGAATAATTTGATCTTTTCCTGTGGCAGAATTTGAGTGGAGCCCTAAAATTGCAAATTGATCCTCATATTGATGAATTTCTTTATTTTATCAAAAAAAAAAAAAAGAAAGAAAGGAATCTCTATACCGGAATCTACTTGCGTTGTCGTTGGCCCAATGATATTGACATTGACTGCATTGATATGACAATGGATATTCTTGGTTAGGGTATTTTATAAAAGCAACTCAAACATTTTGATTAATTACGAAAATAACTCAATTTAAAAGTTATGTATGTAAATGGATCGATTTTTACAGTGTTTATTAGTGTTGTCCGACGCATCGGCAACATCTGCTCTCATCATCGGCTAATGATTACATTTTCTAAAATATATATTTTTAGTGGTGCCGTCGAACAAATTGACAGTATCGGATTGAAATGCAGGGACTTGACAAAGCAATTGCTTTTTCTAGATTATATTTCAACTTTTGGTCTATTTATTTATTAGGTTTATCTCCTTTTGAAATTAAGTTTAAATAACTCTTAGAATATATGAGAACAACAAAAATAAAAATTATTCTCTATTTTTTTTATTTTTTAAAAACAATAAACTTTAAAAATTATATAAAAATTTTATTTAAATTACTCAAATATATCTTTCAAATAATTTCTTTAAGTTTATCTAAATTCAACATTCAAAATTAAATTTAGATAAGCTTGAAATTTTTTGAGGGATATATTTGAGTAATTTAAATAAAAAATTTGTATAATTTTTAAAGTTAATTTTTTAAAAGAAAATAAAAAATGAGAAATTATTATTTTTTAAGGGCTATTTAAATTTAATTTTAGAAGAGGACAGATTTAACATGAAAATAGATCAAAAGTTGAAAAACATTTAATTTGGTCTCGCGATGTTGACAGGCGGCACATTTTTTCAACCTATTTTAAAAGAGTAATTGTTTCTTCAGGTCCTCGAGTATATTATATAATCACATTTCAATCTGGTGTCGTTAATTTATCAAGCGGCACCACTAAATTCTTTTTTAAAAAAAAGGGCAATCATTGGCCGATGATGGGGCGCCGATGCAGTTGGTGTGTTTATGGCACCGACAAGCACTGTAGAAATCAAGACATTTACATATATGAATTTTAAGTTGAGTCATTTTCATAATTAATCAAAAAATTTGAGTTAATTTTAAAAAATAAGCCCTTTTGATTATGTATTTCATTAGGACTAAATTTTAAGTATATGCCAGTTATAAAAAATTAGGGTTTTGGCTTGAATTTTGCAATATTTAGAAAAATAGTATGTATTTTCTATTTCTCTTTCCAAACTTTAAATACACAGAAACCCATTTAAAAACCTATTTTTTTTAAAAAAATGGCATATTCCTAAAATTTGGTTATTTCAGATTTTTTTACCTTAATAATACGGAAAACAACTAAATTAATATTTTAATAAAAATAAATTAATTAATAAATTTTTTTAAAGAGGCATCCATTTTCATCAACTTTTACCTTTTTTATTTTATATATTTTAATTTTACGCTTAAGGGTGCAAAAAGCTCTTAAATTTTTTTTAAAAAAAAAGCAATTAGGCACTTAATTTTTTGCATTCATTTAGATACTTGAACTTTCAAAACGCATCAAAAATACCCTCAAACTTTTTCAAAAAAAGCAATTAAGCCCATGCATTTATTAAAAATTAGAAAAAATAGAAAAAAAATTAAAATCAATAAAAGCTATAAATATTATTAAATTTTAATTAAAAAACCATATATTAAAAATTAGAAAAATATATAAAAATCGTAAAAAAATTATAAAATATATAGAAATATAAAAAAATATAAAATTATAAAATTTTATAAATTCATAAGAAAATTATACAAAATGTAAAAAAAAATATAAACTTTGTAAAAAAAATTTATAAAAATTATCATACTAAAGAAGCATTTTATAAATTTTCTTATTAATTTTTATTTTTATATCACTTTTCGTCAAATGTTATACTGTATTGCGATACGTAATGACTTTAATTGAAAAAAACTAGGGGTCATTAATTTTTTTATGATTTTTATAAAATTTTTATTTTTTTACGATTTTTATAAAAAAAATTCTAATTTTTAATATATTTTAATTTTTATATTTTTATTAAAATTTAATATATTTTTTATTTTTTATAACTTTTTTTTTAATTTTTAATATGAGCAGGGACTTAATTGCTTTTTTGAAAAATTTTGAAGGTATTTTTATGCATTTTGAACGTTCAAGTGCCCAATTGAGTGCAAAAGAAAATGAGGGGCTTAATAACTTTTTTTGAAAAAGTGTAAGGGCTTTTTACACCCTTAAGCCTTAATTTTATAATTTTATAGTCACAAGTGGGTGGTTGTATAATTTTGAATTTCATACGCTATTTTATGGAAATTAAAAGTTAGTCCATTTATTTTAATTTATCATAATTTGATCTTTATATGGAAATTAAAATTTCATACGCTATTTTTTTGAAAAATTTTGAAGGTATTTTTTATGCATTTTGAACGTTCAAGTACCCAATTGAGTGCAAAAGAAAATGAGGGCTTAATAACTTTTTTTGAAAAAGTATAAGAGCTTTTTACACCCTTAAGCCTTAATTTTATAATTTTATAGTCACAAGTGGGTGGTTGTATAATTTTGAATTTCATACGCTATTTTATGGAAATTAAAAGTTAGTCCATTTATTTTAATTTATCATAATTTGATCTTTATATGTTTTCAAATTTAAATGTTAGTCAAATTATTTAATATTATTAAATTTGATCAAATCAAATCATTTTATCAAATTCATCAAAAATCAATTGCTTCATCAATTTATATGTGGCATTTAGAAAATTTTGATAAAATGAATTTTAATTAATATCATATATCAATTCAACAATTTAATATTGTTAAGTTTATTTTAAATGTCTAATTATGAATTTTTATCTCTTTACTTTATAAAATTTTGATAATTAAATTTTTTTACTTTTTTTTATGTTTTTAATTCAATTGTTGATAAAAACATATAAACTTGAACCATTACTCATTTCTAATTTGTCACATATAAATTATTGGATTGATAATCCTATAATCATAAAACAACATCTAATAAATTGTTCGAATTTAATAGTATTAAGTAGTTTGATTAACTATTTAAATTCAAGAACATATAAAAATTAATTTATGATAAATTAAACTAAACGGAATAACTTTTAAATTTCATAAAATAGAGGGAAGAAATTTAAAATTATACCACAACTACGCCACTTGTGACTATAAAATTATGAAACAAAAGTATTTAAATTTTAAAACAAATAGAAGTCAAAATGAAAAAGGGATACCGCTTGACATTTTGACGTCATCTCTTTTCAAATTAAAATAATTTTTTATTAATAATGTCATTTGATATATACACCATTTTTTACTATTTAAAATAATTAATTTTCGTAAACAAAATATTTTTTCGTCTAAAAAACCCCTATTCATTGCTTTCTTTTTTCCCAATCTTTTTAATTATTTTTTTCGCAAATACAATGTTCAAAATAAATAAACAATACAATATTATTTATGTACAAACAGAGGCGGCTAAAGAAAAAATTGCGGATAATAATAATCAATAAATAACCTCCAGATGCGGGAGATAAGTCATGGCGACATCATCTTTGTCGATTGAGGCTAATGAAAAAAAAAATTAATGATTTCTTAAAGGTGAAGAAACTTCTATTTTGATTAATGTCTAAAATTCCTGTTTTAATATGAGCATAAAAATTAATTACGTGATTTCTTTCATATTTTGGTGAATTAGTACTTCAATATTATCCACATGATAAAAATCGATGTGAATTTGCAAAATAAATATATGAAAGGATTAAATATTTTGTTTATCAACATAGAATAAAATATTTCTACCCTCGCCACTAGGGTTTTTCGAGTTTGATTATTGGTGTTAGACCTGCTCATGCTCGAAATGTGGGAGGGTTTGGACATAAATATAGGCCCAAAAAATGGGTTTGGACAAAAAATAAAGCCCGTTTAAAAAATAGGTCGGGCCTCGGGTAAGGCATTTTTGGCCCGGGCCCGGCCCAGCCCAACCCGAATTCACTAAAGGACAAAAAAATCTGCATTTTTTTTTTTTTTTAATGCTATTTTCTTGTTGTTTTCTCTCTATTTTGCTACCATTTTACTATTATGTTGCTAATATTTTGTTGTTATTATTTGGATATTATATAAAACTTATTTTATTGTTAATTTTGTTATTATTTTAAAGGCATTTGTTAATTTCTTTTATTATTTTAGAGGCATTTGCTTGTTAAGTTGCATCTATCTTAGTTTTATTTAAGTCTACATATTTTTTAAAATTTATTTTCAATTTGTTGGGAACTATTTATTTTGATATTTTTAGTATTTTTTATGTATTATATATATTTAAAAATAATATAAAAATTAAAACCGGCGGGCCGAGCCAGGCTTGAGTTTTAGCATTTTTATCTAGGTCGGGCTTGGGCAAAATTTTAGGCCCATTTTTTGGGCCCAGCCCGTGCCCAATAAATGGGCATGAATTTTTAGTTGAACCTGACCCAAACCCGGCCCGACCCATGAGCACCTCTAATTGGTGTCCTCTTTTTGTATATTTTGATAGTATTTTTGAAATTTTTGAATTAGGGGTATTCAGACAATAGATTTGGGATAGTTTCATTTAATACTTGAACTGAAATATTATTAATTGAATTGAATTATTATTAATTGAATCAATCAAAATTTTAAAACTTTAACTGTTAATTGAATTAATTTTTTTAAATCTATTAATTAATTGAATTAATTTCGATTAATTCAAACTTTTTACATGTTTTTTATTTTACTCAAATAAGTTTTAAACATGAAAAAATTCATTGCAATATTCTTTTTTTCTTTGTTTTTAATTTAAATTAAAAAAAAACAAAAACAAAAATTAACAAATAATACATTAACAACACTAAATCATAATCATAATAAAAACAATAACTAATGTCAAGTCCACATGCTTAAACAAACAAAAGGAAAATTTGAAGGGTGAAGATTCGAACAAGAGGTCAAGCGACTCCAATACTTTCAAACTTTGTTTTGAAAACAAATAAAAAAATTTTCAATTGAGCTAAGCATTAGTATTATTGTCAATGTAGAAGGATATGAGTTTAAATATGGTGAAGCGCATTATCCTCCTATTTATAGGTTGGAGAGAGGCTATGAGTAGTTTTAAGTATTGTGTAAAAAAAAACAGATATGATCAAAACCTGTAATGAGATTGTTAAAAAAAAAAAAAAAAAAACAAGATTTACACTAATTTTTGGTTAGGTTAGGGCTTCTTTATTTTATTTTATTTTTTTGTTAATTTTTTTAGTTTAAAAATATATATAAAATTTTAAGCTTATTATAATTATTTGTATAAATCTATTATGTTTTCAGCCCATTCTTTTATTTTTATATTTTGTACTTATATAATATATTGGACCTATCTAATATATTGGGCCTATAATATTTTATTATTAATAATTTGATTAATCGGTTAATTACATGATTTTAAATCAAATTAACCGTTAATTGAAATTTCAAACAAAAATTAACCGACTCCCACCGAATTAAATTTGATGGCCAACCGATTAATCAAACTAATTTGATTTGATCAGTTAATTCGATTAAAACTAAAATATGTACACCCCTACTTCAAGTTGAGATGTTATGGATGAGGAGATAAAAGGAAGTTGTATCCAACTTAGGCCCCATGCAAACCCTACACCTACATGGGTTCTTTGTTTTTTTTTTTTTTTACTTTTCCATTGAAAGAATTGGCATGTGTATTTAATGAATTGTTGATATATTGATTCCTCTATTTCCATACTACATCACTTTGGATTTACTACCTATGTCCTGGTTAATGGGGATGATATTATAGTTACTGGTAATTATGCTCGAGAAGTTCGCTATATCTTTGATGTACTCTTTTTTTGCTTGAAGTTCACTATATCATTGATGTACGCCTTTCTCGATTCACCCTTAAAAATTTTGGCCCGCTATATTATTTTTTTGTTGTGGAGGTTGTTCTAGTTCTAATGGTCTTTTTTTCTCTAAGCATAAGTATATCATGGATTTAATGTTGGATGTTAATATGGCAAATTGTAAAGGTGTGCCTATCCACATGACTTCTTACTTAGAATTTCTCATCTTCTACTAAAAATAACATTGTTGATGCTTCTCTTTATAGATGTATAATTGGGAAGCTTCATTCAACCAAACGTCTCCTTTGCAATCAACAAATTACCTCAATTCATGCATATACCAAGTATCAATCATAGGTGAGAAACCAAACATCTTTTGCATTATCTTCAACATACATCTAATTTTAGAATTAAGATTATTCAAGATAATAGCAAATTCATTGCATATTTTAGTTCTGATTGGACTAGTGATCCCATTGATCAGACCTCTACCGTTGGCTTCATAGTGTCTATATTGGCAGCACACCTATTTACTGGTCATCCAAGAAGAAAAGTTCTCATGTCTTGGTCATCAATTGAACCCAACTATCATGTTATTACAACAACTATTTCAGAAATAAATTACCTTCAACATCTACTGTGTAAGCTTAGCTTTCTCTTTTTGTCATCCCAAGTATTTTATGTGACAATGTCGATACAACTTACGTTTGTTCCAACTCATATTTTCATAGTCGCATGAAACATGTGGTTATTTACTTTCATTTTGTTTGTGAACAAGTTCAACAAGGTGACATTGAGGTTAAACATCTCCATACCGCACATCAAGTTGACGATGATCTTATGGAGCTATTGTTGCAAGCTTCCTCCCTTCGAAATTGTAAGGAATTAACCCGTGAATGCAACAAACAAGTAAAAAAAGTATAAAATCGAACATATCGACCACACAAATTTTACGTGAAAGAACTCCTCAAATGAGGATAAAAAAACCACAAGCAAAAAGAGATTTCACTAAATAAAAAAAAAAGAGTACAAAAATATGGAGAGAATCAAAATAAAAAAACTCAAAACCCCGAATGAAAAAAACCTTTCAAACTTAAAAATAGAATTCTCTCAATCTTAATATTTTCTATTATGTAAAACCTAAAGTAACTAAGGTCTATTTATAGGCTGAAATTCATAGCATTTATGACTAGAATATCCCTAGGTTAATTAGAATTTAAGTGGGAAACTAAAACAGAGTTTAATTAAGAGAAGAAAACCGAGAAGCTTGAAAAACACGTCGCCACATTGTGACGTGGCGTTTGGTCGTTGGGATGAAGAAAGATCGCATCGTTGAGACGAAAGTCTTCTTCTCGTTGTGACGTTGGTTGCATGTTGGGACAATGAATCTTCCCTCATTGTGACATCACTCACTGTTTTGGTCGAAATGCGAGGCATATTTCCACAAATATCAACCTTGACTCATATTTCACTTAACTCTCTTTCGAAGCCCTATTATGGGACCAATTGGATCATTTTTGGATACTTACCAAGTCCAAGAAGTGCACGAACTTTGAAACTAGAAGACTTATTTTCAACATGTCGGCCAGATTGTGTTTTATGCCAATTGTATGGATCTGAACATCCCATTGAATGATCACATCTCGAATAAAGTGATAACGTATGTCTATGTGCTTTGTTCTTTCGTGATGCATTTGATCTTTAGTGAGATGTATGACACTTTGACTATCACTGTCACACCCAGTTTCCTTTAAGACTGGAAATTAAAGAATAATTAGGGGGTTAAATTGAAAGAAGCCATAAGATGGCGGTCACTACTGAAAAATCAGGAAACCTTAGTGACTGATTTTGGATGTGGTTGAGATCCAATTCTAGTTCGGTTGGATTAAAACCAATTGGTTCCTTAGTGGAAGACAAAATGATTATCAATGGATGGTTTCTATACGGTTGAATATCGTGCGTGAAGGACTATAAATAGCTAAGTGAATTTTTAGGGTGAATTTCTTTCAATTATGTTTCATTCTCTCCTCTTCTTCATCTTCTTCCTTGGTTGCTTTGAAGAAGAGATAGCTATGGAAGCTCTGTATGGGGCAATGATCAAGAGGCTTAAGTCGGAAAAGTAGAAAATCCAGTGAACTAGTAAGGCTCTAAATCCTTTGGTGCTCGTAAACTTAAGAAACAAAGTTAAGAATTTTCAAGAACCTTTGAGTGGTTCTGCATGTTACTGTAAAATTGAGTTTTAAGCCAAAATTTTTAAACTTAATCCATGATTTTGGTTGCCCTGCTTAGCTTCCAAAAGAGTGGAAACTCTGATGTTCGAAAAAGCTAAGCTAAGAGGGCAAAAAATCATCAGGAGAGTTTTTGTACTTCATTCCTAAAATGTTGAGTGGCTGGCATGATTCTATGTTAAGTTTTGTGATGATGCATGAACTCTGTTGATTGTGAATGTTAAGCATACGTAGGATTGTCTGGTATATGGGTATTCACCAGTGTAGCTTAATGTGCATGAAATTAGTTATGATTCCATATTTTTAAAAGATTGCATACTCCATAATAGTATGTAAATGAAATGCATGCATTGTATGATTATAACGGTGGGGTACAGAGAGAGACTATTGACGGGTTAGATGAAGCTAAGATTCAGGAAATGGTGTTTCTGTATACAGTCATACAGTGTTGTTGGGTGCAAACTGTGATATACGAAGCTTCGAGCTTTACGGAGGGGACACTTCAGTGTTCGGGCATCAAGGATAAAAATGACGAATTGAAGGTATGGGTGAACGAATAGAGAAATTGAATTCCGTTAAGATATCGCCATACAGTGTTGCTGAGCGCAAATCGTGATATGCGAAGCTCCGAGCCTTACGGATGGGACACTGCGGTGTTCGAACATCAAGGTTAAATGAGAAATAGAATTATATCAACAGGTACTTCGAGCCAACACCGTTATGACATTTATTAGGTTCCATAGAGCAACACCACGACGACAGTCAACGGGCTCTATGAGGCGACACCGTTACGGTGGTAAGGTCCTACAAGGCGACATCTCAAAAGAGGTCTAATGTGTGAGACCATAACTCGACTATGGCAACCAGTATAGTCCGTCAAAACAGTAAATACAAAGTATTTTGTTGGGACAATAAACACGGGGTAGCCCACCAGGATAGTAAACACGAGGTAGTTCACCGAGATAGTAAACACGAACTACCAGTAAACACAGGGTAGTGTACCGAGACAATAAATAGGAGGACGTCGGCCATGACATTAAATATGGTATTACAGGTGTAAGACCATAGCTCGACCATGGTATCATATGGAGTTCGTTAGGATAATAAATGCATGTGGTTCACCAGGGCTGTGAATATGGAAAGTCACGCAAACGATGAGAATTGTGAGTATTAGCAAGCGATAGTCAACCAGCGGACTTGATGAATCCTCTAAAAAGGAAAAAAAAGGTAATATAAATGGGAAAAGTCCACCTCATGGTAAACAAGAAGGCCAATAGGGTGTATGGTGACAACCCAATTAAGATTTATTGGGGGAATGATGTGTTGTTACTACCTTGTATATAGGCAATAGAAGGGGATATTTTCGTAAATTGCGGGTAAGGATTCGTCATTAAAAACCACCAAGTAGGGTTCAAAAAAGTTCTGCATGTTAAGGGATAACCTTTAAAGGTTATTTAGAGATACGCACCCGATACAAGGTTCGGTGAACCTATGGTTTGTACGGGAAGGGTTAATCGCCTATACTCCGGATCGACTAATCGGTAAAGAGGGGTTGGCTATAACCCATTGGTAGAAAGAGTTACTAAGAAGGAATAATCGAGTGATAGATATGTTTTTCGAGACTATTCCTCTTTAAAGGGATATTATTGAGAAAGTACCAGTCAATGGGCTAGTTCTGTAGGGAACCATCATATGAGAGAAATTGTAAACTCAAATGGTCACCTAGATGACAGCCTATCGAAATACTATAGACCAAAGTGGTCCATAGCAGAAAGACTTGTGCCTTTAAAGCAATGTATCATTCTTAGGGCGGTTCACAATAGTGTAACCCAATCAATATTGCAACCCAGATGTAGGGTGAAATGAAATCTAATTTGCCAGAGTGGCATGGGTCCTCATTAGCTAAACCCACTGGTGGAGTGTTAGTAAGTCCTACAGGACTAAAATAAGAAAATAGAATTTACCAAGGACTAATTAGATTTACTATGATCACCAATGAAGGCAAAACAAAATGTTTATTAGGGTGGTAGGCAGGACGACTATGTAACAACCCGAAAGTCAGTGGTTTCGAGACCCCATTTTCGTAATTGAGGTACATGGATTAAATTGCATTAGAGTCAAAAGTTAAATTATAATTAAATTATAAGGTAATACATAACTAAAGGACTTACAAAGCAAATATACCTTTGTTCTAGTTATTAGTGGACGACATTAATGTTTGAAAGATTCAAATGTTATAAAATTTTGTTTAAATTAAACATAATTTAAGTTAATAAAATACAAGGAAAAGAAATATAGTAGAGAATAACAAAAAACATTTTTCTCATCATCTTTTGCACGTCGAATTGGAAAGGAAAGAAAAAAAGCTTTCGGCCTTTGAGTCCAATTTTTGGAGCTTGATTTGGTTAGTTAAATTTAGTTATTCTCTTATAATTTTTATGTTTTTAGAATCCCGATACTATGAGGTGGTTGACTCATGTCTTATTTTTCAATACTGCTTAAGATTTTAGATGATACCAATGTTGAGTAGTTAAAGCTTTAGGGATTAATTTGATAGATTTTTAGGTTGGAAGTGAAAAAAGGACTAAATTGTGAAATAATTGTTGATTTTAAGCAATAATGACCAAATTGTGAAAAATTTAAAAAGTTAGAGGTAGAAATGAGAAATATGGAGTTGAATTTGGCTTAGAGTGAAATTGGTATAGAAAATTATGGTTAAATGTATAAGTTAGGCTAGTCTCGATTTTAGGGACTAAATTGAATAAAGTGAAAAAATTACGTAAATTAGCAATTGAATGTGAAACTGTTTGTGTATTGATGAAATGTGTTGTTTGTTTTATTCCGTAGCTAACATCAACCAGTATTCCTCGAGAAAGAAAGAAAAGGACAAGGTCGTCGACGAATAGCTCGGAGTTTACTGTTTGTGTTTCTATAATCTTAACTAAATTATAAATTACTGTGTACTGATTTGTTTGTGAATGGTAAGTAATTGAGGTGAGAATTCTTGTTCAATTGGGTTGATTTGAATAATTTGATTATTAAAATGACTCGATTATGTATATTAGAGAAATATATGTATTCTTATGATTGTATGATTTGAATATAGATTTTGAGAAATTGTGGTTGGGTTCAAGTTGAATAAATGCTCACATGTTGATAATATTTACAAAATTGAGATATTGGTTGTATTTTAATATGAAATGAAAACCCTATTAACTGTTCAGGCTGAGTCGAATATAGATGACATACCATAGGATAGGAAGTGTTTAGGGTTATTTCGACTACGAGTCGATGAGGCACTGGGTGTCAATTTGCTTCAGTTTAACCGATGAGACACTGAGTGTCAATTTGCTTCGATTTAACTGATGAGACACTAGGTGTCAACTTATTATAGCGCTGGGCGCAATTATTTGCTTCGGATGTATCCGATGAGGCATTGGGTGCCAAACTGGTGTGTTGGTTGGATCCATGTATCCTTCCGAGTCTGAGTCTTGTTAATAAGGATATAAACGATAAAATGATGTGTATGAATTGATATAGGTAAAATAATATGAAAAGAAATAAGAAATGAAAGTATGATACATGAATTGAAATGGGAACATTGATATGATATGTTCCATAAGCTTTGAAATTAGACTTTGTTATGGAAAAGGTTTTATATGCATTTTGATAATAAATTTGATAATCTTGCATGTCATTTTTATTTATTATACTTAATGTTTGGATTATAAAAATACAACTAAAATATGCTTAATGTATGTTTTGTGATATGTGCGCAGGTTAGGTACATTTCAGTTTGTTGTCGACTCAGCATCCAACAACAATCTCGGTCTAGAGTGTAGGTGATGCTTCTATTTTGTTATGGCATGTACCTAGGAGGTCTTTTGGTTAATAGTTTGCTTTGGTAATGTGATAACATATTGAATACTAAGTGTATAAGTGTTTATATTCATATGGTTGATGTTTAAACTATGTTTTGGTATGTTTAGTTAAGCTTGATGATTTACATGTGTTTAGCTTTATATTTTGGTGACTTAGGTAGCTAGGTCATTAGTTCAATATGGAAATTTAGTATGAATGAGTAGTTGAATGGTTTGTTACCTTGTATTAATTTGTTTGAATTGTAAATTGAGGTGTCATTTGAGGCATATTGGGTTGACATTTAAGTGTTTGATTGGATGATATTATAGTTCTTGCTTGATATGTGAATTTGGTAAGGAATGACTTTTCTAAAGGTGAGATTTTTACCATATTTGTTTTTAAGTATCGATACTTTGGCATCTGGTATCGATACATGGCCATATGAACAATTTTAAAACAAGCAGAATGCCAAAATGGTATCAATTTTTATTTGATTATCGATACTTTTCATAAAATATCGATACCATAAAATAAATATCAATACCTTTGATTTTCCAAGAAAACATAATTGAATTTTGGTATCGATACCAACTATGTATTTTCGAAATTCACCTTTAAACTTTTAAAACTTTCATTTCAATTCTTTTTCATGCTTGAAATTCTCAATTAGGCCCTTGTAATGTTATAAATTTTCAATATGCTTGATTATATTTGATTTGATGATAAATATTTAAATATTGTTTAATAAAGAATATGTTGATTGTTGAATTTTGTTGTAGCATCTTATTACTCGGGTCCGGCGATTGGACCGGGTGAGGGGTGTTATAGACTACCTTATAATTCCAAGGTGAAAAAGAGGATCTATATTGGTAAATGACCACCCAACTATGTGGTTAATGATTAAAAATTATGAGTAGAAAGATGTCTAGGAAGGGAGATAAATGAAGGAAAGAATGTACGTAAGGAAGGGACAGAGTCCGCGGTTATGGCGAGACACCTGAGAAATTACCAAAACTTGTCGAATGGCTATAGGGTCAGCCAAGGGAAGATCGTTTATAGATAAGTTTGGGAATGAATCAAATACCGCCAACCCAGATTGAAAGAAATTGTCTTAAGACGATCAGGGAGTTAAATGTGTTTAGTTACTTTTTTTTATTATCCTGACAAGTTTGAGGGTTATTTTGTGTAGTATAGTAAAAAAAACTCACTAAGTTCTTTTGAACTTACAGAATTGAGCTTATGTATGCAAGACTCGATGGATGAGTAAGGATCTTGATGAGAGACCCAGCTAGACCGAGATAGATCAATAAGCAATTATTAGTTTGGTGTTATGGACATAGAAGGGGGTACCTTTAGAGGCTTCACCTAGAGGTCAAATATAATGTATTTAAACAGTTCCTTAATGTTTGAAACTAAAGATAGTAAGTTGTAACTTAAGTTAAGATTTCGTTGTAAGAGTGTTTATTGTTACTTAATAAAGACAATCCTCAAATTTGTTAAGTTTAAAAATTGTGTTTAATCCAAATCGATCCAATTGTGGCACTCCATACCCAGATTCGATGATCAGGTCGGGTGAGGGTGTTACAATCACAATATACGACAATTACCCTTTTCTCAATAATCAGTTCGCTAAACAGGCCTCTTAACCAAATTGCTTCCTTTACAGCTTCAGTGATTGTCATGTATTCTGCTTCAATAGTCGATAAGGCCACTATAGCTTGAAGTGTAGCTTTCCAACTAATGGCACAATTTCTAAGATAACCTGTGAGAGAACTCCTTTGATCTAAGTCTCCTGCATAATATGAATCAACATATTCGACTAAACCCTTTTATCTTATTCTCGAATTCTAAGCACATATTTTAAGGCAATTTACCTAAATATACCGATTTTTAAAAAAATTTACGGAAAAAGGGCCGAAAAAATAATTATTTACCAGAAAGGGCCATTTCCCCTCAAAATGCATCCACGTCAGCGCGTTTTGGGGGGATGCAGGGGCAAAGCGTGTCCACGAGGGCGCGCTTTGTACCACATCAGCAAAAAACGCGTCCTAGAGGGCGCGCTTTGCTGATGTGGCACAAAACGCGCCCTCGTGGATGCATTTTGCCCCTGCAACGGTCAATTTTTTTTTGACCATTGGGCCTCCAACGGTAAAAAAACCTATAAAAACTGCCCCAACCCTTTTATTTTTCTCACACATTAGTCCTTACTCATTTTTCTCTCAACTTTCTCTCAAATTCCTCTCAAATTTCTCTCAAAATCCTTTAAACTTCCTCTCAAATTTCACAATGGTCCTTTAATATTTACAAAAAAGCCAATTTTTAAATTTTTTGAAATATATTTTTTTTGATAAATTTTAGAATATTCGGTCGTATTAGCAATGGCCGGAGAATTAATTCGTCTCGACGATAAACACATCTCCGTCGATCAAATGCAAATGGTAAGTTTTAATTTTAATTTTTAAATACTATTTAAAATTTTTAAGGTTTATGCAATTTTAATTAAATTTTATTTTATAATTTTTAAACAATCAGTAGATCGGGTGTTGCAATGTTATATTCGCAATATGCCCGCTCGCCATTGCCGTTTATCGAAATTACCGCGAAGCGGGTTTTGGCACGTGGCCACGATAGGTCGGGGTGCAAGTTGGACCCGAAGTTAATCGGTGCGTTGATAGAGAGGTGGAGACCCGAGACGCACACTTTCCATCTTCCATGCGGAGAGTGTACTATCACTCTGGAGGATGTGCATTTGCAATTAGGATTGTCGGTGGATGGGTCCGTAGTCACCGGTCCGCAACTTCGGCGATTGGGCAATGCGTATGCTACGTGCTTTTGGGTGCTATTCCGGATAACATTTACGGTGGTCGGATCGAGATGGGCTGGTTACGAGACACATTCCCGGAGCCGAATAATGGTTCGACCGAAATAGAAAGAATACGGTATGCTCGGGCATACATTCTTGAGATGATTGGAGGCTATCTCGATGCTGGACACATCCGCGAAACCTCGTACACACGAGATGGTCACTGAAACTTCGTTGATTTTAGAGCACCGCGGTGAATTGAGTTGGGGTCTACCATGCTCGCAAAATTGTATCGGAGAGATGCGCGGGCGACGCGGCGAATAAAGCAAAAATTGGAGGTTGCCTATCACTACTGCAATCATGGGCACGGTTTCGATTTCTATTTTTACGTCCTCGAGTCGACCACCCATATACATTCCCACTCATAATGAGATAAATTTAATATTAAATTTTACAATTATTATGTAGATTTAAAATATAATTGTATGCTAAAAATTTATTTAATTAGGTGGAACCATTCGTGAGTTATGTTGGAATACCTACTTCATTTGAAGATATACGGCTTCTACTAGAGCAACGGTTTAAGCACAAGTAAGTATTAAATTTTAATTAAATTTCATAATAAAATAGTCATTTCGTATTTAGTATTTAGTATTTAGTATTTAGTATATAACTAATATTTTTATCATGTTAATATAGTTTGAATGGACACCATACGAGGACCCCTCAATTCGGGCAGTAATTCCGGAGGAGTTCTTTCAAAATCCGAACATTTGGCACGTGAAGGTCCCATTGATCAACTATGTGACCGTGGAGATTCATCAGTCAGATCAGGTTCTGCGTCAATTTGGATTTCGACAACCGATTCCCGTGGCACCTGAGGTGCTCGATGATGAGCACAAAGTCGACTTACGGTAGTTGCATACGGGTTGGCCAAGATTTTGGTCAGCGTATATCGACTTGTGGGAGAACCGGTATGATTATATACCTACTCGAGAACTGATCATCATTCCTGAGTTAGCGTGCGTGCCGGAATACATGCCATGGTTTCGGATCCATGACAAGCCGTTTTTATTGTCAGAAGAGGAGAGGCGACGACAACTTCATGAACAAAGGGAACGATGGGGCCTTTTAAATCCAAAGAGAATGGGTGATGAGACGGGACCATCAACAGCGCGCGACACGATCCTTTGGGCCCATCAACGGCGCCCGCACACATAGTCACCGGGCTCATATCGTCCGGTTTATACCTAGTCGAATAAAGTGGTTTCGGACCACGAATCCGAAATCAGTATAATATTCTAATATTATATTCGTGCCGTTAATATGTGACTAAGCATGTGGTAAATTTTCGTAAGCTAATTTGTTTGTTCGTGTGTTTAATCTGAGCAAAGGATTGATTTGATTGAATGTGGAAGTTGCTTGCTAATTGTTTAAGTACTAATGTGTTGTGGCCTTTTAATGTTATGGCCTTAAATGGCAATTGAACCACTACTTAGTTAGTGGATGGTGGAATGACATGATAGCCATTATATATGTTTGTCTTATATGATTATTAAATGGGTAAAAGGGTAATTAAATAATTATGTTATTAGTAAACAAAACAAATGAGTATGATAGTGGATTTTATTCATCCATCTATCACCTAAAATCAAAAGAAAAGAATAAGGTTGAGCTTTGTTACATTCGGCTAGATTGAGGCACAAATTTAAGGTGAGTTTTTGATCCGTTTTTGATAATTTTTACGTTTTTGTAATCGTTTCTTTGAGAGCTTCAAAACCCATGTATTAATTTTGATTATTGATGATGTTTGTGTGAGATGCCATTGATGATATGTCAAGCTTTTTGATGATTTTTGATGTTAAATGAAAGATATGAGCTAGATGAACATGTTTTGTTCTTGAAGTTTTGATGAATTTAGCTTCATAAGGCTAAATTGAGAAAATGACAAATTGAGGGACTAATTTGTGAATTTGATGAAAAACATGGGCTTATATGTGATGTATGAAGATTCGGCTAAGCAAATGTATGGGTAGATTTTGTGAATTTGATGTTTTTAGAAAAATAGACTAAATTGATAAAATGTGTAAATGTGAGGGCTAAATTGCAAATAGCCCTAAATGTATGTCTTTGGATTGAATTGAGTGAATAAGTGAATAAAAGAGTTAATTCTGAGTATGTTTAGATCAAGAATCGAGGAAAATGGACTTAGATCGCGGGAAAGCGAAAGTAAACGAGTAGCCGTTTCCATTCCCGATAAATCGAATCCGAGGTAAGTCACTATGCAAATAAACGTATATGTATGCACTTATATTTGTTCATATGACAAATGTTGATGATGGATGCTTATGAGAAGTTATGAATATGAATTCTGAGATATGGATGATATAGTGTTAAGTCCGAGAAGTCCCGAGCGAACCTAGGAATAAATAAGATTAGCTATGTCGCGACATAGGTATCTGCGTTACGCTTTATCATGTAAGACCACGTGCGGGGCGTTGGCGTTGATTTGAGACTTCGTGTAAGACCTCGTCCCGGGCGTAGGCATCGATATGAGTTTTATGTGTAAGACCACGTGCGGGGCGTTGGCATCGATCCGAGCTTTTACGTGTAAGACCATGTATGCGGGACATCGGCATTGTATTGATTCATGTAAGACCGCATGCGGGCGATGGCATCGATATCCGAGTGCATGTAAGACATCGTGCAGGGCGTTGGCATTGTACGACCATTCCGAGCTTTACGAGTATCCTACTAGATTCCTTACGGTTCAACGGGCAAGTCTGTGATATGAATTGCAAATCGAGCTATGAGCAAATAAGTGAATGAATGTTTGTTTCAGTATGCGTTTAGTATATACACAAGTGTGTATAAAAAGGTAAGTACCTATACGACTTTGACTTGAAGAAATGTATGCTTAAATGTGAGAATGTGGATCTTAAAATGATGAATGTGGCAAATGTGGCCACAAGTGTATAAAACAAAGTACATTTGTGATATTATGATTAGTGATTTGGATGTGCCAATGTATCTACTTGCAATATATGCATTTTATGCAAAGTTTATTTGTACATTGACTTACTAAGCTTTTGGAAAGCTTACTCTGTGTGTGTTTTTTCTCTATTTTATAGGTCGTCAAAGCTACTGAAGGCTCGGGACCGTCAAAGATCGTCATCACACTACTAAAATCATTTTGGTACTCTTTAAAAATGTATAAAGTTAGATATGGCATGTATAGGCTAGTATTTTAGTACAAGTTGTTATGTGATCTTAGCCATGTGATTTGGCTATTTTTGAATTAAGACTTTGCTTAAATGAATGTGATATATGATGCATATTTTGGTATGGTGAAAGCATGTGAAATGGCCAAGGTTTGAGTGAGCAAATGAATTAATTATGCTTGTAATGATATGAGTTTTATTCTTTGAAATGGTCATAGTTGGAAATGGTATTGAATGCATGTAGAGGTGTACATGGGTAGGGGCAGCTCAGACCACTCAAGGCCCGCCCAAAATGTGGGAGGGTTTTGGGCAAAAATATAGGCCCAAAAATGGGCTTGGACAAAAAAATAAGGCCCTTTAAAAAATGGGCTGGCTCAAGTAAGGCATTTTTGGCGGGCCCAGACCCTTAAACTGCCCGAATTCACTAAAGGAAAAAAACTATTTTTGAATATTATTTTCTTATTATTTTCTCCTTATTTTGCTACCATTTTACTATTATGTTTCTATTATTTTTTTGTTATTGTTTAGATATTATATAAAACTTATTTTATTGTTAATTTTGTTATTATTTTAAAGACATTTGTTAATTTTGTTATTATTTTAGAGGCATTTGCTTGTTAAGTTGCATCTATTTTAGTGTTATTTAAGTCTACATATTTTTAAAATTTATTTTCAATTTTTGAAAAATATTTATTTTGATTTTTTAGTATTTTTATGTATTATATATATTTAAAATTTATATAAAATAATATAAAAATTAATACTGGTAATGGGCGTAGCCGGGCCGGCTCGGTTTTAGTTTTTTTTTTATATGGGTCGCTTGGGCAAAATTTTAGGCCCATTTTTGGGTGACCGCCCGAGCTCAATGAACAGACCTAAATTTTTAGTTGGGCTGGCTCAACCCGCCCACCCAGCAGTACAATGTACACCTCTAAATGCATGGTTTGAATGATTATTTTGGTATGTTTTTGATGGTTATATGTGCATGAGATATGTTGGAAAATATGGCTTGTAGGTTGACCCTTATGGGTGGCATTTTGGCCTTGTAAATGGCCTATAATGCCACACTGATTTGCAACACAGGCGTGCCTAAGATCGTGGTTGAATTGGCGAAATGTATCTTTAAATGCACATGGCCTCGACATGGGCGTGTCACCGGCCGTGGTGTATAAGTCGATAGCTAGCTAAGAGCACACGGCCATGGCACACGCGTGCTTGTTGGTCGCGTTGGAAAAGTCGATTATATGGTTTGGTAGCAAGCGGTCATGGTACACGGACGTGCCAAGTAACCGTGTTGATATAGTCGATGATGTAAACACGGAATGACACACGAGTGTCTCTAGAAGCCGTGGAGGGAACACGGTCTCCTACCACGGGCGTGCCTCCCGAAAGTTAGAAAAGTTTTTAATTTTCATGAAATTTCATATGTGTTTTCAGTTTAGTCCCAACTCGATTTATATGCATGCTTTGGGTCTCGATGACTCATCTAAGGGACACTATGATCGTTAATGATGAATGTAATGTATGAAATGTTGTGTAAGTTTTTGATCTATCCGGTAGCGCCTTTAACCCTAATCCGGTGTCGGATACGGGTTAGGGGTGCTACATTTGGTTGGTATCAGAGCTACGGTTTAGCCAATTCTCGGACTAACGTAGCGTGTCAGAGTCTAGCTATACATGCCATATATCTGAATTGTGATAGTATGGTGAATCCTGACGTATAAATGTGATTTCGATATAGTAATAGATCCCGAAAGAGCCATAGTGACGGCGTGAAAGTAATGCGCTTTGATCCCGCGCAAGGGGCGCTGGCTCTACGATCCGAGGCCGCTACTAGCGGTCAAGGGGAAGAAGCTAAACAAGCTTTCTTCCAAATGATGAGTGAGTGGTTCACTCGGTTTGTGAAGAATAACCCCGATTGTTCGCAACCCCGCCCCTGTTAATCCCCTCGGACTACGGTTGTGCCACGGATATGCATCGAATCGGTTGAATAAGCCTCCTGCGCTGACAAGATTCGTAAGTATGGGGCGAAAGAATTCGGGCTACTAAAGATGATGATGCGAAAAGGCCGAGTTTTGGATTGAAAATACTATCCGGTATTCGACGAAAAATGTCTCGACTTGGATGAGTGCATAAAGTGTGTTGTATTGTTACTCAGAGATACAACTTATCAATGGTGGAAAACTCGATTTTTGTTGTTCCGAGAGAACGCGAGTTACATGGGACTTCTTTCGATTGAGTTCGGAAGAAATATATCGATGAGAGATTCATTGATCGAAAAAGCTAAGGAATTTTAGAACTTAAGCGAGGCGTAATGACTTTTACGAGTATGAACGAGAATTCGTGAGATCGAGTCGGTATGCTCGGGAATGTGTATCATCCAAGCTATAATGTGCAAAAGATTTGAAGAAGGACTTAATGAAGACATCCGTTTGCTAGTTGGTATTTTAGAAATAAAAGAGTTCGTTGTACTTGTTGATCGAGCTTGTAAGCGAGAGGCACTCGGGAAAGATAAAAAAAGAAGAGTCGATACTCAAGATATGAAAAAGAGATTTGAGTAAATCATTTCAATCATGAAAAAAGATTCGGGGATAATGTGAGATATTCGAACAAAAATCAATCTAGATCGCAAATAAGTTCCAAAACTCCAAGAACTTCAATGGCAGTGTTAGTAATGTCCGGATGAGAGACACGAATGTAAACATTGTGGAAAAGACATCCGAGAAGTTGTAGATTGAACGCATGAGCTTGCTTGGATGTGGATCGCTTGATCATTTTATCCGTGATTGCCCCGAGCTTTTTGAGTCGAGATGGTTCAAAATCGAGATCCGATATTGCACTGTGAGGGTAGACCATCGAAGAATGTAAAGAATGTCGGTGGTAGTTAGAGAACTACAAGAGACAATGTTGTCGAATCTGAAGCTAGGCGCTGCCAGAGCGTATCTTTGTCTGAGCTCGAGAAAAAGCTTCGTCGCCTGACGTTATAACGGGTACTTTTACTCTTTATGATACTTCACGTGATTGCTTTGATAGACCCTGGTTCTACACATTCATATATATGCATGAATTTAGTGTTCAAAGAAGACTTTGCCTGTAGAGTCTACTGAGTTTACTATAAAAGTATCGAACCCCTTAGGTAAAAGTGTCTTGGTTGACAAAGTATGCAAGAACTATCCGTTAATGTTTCGAGATATCTATTTTCCTGTTGATCTGATGCTTCTGCCATTCGATGAATTTGATATTATTTTGGGTATGGATTGGCTGTTTATGCACGATGCTTTTGTGAACTGTAAAAGAAAGACTATTGATTTGAGATGTTCGAATGATGAGATTGTACAAATTGAATCTAATGATTTGAATGGATTACCTGCTGTGATATCAGTATTGAAAGCTTAGAGTTATGTGAAGAAGGGATATGAGGCATATTTTGCTTATGTGATTGATTCAAAGGTATCCGAAAAGAAAGTTGAATCAGTGTCTATTGTCTGTGAGTTTTCTGATGTGTTTCCTGAAGAGTTACTGGGTTTACCTCTGATTCGTGAAGTTGAGTTTGGTATTGAGTTGTTACCTGGTACGACACCTATTTCAATAACTCCGTATAGAATGGAACCAACAGAGTTGAAGGAGTTAAAGTCACAGTTACAAGAATTGACCGATAGAAGGTTTGCTAGACCGAGTTTCTCGCCTTGGGGTGCTCCTGTTCTGTTTGTGAAAAAGAAAGATGGCACGATGAGGATGTGTATTGATTACCGTCAGTTGAACAAGGTGACTATAAAGAACAAATATCTGTTGCCCAAAATTGATGATTTATTCGACCAGTTAAAATGTGCTACTGTATTTTCCAAGATTGATCTGAGATCGAGATACTATCAGTTACGAGTGAAAGATTCAAACGTTCAGCTGCTTTAAGAGCAGTACGGGCATTATGAGTTTTTAGTTATGCCATTTGGATTAACCAATGCTCTGCTTTGTTTTTATGGATCGATGAAATGCAATTTTCATACCATACCTAGATCGATTTGTTGTCGTATTCATTGATGACATTTTGATTTATTCGCGTGATGAGATCCGAGCACGCTGCATCATCGAGGATTGTGTTGCAAACTCACGAGAGAGAAGCAATTGTACGCAAAATTTAGCAAATGTGAATACCGGTTACGAGGTTAGTTTTATGGGCATATTGTGTCGACTGAATTCGAGTTGATCCGAGCAAGATTTACGCTATTCGGATTGGAAACCTCCGAGGAACGTGTCTGAAGTCCGTAGCTTTTTGGGCCTAGCTGGTTATTATCATCGATTTGTGAAAGGATTTTCAGTGATAGCTACTCCGTTGACGAAATTACTTCAGAAAGATGTTAGATTTGAATGGTCTGATAGATGTCGAAAAAGTTTTGATCGATTGAAAACTCGTTAACTAAGCTCCAAAGTGTTGGTACAAACGAGAATCGGGCAAAGAATTTGTGATTTACAGTTATGCTTCGTTAAACGGTCTGGGATGTGTTTTGATGTAGGAAGGTAAAGTCGTAGCTTATGCTTCGAGACAATTAAAGCCGCATGAAAAGAATTATCCGACGCACGACCTCGAGTTAGCTGCGATTGTGTTTGCACTTAAGATTTGGCGCCATTATTTGTATGGTGAGAAATGTCACATGTTTTTAGATCATAAAAGTCTGAAGTATCTAATGACTCAGAAAGATTTGAACCGCGTCAGAGAAGATGGCTTGAGTTGTTAAAAGATTACGAGCTTGTGATAGATTATCATTCGGGTAAAGCAAATGTTGTTGCAGATGCACTGAGTCGAAAATCATTGTTTACACTACGCGCTTTGAATGCTCAAATAGATTTATCTGATGATAGTTCTGTGTTAGCTGAGTTAAAAGCGAAACCGTTGTTTGTACAGCAAATATATGATGCTCAGAAGGTAGATAATGAATTGCTAGCGAAACAAGCTCAGTGTGAAGTGAATTCCGAATCTAAATTTCGAGTTGTTGATGATTGTTTGAGATTTCGAGATCGTATCTGTGTTCCAAGAAATCCGGAGTTGATTCAGCTGATTTTGAGCGAAGCACATAACAGTCGTCTATCTGTTCATCCGAAGTACGAAAATGTACCAGGATTTGAAATGACACTACTGGTGGTCTGGTATGAAACAAGACATTTTTGACTTTGTTTCGAAATGTTTAGTCTGTCAACAAGTAAAAGTCGAACATCAAGTTCCGTCTGGATTGCTTCAGCCGATTCTGATTCCTGAATGGAAATGGGATAGAATAACAATGGACTTTGTTTCTGGTTTGCCTCAGACTTCGAGAAAGAAAGATACAATTTGGGTCATAGTTAACCGACTGACGAAATCTGCCCATTTTATTCCGGTAAGATCTGATTATTCACTTGATAGATTAGCCGAGCTATATATTTCCGAGATTGTTAGATTGCACGGAGTGCCACTATCCATTGTGTCGAGATAGAGATCGAGGTTTACATCAAGATTCGGAAGAAAGCGCAAGAAAGCTTTAGGTGCGAAATTACACTTCAAGTATAGCTTTTCATCCGCAAATAGATGGTCATCTGAGCGAATCATTCGATTCTCGAAGATATGTTAAGATCTTTGTGTACTTGAGTTTCATGGTTCGTGGGAGCGATGTCGCCATTGATCGAATTTACGTATAATAATAGTTTTCATCGAGTATCGAATGGCACCATATGAAGCTCTGTATGGGCGTAAATGTCGTACCCTCTGTATTGGATCAACTTCGGTGAAAATAAGCTACACGGTGTTAATTTGATAAAAGATTCGAGATAGAAAGTGAAAGCGATCCGAGATTGTTTGAAAGCGACATCGATCGTCGTCGAGTCGTATGCGGACTTGAAACGTAAAGATATAGAATTTGAGATTGGCGACAAAGTATTTCTGAAAGTGTCTCCGTGGAAGAAAGTACTTCGATTCGGACGTAAAGGCAAATTAATTCCAAGATTCATCGGACCGTATGAGATCGTTCAACGTGTTGGGCCTATTGCATACAGATTAAGATTGCCCTCTGAATTAGAAAAGATCCATTATGTGTTTCATGTCTCGATGCTCCGTAGATATCAATCTGATCCGTCACATGTAATTGTCCCATCTGAAATTGAAATCCGATCTGACATGTCATATGAAGAGGAACCGATCCATATATTAGCTCGTGAAGTAAAAGAGTTGAGAAACAAGAAAATTCCATTAGTGAAAGTATTATGGAATCGGCACGGAATTGAAGAGGCAACGTGGGAACCGAAAGATTCAATCAAACAGCAACATCCGAATCTATTTAACGGTAAGATTTTCGGGGACAAAAATCCCTAAGGGGGAGAATTGTAATAGTCCGGTTTATACCCTAGTCGAAACAGTGGTTTAGGGACCACGAATCCGAGTCTGTATAATATTCTAATATTATATTCTGTGCCGTTAATATGTGACTAAGCATGTGGTAAATTTCCGTAAGCTAATTTGTCTGTTCGTGTGTTTAATCTGAGCAAAGGATTAATTTGCATTGAATGTGGAAGTTGCTTGCTAATTGTTTAAGTACTAATGTGTTGTGGCCTTTTAAAGTTATGGCCTTAAATGGCAATTGAACCACTACTTAGTTAGTGGATGGTGGAATGACATGATAGCCATTATATATACTTGTCTTATATGATTATTAAATGGGTAAAAGGGTAATTAAATAATTATGTTATTAGTAAACAAAACAAATGAGTATGATAGTGGATTTTATTCATCCATCTATCACCGAAAATCAAAAGAAAAGAATAAGGTTGAGCTTTGTTACATTCGGCTAGATTGAGGCACAAATTCAAGGTGAGTTTTTGATCCATTTTTGATAATTTTTACGTTTTTGTAATCGTTGCTTTGAGAGCTTCAAAACCCATGTATTAATTTTGATTATTGATGATGTTTGTGTGAGATGCCATTGATGATATGTCAAGCTTTTTGATGATTTTTGGTGTTAAATGAATGATATGAGCTAGATGAACATGTTTTGTTCTTGAAGTTTTGATGAATTTAGCTTAATAGGGCTAAATTGAGAAAATGGAAAATTGAGGGACTAATTTGTGAATCTGATGAAAAACATGGGCTTATATGTGATGTATGAAGATTCGGCTAAGCAAATGTATGGGTAGATTTTGTGAATTTGATGTTTTTAGAAAAATGGACTAAATTGATAAAATGTGCAAATGTGAGCGCTAAATTGCAAATAGCCCTAAATGTATGTCTTTGGATTGAATTGAGTGAATAAGTGAATAAAAGAGTTAATTCTGAATATGTTTAGATCAAGAACCGAGGAAAATAGACTTAGATCGCGGGAAAGCGAAAGTAAATGAGTAGCCGTTTCCGTTCCCGATAAATCGAATCCGAGGTAAGTCACTATGCAAATAAACGTATATGTATATACTTATATTTGTTCATATGACAAATGTTGATGATGGATGCTTATGAGAAGTTATGAATATGAATTACGAGATATGGATGATATAGTGTTAAGTCCGAAGTCCTGCGAACCTAGGAATAAATAAGATTAGCTATGTCATGACATAGGTATCCGCTCGTTTTATCATGTAAGACCACGTGCGGGACGTTGGCGTTGATTTGAGACTTTGTGTGAGACCTCGTCCGGGGACGTAGGCATCGATATGAGTTTTATGTGTAAGACCACGTGCGGGGCGTTGGCATCGATCGAGCTTTACGTGTAAGACCATGTATGCAGGACATCGGCATTGTATTGATTCATGTAAGACCGCATGCGGGAAATGGCATCGATATCCGAGTGCATAGAAGACCTCGTCTGCGGGGCGTTGGCATTGTACGACCATTCCGAGCTTTACGAGTATCCTACTAGATTCCTTACGGTTCAATGGGCAAGTCTGTGATATGAATTGCAAATCGAGCTATGAGCAAATAAGTGAGCGAATGTTTGTTTCAGTATGCGTTTAGTATATACACAAGTGTGTATAAAAGGTAAGTACCTATACGACTTTGACTTGAAGAAATGTATGCTTAAATGTGAGAATGTGGATTTTAAAATGATGAATGTGGCAAATGTGGCCACAAGTGTATAAAACAAAGTACATTTGTGATATTATGCTTAGTGATTTGGATGTGCCAATGTATCTACTTGCAATATATGCATTTTATGCAAAGTTTATTTGTACATTGACTTACTAAGCTTTTGGAAAGCTTACTCTGTGTGTGTGTGTTTTCTCTATTTTATAGGTCGTCAAAGCTACTGAAGGCTCGGGACCGTCAAAGATCGTCATCACACTACTAAAATCATTTTGGTACTCTTTGAAAATGTATAAAGTTAGATATGGCATGTATAGGCTAGTATTTTAGTACAAGTTGTTATGTGATCTTAGCCATGTGATTTGGCTATTTTTGAATTAAGACTTTGCTTAAATGAATGTGATATATGATGCATATTTTGGTATGGTGAAAGCATGTGAAATGGCCAAGGTTTGAGTGAGCAAATGAATGAATTATGCTTGTAATGATATGAGTTTTATTCTTTGAAATGGTCATGGTTGGAAATGGTATTGAATGCATGGTTTGAATGATTATTTTACTATGTTTTTGATGGTTATATGTGCATGAGATATGTTGGAAAATATGGCTTGTAGGTTGACCCTTATGGGTGGCATTTTGGCCTTGTAAATGGCCTATAATGCCACACGGTTGTGGCACACGGGCATGCCTAAGACCGTGGTTGAATTGGCAGAATGTAGCTTTAAATGCACACGGCCTCGACATGGGCGTGTCAGCTGGCCGTGGTGTATAAGTCAGTAGCTAGCTAAGAGCACACGGCCATGGCACACGGGCGTGCTTGTTGGCCGTGTTGGAAAAGTCAGTATATGGTTTGGTAGCACACGGTCATGGTACACGGACGTGCCAAGTAACCGTGTTGATATAGTCAGTATGTAAACACGGAAGGACACACGGGAGTGTCTAGAAGCCGTGGAGGGCACACGGTCTCCTACCACGGGCGTGCCTCCCCTGAAAGTTAGAAAAGTTTTTAATTTTCATGAAATTTCATATGTGTTTTCAGTTTAGTCCCAACTCGATTTATATGCATGCTTTGGGTCTCGATGACTCATCTAAGGGACACTATGATCGTTAATGATGAATGTAATGTATGAAATGTTGTGTAAGTTTCCAATCTGTCCGGTAGCGCCTTTAACCTTAATCCGGCATCGGATACGGGTTAGGGGTGTTACAGGGCCCAACACTTCAGCCGACGACACCCACATTACAGCCTTTTCAGATTATGCCAGGTGCGTACCCTAGCCCTTATATGTATCCTAACCCTTATATGTTTCATTTTCCCAGTCCCACGGCAGGTTGGAATGCATGGCCCGGTTTGAGTCCGTTCACGACTACTCCAACTGGCCAGCCGATCTTGAGGCCGCCGTCGCATGAGGGATCGCATGAGGCGCCGTCATGGAGCTCTTCTTTTACCGGTCTCCTTCGCCTTCTACGGATTGGACACCTCTCGCCATGGTTTATGCAAACACCTCCTAGTCGTTATTTTATCAATGTGGGTCATCCTCCCAACACCCACAACCAGGCCCCCTCCTCGGAGAACGAGAATCCCCGCTTTGAGGTTCCACAACCCCTGCCTAAGCTAGAAGAATGAGGAATCCAAAGCGTAACCGTCGACCACCCCCATGTGGCACTTGATTCCGACCAACACCAACATTGATTCCGACCGCCAATTTTTTTATTGTAATTTATTTTTTATATCTTTAATTTTGTTTTTTTATTGTAATTTTTTTTATCTTTAATAAAATAAAAGTTGTTTTTATTTTTATTGTAATTTAATTTTTTTATCTTTAATAAAATAAAAGTTATTGTTTTTATTTTTATTTGTAATTTAATTTTTATATTTTAATAAAATAAAAGTTGTTTTTTTTTTATTGTAATTTATTTTTATATCTTTAATAAAATAAAAGTTATTGTTTTTATTTTTATTTGTAATTTAATTTTTTTATCTTTAATAAAATAAAAGTTGTTTTTTATTTTTTTATTGTAATTTATTTTTTATATCTTTAATAAAATAAAAGTTATTGTTTTTTATTTTTATTTGTAATTTAATTTTTTTACCTTTAATAAAATAAAAGTTTTTTTTATTGTAATTTATTTTTTATATCTTTAATAAAATAAAAGTTATTGTTTTTTATTTTTATTTGTAATTTAATTTTTTTATTAACTCATAAAATGAAAGTTGTTTTTGAATATCCTAATTGTAATGTAATTTTTATATATTTAATGAAATGAAAAACACATACATTACTTCTATCATGTCTTTAAATACATCTAAACAAAAATGATACAGGCATTTAAAATGAGACATAACTTTTCATTCTTCCAAGAGACAAAAATGATAAGAAGACTATGAACTATTCCGACTTGGACACGGCGAGATGTATGGCACTGGTTCCTACACCATCCGCATAACTTCCGTTGGTTGGCCGTTTCTCGGATATCCATATTGTTGCGTATTCTAGTCGAGCAAGGTCGACCTTCCGGTTTGCGACGCGAGCTTCTCTATCCGAGAATGTTTTATACGGAGCAAGCGTCTGAGCGGCCACTTACGTTCATCCGGGGTGGTGGGAATACGTGTCTCCACACGTTGTACATGTTTTCTATTTTATACACTTCGTCGACATAGCTCATGGGATCCGGACGGAGATTACGACAAGCCGCAGTACATGAGCGCATGGATAACGAAGTGCATCAAATATCCACGATCGCAGTCTTATTTCTCAAGTGTACACCATATTGCCCGCCAACAATATCTTGGTTCGATCTGTCAAACTCAGTCACATGAAACCATAGGTTGTCGCGATCGTGACACACTATGTGTATGGTGTTGGCCCGTGCCTTCCCCTTGTTAATTTCTCGCAATACCTTCGCGCACTATACATGGCCTCCTTGCATTTGGCCTTTATAACTCGCTGCTCGCTTCGGAAATAGTGTCGCTAAATGAAAATATGTCTCTCGCACAACCGATGTTATCGGCAAATGACGCATTCCTTTTAGAACAGAATTTATGCATTCAGCCAGGTTTGAGGTCATATGACCATATCGTAGGCCGCTATCGTATGCTTGTGTCCACTGTTCAAAAGGTATATTGCGTAGGTAGTTTGTGCCTTCTTCGTTAACTGAGCTTAAATTCGCCAACATCTCGTGAAAACGGTCATTATTGATCTCGTACCCTGCCAATATAAGTTGATAGCGAATATTACATACCACTCTTCAATTAAGAATAAATTAAATATTACAAACGAAATTATATTAATAGATATTACATACCCATGTTGGTCACTTACCGTCGTTGACTTGTAGATCGATGTTGCCCGTGGTAGTTAGACGCAACATGCCTTAGGCAATATCGATGGTGTGTGCGATGCCACATACTTCCCTGTTGCTCTATTGCGGCTAGTATTCCAGGGCCCCGATCCGATATAACGCATATATCAAGTTGGGGGCAGACATGCCTCATTAACCTAAATAGAAAGAAATCCCAGTCATCAGCTGACTCCCGGTGTTATTGCAAACGCAATTGGAAGGATTCTCTCACTGCCATCCTGTGCCACAGCTAGCAATAGCCGATGCGTATATCTACCATACATAAAGGTACCGTCAATTTGTACCAATGGCTTGCAGTATATAAATTCGTCTCGGTATTGCTTAAATGTCCAGAATAGACGCTTGAACACTTGGCATCCACGGAGCAATCGATCGTTGTAATACGCCGATTCCGTTTCAAGGTCTGTTATGCTGCCTGGGACATATCTCTCCAGCACCTGACACCACTGCCACACTTCATTATACGAAGCGTCTCACCGACCATGCAACTTTTCCAACGCCTTCTGCTTGGCTATCCAAGTCTTCCGGTAAGAGGGCGTGTACCCCAATTGGCTACGGATATTGCCAATTAAGGCCGGCACTGTAGTCTTCGGATCCGCCTTCACCGTCGACATTATTAAGTCAGCCAACATATCTGAATCCATTTTCGGATGATCTTATGAAACACCTGTCAACAAAGTACGTTAAATAATGCAACATTATGTAATATTAGTATTATTCAAAAACCTTGAACACCTAGTGATCTTGTCTGCGCAAGACATGTATGTGGACCTTTGTACTTTTGATCTCCCACAAGCTTTGTCATTTTTCTCAACGAGGCCATGATTTTCCATGAACATATCTTTGTCTTGCACTCGCACACTTGGCCTCGTGCTTATCGAGTTTGGATTTAACCATGTTGTAGTTAACCCCGTTCTTGATGCTATATTGTTTCAATGCACCAAGAAAAGTATCCTTGTTGGAAAACTCTTTACCAACTTCTAATTCGCCCGAATCCAATGACGAACTTGTACGGTCACGCCTTCTGTGTGGTAGTTCAGAAAACTCCAATACATCGTCTTGAGATAGATCGACATTATGCATGTTGGCTGGAGGCGAGTACGCCCTGAATCGCGGATCTTCTTCTTCTTCATCTGAACCACCTTCAACATCGGTTGGAATAGGCTCCGGTTTAGAAAATAATACAACTTCTGCACCATCGGGGCCGGGCTCTCGAGGTGGATCCACATCGGACTCGTCATCTAACCCACAATCATCTGCAATGAACGAGAGCCCCTCGCCGGTGGATGTCGTGGGGAGTACATTATCCCTTTTTAAACAACTTTCGTAACGTTCCCAAACATATGTGGATTGCCAATCACTAGAAGTTGATGACGTTCCCCAATACGTATTACTAGCATCGAACGTTGAAGGAAGGATATGCATGTCCCATCCACCAATCGAGTGTCGTGCAGGGGTTGTGTTTTCTATACTACCACCAAACACGGGCGCTTCCGTATTCTGCCTCCCACTAACAAAGTGTCGGCTTGGGGTCGTGTATTCCTCTCGAACAGTAGTAGATGTTGAAGTCGAAGAAAGATCACTTGGCGATGAAAAATGTACGTATACCTCAAGATAAGGTGATCCACTGGCAAGATGAGTCTCCACCATTGCCTCCAAGATCCGAGGACCTTTAATGTCGAATGTGTTATATCTCACGGGATTAACCGAAGCACAAAATCTATATTTAATAGATTGAACTTTCATTGGCGTTGTTCCGAAGATTTTACACCTAATTCTTTTGCGAAGTTCTGTCAAATCTATGTTCCGGTTAAAACCTCAATCGCGCTGTGTTCTCCGATAAAAAAACAACACCATTTTTGGTGTCACAAACCTCACCATCGTAGTAAATAACAACATTAATACGTTCACTCATCTTCAGTTTCTATTTTACTTTTGCCTCAATTTCTGTTATGCAACCTAAGAATGAAATTTGGTTTATTTATAGTCTAAGGATTGCCAGACTACTGTAGCAAAAGAGCGTCCACGTAGGAGCTTTTTTCAGTACTCTTGCTGACAGTGCATCCTGCTTGAAGCGTTTTGGCCACTATTTGTTCAGAAACGTCTTCTCAAAATTATTTTGCCAGAGACTATTGTAGCAAAAGAGCGTTCATGTGGGAGCTTTTTTCAGTACTCTTGCTGACAGTGCATCTTGGCTTGAAGCGTTTTGGCCACTATTTGTTCGAAACGTCTTCTCAAAATTATTTTTCCGAGAGACTCATCAGCAAAAGAGCGTCCACGTGGGAGCTTTTTTCAAGACTCTTGCGACGATGCATCTGCTTGAAGCGTTTTGGCCACTATTTGTTGAAACGTCTTCTCAAAATTATTTTGCGAGAGACTCTCAGAGCAAAAGAGCGTCCACGTAGGAGCTTTTTTCAATACTCTTGCTGACAGTGCATCCTGCTTGAAGCGTTTTGGCCACTATTTGTTCAGAAACGTCTTCTCAAAATTATTTTGCCAGATACTACTGTAAAAAAAATTCAAATAATTTTTATTTTGCTGATATATTTTTTCCCAAAACCCTAAACTTAAAATTATTCTAATTAATTAACCCTAAAATATAATCCATTGCTTTTCTCTTAGAAACCCCAAACCCTAAGACCCTAAAAATCCCTAAATCGTAGCCCTAAAACCCTAAAAAGTCATGCCCTAACACTAAAAACAAATGAAAAACCCATCCGGAGGGGGGGGAGAGGGCAAAAGCGCGCCTTCGTGGACGCGCTTTGCCCCTGCATCTCCCCAAAATGCGCTGACGTGGACGCGTTTTGGGGGGAAATGGCCCTTTCCGGTAAATAATTATTTTTTCGGCCATTTTCTGTAAAAAAAATTTTAAAAATCGGTATATTTAGGTAAATTGCCCCATATTTTAATTATCACGTAAATATCTAAAAATCCACTTGATTGCATGTTAGTGTAACTTACCCAGTTTTTCCATGTATTTACTAACAACACTAACAGCATGTGAAATATGGAAGCGAGTGCATACCATTGCATATATCAAACTTCCGGCTACGCTCAAGTAAGGTATTTTTGACATGTACCTTTCTTATTCTTCGTTTTGATGGAATCTAAATTGAAAGTTTAAAATGTGCAGCTAAGGGAATACTTACTAGTTTTGAGTCTTGCATCTCAAATCGCTCGAGGATCTTCTTGATGTACCTTTGTTGCAACAAAAATTTTTTTCGGAATGTTTATCCCTTGAAACAATCTTGAGCTAGAGCAGTTAGATAGTAAGTACCTATTTAAATACCTACATATTAGGTCCTTGAATATTTTAGGTCATCACATTTCAGTCTAGTGCCACTAATATGTCAGGCAGAACTGTCAGAGCACTGTAGCAAATACATATTTTCGTAATTAATCTATTTTTCATACTATTTTCGTAATTAATTATTATTTTTATATTAATTAGGTAAAAAAAAAAAACCAATTTGTAACCATTGTAATACACGCAGTATCTTGGAGAGGCAAGGGGTTAAAGTGGGTAAATAATTCTAATAGCCCTTGACATTTTTTCTAACTGGTCCGGTGAGAGTTTTGTGAATGGTTTAAGATTATTGGGAACAGTACGAAAAAGAAACCGTTGATGAATGAAAAATCAGAAGACCTAAGTTGAGAATTTGAGTCAAGCCGAAATTGCAAATTAGTCCTCATATTAATGAATCTCTTTCCTTTTATGAATTTTACTTACGTTTACATTGACCCAAAGATTTTGTAATGATTACGATGATCTGGCAAAAGTGACGTGCATCATTTTCTTTTCTTTCTTTTTTACTTTCAACGATACGATGCTCAAAATAAATGATATTATAATTAGAGTTATAAAGTTGATATTGTTATTATCAAAGATGAATATTCTAAGTTTTGATAATTTAATCTCCTTTCCTAAATAATAATAAATCCAATATAAAAAAAAAAAGTATTCATGTGCAAACAAAGGCGGCTAAGAAAAAATTTGCCAATAATAATCAATAAAACATCTTAATCCGTGGAGGCTAATAATAATGATGATGATGATTTAAATATTGGGATTGAAACTGTAAATCCTTAAAGTTGAAAGGACTAGGTTTCGATTAATGCATATATATAAGACTCAATTCATACTACAGTGGTTTAGGCTGCTAAGTTGGCACAAAACAAAATTCAAGCTTCAATTCTGATATTCTCATTCCTCTTTCAGTTCTACCAAAATTGATCCATTAAAAATAAATATGAAAATTCATATTTGAAAAAGTCAATCACTCGAATTTGAAGACTTGTGCTGACCTCAAGGGCAAAAAAGAAATAAAAAATCCTAAACCAGAGCAGCTTCAATAATATTATGCTCTAAGTCCTTGTACTTTTTATACATTTGAAATTTAATCCATCTACTTTTTTTAGGAATTTAGTCTTTCTATTTTTAGATTTCAAAATTTAAGTCCGGTTGTTAACACTATTAAAATCATTATGTTAAATTTTCTAGTGTGATATTTTGAAATAAAAGAAATATTTACTTAGCAGCCATATAACAAAATATATATATTGTAATAAAACTAAATTTAACAAAAAAAAATTTAATTGTGTCAACAATTAGACTTGTATTTTTAAATTTAAAAATAAAAAGACTAAATTCCTTGAAATAAAAATAAAGGAACTAAATTCAAAATATGCAAAAATCATAGGGACCTAGATCAGATTTTAGCCTTGCTAGGTGTTTTGGCTGCTTCTGGCCTTTTCTGTTTTAGTTTTGACTTTGTGGTGTCGTGTACAAGGGTCTGCTTATATCTCGGACCAAACCCCATGATACGTTTTATTTCAATTATGAATATATTTTACCATTAAAAAATAATATATGAAATAATTTAAATTAAATAAATCGGGAGTAAACTATATCTAAGGTCACTAAATTATTAATGAGTTTATATTTTGATCACTTATCTATAAAATGCTAATTAAATTATTCAAAAGTTTTCATTTTAAGTCACTAAATTATTCAAAAATTTTATTTAAGTCACTAAATCATTTAAAAGTTTTTATTTAAGTTACTGGGTTGTTGAGTTTTTTTTTTTTAAATCTGACTAGTGAACTCCAAGTGACAATTCAACAACCAGTACACTGAATCAGTACTCATTCACGAGTAGAAAAACATACCTTAAATCCAAGTTGATATGAATGTCACGAGTAGAAAAACATACCTTAAAAGCTATTTAAATTTTGATTTACAGATTCGTGATATTCAAAATTGTTCCATAATAAGAATTGAATTGTAGCAGAAAAGTAGAATGAAAGCTTTCAATTGGTGCAGACGGTGTGAACAAAGAAGTCATAGAACAGTGACTTTAAAAGTTTTCAAATAATTCAATAATTATTTTATAACTTTTTTAAAAAAAATTAAATGATCAAAATATAAACTTACTAAGAATTAAATAATCAAAACCCAAAATTCCCAAACTCAAATCAACCCCATCCCACTAATTAATCAACTTTAATATAAACCATAGGTTGTTGATGTTAGGAAGGATATGAATGAGGAGATAACATATTAAAGTGTTTTTTTCTTTACCAAGGCAAACTATTTCTATTTAATTGAAACGTTTACAAATGTTACAAGATTAATATTTCCTACTATTATATACGTAGGCAATGAAAAATTTACAATAAATTACTAGCAAAGGGTCCATGGAATTAAAGATTATTAGAACATGAAAGGTGTAGGGGAAAGCGCTGGTAGCATCACTGGCACCGATTTTCGCCTGCAAATTTTACCCAAACAACTCTTAATATCTAATTTACCACCCAAAAAACTCATACATGATAAATTGTACTGATTAAGTTGTCTATGAAATTTATTTTGAGGAAATAAATAATAATAATAATAATAATAATAATAATCCAACCACGAATTAATTGTAGATATTTTCATGGTCAGTTATGCCTGACCACGCCTTCTCCTCCAACTTCCTTTTCTTTCTCTATCATCATTTATTAATATACGAAAAAAGATTTAAATCTAGTTTTAGTCCTTCCACTATGCTGAAATTTAGGATTTAAACCCTCTAATTCTTTTCTCAGCTACTCCCTTTAATTTAATTCGACATAATTTAATACCCTCTACTTTTATAATGTTATCAATAAGTCCAAATTGTAAACACTTGAGCTACTGAACTTAGAATAATGGCATAAATTTATTTTTTTATCATTTGGTCTATGCAATTGGGACAACAAGAAAATTCAATTAACTATGTTCAACTAATAATAAATTTACATATTAACCGAATATTTTAAGATTGTTTAAAAAATTCACATGAACACTTTAACAACAACTAATGTTATTACTAGTTTGGATCTACTAATATCATTATAAAAGTAGATGGCCAAAGATTAAATGTGTGTTTGATTGGGTAGAAAGTTGGAGAGAGTGAAAAGAAAAGAAAATAAATTTGGGGTATGTTTGGTAAGGAAAATAGGAAGAGTAATCATTTATAGGATAAAAATTAATAATTTTAAATTGGAAAGATGAGACAAAACAAATGAAAGAGATATATATATTTAATTTAAAATTATATATTTTTTAAATATTTTATTTTTACAATTCTACCATGATGGAAATAACTCGAATTTTAACATACTAAAAAGATTAAAACCTCAATTAAACCTTAAAAAAATCAATTTCTTACCCAAAACATCTCCCGGCGTTGACACAGCAACTAAATTAGTAAATAAGTCAATAATTTTATAATTTTTTATTTTCTTTTACCACAAAAATTTAAGGAAAGAAAAGGTTTAAATTACTTTTAAGAAAAAAAAAAAGCAAATGAAATTACCCCGTGTCATTGTTATAGCTTCGAACATGAACTTTAGAACGTGAACCACCGGTGGTCTTCCTCTTCCCCACCTTATCTACCGTCGTTTTCGTCGCTTCCGACGGCGTTTTCTTCGCCATGACGTTATCCTCCGTTATCACCCGCAACGTAGGCTTCCACTGCGGACTCGTCCCTGTCCTTACCCTAATCTTCTTCTTCCTCAGATCTTCCGTATCTAAAGGCATCAAGGAGTTTGTCTCCTCCTTCCTTGGAGGCGTCTCCACCTCCTCCCTGATGGACACTTGAGGAGTGGTACTCCAACATGAAACCCAGTCCAAGAAAGGTCTCATGGCAAACTATATAGATTTGTAAGTACCTGCGCGTAAAAGTTATAGTGGACAGAAGAAAAAGTGAAACGAGTGTGGAGAAGGAAAAGGGGGTCTACTTTATAGCGACCAACTATTCACGAATTTAAAAGAAAAGGATTGGACTCTAAATTTCATTTTTTAAGAAAAGGTAATAACCACATATTGCTAATCCATTTAATTGCATTATAATTAGTTTTAAAATTTTAATGGTAAAATTTATGAAAAATTCCTGTTTTTAAAATAATATGTCATACTTTTGAAATTTAATTCTTATATTCTTAATTAGATATATAAAAAAAATGCATAAGATTACACATGGTTTTATGATGTGTTGTGGGAAATGCCAAGAACTGTGGGTCTGCCTTCGTTGACGGAGTGAGGGCTTGGATGCCGAGTTTGCACTCCAAATTTATTACGAGAAAAGAACAGTTTTTGTTTTATTCTTTAATTATTATTTTTTATTTCGGGTTATTCATGTGTTTTAAAAAGATTTTATTTAAAAATATTTAATAGTCACAATTACAAAAAAATTTGCTTTAAACTTATTATTAATTAAAATTTTGATAAAATATTTTTTTATTTAATTGTTGAAAACCTTTTATTAAAGACAATTCTAAACAATATTTCAAAATTTAAAAACTTGTAAAATTATTTTAAAATAATATTTCAAATTTCCGAAACTTTTAAAATGAATAAAACTTTTGATAATTTTTTTTATATTTTAAAAAGTTTTAAAAAATATATACAAAAATTTTATTTTAAAATAATTTTAGTTTTAATATTATCAATAAAGTGTTATTTCAATTTTTAGAAATTTATTTTTCAACCTTTTAGTTTTAAAGAATAAGTAAACATCCATGTAAAATTTAAAATAAAAAACTTCAAAATTGTTTAAAAATTCTCTTGCAATTTCTTTAACTCTAACTAAAATGAGGAAAATATAAAATATATGAGTTTGATTAAAAACAAACAAACCTAGAAGATAGGAAAAATATTTAATCAAAAACGAAAATAGATTGAAAATTTGTTGCAGTCAAAATTTAAATTAAATATATTTAAAAAAATTAACTCCCCTGCAAAATTTAAACTAATCAAAATTTACTAATTTTGAAAAAATATTTAATCCTATAATAAATTATTCTAAAACCATTAACTCCCTTACCATTTTTCCCTTAACACTATTCAATACTAAATTAGCTTCAAATTTTATTCATAACGGAAAAAAAAAGGAAATTTATATGATACGTATTAAATTTAAATTTAGTAATTTTTATTTTATGGATAGAACTGATTAAAATTCAAAAAGAATATAAATATATATTTTAATGCATTTAATAGACAATGTTAAATTTATTAATTTCCATTTTATTGAAATATATTATAAGAATAAACTTAAATTTATTAATTTTTATTAAATGTATTTAATATAATTAAATATTTTAAAATTCCATATGAAAAAAATTAAACAATACACAGGTATTCCAATGGCTTACAAAGATGCAAAAAAAGAAAATTATTTTTTTCTTGTTTAATAAAAATATGATTTTTATTTTATCTTATAACGTTTCACGAATGTTTAAAAAATTATATAGATGGTCACCGTAAAAGAAGAATTACATTTGTTAAATTTATTATTTCTAAAATTATTAATTTTTAAAAATATCTATTTAACTTTTTTTTATTTATAAGTGATTATAACAGTAGTTTAAAATTTTAGAGAGTTTTTTAAAGAATAAATCACGATTTTATTACAAAAAAATTAATGAATAATTAAAAACTAGAAAAATAAACAGAAAAATATAATTACACCACTTGTCGCAATTTTAATAAATCTTATTTTCTATGTATATATGATATTTACAATATTTATAATATATTTATTTCTTTACTTTAATTATAAAAAATAATATATAATATATACACGAGGTTCATGAAGACTTTTTTTTGGTAATAAAAAAGGATGCACTAAAAACAATGCCTATCTAAAACTACATTGGACCTACAATTTGTAGTCGCATCACAATTGAGGTGGTGCAGGACTTGCGTCATAGGAGAAGGGAAAAAGTGCAGCCCCGGAGGAGTACCTAAAATCAATTTTGCCACAGTATTTGTTACCCGTCGAAATCATTTTAAAATTGAGTTTTAAAAAATAGGGATCGATTTTTTAAAATAAAAATATTAGTCGCCACTAATCCATTTTTACTTAGGTGTGATTGAGTCACCTTATAAAACGTTTTATTTTAAAACATTTTGATTTTGGTCTACAAAAAAAAAAAGAAAATGAGTTCGTAGAGTCGGTTATGTACGAGGAAGGGTTAGCACCATCATGCGCCTGAAATTGGTACCGAATCGATAAAATCATGTCCAAATATTTGAAATTTAAAAGTTTAAAATAAGATCCTTTATTTGAAAATAAACCAAGACTACCTATCTCAAAAGAAATAAGAATACCACACCCAAGATAGTTAGGATCTGATGATCTCATGACTTCAAAGCTAGGTACATCTTTATTTTAGAAAATTCTTACCTCGAGATACAAAACATCACACCCAATAAGTTAGGATACAACGTTTTGAATTCCCAAGAATGAGGTTTTTTTTAAAACTTGAGATTTCTTTGTTCGAAAGAATATAAACATCACATCCAACACGTTAGGACACGATATTTTAAAATCTTAAGTAATCAAAATCCTCTCATGATTTATAAAACTTGTTAAAAGGATATTTAGTTATTTAGCCAAACGGAAAATCGCAATCCAGCACGTTAGGGCACTATTTCCCGAGTTTCTAAATACCAAAATATTGCCTTAATATAGTAATTTTGCAAAAAAAAAAAATGTATTTATAAAACAATAAATAAATAACTATACAATGGCCATCATAAATAAATAAATAAAAGAATATGGGCGAATAAAATATATACATAAAACCATAAATATCAAAATAGAAATTACTAAATGAATATGAAAATTTTCATGCAAGATTAATAATAAACAAATAAAATAAATAAATAAAATTACATACTTATATGATATAAACAATGTAAACAATGCATAAATAAAAGGAATAGTATATAATGATTTTAAATAAAATATAATATAAATAATGTAAATGAAACATGTTTTTCAATATAAATATATTTTATAAAGATAAAAATATGATATAATATAATACTATACAATGTATAAAATTTTTAAAATATATAATATAATAACTAATATATGAAAATAATATATAATAATATTAAGCAAAATAAAATAATAAATAATAAATATATATATATATAATACACTAATTATAAATAAATAATATAAATAAAATAGATTAGATAATATAAATAAATTTTATAAAAAATAAAGTTTTAGAAATAATATAAATGTAACATAATAATATATAATATACAAAATATAACATAATAAAAGAAATAATATATAAATTATTAAACAAGTAAAATAATATATATAATAATTAAATATAAAGATAATAAAAATATATATATATAAATTTATATTATTAATAAATTAATATACAAATAATTTAAAATAAAAATTTTAAAATATTTCAATATAATAATATAATAATTTTAAAGAAAAAAAAAGGTTTGAAAAATAAAGAAACCAGGATCAAATAATAATAAAAACATATATAAAGGGGTCAAATTATAAATAAAAGGATATAAACGGACTTAATTACAAAACTGAAATTATGCGGAGGGACTAAAGGGATAAATTTCCCATTTTCTGAAAACACGCGGATCCTATTTGGGTCCCCGGGTCAACGCGCGGATCTGGCCTTTGAAACGACGTCGTTTTGCACTTATTAGGTTAAGTGAAAACGGCGCCGTTTCCTCTATGCTATAAAAGTAAAATTTTGTTTAAAAAAACATTTTAAAAACAATTTCTAAAAAAAAACTTAAAAAGTGCTCTGAATGTTCTCTTCCTCCACTGCCGGAGTTTGGTCGTCGGATTCGGGAGCCTCTGTCCCACGCGCCATACGCGCCACCACTGACGGTGGCCGGAGGTCCAAAAACCTCTGTTTTTCAAGCAGGTAATCCTCTTTTCTTTTTTCTCTTTTTAATATTCGTAAAAAAAATAATGTAGATAAAAAAATAAACAGAATAAAATATGAAAATCACCTTCGTTGAAAAAGAAAATTCTACGCTTTTATTTATGTTTGTATTAGTGTATTCTCGTGTATATTTTTGTATCTCCCCTCTTTGTTTACAGATTTAATGGGTTTTTATACCCGAAAAATAAAAGAAAAAGGAAACAAAAATTTCCATTTTTTTTGCTACTGTTTTGCCCTTGCTGGGATTTGTTTCCTTGTTGGCTGCTGGGTTTCTTTCCTTTTGCGTGTAGAACGACGGAGAATCACGGTCTTTGATGGTGGTGTGGCTTGCGGGTGAAGGCGTGATTGAAGGCCTTGGCGCGGGTTCGAGGAGTGCGGCGCGACGTTCGGGATGCTGCCTGCGGCGCCTAGGGTTTCCCAGAAACCCTAGGCTACTAAATCTGTTAAAGTCTTGGGCCTTTTGGGCTCCGGTATTGGGTCATTTGTTTCGGTCAATATCAATGCTCCTCTAGAACATGCACTACATAAGACCTTCCCGAGTCTTTTAAAGGACTTGGCATATGCTTTCCTCTAAAATCGCTTTGTAGAAGAAAAATGCATTTCAACATCAGTTCCCTTGTGGAATTCTCTAGGATGAACCTCTTTGTCATAACTTTAACCTTTTCTTCAACTAAGTTCAATTAGCAAAATGCTTCATTTCCATAAACCAACGGGTAAGACGTTACTCCCAGCGAAGATTCTGGCCGACATTTAATAAGACAGAAGGTAACGATAGCTTCTTATGCCAATCCTTACAAGTCTAAGTCACTCTTTTTTTTTTGAAACTTTTGCTATACAGTGATACACTGCCTGATCTTTGGATAAACTGTAAACTTTGACTTTGTACAGTTATACATTCTGTGTTGGCATCTGATCCTTTTTTTTTTAATTTGATGACTATCAACTTTACAATATTGGTAGACCACGACCATAACGATGAATCGATGTCAACTAAAAATATTTAACGAGATTGGCCTCATAATATCCATGCCCCCACATATGGAAACTTTGGGAAGAAGTGAAGAAAACGCATAAATCTTGTCTCCTTAAATACAAAGATTTATGTACAATTGAAGCAATCTCCCTTACGTGGTAGACCAACAAAGGTGCCCATCCTCTTGTTTAGCCCGCGTCTTATCAGTGCAGGCATGTCCTGATATGATCGTGCGAAAATATCTTCGAATTATAGAAAATAACTCAATAATATCTCGCTTTATTTCTGTGGTGAGCTAGGCTTCGATCTTCATTCCTTTCCTAGGCTCGCAATATCCATTGACCCTATGTAAGGTGAGGTCTGTTTTTCATCTTGTTAAACCATTCTTAACAAGTCAGAAGATATGTCACAAACTCTGTCATCTTCAAAATCCTGAGATCCCCTAAACCCATATCTTGTTCAAAAAGGGAGTCAGTAACAATGTCGCTCATGACGTTGATATCTGGGTACCTAAGCATGAAGGCAAGAAATCCAAAGAATAAATGATTCTAAGGATGATTACTAGTATGGTAATGAATAAAGAATGAAAGAGTAAAAAATGTATAGTAGATAGAATAAAAGAATATGTACTCAAAAGATGCATTTTATTGAAATAAGAATTTAGGACACAAGCCTATTTCACAAAAGGGGTCTTATTGCCTCTAGGCTTAAGGCAACAAGCATGTTTTGCACATTACTCTAGATTAGCCCTAAAAGTACAGGGATTTCTTCCACAGTCTCATTATTCAAAACAATCCCAAGTACACAAGGGCTTGTAAACTTTGTTCTCTGATTCCCTCTTCGCTTTTGATTTCTTCAAGGGGTCACAACTTTCTTGTCTCCATGATTGGGTAATGGGTTCTCCACACTGGGTGTATCATCAATCTTGACAACTCCCATCTTAAGAAGTCTCTCAACTACCTTTTTGAAGGCAGTGCAATTTTTTATTGAATGCCCCGTTACTCCTGCGTGGTAATCACATTGAACGTTGGAGTCATACCATTTAGGATATGGGGGTTGTAACGGTCGCAGATAATATGGGGACACTACACGTGCCTCTAACAAAGTCTGATATAGCTCCTGATATGTCATTGGAATTGGCGTAAATTGGAGCTTTTCGAAATTTTGTCTAGGGCCTGATTCTTGTCTCGTCGACCCTTATTGCCCAGCCGTAACCACTTTCGGTTGGCTAACAGTGACTATCTTTGAGTACCCTTTGTTGTATGTACTCGCATTATCCACCTCGTCATCCTTTTTCCTAGGGGTAAACCTTCTAGTAGTTTCTCCCGCTTCAATCTTGCCACCCCTTATGACATTTTCTATCATTTCACCCGCCATGACTATATCCGCAAAGCTTTTAGTGGTGCTTCCTATCATATGGGTGATAAAAGGTGCCTTCAAAGTGTTGATAAACAGCATGGTAGTTTCATTTTCCAAGAGAGGCGGTTGAACTTGCATGGCAACTTCCCTCCATCTTTGTGCGTATTGCCTGAAACTCTCATTTGATTTCTTTTCCATGTTTTGCAACATGATTCGGTCAGCGTCATGTCCGTGACATGATTGTACTCGCCTCATGAAGGCTTAGGCCAAGTCTCTCCGAGAGCTAATGTTAGTACTACCGAGTGGTGATTGTACCATCTAGACGCCGCCCCCACCAAACTGTCTTGGAAACAATGAATCAGAAGTTCATCATTGTTCACGTAGCCAGTCATCCATCTACAAAACATAGTGATGTGGGCTTCAGGGCAACTAGTTCCATTATACTTCTCAAACTCTGGCATCTTGAACTTATGAGGAAGCACCAAATCTGAAACCAAACTCAAGTCTTTTGCGTCCATACCATGGTGATAATCAATATTTTCCAAAGCCTGGAACTTTTCTTCTAGCCATCTACAACGATCCTCTAACTTTCTTGAAGATTCGGTTCTCATCCCTTCCCTTTCCGCTATATCCAAATCAGGAATAACGGGGTTAGCAGGGTTATCTTCTGGGTTGGATCCTGCGCCAACTTGAAAATTCATGGGCACTCTAGTGTCAGCTTGCCCTTGCTGAGGCCTAATTGTGGCAGGTGGCCTCCTGGGATATTCTTCAGGTTGTGTTTTCACATGTGGTGGAGGGAATCCCCTAGGGAAATCCTCATTGTCTTCAGAATTGACTATGGGACCCTTTCCCTTGTCTATTATCCCACTCATCATCTGGGCCATTTGGGCCATCATGTTCTTTTGGGCCTCCAATAGCTGGTCCCTCATCTCTTGCTGGAGCTTGGCTATCTGTTCCTGCATCTGGTCCTGCATATCTCTTTGGAATTGCTCCATTCTCTGGTCCATTTTCCTTGACTTAGCTCTTGTACCGTAAGGGTGTTCAGCTTCCAGATTTTTTTTCTCTCTCTCTCCTATAATTTAAACTAATTAGACTCTCTCTATAGACTTGAATGCATATGATGTTATGTAATGCAAATGCATGAATGCAAAGAGAGAGAGGCGTTGATTCTGAATTCAGTTACATTAGAAAAACTTTTCTAGAAAGCAAATTTCTTTACATAAAACGGATCGCATACACGACCTTATCCTCATAGTTCAAGTGAAAACATGAATCCCTTCTTCGCAAAAGTCAAGTCTTGCAAACTTCTAATAGATGCCTCCTCTAGCTCCTTTTTGCTTGATCTAGGACGCGACTCACTGCTCCATAATACTCGTTAGCTTCTTCAAGAAAATTGATACGTGGTGATTCTCGATTAGTCTTTGTTAGCTTGAATCCTCGGATAATAAAGTCTTGTATTCCTTCGCCGGCTATCAATCCTCTCTTGTTGTGTTCACTTAGACTATATTCGGACAAGACCGTATTATAATTCACTTTATCATAAAACCCATTTTCTTATGACAAACTTTTCTATTTAATAATCGAATTTGAAATCAACACCTCTTTTCTATGATATGAATGCAATGCAATCAAAATAAAAGAAAACCTGTTAGTATAGGAAAAATAAATAACATAGAACCTATCAGGGTGACCACTAGGGTTTGACATAGTTCTACCTAGGGTGGGTTCCTATGTTCTCTACGTGTGGTTTAGCTCTAAAGTTGAGGTACCCGAACCAGCAGATTCCTCGATCCTCACCCATTATAGGCTCATATGGACCGAGTTTCGGCTCAGTTCAGGGAATACATTTCCCTATGGCCATGCGAAGTGAAAACTTCACGAAGACATAGGTACAGATGTATTCCGGAAGCAATCAACTAGCCCATGCGGAGGTGAAAACCTCACGAAAGCATAGCTTCTCGCTCCCACTTAAAGGTGTGACCGCAATGGTCATGCAGTGCAATGCATAAATATTTTGAACCACATGCAAATATAAATGATCATTTTAAAATCAGATTTTTAAATTCAGACACGAGGACATGAAACTATCAATTTTATGGCTTGACTCTCTTATTGGTCCCCAGTGGAGTCGCCAAATTGTCGAAACCATTTTAAAATCGAGTTTTGAAAAATGGGGATCGACTTTTAAAAACGAAAATGGGAGTCGCCACCAATCCCTTTTTACTTAGGTGTGATTGGGTCACCTTGTAAAACGTTTTATTTTAAAACATTTTGATTTTGGTCTACGAAAAAAAAAAGAAAATGGGTTCGGAGTCGGTTACGTACGAGGAAGGGTTAGCACCATCGTAACGCCCAGAAATTGGTACCGAATCGATAAAATCATGTCCAAATGTTTGAAATTTAAAAAGTTTAAAATAAGATCCTTTATTTGAAAATAAACCAAGACTACCTATCTCAAAGAAATAAGAATACCACACCCAGTAAGTTAGGATACAATATCTCATGACTTCAAAGCTAGGTACATCTTTATTTTAGAAAATTCTTACATCGAGATACAAAACATCACACCCAATAAGTTAGGATACAACGTTTTGAATTCCCAAGAATAAGGTTTTTATTTAAAACTTGAGATTTCTTTGTTCGAAAGAATATAAACATCACATCCAACACGTTAGGACACGATATTTTAAAACCTTCGTAATCAAAATCCTCTCATGATTTATAAAACTTGTTAAAAGGATATTTAGTTATTTAGCCAAACGGAAAATCGCAATCCAGCACGTTAGGGCACTATTTCCTGAGTTTCTAAATACCAAAACATTGCCTTAATATAGTAATTTTTCAAAAAAAAATGTATTTATAAAACAATAAATAAATAACTATACAATGGCCATCATAAATAAATAAATAAAAGAATATGGGCGAATAAAATATATACATAAAACCATAAATATCAAAATAGAAATTACTAAATGAATATGAAAATTTTCATGCAAGATTAATAATAAACAAATAAAATAAATAAATAAAATTACATACTTATATGATATAAACAATGTAAACAATGCATAAATAAAAGGAATAGTATATAATGATTTTAAATAAAATATAATATAAATAATGTAAATGAAACATGTTTTTCAATATAAATATATTTTATAAAGATAAAAATATGATATAATATAATACTATACAATGTATAAAATTTTTAAAATATATAATATAATAACTAATATATGAAAATAATATATAATAATATTAAGCAAAATAAAATAATAAATAATAAATATATATATATATATAATACACTAATTATAAATAAATAATATAAATAAAATAGATTAGATAATATAAATAAATTTTATAAAAATAAAGTTTTAGAAATAATATAAATGTAACATAATAATATATAATATACAAAATATAACATAATAAAAAAATATATAAATTATTAAACAAGCAAAATAATATATATAATAATAATTAAATATAAAGATAATAAAAAATATATATATATAAATTTATATTATTAATAAATTAATATACAAATAATTTAAAATAAAAATTTTAAAATATTTCAATATAATAATATAATAATTTTAAAGAAAAAAAAAGGTTTGAAAAATAAAGAAACCAGGATCAAATAATAATAAAAATAGATATAAAGGGGTCAAATTATAAATAAAAAGATATAAACGGACTTAATTACAAAAATGAAATTATGCGGAGGGACTACAAGGATAAATTTCCCATTTTCTGAAAACACGCGGATCCTATTTGGGTCCCCGGTCAACTCGCGGATCTGGCCTTTGAAACGACGTCGTTTTGCACTTATTAGGTTAAGTGAAAACGGCGCCGTTTCCTCTATGCTATAAAAGTAAAATTTGGTTTAAAAAAAACATTTTAAAAACAGTTTCTAAAAAAACTTAAAAGTGCTCAATGTTCTCTTCCTCCATCACTTGGAGTTTGGTCGTCGGATTCGGGAGCCTCTGTCCCCACGCGCCATACATACGCCCACCACCGACGGTGGTGGAGGTCCAAAACCTTTGTTTTTCAAGCGTAATCCTCTTTTCTTTTTTTCTCTTTTTAATATTCGTAAAAAAATAATGTAGATAAAAATAAACAGAATAAAATATGAAAATCACCTTCGTTGAAAAAGAAAATTCTACGCTTTTATTTCTGTTTGTATTAGTGTATTCTTGTGTATATTTTTATATCTCCCCCCTTTGTTTACAGATTTAATGAGTTTTTATACCCGAAAAATAAAAGAAAAAGGAAACAAAAATTTCCATTTTTTTTGCTACTGTTTTGCCCTTGCTGCGATTTGTTTCCTTGTTGGCTGCTGGGTTTCTTTCCTTTTTGCAGGTAGAACGACGGAGAATCACGGCGCTGATGGTGGTGTGGCTTGCGGGTGAAGGCGTGATTGAAGGCCTTGGCGCGGGTTCGAGGAGTGCGGCGCGACGTTCGGGATGCTGCCTGCGGCGCCTAGGGTTTCCCAGAAACCCTAGGCTACTAAATCTGTTAAAGTCTTGGGCCTTTTGGGCTCCGGTATTGGGTCTGGGTTAGTCTGTTTTGGGGTATTTGTTTAGTTGGGGATCTAATTTGGGCTGAAGGTATAACGGGCTTCAGGTGTATTTGGACTGTAACATAAAATGAATATTTATTATTTATTGATTTTTATTTTGTTTTTTCCGAATAAAAATGGACCCGGGCAAAATGGCCTTATTACACTACCCAAGCACTTTAACCTTCCATTGGCGCCTACAAAATTCCTGTATTTCTTTGACCAAAACAGAGAATAGCATCCATTATTCATCAGTTTCACAGCCTCTTTGCTCTTCTCCATTTGCTCGTGAATCCTATCAAAGAACCGAGTCGAGAGTATTTCGTTTATGGTTTCTGTGACCATTCAATCCAAAAGTAATGGGATCATCATCACCACGATGAACTTTCTTCAACTCTAAGCTTAGAAGACACCATTGAAATCTATTTAAAATGATGAATTGCTATTATATGCTATACTTATAAATAGTTTTAATAAAAGTCAAAAGTGGGAGTTAATGTGAAATCATCTGAAAAAAAAAAATTAAGGTTGTCATGGGCAGGAGTAGTTGGCATAATTGAATAAAGTATTTCCGTTCAAATCATTTAAATAGTATTTATTTGGATGTTTATTAAAATTTTGATATATATTTAAAGTTATCTCTAGTAAGCATTGTTTGATTACTGAGCTTAAACGAGTGCAAAAGATATTAGAAGTGAGGGATTCTAATAGACTTCGGGCCTGTTCTGCAGTGCTTAAAAAAGTACTTCTGGCTTCAAAAGCACTTTTGAAAGAAAAGTTGTGCTAAACAAGCTGCTTTTGGCTGGAATTTTTAGCTTTTCAGAAGCTTTTTTTCAAAAGTACTTCTAAAAATGAGAAGCTAAAATTTTTAACTTTTCCTCTTCCAAAAATACTTTTAGTGCTTAATTAGTTTTTCACCCCTCAAATATCATAGTACTTTCCTTTTTTTTTTCTTGGTGCTTAATTACAATTGTATTAAAATCATTAATTAAAAATAAAATAAAAATTATTTTTTAAAATACTAATTACAAATATTTAATGGTTATATTTAAATATTTAAAATATAGTTTATATATTCTAATTAAATTTTATAAATAATTAATATTTATTTCTTAAAAATATTTAAAATTTATATTTCATATATTAAAATATTAACAACAAGTTATAATAAATTTTTTTATATTTTTATTAAAATATAATAATATTAACTAATTTAAATATTATTTAAATGCATTTTTGTTACTTGATAATAACATGTCTAAAATGAACATTTTATTTCTCAAAAGCACTTTTTGACAACAATGCTAAACACTCAAATTTTAAACCAAACTTTTCAAAAGCACTTATCAAAAGCACTTTTCAAAAGCATTGCCAAACTAACCCTCGTATTCGAGAGGTGGAGTTGAGGCAAGAGATTGAGGAGGTACTTTAGCATGAGGAATTGTTGTGGTTTCAAAAGTCCCATTCAACTTGGCTAGGATAGGTGTTGCATATACATTAGTGAAATTAATAGTAATGTAAAATATTGATTTAAATCACAAGATCGAACCAGAACAATATATATATAATCTAGAAAATAGAAATTGGAAATAAAAACTAGATCAAAATTGTGTACTCGTAGGTAGGTAGAAATCTGACTAGTAGTTGAGGCATGTTTTCACAATATCCTTAAGACAGATTCCGCCGCTCCTTTGGTGCTGGAGAAATGTTGGTCAACTGTCTCCCAGGAAACAACAATGAGATGAGCACAGCAGTAGCACGGTTGTAGTGATCAACGAACTGTAGCCTAGCTTTCTTCTATTACCGAAAACAAGTTCGAAATATACAAGCAAAAGATCTCAAAATTTTTGCAGGAAAATAAAGAAAAAGTTAGCGTCTTTTTTCCTATAGATTATTTCGGTTTTATAAATGAAAATCAAAATGAAAGAAATTTTGGAAATTTTGACTAATGGAGCCATTAACATCCGTGAATTAATGAGCCATTAAAAATTCAAATTAACGTTTGAATTAAAGGAGCCATTAACCTCAATATTTCGCATCGCCCACGTCGTGCGGGTGTGCCCTCAACCCCGACGGGTTTTGATTTGCACCCCGTCGGGCGAGGGAGAGCATTAGCTTAGTAATTTAATAACCATCAAGTTGGTTCATATATATAAACATATTCCACACTTGATATCTAACTAATGTGGGACTAAGCTTTCCATTTTCCTCAACATAATTCACAAGTGGCTTACTTTGAGCATCAATTTTTCATTCATCACTCAACCATTTTGAGCATATGATATATCATTGTAAAGGTCTCATGGGGTAGAATATAAAACCATAATTTTATGATTCAAATATCCACCTTTACTAATCGAGAATATGCCTCAAAGCTTCCGAAAATCTATTTTTTTCCAACAATCCCCCACATGAATGAAATTGATAGTTTTAACGAAAAACATTGATTCGATGTGGTGATAGAATCTATGATCGATAGTTGCATAGGTTAGGTAGGCATCAACACTTGAACATTCCCTTGTGAAAGTATATTTACTTTACTAGCTGACCAATAGACGTGATGTCCTTAAACTGTTATGCCGTTTGTGTAAAACATGATATACTTTACACAACTACCTCCATCGCAAGGTTTTAGTTCTTATGGGTATGTTCATATGGCCGTGAACATCTCCTGATTCTGCAAGAGTTTGAGAGAATTATGCCCCAATAGTCTCCTCGAAACGGTCCCACTTCACTCTCTCATAGGTGACTTATATTGCTCAGCTCACCGAGACACACAACGGTCATTAAAAGCATTTCTCAACCTATCACACTTTTAATTACTGTTTATATCATAAGAACAGACTTAGGATAAGAACCCCCATAGTGGCCTCACAAGGTTTATGCAAGTAGGTTGTCCCTTTGAACCTAGATCTTGGGATCTCCAATCAACTAGGTTGGGTTTTCCTTTACATAGCGCCTTTAATTTTCATGGGCTTTAGTCTCATTCCTTTTGATGTTTTATCAACCTGATCTCGATTTAAGCCTCTAGTTAGCAGATTCACAATATTATCTTTTGATTTTACAAAATCAATAGAGATAACTCCATTTGAGATCAGTTGTCTAACGGTATTATGTTAATGATGCATATGTCTTGACTTACCATTTGAAACACCCCAAACCCGGCCCACGAGCTTTGACCAGATTTGGTATGTTCCTCAAGTAAACCGGTTCAAAATTTTTTTGTTACTTAGGAAAAACTTGTATGATTTTTAAAAAATATTGTTTGGGTTGGGCTTGAGTTGAAAACAAATTTATCTTATGTTAAAACCCATTTATTTAAGGTGACAAAACATTTAGAGTTAATTTTAAAAAGGAATTTACTTAAACTTTAATTGATAAAAATCCATAAACATAATAAATAAAAGAAAAATAAAGTAAACCACAATGGCCTTATTATATCAATGATCCCAAAGTAAAACTTAAAATACTTAAAATAAATTGAAAGTCCAAATCATAAATTTCTTGCTACGCATTGCCACCTTTAAGCTCCCTGCCGACCGGTCCATTATGCTCATCACCAAAAAATATTCCCAAACGGGGTGAGTCAACAGACTCAATGTGTACACAACACTAAGTCATAATAGAATCAGGCATGCAAATGATACACATTCAAATCATAGAATACAATTAATGATGCATTCCCAAACCCAAACCTAATTAACCATCCGCTACACACCACCCGTACACACCGCGCCACCACACCGTGGGGACTACTAAGTCAACCCTCCATCCGCTACACACCATCGAAGCGCAACATTGCGATCGACGTGCTCATCGCCTATATAATTTGTGTCATTAGACACCATATTCAAATAATGTAACCGAAGTTACCAAATTCGAGATAATGTAACCGGTTACCATATTCAAATTTTGTGACCGTAGTCACCATATTCCGTTAGGTGAGACCAAAGTCAACACCTTCTTCCCCTTTCACATAGATCCCGAATGCCCCATAAATTTTATATCATGCATAACATACTTAATTCTCATTCATGTTACTATTCATATGTTCAAAATATATCATATTCATAATCCTATCGTAGTAGGAAACGTGCACTGGTACTTTTACCACATTTGTGGTACTTAGCCACATTCACATTCTTATACATATTCATATATTAAAATAATTGCCATATGATATATCGAAGGTTAGTATGAGTACACACATTCTTAATAATACATTTAATTTAAACATAGCCATGAACCTATCAAAACTTAGGGTAGGGTACACACCTGATTTGCTTAACGAATTCCTTGAAATCCCAAATCGATCTATCGCCTTAGATCTCAAATTCCTACATTTGATTAATCACTTACTAATTTAATAAAAGCCATTCGGCCATAAATCCAAATCCTAGTAGGATTAGTATTCTTAAAACTTACCTTGAAATTCTCAAATCCCAAAATCCTTGTATCCTCTATCGAAATCCTTATAACTACATGTTAGATCAATTTCTAACATTTATTCACAACAAATAACCCTTAGCCGTATGTTAAATATGACTTACCTTAGATTCTTAAATCCCAAATTCACCGAATAACTAGGGAACACGCGCGGCTTATGGTGTACCTTCGGAAAAAGAACTTCTCCTTCCTTGTAGTCGACACTTAGTAAATCCCGAAAGATCTCTTGACAACAATGAGATATTAAGGGTATTAGAATCTTAATTTAATGACCTTAAAAGAAATAGAATGAGAATCTAACCTAATCTTACCCTTATCAAGAATTTGATGGAACTCTTGCTTGAACCCTTAGCGATGATTCGGCTATGGCTTTGATGTGGATAACAATTTCGACTCTCTTGAGGCTTAGTGAGAAATCGACTAGGGCTATTGGTATCTTGACTTTTGATTGTGTTTGTAATAGAAGAAGAAAGAAAAGAGAAAAAGAGAATAATGGCGAGAGAAAATTCGGCAGAGAGAAGAGGAGAAACTTTAGAGAATTTCTGCGAGAGGTTTTCTTGAAAAGAAAAGAATGAATGAAGAATAGCCTTACTCTTCCTTTTATAGCCAAAATTACTAGCTAGAGTCCTTTACTTGGCCACCACTCTTCTACTTTGATAGCTTTATCCCTTGATTTATCACTTTAATAAAACTTAATCCAATAATTATCTCTTATCTCTTAATAAAAATAATACTAATAATAATCCTCTTTTATCTCTTCCTTATCTATCAAAATAAAAGAAATAATATCCACATTTATCTCTTGAAAATAATCTAAAATAAATCCATTATTTATCCCTTATTTATCCACCCTTTATCTCTTAAAAATAAAAGAATAAAAGCTCCTAATTTATAGCCATGTGCCGTCCACCTCACTTCTTCTCCGGAAGCAAAATAAAATTTCTTTTATTTGCTTCCCATGTGACTCGAACTCAGGCCCAACACCTTGCATGTGGCGCCATTTCCAGAGGCCCTAAGTGGCATCTCCAGTGCCACTTTTCCAAGCCTGTTTGTGTGTCAAATTCCTCATATTATTTTTCTTAAGGCCACATTGCCTTAGTTTTCTCTTTTAAGCCTTAAAACTTGACATTTCTTTACATTTCCAAGTTTCCAAAAATTTTCGTTTGGCTCTTTAAACTTGACATTTCCTTACATTTCCAAGTTTCGAAATGTTTACTTTCCTCTTTTGAATCATTTCCACATCATTTCCTTACATCCCCTAGTTTCCAAAAATGTTCACTTTCCTCTTTTAAACTTAACGTTTCCAAAGCATTTCCTTACATTTCCTTACATTTCCATACATTGCCTTACATTTCCATACATTTCCATGCACCTTAGGGTTCCTAGAACTCCTCAGAACACATCCAACACACCCACTGAGCCCACTATCTCATGAATTACACACGAACGCATAACCCCTAATCTAGGATGTTACACCATTATACATTACATTCTGTGCTCTACCAATTGTTGTTTGGTTATCACAATATATGCATATTGTGGGCACAAGCTGTGGCCAATTAGGAATAGCTTCCAAGAAGTTTCGAAGTCATCTGGCCTCTTCTCTAGATTTGTCTAGAGTTACAAACTCAGATTCCATTGTGGATCTAGTTATAATCGTTTGTCTTGAGGATTTCTATGACACAACTCCTCATCCCAATGAAAAAATATATCCACTTGTGCTTTTGGTATCTTGAATATTAGATATCCAACCGGCACCGAAAATCCTTCTAAAATAGTAGGATCGCTGAAATAATGCAGTCCGTAGTCCCGAGTATATCTGAGATATCTCAGTACCCTCACAATCGCTTTCCAGTGGTTTTCCCCTGGATTGCATGTGAATCTGCTTAAACTACTCACAATGAAAGCAATATCTAGTCTAGTTCAGCTCATAAGGTACATTAGACTGCCTATGACCCTTACATATTCCATTTGGTCAACACTTTCACCTTTGTTTTTGGACAGATGTTGGTTCGTATCTATTAGAGTTCTAGCTGTACCGGAATCATCATTGCTAAATTTTCCAAGAATCTTGTCCATATTGTATGATTGAGTCAATATGAGACCTTCATATGACCTTTTGATTTGGATTCCCAAAATCACATCAGCTAGTCCCATATCTTTCATGTCAAATCTTGAATTTAATATGTCTTTGGTACGTTTTACCATTTCATTGTTACTTCCAAAAATGAGTATGTCATCAACATATAAGCATGTGATTATATATCCAATGATGGTAGTTTTGACATACACACATTTGTCACACTAATTAATCTTAAAGTTATTGTCATCATGACATTATCGAACTTTTCATGCCATTGCTTTGGTTCTTGCTTAAGTCCATACAAAGACTTCACCAATTTATAAACTTTCTTTTCTTATCCTGGAACTACATGACCCTTAGGTTGTTCCATGTAAATCTCTTCATCAAGATCTCCATTTAGGAAAGTTGTTTTAACATCCATTTGATGTACTTCTAGATTTCACAAAGTGGCAATTGTAAGTATCATCCTTATAGAAGTTATCCTGGATACTGGCAAAAAAGTATCAAAGTAGTCAATGCCTTCCTTTTTTCTATAACCATTAGCACCAGTAGCTACAACTCAGATACCTTATAGAAGTTAATCTCATAATTTTTTAAATTTGATGTACTTCTAGATTTCGCAAAGCGACAATTGCAAGTATCATCCTTATAGAAGTTCTTGTTTACTGTTAATATTGCTACACAAACTCCAGTAGCTACAACTTAGATACCTGTGCAATCATTCTCTGAACCATCAGCACCTCAGTCTTTTCAATTTGGAAGAGTTGGTTTTAGCAGGGTCGTGCTTGAGAAAGATTTGGGCGTGGCTCTCGTCCTCAATGTTAGATCTGTGATTGAGTAGGACATGTTGCTCGTCGATGCTTCTATCGATATGATGATGATGCAGACCCATCATCACGTCCTTTTCAGGCTCCTTCTCAGTATGCAGTGGCTCAATATTGTTATGTTGAGCCTAGTTCAGGTCGTGTGGTGCAGGCTTATTCTCCTCAGCCTGTGTCATCTACATCATGTGGTCCTTCTGGTCCTGGGGTGTCATATGCAGAGTATAGTGGTCCTAATTCTCATGCAAATCTAGCCACCATGGCTGCTACTCCTCGAACAGTGGTTGATCAGGCATGGTACCTTGACAATAGTGCTACTACACATATGACTAATAATGCATCCAAACTAATGTAGGCTCAGCCATATGATGGATTAGGTAGAGTTGTAATAAGTGATGGTAGGTCTATTTCTATCTCTCAAATTGGTTCCTCTATCTTAAATTCTTTGGCAGTTAATGATGTTCTTCATGTACCTCAGATACACAAAAATTTACTTTCTGTCTCAAAGTTTACTAAGGATAATAATGTTTACTTTGAGTTTCATCCCAATTGTTGTTATGTGAAGGACCTGCACACTCATCAGATCTTGCTGCAAGGTACTGAATGTGGTGGTTTATATCAGTTACAATCAGTTTCTTCCTATCTAGGCTTGGTGGCTTTTCATGTAACTGGAACTAAATCATGTGCTCTTGACATGACTAAGTTTGGATTGTGGCATAGGAGGCTTGTACATCCCTCAGCTGATGTTGTAGTTCAATGTTTGAGGTTCTGTAATTTGTCTATTCCTAAAGGCTCAGCTAGGTCACTATGTAGTGCTTGTGAGTTGGGCAAATCTCACAAGTTGCCATTCTCTTTGTCTCAAACAATGTATACTGAACCTCTTGAGTTAATTGTTGCTGATCTTTGGGGTCCTGCACCCTGCTTTTCAGATGGAAAACAATATTACATTTCTTTTGTTGATGCTTTTGCTCGTCATACATGGATTTATTCCTTGACTAAGAAGTCTGATGCTTTGTTTGCATTCCTTGTGTTTAAAAAACAAGTTGAGTTGCAGCTGGGATGCAAAATTAAGCAAGTTCAGACAGATGATGGAGGTGAGTTTAGGAGCTTTATTCCACACCTTCAAAGCTTTGGCATTCAGCATAGAATTTCTTGTCCACACACTTTTGAACAGAATGGACTGGTAGAACGTAGACATTGTCAAATTGTTGAGACTGGATTGGTGTTTTTAACTCAGGCCTCACTTCCTTTGTCATACTGGAGTGATGCCTTTGCCATAGCAGTGTCTCTCATGAATTGTTTGCCTACAAAAGCACTAGGATGACTTACTCCTATCATGAGGTTGTTTGGTAAAAAACCAAATCTGCAATCTCTTAAAGTGTTTGGATGCAGATGTTATCATTTCCTGAGGCCTTATAACAATCATAAACTGCTTAGGTCAGCTCCTTGTGTATTCTTAGGGTATGCTGACAACTATAAAGGGTATAAATGTGTGGATCATCGTGGAAGAGTCTACATCTCATGACATGTGAAGTTTTCTAAGGATTAGTTTCCCTTTCAAAAGTTAGTATCTAAATATGTTCAAGCTGTTGAGTCACCTTGGACACTAGCCCCTCTGCCTGTGCTTGTTCAGTCACCAAGTGTTATAATTGACAACTCATCTGCTGTTGAGGTTGGTAGTTCCTCTCCCTCTAGTGAGAAGTTTCAATCTGTGGAACTTGATTATACAAATTAGACCCTCGACACTGAGTCCAGTCCTTACCTGAGAAAGTTGCAAATGTTGAATCTGAGCATGCTGTAGGTCCTGTTGATATTACGAAATTTTTGCTTAGTAACGTACATCCCATGGTCACAAGAATTAAGGTGGGAGTGTTCAAGCCTAAGATCTATGTTACTGAATTAAGTATGATTGAACCTAAGAGTGTTTATGAAGCCATGATGATCCTTTCATGGCAAAAAGCTGTTGATGATGAGTACTGAGCTTTAATCAAGAATGGTACATGGGAGTTGGTGCCTGCTCTAGAGTATCAAAATTTAGTAGGATGTAAATGGTTGTGTAAAATAAAGAGGAATCCGGATGGGAGTGTTGCTAGGAATAAAGCTCGATTGGTGGCACAAGGTTTTTCTCAAACTGCTGGTTCAAATTATCATGAAACCTTCAGTTCTGTTGTTAAAGCCAACACTGTTCGTATGGTGCTTGCTGTAGTAATGTCTCAGCAGTGGAAAATTCGCCAAATAGATATGAACAATGCCTTCTTAAATGGCAAGCTACTTGAAGAAGTGTATATGAAGCAACCTCCTAGGTTTGAGGTTTGTGATTCTGAAGGTATCTTCTAGTGTGTAACCTAAAAAAATTACTATATGGACTTAAGCAAGCCCTTCGTGTTTGGTTTGATACACTTAAGAACTTTTTGACTGATGCATTGGGATTTTAAAGTTGTAAAGCTGATTCCTCTTTATTTTTTAAGAAAACCTCAACTGGATGTGTGTTTTTGCTTGTGTATGTTGATGATATACTTGTCACAGGAGCCCAAGAAATAGATATAACTACTATGATTCAAGCGTTGCATCAGCAGTTTTCTTTTAAGGATCTTGGGGATCTTCATTATTTCCTTGGTCTTGAAGTCAACAGAGGAGTGAGTGGCATGCATGTATCACAACAGATTTATGTTCGTGAGTTGTTGTAATGGGAAAACATGAACAATGCTAAGCTAGTGGCTACTCCAATGGTTTGTATACCTACATTGTCTTCACTCACTGGAACCAAGCTGTCAGATGGAACTTTGTATCGACAGATTATGGGCGGATTGCAGTATCTGTACTTAACTCGACCAGACATTTCCTTTGCTGTCAACAAGGTCAGTCAGTATATGCACTCTCCTCATGATGAGCATTGGTGTGCAGTAAAGATGATACTAAGATATGTTAAAGGCACTACTGATTTTGGGCTAAAGTTTCAACCATCTGCAGTTACCTTGACAGGCTTTTCTGATGCAAAAAATTGGGCAAGTTCATTGGAGGATAGGAAATCAACATTTGGTTACTGTGTGTATTTTAGAGCTAGTCTTGTTGGTTGGCCCTCTAAAAAGCTGACTGTTGTGTCTCATTCTACAACAGAGGCAGAATATCGAAGTCTATCCAATGCCACTTCTGAGCTTGCTTGGTTTCAATCTTTGCTTATAGAAATTGGAGTTATGTCTACTGGAGTGCCAACAATTTGGTGTGATAATGTGAGTGTTGTCTCACTTGCAGCAAATCAAGTTCTTCATGCTCGAGCCAAGTATATTGAGATTGACTTGCACTTTGTTCGTGATAGAGTGTTACGTAGTCAACTACATGTTAACTTTGTACCAGGGAATGATCAGGTTGCAGACATTCTTACTAAGCCTTTGTCTGCTGGGAGCTTTCAACGCTTTAGAGATCAATTAAATGTTATAGCTCTTACTGATTTTGAAAAAAAAAAAGTAGGGAGGATGTTAGATAACAACTAGCAGTTAACTGGTTTGTCAAGTTAGTTAGTATGTTAGTAGTTAGCTGAAGTCAACTGATTGTTAGCTAGGTAGTTATTACTCTGTTATGATAGTTACTACTCAATTCTGTATAAAAGCGGGCTAATGACTTATGCTAATCAAAATAAGAAAAATGATTTGTTTCTTTATGTGAGTTTCTGTCATTTGTTGATAACTGAGAATATTAAAATAAATGTTTTCCAACAAATTGAAAATACATTAAAAAAACCTTTTATACTTAAATAACACTAAGATAGTTGCAACTTAGCAAGCAAATGCCTCTAAAATAGTAGCAAAATTAACAATAAAATAAAAGTTAAACAATATCCAAACGATAACAACAAAATAGTAGCAATATAATAGCAAAATGATAACAAACAATAGTAAAACAGTAGCAAAACAGCAACAAAAATTTTTTTAGCCAGATTTGGGGGGGCCCGAGCCAAAAAATCTTACCCAAGGCCCGGCCCGTTTAGAAAACATACCTTATTTTTACCCTCGCACTTTTCAAGCCGGCCTTCGAGGCTAGGTGGGTGGCCCGACCCATGATCAGGTCTAGCTCCAAGTGACAATTCGATGATCGGTACGTTGGATCAATACGCATTGACGAGTAGAAGAACATACCTTAGATCCAAGTCGACCTAACGACCAATGTTGGAGATCAGAAAAAAAAAGCTGTTTGGATTTTAGTTCACAGGTTCATAATGTTCAAAGTTGTTTCATGAAAAAAACTAAAGTGTAGAGAAAAAGGGAAGGATGGAGGCGGTATGAAAAGACAACCATACAACAACGAGTTTAACAGCTTAGTGACTTAAATGAAAACTTTCGAATAGTTTAGTGACCATTTTTTAACTTTTTGAAGTTAAGTGACCTAAATGTAAATTTAATAATAGTTTAGTGACCTTGGGTATAGTTTACCTTAAAATTTTTAGTCTCCGAAACGGTGTTGCTTGATTCATGTCAATTAAAAATTTGCACACGTCTACTCGAACAAAATTCCCTTGCCTCATGTTTGTGCCCCTCCAATAAATTATTGAGATGTGGACTACATAATTATACACTGAGTTTTGTCGTCAACGTTAGTTACTCTCGAGTTTTCTCTCTAGATTAACTTGAACAAATCCTTTCCAAATCCATTAACCTGCTATTGAGATTGCAGGGTAATGAATCAAACAAAGTTGCGTAACTTCAGTGATAGCTTATCTTGGAGATTTTCTTTGGCTTGGATAATCCAATTTTCAATTAATTTTTTCATATTTGTTTTAACAAACCAAGTCTTCTTCGAATCAATTAACAAGATCTTCTTTCTTCGTTTTTTAATAGCACCATGGCTGGCTTTTAGCCTCCATTATTTCAAATATATGCATTTCTTTATAGATAACATAGCACAAAATCAAAAGGCAGAAAGAAAGTAGAAATACTTGAGATCCAACTATACTATTGCTTTATAATTTTCCCAGCATATGTAACAAGAAGATTAGATCAAAGGCAAGAACTACTAAAGTTTAATTGGCTTACTTCTCATAACTCCTAAAAGGATGTGTTTCAGTTGAAATTTTGGATGGTAATATTTTCTTAATTGAAAAGAGATGTTTGGTCAATAAAATTGCTTATAAATTACCAGATGTTGAAGCCATCAACTTTAGTTAAAGTAACTTTGAATAGTAGGTGAAGGAGATGGAGATTAATTGCTAGGTTTGGTAAAAGAAAGTCAAGTCCTTCCTCAATCCGGAGTTCAGTTAGTGTATAATTTATTGGAGGGTAGAGAAATTTTAATTTTTTACGTGGAATCCCAATATCTAAGAAAAAAAACACCAATCTCCCCCACAAATTTTCTTTTTATATTAACTTTTATTCGTATATCCGTAGAAAACCACATTTCTGTTATTTATTTTTTACTTGGACGAATTATTTATTTTTTAAAAAACTCAAAAGAAGACAACCGATCAAGAACCGCAATTAACCCTTTAAAATTTGACAAGACGAAAGAGTTTTTATGTACCGGATGTCGAAACCATTTTTTTTAAAAAAAGCAGGATCGACTTTAAAAACGAAAACGTGAGTCGCCACCAATCCCTTTTTGCTTAGGTGTGATTGGATCACCTTATAAAACATTTTATTTCAAAATATTGATTTTGGCCTACGAAATTCAAGAAAACGGGTTCGGAGTCGGTTACGTCATTTAGGAAGGATTAGCACCCTCGTAACGCCCAAAATTGGTACCGATTGATTAGTTATTGTCTTAATGTCGAAAATTCAAAAATTTGAAAACATGATTTCTTTAAAAACTTGAACAATTTGAGTTGGAACTTGAGATTCCTTTGTTCCGAAGAATACAACCATCACATCCAAAGACGTTAGGACATGATGTTTTAAACCCTCGTAACCAAAATCATCTCATGATTTACAAAATTCATTAAAAGATATTTAGTTATTTAGTCAAACGGAAAATCAAACCCAAAGACGTTAGAGCACTATTTCCCGAATTTCTAAACACAAAACATTGCTTTATTTAAGAAAAACTTTTGGATAAAATGTGGTAATTAAAGAAGATAGATATTTTTAAACAAAGATTTGAAAAAAAGTAACATTAAGTTATTACAAAAAAGTGCAATTTACTAAAGTTACAGATTATATTAACAATTAGCACTAACATAAACAATTAAGTAAAAGAATGACAAGCAATAATAATGTTAAGGTAAACAAAGATAATGGATTCAAAATTTTTTAAAAAATGAACAATCAAAATAAAAATATAGAGTAGATAATAGCAATTTTAAAAGAATCTATGAAAAAATTAAGAAAAAAAAATATTCACAAGATTAAATTCAAATAAAAATAATAATAACATAAGGTAAATAATATACTCAAAACAATTAATGAATATTATAACAATTTTTAGAAAAATGAAATAAAAAAAAAAAAACGATATGGCAAAATCTAAAATAGTTAATATATACATAATAAAATAAATAAATATATTTTAAATAAATAATATAAAAACTTTGAATAAAAATGTATAAGGGATAACTTATAATAAGTATATAATATACCATTTAAAAATAGATAATATACATATTTTAAATAAACAATATATGAAAAAATTTGCCTTAATAATAAAAAAATTTAGATGATGTACAACATACAAATTTTCAAATAATACATAATATGATTAAAGTTAAATAATATATAATATATAGATAATATATAACAAATAAAAATAATAATATATATGATAAAACAATTTAACGTAAATAGGGAAAAGCAAAAAAGAAAAACAAGTTTAAAATAATTAAAATAAATGAATAAATAATGATTAAGCAATTAAATGGATAAATAAAAAAAAGTTAAAAAACGCATAAGTCAACCTAACTCCCGCAATATGTGGACTCAATAAAATTCCTCCACCAAAATCTAACTTGAACGGAAGCAACTAAAAAAGAAACGAAGATGAGCGAAGAACAAAATAGGAACAAGCCACAGAAAATAAGAACGTAAAAGAGAGAAATTTGAGTGAATGCTCTCAAGAATTTTTTATTACTCAAAATTCAAGTTCTTTATAATGAAGGGAGAGGCCTCTATTTATAGTTGAGCCTCCCAAAATCCAACGGTACAGATCAATTACATCAACGGCTAAGATTAAAAGGTATCTACAAATTAAATCTCTAAGATTGCAAAATCATATCTTCTAAGATTGCATCCATATCTTCTAGGATTGCATATCATATCTAAGATTTGCATATCATATCTAAGATTGCATATCATATCTTCTAGGATTGCATATCATATCTAAGAATTGCATATCATATCTAAGATTGCATATCCTTGAAGATTGTGTTTCCATATACGTCAAGCTTGTAGTCCTTCAATCTTTTCAAGTAATGGGCCATTCCGATCGGGCCAAATGATATATTTTGGACTGGACTTGGACTTTGTTTTATTATTTTGGGTTTATTATTTTTGTATGGGCCCCAAGCTAAATTGGCCTATTACAAGCTGCCCTCTTTGCTCATTGTCGTGTACGAGAATGGAGCAAAGACTATAAAAGGACCAATTTTGCCCGGTCTTGTCGAGCCTTAACTTCTTGATCCTCATCTTCTTCAAGTAGTCTCTAACCCAATCAGAACTTCAAGGAGATTGAATCAGTAGCTTTAATCTTATTCTACTGCAACTTCGGGGAGATAAGACTCGCTCTTGTAGATTTAATCCATCCTCTCAGTAACCGAGGAAAGTGAGATTAGTATCTTTGATCTTGCTTCACCGCAATATTCGGGAAGACAAGATCTACTATTTTCTGGGTCTGCTCCGCTACAAACTCGGGGAGGCAAGCTAATATCTTCGATCCGCTTCCTACAACTTCGTGAAGATAAGATCTGTTGTCTTGATCTCGCTCCGCTACAACTTCGAGGAGGCGAAGCTAATATCTTCGATCCGCTTCCCGCAACTTTAGGAAGATAAGATCTCTTATCTTGATGCTCAGCTCCACAGCAAACTCAGGGAGACAGGCTAATATCTTCGATCTACTTTTTGTAACTTCAGGAAGATAAGATCTACTGTCTTGATGCGCTCCATCAGAATTTCGTGGAGGCAAAGCTAATATCTTTGATCTGCTTCCGCAACTTCGTGAAGATAAGATCTGCTTGTCTTCGGCCTCTTCACTGCAAACTCGTGGAGGCAAAGCTAATATCTTCAATTCGCTTTCGCAACTTCGGAAGATAAGATTTGCTGTCTTCGATCTGCTCCATTGAATTTCGTGGGGCAGAGCTAATATCTTCGATCTGCTTCGCAACTTCGGAAGATAAGATCTCGCTGTCTTCGATCTACTTCCTGTGCAACCGGAAGATAAGATCTCGCCGTCTTTCAGTCTCGCTCCGTTTCAACTTCGGGGAGGCAAGCTAATATCTTCGATCCGCTTCCTACAACTTCGGGAGATAGATCTTGTCTTCGCCGCTCACAGCAACTTTAGGGAGGTAGGCTAATATCTTCGATCTGCTTCGCAAATTCAAAAAGATAAGATCTGCTTGTCTTGATGCTGCTCTCACAGAACTTCAGAGACAGTTAATATATTTGATCTGCTTCCTGCAACTTCAGGAAGATAAGATCTGATGTCTTTAGTCTGCTCCGCTGCAACTTTAGGGAGGCAAGCGAAAAGCTTCAATCTACCCTACTACATTGTTTTACAGAGGACATAACCTGTAGAATGAGTATATGCTTATGTCGAATGATTAAGATGCCCTGATCGAAATGAATCAAATGCTCCTAATTAGACGCGCTATGATATATGAATGCAGAAATGTTATGAGCATGATTCCTACTTAAGGTGTTATCACTCATTTGTTCTTCATCCTCGTTCCTCTCGAAGTATCAATTATATTCTTCTCAAATAATTTGCCCCATGATAATTCTGAGTCCACTCCACTTGAACCTTGGGACATAAAGTTTGTACCTCCCACTGTAACTTCAGGGGAATAACATTTGGTTTCTTCCATTCCTCCTGTTACCACTCAGAGGTATAGAATTTGTATCGTCTTCAATCAATTTGATCTGTTACACCATTCCCTGGATGTAATGAACAGATGTATGTGCCTAAAATTTGCATGAATGCAGGGTATCATTTTTCTTTTCCCGATAATGATCCCCTTTTACACTTGGGTTGACATTGCTCGTCATTGGTCGAGATGGTATCACCGACGAAATGTCTTATCCAATAAAAATCTGAAGAGATAATTATCTTTCAATATTTCCATCCCTTAAGCTTGGTGAGTTCTAAACAATAGTCCTATTTCAGGTTCCTATACTATTTAAAAGCTTCCAGAGTAATATGCGAAACTCCTTTTATGAAAGTATTATTAGTCCATTAATCATTATTTCAATATAAAACGCTTGAAAAAGATCACAACAATGGACAAGAAGAAAATTAATCAGGAGCATAGCTCGAAACAAATAAGTTAATCATAGATAACCAAGGCAATAAAAGAAAATTGATTGGGGTGTATCTTGAAAAGAATAAAGTAATCAAAGATATCCAAGGCCATAAAAGAAAATTGATTGGGGTGTATCTTGAAAAGAATAAAATAATCAAACATAGCAAATTCAAAATGGGTAAGATAGAAGCTAGGTGCCCCAGATATCGCAGCCTGAGCTTCTCTATACAAACTTCTTGAGGACCATTTTGAGCTCAATACGTGTTTAGAGGATCTAGAGTACTTTGTCAATGCCCCAAGACGTAGCATACTTCCTTATTGTTAATCCAGGCATAGCAAGACTACCACATACCCTATCTTTGATCAAAATTTGAGCCGCCCTTTTTGGGTTTTCTACTAAACCCCTTTGGTCTCAAAGCGCCTTTATGGTTTTCGCCTTAGCCTCTCTTCCTTTTTTTTTTTTTTTTTTTATCTCAAGGCGCCCTTTGCGGGCTTTCACCTTGGCCTTTCCTTTTCAGTAAAATAGTTCTTGATCAAACTCGAATTTGCCAAATTAGGCAAGTCTTCGCCATCCGTCTCTTGGTCAATATCAATGCTCCTCTAGAACAGCCCTTTTTACTACATAAGGTCCTTCCCGATTTGGCATCCGCTTTCCTCTGAAATCCAACATCAGTTCCTCTTGTGGAATTCTCTAGGATGAACTTTTTTGTCGTAATCTTGTATCATCCGGCCGTGATGAGATAGCTTTTAACCTTTTTCCTTCGATTAGGTTCAATTGACAAAAAGCTTTCTATTCCGATGAGAAATGTGTTGCCCAAATAAGGTTCTAGCCGATGTTCGATAAGATAGAGGTAAATGATAACTTCTTTATGTCAATTTTTACAAGTCTCAGTCCTCTTTCCCATGATCTTTTTTTTTGCTGCCTTTACTGCACTGTGATATGGCGTCTGATCTTTGAACAAACTTCCAAACTTTTGACATTGTCCTTTTTAGCACTCTTTGTCGGCACCTGATCTCTCTCTTTTTTTTTAAGAATTTGATGGCTATCGACTTTGTAACATTGGCATATGAAGCAACATTCAATGTCAACTAGAAGCTTTTGACGAGATCGGCCCCATAACATCCATGCCCTACGTATAGTAAAGTTTGTGAAGAAAATGGAGGAGTCACATAAACCTCGTCTTTTTCAATTCAGTATTTACGGTATAACTGATGCAATCCCCTTCCATGGTAGACCAACAATGCCCGATCCTCATGTTTAGCCCACGTCTTAGTAGCCCAGGCATGTCCTAATATGATCGTGCAAAAACATCTTTGAATTCTTGAAAATAACTCAATGATGTCTCGCCTTATTTCTGTGATGAGCTAGGATACAATCTTCACCCCTTTTCTAGGCTCATAATATCCACTGACCCTTTGTAGAGTAGGATCTGTTTTTCATCTTGTTCTACCATTCTTAACAAATCAGAAGATAGGTTACAATCTCTGTCATCTTCAAAGCCCCGAGATCCCTCTAGACACATATCTTACTCGAAAGGAGACTCGAGTCGAGAGCGCAGTTGCTGCTCACATCGTTGATATCTGGAGACCTATTGTAGGTTCGAAGGAAGATTCCAAAGAATAAATGATCAAAGAATGATAATTTGTATGATATGATCATGAATGAATAATAAAAGAATATTTGAAAGAAAGTCCCCAAAAAATAAAAGAATCTATACATGGAAAGAATAAAAGAATATTTGTTTAAAAATATGCATTTTATTGAAATAAAAATTCTGGACACAAGCCTATTTCACAAAAGGGTTCTTATGCCTCTAGGCTTAAGGCAACAAGTTTGTTTTGAATATTACTCTAGATTAGCTCTAAAAATACAGGGATCTCTTCCACAATCCCATTATTCAAAACACTCCCAAGTATGCAAAGGCTTGGAAACTTCGTTCCCTGGTTCCCTCTTCGCTTTTGACTTCTTCAAGGAGTCACAACTTTCTTTTCTCCTCCTTCAATTATCACATTTCCTGCCTCGTCAAAGTGATCAGGTTCTGATGAAACGTCGAACTTCACGATTCTCATTTTAATGAACCTTTCGACCAACTTTTTAAACGTAGTATAGTTTTCAATTGAGTGACCTGTTATTCTCGCATGGTACTCGCATTGGGCATTCTCGTTATACCATTTTGGGAATGGAGGTTGCATGGGTTCCGAGTAGGACGAAGACACCACATGCACATCAAAAAGATTCTGATACAGCTCTTTATATGTCATCGGGATGGATGTGAACTAGAGCCTTTCTGCATTTGGCCTCAAATTAGATTCCTGCTTTGAAGAGCCTTGATAACTAGTGGTTACAGCCCTCGGATGGCCTACGGTGACTGATTTGGGATGCATGCTCAGGATACTCACTTCATTTTCCTTGTTTCTTGGGGCTGATCTTTTGGCGCTTTCTCCTGTGTCTATCCTCCCACTCCTTACCGCATTTTCAATCATCTCACCAGACATTACAATACCTGAAAAGCTTATGGTGGCATTTCCCAACATATGGTTAATGAATGAGGCTTTTAGAGTATTGATGAAAAGCATCATGGTTTCCTTTTCAAAAAGTGGCGGCTGAACTTGCATGGCAACTTCCCTCCATATTTGTGCATACTGCCTGAAGCTTTCATTCGATTTCTTCTCCATGTTTTGCAAGGTGATTCTGTCAGGCGTCATGTCTATCACATGATTGTATTGTTTCATAAATGCTTGTGCTAGGTCTCTCCAAGAATTAATCCTAGCACGGTTCAATTGGTTGTACCACCTGGACGCTGCCCCCACCAAGCTATCTTGGAACAATGGATCAACAATTGATCGTTATTAACATACCCAGTCATCCGTCTACAGAACATGGTAATATGGGCTTCAGGACAGCTAGTCCCATTGTACTTCTCAAATTCTGGCATTTTGAACTTGTGAGAGAAGCACCAAATCTGGAACCAAGCTCAAGTCTTTAGCATCAATTCCATGGTGATTATCAACGTTTTCCAAGGCCTTGAACTTCTCTTCTAACCATCTACAATGGTCCTCTAACTTCCTTGGTAATTCAATTCTCGTCCCTTCCCTTTTTGCTATATCTAAATCAGGGATAACAGGATTAGCAGGGTTATCTCCTGGGTTAGATCCTGAGCCAACTTGAAAATTCATGGGCACCCCAGTATCAGCTTGACCTTGTTGAGGCCTAATTGTAACAGATGGCTCTCGAGGATATGCTTCAGGTCGTGTTTGTGCATGCAGTGGGGTAAAACCCAGAGAATAATCCTTATTATCTTCTCCAGTATTAGTCATGAGACCTTTTGCCTTGTCCATTGCCCCATTCAGTAGCTGAGTCATTTGAGCCACCATATTCCTTTGGGATTCCATCATTTGTTCCCTCATATCTTGTTGGATCTTTGCCAACTGCTCTTGCAGCTGGTCTTGCATGTCTCTTTGGAACTGCTCAAGTCTTTGATCCATATCTTTCGTCTTAGCGCGAGTACCGTAACGATGTTTAGTTTCCAGATTAACTTTCTCTCTTTCTCTCTTTTTCTGAAATAACTTCAACAAATTAGGGTCCTTTTGTAAAAGTCTAATGCAAATGATGCAATACAATGCAGATGCATGGAATGAATGCAAAAGAAAGAGAGGCGTTGATTATGAATTCAATTTCATTAGAACAAATTTTCTAGAAAATAAATTCCTTTACATAAAACGGATATTTATACGACCTTTATATTTATACGGCCTTTCCCTTATATTCCAAGCGAAGACATTGATCCCTTTCTTCTTATCTGGATATTAAGGTCCAATCTCGCGAACTTTCTAATAAATGTCTCTACTAGCTCTTTTTACTTGATCTGGGCCGCGACTCACTGCTCACTTATTTCCACAATGCTCGTTAGCCTCTTCTAGAAAGCCGAGACGTGGTAATTCTCAAATAGTCTTTGTCGCCTTGAATCCTTGGGCAATAACGCCTTGTATTCCTTCACGGACTATCGCCTTCTCTCGTTGTGTTTACTTGGACCATATTCGGACGACTGTATAATAATCCACTTTATCAAGAAATCTATTTTCTCATGACAAACTCTTCTATTTAGCAATCGAATTTGAATCAACACCTCTTTTCTATGATGTGAATGCAATGCAATCAAAACAAAAAAGAGCACGTTAGCACAAGAGAAATAAATAACAAAATAGGGCACCTATCTGGGTGACCACTAGGGTTTGGCATAGTTCTACCTAGGGTAAGCCCTTAGGTTTTCTACATGTAGTTTAGCTCTAAAGTTTAGGTACCCGAACCAGCAGATTCTCGATCCTCACCCATTATAGGCTCATACGGACCGAAAGTTCGATTCAGGGAATACATTTTCCTATGGCCATGCGGAAGTGAAAACCTCACAAAGACATAGGTACAGATGTATCCCGAAAGCAATCCACTAGCCCATGCGGAGGTGAAAACCTCATGAAGGCATAGTTTCTCACTCCCACTTAAAGGTGCGACCACAACGGTCATGCAATGCAATGTGCGCAAGAAAATAACAATCATATGCAATGACACAAACAAGTGCAACAAAAGGATCGTAATTTTCAAATCAAATTTTCAAATCGAATTTTCAAATTTCCCACAAAAGGACAAAAATTAATCAATTTTACGACTTGACTTTCTTATTGGTCCCCAGCAGAGTCGCCAAGCTGTCAAAACCATTTTTTTGAAAAAACCAGGATCGACTTTAAAAAAACGAAAACGGGAGTCGCCACCAATCTCTTTTTGCTTAGGTGTGATTGGATCACCTTATAAAATATTTTATTTCAAAATATTGATTTTGGCCTACGAAATTCAAGAAAATGGGTTCGGGAGTCGGTTACGTACGAGGAAGGATTAGCACCCTCTTAACGCCCAAAATTGGTACCAGATTGATTAGTTATTGTCCTAATGTCAAAAATTCAAAAAGATTTGAAAACATGATTTCTTTAAAAACTTGAACAATTTAAGTTGGAACTTGAGATTCCTTTGTTCCGAAAGAATACAAACATCACATCCAGCACGTTAGGACATGATGTTTTAAACCCTCGTGTAACACCCTGGTTTAGGGGCTGTGCATATTGGGTATAAATCAAGTGTTAGTAGGTTTTTGGGAGTGCTTGGATGAGTTTTAGAGGTTCTAAGAATGCTTGGATGAAAGGGAAAGGATTTGGAAAATTTTTGATTGTTAGGGTATAAAGGGGAAAATGGGCAGGAAGGCCTTAAAAATAAATTGGGGGAGTTTTAAACACAAGAAAGGATCTGGCAAAGTGGCGTGGAGGCGCTACTTGGAGGTTGTTGGGCGCATGTTCGAGCTTTGGAGCAGCGTTTGGCATTTTTAATTTTTGGGTAAACGGCACGGGAGGTCTTATAAATAAATGGTGGGGTAAATTGGCATGGAAGTCAAAGAAAAGAGGTGGCTAGGGACGTGGAAGAGAGGGCTGCGGTAGTAGGTCCCGCGCTCGAACCGGCGAGTGGGGATTTTATCTTTTTCTGTTTTAGCGTTAGAAGGGAACTAAGGAGGGAAGGCCTAAAAGAAATTATGGCGCGTATCACAAACAACGCTTTGGCCCAAGTGGCACAGGGGCGTTACTTGGTGCATGGGTTCTAACAGTCCCATGTTCGAGACCTATGGGCAAGGCGTGGTGGTTTTTCTTTATTTTGCAAAAGAAAGGGCAGGCGAGTGGGCGGCAATAGGGAGGAGAGACTTTCTCTTTAAACTCTTAATTTTTATTTAGATAGTAGGATAATATGAGAGTTTTATTGGATTTTCTTTATTTGTTTAATTATAGTGATAATAAGAAGATAATCAAGGATAATGGGAGATAAATGAGGATATTATATGGATTATTAAGAGATTATTATTTATTAATAGGATTAATTCAAATTGTTTGAATTAAATTAAATGAATGGTCGGAGCAATTGGGGTAGATGGATGAAATTTGAACTCCCTGGTGGAGTAGTGTGACGGCAAGCTAAGGGGGGGAGGGTGCCAATGCTTATAAATACCACCATCCACCATCTTATTTTTCTTTTCCATCTCTCGCTTGCCAGAAAAACCTAACCCTATTTCCTTCTAATTTTTCTTTATTTTCTTAAACCCTTAGCCAAATTCTGATTACCTCTTCCATTATTTTTCTTTCACATTAGCCGAATTTCATTCCTTCCTCTTCTCAAGACTCCTAAACAAACTTCTTTCGAGTCCAAACTCACCATTGACCGATACCCCCATATTGAAGTGCCGCAATTCTCTTTTTCTTTTTGGTAGCATCTTGGCCGAATAGTAGAAGCGATATAGATCTCTTTGGATTTTCGTGGTCAATCGTTTTGGTGAAGGTAAGTTGTGCCGAAACTTCATGGGTTCCTTCACTATTCTTTGTCGACTCTTATTTAGGGGGTAAGTCTTGATTTTGCAGATGGCTAGCAAGACTTCTAAATGTTTTAGTAATCGATCTCTTCTAGGTACCCCAAGATCGTGAAGCAAGCGACCCAAGCCCCTAATCTCTAACATTCGATTTTGGTAAGATAAGGTCTATGTTGGGTTTCAAAAGCCAAAAAGCTTTGATTATGAGTAATGTTCATTAATCGATTATTTGGTAAAGCAGATTTGTGAATCGAGTCTTGTGGATAGTAGCAAAGAGTTAAAGGTAAGGTTTCGAGATCAAAAGATAAACCCTAGGATTTGTTTGGGTTGGCAAGAATAGGCCATGGTACTAACCATGTATTTGGCCGAATAGGCCTAAGTCCCTAACCATGCTTTTTGTCGATTATAGGACAAGAGATCTAGCGACGTAGATCGGATCTTCTGGGATCTAGGAATTTCGGTAGAAGCGGGTGTGTAAAAACTCATTACGCACTTTATTAATTTACATGATTCACTGTATTGTTAGTCACTCTTGTGGTAATGTTTGCTTATGGCATAATCATGGATTTCAGTAAGTCCCCTAACTTGTAATTTTTATATGTTTGCATGCCATCACATGATGTTTAATACTATGACATGATATATGAAATTTGATGTGTAAGCATGTGATGGTGGGATTGATGAGAGGAGGGGGAAGAATTATGGGTATGTCGTCGCTGGTTTTGACCACAAGATGGGTTGGCCCCATCAGTTATTGTGACCTATGGTCATCGGTGGTTTTGACCACAACGATTGATTATTTGCGACTAAGTCCCAGTGGTTTGGTACCACCAATGGTTTTGACCACATTTGATATATTGTGACCTATGGTCATCGGTGGTTTTGACCACACGCGATGGGTTGGCCCCATCATCGATTTGTGACTCTAAGTCATCAGTGGTTTTGACCACCGATGGTTTTGACCACACGGGATAGAAAAGGAGTATGGATGGTTAGGTTGGGTTGCATGTGCATGTTTATTAATGACTTGTGTATGAGTTATCTTACTGGGTGGGGATTACACACCGAGTCTTGGTGACTCACCCCTTTCCTTAACATTTTGCGGATGAGTAGATCGCGGAGATGGAGCCTGATGGACTCGAGGTGGCCATGTAGTGGACATTTTAATAGATGAACTTGGATTTTGTTTTATCTTATTTTTATGGTTGGTTTTGTTTTAATTGAGTTGTAATAAGGCCTCCTAGAATTATTTTATTATTACATGCTTTGAATATTTGTTTAAACTATTTAATTATGTTAATAATGAGTTCACATGTTTTTCCAAATCAAACGAAAAATGTTTTAAAAGTACTGTCAGGTACATTTGAAAACTATAAACAACTCGACTTAATAAATATTTTTTAAACAACACTAAGTATGGTTTTTAACAAGAGACTTGAAGTTGAAAGATTTTCGACAAAACTTAAATCGGTTTTAAAATGGTTCTCAAATTGTTTTCTCTGTAGCAAACCAAATTCGGTCGTAATGTTTGGGCGGGTTTGGGATGTTACACCTAAGTAACCAAAATTATCTCATGATTTACAAATTTCATTAAAAGGATATTTAGTTATTTAGTCAAGCAAAAATCGAACCCAACACGTTAGGGCACTATTCCCAATTTCTAAACACAAAACATTGCCTTATTTAAGAAAAACTTTTGGATAAAATGTGGTAATTAAAGAAGATAGATATTTTTAAACAAAGATTTGAAAAAAGTAACATTAAGTTATTACAAAAAGTGCAATTTACTAAAGTTACAGATTATATTAACAATTAGCACTAACATAAACAATTAAGTAAAAGAATGACAAGCAATAATAATGTTAAGGTAAAAAAGATAATGGATTCAAATTTTTTTAAAAAAATGAACAATCAAAATAAAAATATAGAGTAGATAATAGCAATTTTAAAAGAATCTATGAAAAATTAAGGAAAAAAATTTATTCACAAGATTAAATTCAGATAAAAAATAATAATAATATAAGGTAAATAATTTACTCAAAACAATTAATGAATATTATAACAATTTTTAGAAAAATGAAAAAAAAACGATATGACAAAATCTAAAATAGTTAATATATATGTCAAAACCATTTTAAAATCGAGTTTTGAAATATGGGGATCGACTTTTAAAAAACGAAAATGGGAGTCGGCACCAATCCCTTTTTACTTAGGTGTGATTGGGTCACTTTGTAAAACGTTTTATTTTAAAACATTTTGATTTTGGTCTATGAAAAAAACAAGAAAATGGGTTGGAAGTCGGTTACACGTCTGAGGAAGGTTAGCACCATCGTAACGCCTTGAGAAATTGATGCTGAATCGATAAAATCATGTCCAAATGTTTGAAATTTAAAAAGTTTAAAATAAGATCCTTTATTTGAAAATAAACCAAGACTACCTATCTCAAAGAAATAAGAATACCACACCCGATAAGTTAGGATCACGATGATCTCATGACTTCAAAGCTAGGTACATCTTTATTTTAGAAAATTCTTACCTTGAGATACAAAACATCACACCCAATAAGTTAGGATACAACGTTTTGAATTCCCAAGAATAAGGTTTTTATTTAAAACTTGAGATTTCTTTGTTCCGAAAGAATATAAACATCACATCCAACACGTTAGGACACGATATTTTAAAACCTTCGTAATCAAAATCCTCTCATGATTTATAAAACTTGTTAAAAGGATATTTAGTTATTTAGCCAAACGGAAAAATCACAACCCAGCACGTTAGGGCACTATATCCCGAGTTTCTAAATACCAAAACATTGTATTAATATAGTAATTTTTCAAAAAAAAATGTATTTATAAAACAATAAATAAATAACTATACAATGGCCATCATAAATAAATAAATAAAAGAATATGGGCGAATAAAATATATACATAAAACCATAAATATCAAAATAGAAATTACTAAATGAATATGAAAATTTTCATGCAAGATTAATAATAAACAAATAAAATAAATAAATAAAATTACATACTTATATGATATAAACAATGTAAACAATGCATAAATAAAAGGAATAGTATATAATGATTTTAAATAAAATAAAATATAAATAATATAAATGAAACATGTTTTCAATATAAATATATTTTATAAAGATAAAAATATGATATAATATAATACTATACAATGTATAAAATTTTTAAAATATATAATATAATAACTAATATATGAAAATAATATATAATAATATTAAGCAAAATAAAATAATAAATAATAAATATATATATATAATACACTAATTATAAATAAATAATATAAATAAAATAGATTAGATAATATAAATAAATTTTATAAAAAATAAAGTTTTAGAAATAATATAAATGTAACATAATAATATATAATATACAAAATATAACATAATAAAAAATAATATATAAATTATTAAACAAATAAAATAATATATATAATAATAATTAAATATAAAGATAATAAAATATATATATATAAATTTATATTATTAATAAATTAATATACAAATAATTTAAAATAAAAATTTTAAAATATTTCAATATAATAATATAATAATTTTAAAGAAAAAAAAAAAAAAAAAAGGTTTGAAAAATAAAGAAACCAGGATCAAATAATAATAAAAACAGATATAAAGGGGTCAAATTATAAATAAAAGGATATAAACGGACTTAATTACAAAACTGAAATTATGCGGAGGGACTAAAAGGATAAATTTCCCATTTTCTGAAAACACGCGGATCCTATTCGGGTCCCCGGGTCAACGTGCGGATCTGGCCTTTGAAACGACGTCGTTTTGCACTTATTAGGTTAAGTGAAAACGACGCCGTTTCCTCTATGTTATAAAAGTAAAATTTGGTTTAAAAAAATATATTTTAAAAACAGTTTCTAAAAAAAAACTTAAAAAGTGCTCTGAATGTTCTCTCCCTCCACTGCTGGAGTTTGGTCGTCGGATTCGGGAGCCTCTGTCCTACGCGCCATACGCGCCACCACTGACGGTGGCCGGAGGTACAAAAACCTCTGTTTTTCAAGCAGGTAATCCTCTTTTCTTTTTTCTCTTTTTAATATTCGTAAAAAAAATAATGTAGATAAAAAAATAAACAGAATAAAATATGAAAATCACCTTCGTTGAAAAAGAAAATTCTACGCTTTTATTTTTGTTTGTATTAGTGTATTCTCGTGTATATTTTTGTATCTCCCCCAATTTACATGTTTTTGTGAGGTTTATATAGCCTCAAAAATAAAAAGTGAAAAAGGAAATAAAGATTGGTTGCCATATTTTGCCATTTTTGTTGCGATTCTTTCCTCTTTGTGCAGGTGACGAAAACGCAGCAGTGATGGAGCACCATTTGGGCGTGGATTGAGGAGTGACCAAGGGCTGATGTGCGCTGGTGTTGCGGTGTGACGGTCGGGCTTGCGTACTGGAGGCGCAAGGAAAAGGGTGCTGCGGCGCCTAGGGTTTGAAACCCTAGGTTTCTGCTGGTTCTGCTTGGCTCTTGGGCCATTTTGGGCCTGTTTGAACTTGGGTCTGGTTGTGTGGGTCAGATTGGGTTAGTGGTTTAGGAATCGGTCTTGTAAGTGGGCTCAGGTAATTGGGTAGTTTAGGTATTGGGCTATCTGTTTGAGTTTTAGGTCTGTAATGGGACAATTTAAAAACATTTTTTTTATTTGGTTTATTTCAAAGCCCGGTCAAAATTGGGCTCTTACAGCTGCCCCTCTTTGTTCATTGTTGTGAAACAAGAATAGAGCAAAGACTATAAAATGACCAATTTTTCCCGGTCTTGGCCGAGCCTCGACTTCTTGGTCCTCATCTTCTTCAAATGGTTTCCAACTCCATTGCAACTTCAACGGTATTTGGAACTTCATCTTGATTTCGATAAGTCTGATAACTTCAATCTGCTTCACTGCAAACTTCAGGAAGGCAATATCCGCTATCTTTGATTTGCTCCACTGCAAACTCGGGGAGACAGGATCTGATGTCTTGAGTCTACTCCTTTGCTATCTTGAGAAAACTTCATTCTTGATTTGATCCACTAGGGATCAAAATCAAAATTTTAATTTGCTTCCTTACTATCTTCAGAAGACTTCATTCTTCATTTTGATCCACTAGGGAACAAAATCAGAAATTTTCAATTTGCTTCCTTACTATCTTGAGAAGACTTCATTCTTGATTTGATCCACTAAGGAACAAAATGCAAATTTTCAATTCTTGATTTGCTCCACTAGAGAACAAAATTTAAAATTTTCAATTCTTGATTTGCTCCACTAGGGAACAAAATCAAAATTTTCAATTCTTGATTTGCACCACTAAGGAACAAAATCTGAAATTTTCAATTCTTGATTTTGCTCCACTAGGAACAAAATCTGAAATTTTCAATTCTTGATTTGCTCCACTAGGAACAAAATCTGAAATTTTCAATTTGCTTCCTTACTATCTTTAGGAAGACTTCATTCTTCAGTTTGATCCACTTGGGAACAAAATCTGAAATTTTCAATTCTTCAGTTTGCTCCACTAGGGAACAAAATTTGAAATTTTCAATTCTTGATTTGCTCCACTAGGGAACAAAATGCAAATTTTCAATTCTTGATTTGCTCCACTAAGGAACAAAATCAAAATTTTCAATTCTTGATTTGCTCCACTAGGGAACAAAATCTGAAATTTTCAGTTTTGCTACACCTTCCTCTGAGGACTGTCTGTATATTTGAATGTATTATGGATGACTTTTTGCATGAATGCGAGAATGTCATGAGAATGATGATTAGGATGCATGATCAAAATGAATCTAATGCTCCTAACTAAATGATTTTAAGAATGACATTTGCATGAATGCGAGATGTCATGAAAATGATGATTTTTTTGAAAATGATTAGGGCGCAATGATTGGCATAAATCAAATGCTCCTAATTGGAAATGAGATAATGATCCTACGGGTTGTCATTGCTCATAGTTCATCAAGATTCTATCATCGATGCGCTACCATGCTTTCTCGTTAAATTGGTATCTTGGGCAGAAAACCCAAAGAAACAATCATTCCGTTCAGCAAGCTTGCCCCGTTGTAATTCCAGAGTCCCTTTCCTTGAACCTTAAGACATAGATATTTATACCTCCTACTGCAATTTCATGGGAATAATATTTGGTTTCTTCCATCCATCCAGTTATCACTTAGAAGTATAGAATCAACTTGGTCTATTACATCATCCATTGAGTATAGTAACCAGATGCAGAGTATTTTCTTCTCCTGAGAATTATCCCCTTTTACACTTGGCTTGACATTGTTCATCATTTGTCGAGAATAGTATCACTGATGAAATGTCCTATCCAATAAGAATCTGAAGAGATAATCATACTTCAATATTTCCCAACCCTTAGGCTTGGTGAGTTCTGAACAATAGTCCTGTTTCAGATTCTCATATTATTTAGAAGCTTCTAGAGTAATATGTAAAACTCCTTTTATGAAAGTGTTATTAGTCCATAAATTTTTATTTCAATATAAAATGCTTGAAAAAGGTCACAAAAATGGACAATAAAGAAATTAGTCAGGAACATAGCTCCGAGAAATAATTTAATCAAAGATAACCTAGGCAATAAAAGAAAATTGGTTTGGGTGTATCTCAAAAAGAATAAAGCGATCAAAGATAACGAATTCAAAAATGGGTAAGAATGAAGCTAGATGCCCCAGATATCGCAGCCTGAGCTTCTTTGTTCCAACTTCTTGAGGACCATTTTAAGCTCAATATGTGTTTAGGGGATCCGGAGTACTTTGTCGATGCCCCAAGACGTAATATACTTCCTCATTGCTAATTCGGACGTAGCAAGACTACTGTATGCCCCATTTTTTATTCAAAATTTGAGCCGCCCTTTTTGGGTTTTCAACTCAAATCCCCTTTGGTCTCAAAGCGCCCTTTGTGGGTTTTCGCCTTGGCCTCTCCTTTTTCCTTTTCTTTTTCTTTTTCTTTTCTTTTTTCTTTCTTTTTTTTGAGGCGCCCTTTACGGGTTTTCACCTTGATCTTTAGGTAAAATATTTCTTGACTGAACTTGGATTCATCAGATTGGGCAAGTCTTCGCCATCCGTTTCGGTCAATGTCAATGCTCTTCTAGAACAGGCCTTCTTTACAACATAAGGTCCTTCCCAGTTTGGTATCTGCTTTTCTTTGAAATCCTTTTGCAGAAGAAAAATCATTTTCAACATCAAGCTCCTTCATGGAATTCCCTAAGATGAACTTCTCTAAGCTCATATCATCACAGCGTGACAAATAACTTTTAACCCTTTATTCAATTAAGTTCAATCGACAAAAATACTTCAATTCCATAATGGGTAAGATGTTGCCCCAGTGAAGGTTCTGGCCGACGTTCAATAAGATAGAGGGTAGTGATAACTTCTTATGCCAATTTTTACAAGTCTTAGCCACCTTTCATTCTTTTTTTTTTGGCAACTTTTGTTGCACTGTGATATACTGCCTGATCTTTGGACCAACTGTAAACTTTTACTTTGTACAGTTATTTAAACGCGATCCTTTGTAGCATTCTGCTAACATCTTGATCTCTTTCTTTTTTTTTTTTTAAATTTGATGGCTATCGACCTTGTAACATGGAAATATGAAGCTACGTCCACTCTCTTAGCGAAGTAAACGATGATTATGTTGATGGGTCGATATTGGCTAAAAGCTTCTAACGAGATTGGCCCCATCACATCCATGCCCCACATATGGAAAATTTGTGAAGAACTGGAGTAGGCATATGAATCTTGTCTACTTAAATTTGGTATAGCTGATACCACCCCTTTCTATGTAGATCGGCGATGCCGATCCTCATGTTTAGCCCGCATCTTAGTATCCTGGGCATGTCCTCGATATGATCGTCTGAAAACATTTTTGATGTCTCGCATTATTTCTATAGCAAGTGGGCTTGATCTTCACCCCTTTCCTAGGCTCGCAATATCCAATGACCCTTTTGTAGAATAAGGTGCATTTTTTCATCTTGTTAAACCATTTTTAACAAGTCGAGAAAATATGTCATAATCTCTGTAATCTTCAAAATCCACAGAGATCCCCTAGACCCATATCTTGTTCAAAAAGAAGTCGATGAACAATGTCGTTCATGGCGTTGATATCCGGGTACCTAGGTAATGTGCGGCGAACAAATCCAAAGAATAAATGATTTTAAGAATGATTATTTGGATAGTATGGTCACAAATAAAGAATGAAAGAATATTGGTAAAAAAAATTTACAGTATGAAATGTAAAGAATAAAAGAATATGTTTTCAAAAAATGCATTTCATTGAAATATAAATTTCGGACACGAGCCTATTTAACAAAAAGAATTCTTATTACCTCTAGGCTTAAGGCAACAAGCATGTTTTGAATATTACTCTAGGTGCATTCTAAAAATACAAGAATCTCTTCCTCACCCCATTATTCAAAACACTCCCAAGTACACAAGGTTTGGAAACATTATTCCCCGGTTCCTTCTCCGCTTTTGATTTCTTCAAGGAGTCGCAACTTTCTTGTCTCCTCCTTCAATAATCACATTTACTGCCTCGTCGAAGTAATCGATTTTGATGAATCGTCGACTTCCACAACTCCCATTTTGATGAGCTTTTCAACCACTTTTTTAAAGCGTAGTGCGATTTTCAATTGAATGACCATTTATTCCCGCGTGGTACTCGCATTGGGTATTCTCGTTATACCATTTTGGGAGCGGAGGTTGCAATGGTTTCAATAAAATGGGGACACCACGTGTCGTCAAACAAACTTTGATATAGCTCTTATATCGTTATTGGGATTGGCGTAAATTGGAGCTTTTCAAAGTTTTACCTTGTCTTCGACTCTTGTCTCATTGACCCTTGTTGCCCAGTGGTAATCACCTTGGGTTGGTTATGATGGTTGCTTTTGAGTACCCTTTATTTTATGTACCGTATTATTCACCTCGTCATCCTTTTTCCTAGAAGTAGACCTTCTAGTGGTTTTCCTAACTTCAATCTTGCCACCCCTTATGGCATTTTCTATCATTTCACACCTATGACTATATCCGTAAAGCTTTTAGTGGTGCTTCCTATCATATGGGTGATAAAGGCACCTTTAGAGTGTTGATAAACAACATGGTGGTTTCCTTTTCCAGGAGAGGTGGTTGGACTTGCATGGCAATTTCCCTCCATCTTTGTGCTTATTGCCTGAAACTCTCGTTTGATTTCTTTTCCATGTTTTGCAACATGATTCGGTCAGGCGTCATATACGTGACATGATTATCTTGCCTCATGAAGGCTTGAGCTAAGTCTCTCCATGAGCTAATATTAGCGCGCTTAATTGATTATACCATCTAGAAAGTTTGCTCCGTCAAACTATCTTGAAAACAATGAATCAAGAGTTGATCATTGTTCACATAACCAGTCATGCGCCTACAGAACATAGTGATATGGGCTTCAGGGCAAGTAGTTCCATTGTACTTCTCAAATTCTGGCATCTTGAATTTATGAGGAAGTACGGATCGAGACAGGACTCAAGTCCTTAGCGTCAATACCATGATGATGGTCACATTCTCCAAAGCTTTGAATTTTTCCTCCAACCACCTAAAGCGATCCTCTAACTTCCTTGAAGATTCAATTCTTATTCCCTCTCTCTCTTCTATGTCCAAATCAGGGATAACGGGGTTGGCAGGGTTATCTCCTGGGTTAGATCCCGAGCCCACTTGAAAGTTCATGGGTGGTCTAGGATCAGCTTGCCCCTGTTGAGGCCTAATCGTGATAGGTGGCCTTTGGGGATACTCCTCCGGTTGTGTTTGCACATGTGGTGGGGTGAATCCCCTAGGAAAGTCCTCATTGTCTTCAGCATTAACTAGGGAACCCTTTCCCTTTTCCATTATCCCACTCATCATCTGGGCCATTTGGGCCATCATATTCTTTTGGGCTTCCAACATCTGGTCCCTCATCTCTTGTTGAAGCTTTGCCATCTGTTCCCGCATCTGGTCTTGCATATCTCTTTGGAATTGCTCCATTCTCTAGTCCATTTTCTTTAACTTAGCTCGTGTACCGTAAGGGTGTTCCGTTTCCAGATTTTATCCTATAATTTAAACTAATTAGACTCTTTCTATAAATTTGAATGCATATGATGTTATGTAATGCAAATGCATGAATGCAAACAAAGAGAGGCGTTGATTCTGAATTCAGTTACATTAGAAAAACTTTTCTAGAAAACAAATTTCTTTACATAAAACGGATCGCATACACGGCCTTGCCCTTATATTCCAAGAAAAAACATTAATACCCTTCCTCGCAAAGGTAAAATCTCGCAAACTTGTAATAAATGCCTTCACTAGGTCATTTTTGCTTGATCTGGGACGCGACTCCCTGCTCCATAATACTCGTTAGCTTCTTCAAGAAAGTCAAGACGTGATGATTCCCGATTTGTCTTTGTCAACTTGAATCCTTGGGTAATGAAGTCTTGTATTCCTTCACCGGCTATCAGTCTTCCCTTATTGTGTTTACTTGGACCATATTCGGACGAGACCATATTGTAATCCATTTTATCAAAAAACCCATTTTCTTATGACAAACTTTTCTATTTAGCAATCGAATTAGGAATCAACACCTCTTTTCTATGATGTGAATGCAATGCAATCAAAACAAAAGAAAACCCGTTAGCACAGGAAAAATAAATAACATAGAACCTATCAAGGTGACCACTAGGGTTTGACATGGTTCTACCTAGGGTAAGCCCTTAGGTTTTCTACATGTAGTTTAGCTCTAAATCTGAGGTACCCGAATCAGCAGATTCCTCGATCCTCACCCATTATAGGCTCATATGGACTGGTTCGATTCGAGGAATACATTTCCCTATGGCCATGCGGAAGTGAAAACTTCACGAAGACATAGGTGCGGATGTATCCCTGGGCGATCCACTAGCCCATACGGAGGTGAAAACCTCACGAAGCCATAGTTTCTCACTCCCACTTAAGGGTGTGACCACAACGGTCATGCAGTGCAATGCAGAGAAATATATTTAAAACCGCATGCATTAAAAGGATCATATTTTTAAAATCAAAATTTTAAATTTGAACAAAAGGATATGAAATTATCAATTTTACGGCCTGACTCTCTTAGTGTCCCCAGTGGAGTCGCCAACTGTCGAAACCATTTTAAAATAGAGTTTTGAAAAATGGGGATCGACTTTTAAAAACGAAAATGGGAGTCGCCACCAATCCCTTTTTACTTAGGTGTGATTGGGTCACCTTGTAAAACGTTTTATTTTAAAACATTTTGATTTTGGTCTACGAAAAAAAAAACAAGAAAATGGGTTCGGAAGTCGGTTACGTACAAGGAAGGGTTAGCACCATCGTAACGCCCAGAAATTGGTACCGAATCGATAAAATCATGTCCAAATGTTTGAAATTTAAAAAGTTTAAAATAATATCATTTATTTGAAAATAAACCAAGATTACCTATCTCAAAGAAATAAGAATACCACACCCAGTAAGTTAGGATACAGTATCTCATGACTTCAAAGCTAGGTACATCTTTATTTTAGAAAATTCTTACCTCGAGATACAAAACATCACACCCAATAAGTTAGGATACAATGTTTTGAATTCCCAAGAATAAGGTTTTTTATTTAAAACTTGAGATTTCTTTGTTCCGAAAGAATATAAACATCACATCCAACACGTTAGGACACGATATTTTAAAACCTTCGTAATCAAAATCCTCTCATGATTTATAAAACTTGTTAAAAGGATATTTAGTTATTTAGCCAAACAGAAAATCGCAACCCAGCACGTTAGGGCACTATTTCCTGAGTTTCTAAATACCAAAACATTGCCTTAATATAGTAATTTTTCAAAAAAAAAATGTATTTATAAAACAATAAATAAATAACTATACAATGTGTAACACCCCAAACCCGGCCCATTCACTACGATCGAATTTAAAATGCCACTGCGAAACACGTTCGAAAATATTCTTACTTAAGAGTAAAAATAGTTAAAAATTTGTTTCCTTTAATAAAACCTTTTAAGTGACTTAAAATATTCCGAGTAAAAATTAAATTATTATGAAAACACCGGATTCAAAACTTTATTATACACACTTAAGAAAATGAAATCATTTGCAATCAATATTTAAATTGTCAATCCATAATAAATATAATAATTAAACTTAATGAAAAATACTTAAACAACCTTAAATACTTTAATGGGCCTTATTACAATAAAGACTTAATCAAAATACTGAAACTATAAATACTTAATTAATTAAATTATCTTACTGCATGGGCCACCTCATATCCACTCCAACCCGGTCCGATCATCATATCACTGCGATGTTTGATAAAATATTTGGGTGAGTCACACGGACTCGAGTGTGTAATTAATCCACTGAATTCCACCCACATGTTAACCATGTATTAACCCATTTATCGGATAACAAAATAGCATACTCACATATTAACACATTCGGGCTTGGCCCATATTCATATCACATTCATCCAATAGGGTAGTTACCCACAAAATTTCCATATCTTTGAGCTTAGCCCATTTCCACACCGATCCACATATCAAGCTGGCTTGGCCCACTTCCACATTAAATACTCATATCACATTAATCCACACATCATATACAATTATGCAAAATGCACCCAACCCAAACCTAGGGTCCATCCTCTACACACCCCCAGTATCCGACCTACCACACACGAGGGGATTATCAAATCACCCTCTCCTTTTTTTACTCCAAAGGCAATCATGCCGTCCCACGTGCAATTAAGCACAATAATCCACAACGCGACCTCGATCAACACCAATCCACGATGTAGCCGTAGCTAACACCAAAACCACGATGGGACACATAGTCACTCATCAACCACGATATGGCACATAGCCGATATCAACCACGATGAGGCACATAGCTACTCATCAAACCACGCGAACTTAATCGCGAATTAATCCACAACGTGACCTCGGTCCAACGTCAATCCATGATGTAGCTCAAGGCTAACATCAAACCACGTACTCGAAGTACACCCGTACCTTCTTTCATATCCCAACCCATGCACATGCCACATAAAATAATGATACAATGTAATGATGCATGAGCATGTTCATCAAGCATATTATCACATTCATATTAATAATCACATATCATCGGGTTTGGTACTTACAGGATTATCGACATACCCCTTGAGGGTATCCTTATCATAATTTCCACTTTGCACTAGTTAGCACAATTTTAACACATACGGATATAACACAAAAACTTCAAAAACGGTGGGTTAATCACACACCGACTTTCTAGCGAAATTCGAACTACTCGAATCTAACACGATCTAGAATCCCGATACTGCCTTACTTGTCGATTAGCCCCTAAAAATCATAATACACAATCGGTCATACCTAAACTTATAAAATGGCCTATGGCCAAATACCACATTAACTCACCTTGAGTAGTCGAATCCAAGAGGCTCTTCTAAGACTCCTTTACGCAGGCACTATTGTTGCTTGTGAAGACTAAATGAGAATAGGTCGGCTCTTTTATGGTGAAGAAGAAAACACAAAAGTAGAGGGAGTTTACTGCCTAGAAGATTCGGCTAACAAAAATAAAAGAAAGGAATTGGGAAAGGGATATAGATTCGGCCAAGAACAAATAGAAAAGAGGAATGAAACATAAGCGGCTTTGCACAAGGGAAAAAGGGCACTAATGGGAAAAAGAAACTAAATTCGGCACCCCTATTTATACTATTCAATTTCGGCACTCCTACCTCCTCTCAAATTCCACTTCCTTCTCCTATAATAACTCTTGAACACATATTCAAAATATATAAAATAAATCTATACTAATCTTCTATTTATCAACTTAAAATAAATCCACCTTAATTAATAGAATAAAAATTATCCATCATTAATCCCTTATCAAACTCCTAAATCATCTCTTATCACCTCTTCAAAAACAAATAAGATAAAATAAAAGCTTTATCTCCTCTTTATCTCTTATCAATCATTCAAAAATCAATAAACTAACAACCCCCTTTATCCATTATCACCCCTTCAATTTAAAATACAAAATAAAAAATAAACTAATATTAATCTACCCCTCAAAATAGAATTCTAAAAGGATTAGACCAAATCAGCTTAATCTTTATCTATTGAAGCTCCCATGTGCCGTCTCTTGCCTTCCAATTTCTTTGCAAAAATCAAAATAAAGTAAAACACCCAAATCTGCTGCCCATAGGTCACAAACATGAGACCTGCTAGAACCCATCTTTGCGCAGTGGCGCCCCGAGCCATTCGGGCAAAGCGTTTTTGTGATATAATCCACCCAAAACATCTTTTCACACCTCACTCCCCAGCTCCCTTGTCTCACGCCAAAACCAAAAATAAAACCCATGTGCTTCCCATGCTATTCGAACTTGAGTCCCTTGCCAAGACCCTCAAGTGGCGCCCCAAGCCACTCCACCAAGCTGACTTTCTTGTCCACCATTGCCCACAACATCCTTTTAACCCTCCTTAACTCAGCCCCTTCCTTTTTAACGCCAAAACCCAAAAATAAAACACCACTTGCTGCCGCCGTGCTTCGAACCCAGGCCCTTGTTGACGTTATATCCAGCCCCTAAGTGGCGCATGGAAGCCACTTTACCAAGGCATTTCTTATGCCATAAACCCCAACAACTTTTCTTAAAGGCCCCTTAGCCTAGCTCCCCTTTTTAACTTAAAAACCAATAATTGTCCAAAGCTCTCTTCCATCCTAGAATTTTAAAACCCTTAATTCACTTCCAAGCACCGCCAAAACCTACTACTCATGAATTATGCATGTAACACCCCAAACCAGGCCTAAGCGTTACGACCGAATCGGCATGTCACATGAAAGGAATGTCTAAAAAGCGTGCATTCGTTAAAAGCTCATATTTTTATAGTTGTGGTGAGAAATCGAGTTTAAGTAATTTTGAATAAGAAATGGTTTATTATCATTTTAGGAAAATCCCATATTGATCATTTAATAATAAGCAATAAACAAATTGAAAATTTGAAACCAAATAAAATACCCAAGGCCTTATTACATAACAAAAACTCAAATAAAAATAAGTCCAAATAAAAGAAACGAATTTACGAGTAAACATATGTATGGCCTCCACGAGTCCACCTCGGCTCCCAAATCCAGCGATCTAATGATTACCTGCAAAATTTAACTAAGGGGTGAGTCATCGAGACTCGGTGTGTAAATCCCCATCCAAAAGGCCCTTATACAATTTCATATGAAAATATGCATATCATGCACCCAAACCTAGCCATCCGCAACTCCTTTTTCTACCCGTGTGGTACCAAACCACTGGTGGTGCCAAACCAACGGTGACTTAAAGTCACAATATCCGTCAATACATGTGGTGCCAAACCACTTTGGTGGTGCCAAACCACTTGGTGACTTAAAGTCACAATATCGAGTCAATACATGTGGTGCCAAACCACCGGTGGTGCCAAACCAGCGGTGGTGCCAAACCACTTTGGTGACCCGAAAGTCACAAAGCAAATGATGGGGCCAACCCATCCGTGTGATACCAAATCACCGCGAGGCGATCCCATATCTCAAAGTGGGGCCAACCCACGGTGGTATTAACCACGAGGGGCGAGTCGCTATGAGGTGCCAAACCTCCGGAGGTGCCAAACCTCACGGTGACCGTAGTCACAATGTGGTACCAAACCACCGGTGCCCGTCGACACGAATATCATCGCCCCCTCCACTCATATAACCCATGCAATATGACATAATAATTAGTGTATGCGTTATGTCATGTATGCTGAACATATATCAAATATAAGTATAACATGAATTACCATCATAATCGAGATAGACATAAAACAACATAATCACCTAATCAACCTCTGGCGGGTATAACCGTAATTTTACCTACCAAGGGCATTTTCAAGTAATTTACCCACCAAGGGTATATCGGTAATTTACCCACCAAGGGCATTTTCGTAATTTACCCACCAAGGGCATTTTCGGTATTTACCCTTGGGGATATTTTGGTAATTTACCCACTAAGGGTATTTCGGTAATTTCGTTACTGGAATGGCCTTTCCAAAGGCCCAGTGTCGCCCGGGCGACCAACTACCATTTCGGTCGAAATGGACTATTGGGCCTAAAGCCCAATTTCGGCCCATTCGAGCCCACACGCTCGCGTGGCCCACCTAACACAAATCTAGCCACGTTTATGAGATTCACCTAGTCTAGTTCACTATATACTACACCATCATACATTTTACTATATTGGGCCACGGGCCCATTGGGCCCCCATCGGCCATCGCGCGGCTGACCCAACCCACAAGAATACTCACGATGGCCTCAACTATCGCGTGAAGCCCCACACGCGTGCGCTCGCACGCTCGTGTGGCTACTATTGTCGTGGCCAAACCTTCTAGCATTTGCCGCTCTGACCTAGAGTAGAGAGTTACACACTGATAGGACTGCGGTGTTAATCAGCGCTCGACCACTCCTGTGCCCAAACGCCTTCCAAGGTGTGTCAACCCTCCTCTGGAATGCTCTTTATATAGCTAGCTCTTCACCTTCCTTCTTTGTATCTTTCCGATGTAGGATCCCTTCACATCGATGAGTTTAAATTCAAGCTGAAACTCTTCCCGTCAGACATAAAATAAATACTCCTTGCTTCTCATGAGATTCGAACCAGGGCTCCCTTGCAACATAATCCACGTTGCTAGCCACTTGGCCACAAGCTCCTCTTGTGTCTTAAACCATGCGCAACTAAATATAAATCTATAGCCAAATTCTGAGGTCCAAGTAAAAAGAAAACCAAAATGCAAAAGCCAAGACTTGAACCTTGGACCTCCTTCCTTCCTTGTGGCGTCACCCCCTTGTCTCTTATGTGGCGTCACTTTGCCACTCCACCACACACTCCACTTGTGTCATTTTCCTCTACATTTTATTCTTAAGGCCTACCTGCCAACTTCCAGGGTTTTTTTTTCACCTAAAACCAAAATTTCCCCAAAGCTAATATTTGATCCGGGACTTCATAGAAGCCCTCTAACATTCAAAATAACTTACCTAATAAGTCTAACTTGCATTAATGCCGTTCTCAAAAATTTAAAATCAAGGCCCATTGGGCCCAATCCTACTAGGCCCAATTTCGGGATGTTACAATGCACGAACGCATAACCCCTAATCTAGGATGTTACACAATGGCCATCATAAATAAATAAATAAAAGAATATGGCGAAATAAAATATATACATAAAACCATAAATATCAAAATAGAAATTACTAAATGAATATGAAAATTTTCATGCAAGATTAATAATAAACAAATAAAATAAATAAATAAAATTACATACTTATATGATATAAACAATGTAAACAATGCATAAATAAAAGGAATAGTATATAATGATTTTAAATAAAATAAAATATAAAAATATAAATGAAACATGTTTTTCAATATAAATATATTTTATAAAGATAAAAATATGATATAATATAATACTATACAATGTATAAAATTTTTAAAATATATAATATAATAACTAATATATGAAAATAATATATAATAATATTAAGCAAAATAAAATAATAAATAATAAATATATATATAATACACTAATTATAAATAAATAATATAAATAAAATATATTAGATAATATAAATAAATTATATAAAAAGTAAAGTTTTAGAAATAATATAAATGTAACATAATAATATATAATATACAAAATATAACATAATAAAAAATAATAATATATAAATTATTAAACAAGTAAAATAATATATATAATAATAATTAAATATAAAGATAATAATATATATATATATAAATTTATATTATTAATAAATTAATATACAAATAATTTAAAATAAAAATTTTAAAATATTTCAATATAATAATATAATAATTTTAAAGAAAAAACAAAAAAAGGTTTGAAAAATAAAGAAACCAGGATCAAATAATAATAAAAACAGATATAAAGGGGTCAAATTATAAATAAAAGGATATAAACGGACTTAATTACAAAATTGAAATTATACGGAGGGACTAAAGGGATAAATTTCCCATTTTCTGAAAACACGCGATCCTATTCGGGTCCCCAGTCAACGCTACGATCGGCCTTTGAAACGACGTCGTTTGCACTTATTAGGTTAAGTGAAAACTACGCGTTTCCTCTATGCTATAAAAGTAAAATTTGGTTTAAAAAAAACATTTTTAAAACAGTTTCTAAAAAAAAACTTAAAAAGTGCTCTGAATGTTCTCTCCCTCCACTGCCGGAGTTTGGTCATCGTATTCGGGAGCCTCTGTCCCACGCGCCATACGCGCCACCACTGACGGTGGCCGGAGGTCCAAAAACCTCTGTTTTTCAAGCAGGTAATCCTCTTTTCTTTTTTCTCTTTTTAATATTCGTAAAAAAAATAATGTAGATCAAAAAATAAACAGAATAAAATATGAAAATCACCTTCGTTGAAAAAGAAAATTCTACGCTTTTATTTCTGTTTGTATTAGTGTATTCTCGTGTATATTTTTGTATCTCCCCCAATTTACATGTTTTTTGTGAGGTTTATATAGCCTCAAAAATAAAAAGTGAAAAGGAAATAAAGATTGGTTGCCATATTTTGCCATTTACATTGCGGTTCTTTCCTCTTTGTGCAGTGTGGCAGCGGTGATGGAGCACCATTCGGGCGTGGATTGAGGAGTGACCAAGGGCTAATGTGCGCTGGTGTTGCGGCGTGACGATCGGGCTTGCGTACTGGAGGCGCGAGGAAAAGGGTGATGCGGCGCCTAGGGTTTGAAACCCTAGGTTTCTGCTGGTTCTGCTTGGCTCTTGGGCCATTTTGGGCCTGTTCGAACTTGGGTTTGGTTGTTTGGGTCAGATTGGGTTAGTGGTTTAGGAATGGGTCTTGTAAGTGGGCTCAGGTAATTGGGTAGTTTAGGTATTGGGCTATCTGTTTGAGTTTTAGGTCTGTAATGGGACAATTTAAAAACATTTTTTTTATTTGGTTTATTTCAAAGCCCGGTCAAAATTGGGCTCTTACAATATACATAATAAAATAAATAAATATATTTTAAATAAATAATATAAAAACTTTGAATAAAAATGTATAAGGGATAACTTATAATAAGTATATAATATACCATTTAAAAATAGATAAAATACATATTTTAAATTAACAATATATGAAAATTTTTGCCTTAATAATAAAACAATTTAGATGATGTACAACATACAAATTTTCAAATAATACATAATATGATTAAAGTTAAATAATATATAATATATAGATAATATATAACAAATAATAATAATATATATGATAAAACAATTTAACGTAAATAGGGAAAAGCAAAAAAGAAAAACAAGTTTAAAATAATTAAAATAAATGAATAAATAATGATTAAGCAATTAAATGGATAAATAAAAAAAAAGTTAAAAAACGCATAAGTCAACCTAACTCCCGCAATATGTGGACTCAACGAAATTCCTCCACCAAAATCTAACTCGAACGGAAGCAACTAAAAAAGAAATGAAGATGAGCGAAGAACAAAATAGGAACAAGCCACAGAAAATAAGAACGTAAAGAGAGATAAATTTGAGTGAATGCTCTCAAGAATTTTTATTACTCAAAATTCAAGTTCTTTACAATGAAGGAGAGGCCTCTATTTATAGTTGAGCCTCCCAAAATCCAACGGTACAGATCAATTACATCAACGGCTAAGATTAAAAGGTATCTACAAATTAAATCTCTAAGATTACAAAATCATATCTTCTAAGATTGCATACCATATCTTCTAGGATTGCATATCATATCTTCTAGGATTGCATATCATATCTAAGATTTGCATATCATATCTAAGATTGCATATCCTTGAAGATTGTGTTTCCATATACGTCAAGCTTATTGATGGACCTTCAATCTTTTCAAGTAATGGGCTATTCCGATCGGGCCAAATGATATATTTTGGATCTGACTTGGACTTTGTTTTATTATTTTGGGTTTATTATTTTTGTATGGGCTCAAGGCTAAATTGGCCTATTACACTGAAATTACTAAAACAAAGCTGTCGAGAAACGAAGTCGCCTTTCAAAAATATCAAAATGTTAAAAGTTATTTTCAAGGTTATGAGAAATTGCCAATTGTTAGGACTGTTATTTTTATTTTATTTTTTTTTGGAATATTTGTATAGAAATTAGTAGATATGTCGTATTTAGCATGCAACTTAAAGCCAGATGTATATTTGTTTTTTCTTTGTAGTTGATGTTGCAGATAAGCTCTCTTTATAGGACTCTGCATGCAGTCACTGTATTCAGCTTCATGTAGACGATTAATGTCGTGTGCAACACTACAATGACTGAAAGTCTCTGGTTTTGAAAGCAGAAAAAGACCCTTGAACAAATATTGCAGATTGGGTACGTGGAATCTATGAAAATGTTGATGATCGTGATATATATATATATAAATATTTGTTGGGGACCGGCCGTGTTAGACTCTCAACACGTCATGTATTGATCTTAGTAGTGATTTTGTCACTTGTATTACAAAATGAAAATGTCTTATCAAATGAATGATAAAATGACACACGAGTATCATGTCGAGAATTAAAATCCAACCAAATGGAATTCAGTGAATCAGAGTACTGGTATAATCCAATCCTTTACAAAAGTTTGAAGTTGTAGTTGTAGTTGTTGTGATATTGTCAGTTATTAAAGACCATATAGGATTTATGTTGTATGTTATGGGAAAATTCAATTTGGGTTAGCTTGAACACGTAATGTAATCTCAGATGTGCAATTATGGTTCATTAATGTCTTCTCTCATTACTTAGCTATCTTGAAAAAGACAGTTATATGGAATCGGTTACCTTTTATATACCATGGTAAAATTTTGTCTATTGACAAACAAACCTTTTCGATTCAAATAATTCTGTGCTTAATGATAAAATTGATGTCTTTTAATTTTAATCTGAATATACTTTGATTATTAATTCATTTATACTATTTATAGTTATTCTAATGTATGTTATTATCTTTCTTCAATAATTTTTGTTATGAAATCTTAGGATTACACTCTGGCCCATGGTTAAAGGTGTTTATGGACTAGGTCGAGCGTGGTCTATGCATGATATTAATATATTTTATGTTGTCCATGCTTGGCCTAACCTAAAATATGGGTCTAAAATTTTGCTCAAATTTGTCCATATTTATAAATAACTAACCTAATCTCTTTTAGGTTACATTTACATATTATTTTTAAATATTTTTAAATATATATTTATATTATTTTAAAATTAACATTTAATAATTTTATATATTTTTATTTATTAAAATTTTATATATAGTCACCTTAACAATTTTAAATGTTTATGTAGTTAGCTCATTTTGCCCGGCCCATTTTATTCGAAAAAAGAAAAACAAAATAAAAATATATAAAAATGTCCAAAGATCCATTTACTGATTTAACCAATAAACCCGAGCCCAATTACCTATCTAGAGGCTCAATTCCTAAACTCGCACATCCCAAACAATTGACCCAAATAGACTTAAACTAACCCAACCCCAAGACCCGGGACATACACACGCCCAAAGGGCCCCAAGTGTTAAATAGAAATGCAGATGAGCCTAGGGTTTCGGAAACCCTAGGCGCCGCATAATCGACTCCTCGTGCCCAAAGACCCTCCATCGCGCCGCAGTCGCACCTAGTCATTGCCGCGCTCATCGTCACCGACGCAAACAAGGAAAGAGCACCACAAAGAACGGAAAGAAAGAAATAACAAAAAAGGAAAGAAAATATTTGTGATTCATTTTAACAAATCAGTAAAAAGAGGAGATATGAATACACGAGAAAAAGTAATCAGAAATAAAAAGAACGAATCTTTTGCAATACAAAGGTGATTTATATTCGGTTTTAGGTTATTTTTATTTTTGTTTCATGCATGTTTGATTTACCAAACAAAGATTTAAATAAAAAAACAAACGACGAAGATTCTCACCTTGCGCTTGTGCTGTAAGTGACTGGCGCGTGAGGCGCGCGTCTTGATGATGGCCGGAGGTCGATGACCGAGAGGCGAGCGATTTCTTAAGGCCTCTGTTTGTTTTTTTTTTTTAATTTTGCGTTAAAATGAATTTTTAGGCGAAATTGGCTTATATAGTTAACAGGAAACAACGCCGTTTTGGTTTAATTTAATAAGCCTAAAACGACGTCGTTTCAAAAGACGACCCGCGCGTTGACCCGAAAACCCGGGGAGGATCCGCGTGTTTTTTGTTTAATGGTCTAATTTCCATTTCGATCCTTCTACAATTTAATTAATTTTAATTCAGTCCAATTCGCATTTTTATTTTTTTATTAAATTAGCCCTAAACTTTGCATTTTGTTTCAATTAAGTCCTCGAGCTACTTAAAGGACAAGAACAGAACGGCGTCGTTTTGGGAAGAAGGCATAATTGCCAAATGAATCCCTACAGTGTAACACGCGTTTTAAATTAGTCCTTTTATATTTATTTTAATTTTTATTTAATCCCTGTCTTTTTAAAACCTTTTTTATTTTATTTAATTTCAAATTATTTTAACATTATCTTGAAATATTTTATTATATTAAAATTTCTATATTTTTATTATTATTTGTATATTAATCTATTAATAGTATAAATTGTATATATATATTTTATTCTTTTACATATTATCTTTATACTATGTATTATTTCATTATTTATATTATATATGTTAATTTGTATATTAGTTATATGTTATATATATTTTTAAATTTTATTATTATTATATTATATATTATCTCTAAAATCTTATTTTATATAAAATTTATTTATATAATATATTTTATTTATACTGCTTTATATTATATATGTAATTTTATGATCAGATATTATATATATGTTTTTGTATAAAATTATTATATAATGTTTACTAATTGTTTTTATTATGTATTATCTTTTACATGTATTAAATTAAATTTATTATAATATTTTTTTATATACTTTAAATTTTTTTTTATTTGTTATACACATTAATTGTTTTACAAAATTATAATTTTTTTTTGTTTTATTGTTTTGCTTTGTTATAATAATTATTTAGTGTTTAAATATATCTTCCCCTTTTTCATTTAATTTTGTTATTTCATGAAAAATCTTCATTATTGGTATTTATTTTATCCCATATTTATTTATTTATATCCTTTTAATCGTTATTATTGCTTAACATAGTTCTTTATATATTTATGTTATATCATTCTTTTATTATTTATTGTTAGTATAATTCGTAAGTTATGTAGAATTGCTATTAGAAAAGTATGTTGTAATATCTTACCCAAACAATTGTTTTATAAAAATACCTTTTAAATTAAAGCATTTTATTCAAATATTTTAAAAATACGGTGATATGTGATATTTGAGGACTTGAGGATAATTGTGCCCTAACTTACTGGGTTTGATTTTTCTCGTAGAACTTAAGGTATTAGATATCCTTCTCTTTTAAAGCTGAAACTTACCAATTTCAAATCAAAACCTATTCTTGGGAATTCAAAGCGTTGTGTCCTAACTTACTGGATATGACGTTTTGTGTCTCGAGTAGGAATTTTCTAAAATAAAGACGTGCCTAGTTTCAAGTTATGAGATCTTTGTATCCTAACTTACTTGGGTATAGTATTTTATTTCTTTGAGATAGGCAAGTCTTGGTTTTTCTTCTAATAAAAGGATCTTATTTTAAAATTTTTCAAATTTGCAACAATAGGACATGATTTATCGATTAGGTACCAATTTTTGGGCGTTATGAGGGTGCTAATCCTTCCTCATACGTAAATCGACTCCCGAACCCATTTTTCTTATTTTTCGTGGACCAAAATCAGTATTTTGAAATAAAACATTTTCAAAGGTGATCCAATGATTAGTCACTTGAATAGCCATTCGGCTAGAGACTTTGAAAAGCCTGAGAAATATTGGAAATTCAAAATCGACACATACCTATTGATTTCTTCAAAATTTCGGCACAGGTAGGTACCCCAGAATGATTTCGGCACACATATAGAAGACTAGATCTCCCGTTTTCGGCTTTTAGAAAATCTAAGCGAGGTGTTTCGGCTTTGAAGAAAGTAAGCAAAAAGTAAGGGAAGCTTAGAGGTTTCGGCTAAAGTGTTTGAATGAGATGAGAAAAGAATGCATGAGAGTTCAAATAATCAAGAGAAGAAAAAAAGAAAAGAAAAAGAAAAAAAGAAAAGAGAGGGAGAATAGTATAGGAATTTCTAAGAAACAAAGATGAGAGAACTAGCTAGGGATTTCGGCACTCATACCTTAAGCCAAAACCGAATGCCCCTTTTTTTTTTCAAATTCTTAATAATTTACTAACATTAAACTCCTAGGGATAGCTCCTTATCTTTCTAAATTTACTCATACTAGAAGAGACTTCCTTGACACCAACTCCTCCCTTCCTATTATCATCATTTAATAATCAAAATAAAAGAATTAAATCCCCTATTTTGTAGCTAGTGTGCCGTCCTCCCTTCCCCCTTTGGAGTGCCGAATTTTAGCCCTAAAAACTTGGGCTTCAAGTCACCAAACTTTGGGCCCTCCTCATGCACAAGTGACGCCACTTAAATTTCCCCTCTCTTGTGCTCCTAGTTGTTTGGGCCACAAGCCCAATATGTCACTTAAACTATTAAAACTTTAATTTAAACCCTTGGAGTGTCTAAACAAAATATTTAAAACAAGGCCTCAGCCCAATTTGAGCCCCATTTGTACCCCATATTCTTAAATTAATATTTTAAGCATGCACTACACAAAATGCACAAGCCCATAAACTCAGGATGTTACAGTTCTACCCCCCTTAAAATAAATTTCGGCCTCAAAATTTATCTGATCAAAAGAGATGGGGATACTGCTGTCGCATAACATCCTCTGGCTCCCACGTCGCCTCCTCTGCGCCGTGATTTCGCCACAAAATTTTGACCAAAGGGACGGACTTCCTTCTCAGCACTTTTACGTCCCGATCCAAGATTTGTACTGGTTCCTCCTCAAAGGATAAATCTGGCTTTACTTCAATCTCTTCTACCGGCACCACATGCGATGGATCAGAATGATAACACCTTAACATCGAGACATGAAACACGTCATGTATCTGCTCTAACTCTGAAGGCAACTCCAAGCGATAAGCCACTTTGGGCCCACACGTTCTAGCACCCGATAAGGCCCAATAAATCGGGGACTTAGCTTACCCTTCCGTCCAAATCTCATTACCTTTTTCCATGGAGAAACCTTCAAAAGACTTGATCTCCCATCGCAAATTCCACCTCCTTCCGTTTTAGATCCGCATAAGACTTCTGCCGATCGACGCTTCCTTCAATCGAGCCCGTATTAACTTAACTTTCTCCTCCATTTCCAAACTAGCTCGGGACCGGCACACTGACGTTCACCCAACTCCGTCCAACAAGTAGGGTGCGACATCTCCTTTCGTATAATGCCTCATACGGCGCCATCCGAATACTAGCTTGACGACTATTATTGTATGCGACTCGCCAAAGGTAAATACTCCTCCCAACTACCTCTAAAGTCGATGATGCAACCCCTTAGCATATCTTCCAAGATCTCGAATTACCCTCTCCGTCGACCATCGATGCAGGGTGAAAAGCGGTACTAAAGTCTAACCTTGTTCCCATTGCTTGATGAAGAGCCTTCCAAAATCGGGACGTGAACCTGGGGTCCCTATCCGATATGATCGACCCCAAGACACCATGTAATCTTACAACCTCGACCACGTACAACTTAGCCACTTTTTTGTAGAGAAAAGTCCACTCGAACCGGTATGAAGTGAGCGGACTTCGTCACCGATCCACAATTACCCAAATTGAATCTTTCTTGGTGGGCGTAAGGGGTAGCCCACTAACAAAATCCATCGTGATTCTCTCCCATTTCCACTGCGGGATCTTCACCGGTTGTAATAACCCCGAAGGCAACTGGTGTTCCGCTTTCACCTGTTGGCACGTCAAGCACTTCCTCACAAACTCCGTCACTTCTCGCTTCAGACCTGGCCACCAAAATTGCTCTCGCAAGTCCCGATACATCTTAACTCCTCCAGGATACATAACATAGGGGCTATTATGCGATTCCCGAAGAATCATCTGCCTTAACTCCTCATCTTTTGGCATACAAACCTTCCCACGGAAACACAAAACTCCATCATTGTTCAGACTGTAGTCCTCTACTTCACCCTCCTGCACTTGTCGGATTCGAGTACTTAAGACATCATCCAAAAGTTGCTTCTCCTTGATTTGACTTGTCCACATAGGTCTTACTTGTAGTTCAAATGCCAAACCGCCATCCTCATACAAACTAAGATGAGCGAACATTGCCCTTAAGTCCGCTTATTGCCTTCCTACTCAACGCATCCGCCACCACATTTGCCTTACCCGGATGGTACTCAATCGAGCAGTCATAGTCCTTTAACAGCTCGATCCACCTTCTCTGTCTTAGATTCAACTCCTTCTGAGTGAGGAGATACTTCAAGCTCTTATGGTCAGTGTAAATAACTGACTTCTCCCCGTATAAGTAGTGTCTCCAGATCTTCAGAGCAAACACTACCGCCGCCAACTCCAAATCATGCGTAGGGTAGTTCAACTCATGCGGTCTTAACTGTCGAGATGCATACGCCACCACTTTTCCTTCTTGCATCAACACACACCCTAAACCTGTGTGTGACGCATCACAGTAGACGGTAAATTCCTTTCCTGCCTCTGGCTGAATTAACACTGGCGCTTAGGATTCTCTTTAGCTTCTCAAAGCTCTCCTGTTGTTTGTTAGTCCACACAAACAATTCTCCCTTCCTTAACAACTTAGTTAAAGGTGCCGCTATTGAAGAGAACCCCTCTACAAATCTCCCCGTAATACCGCTAATCCCAAGAAACTTCAATTTCCGCCACGGTCTTGACGGTTTCCAATCTAACACGCCTTCTATCTTCCGAGGTCTACCTAATCCCTTCCTGCATGGGAACTACATGCCCGAAGAAAGTCACTTCATTCACCAGAACTCACACTTACCGAACTTTGCATACAACTATTTTTCCTCGTAATTTGTAAAACCACACGAAGATGTGCATCATGCTCCTCTTCTGGACTTGGAGTAAACCAAGATATCGTCGATGAACACCACCACATACCGGTCAAGGTATGGTTAAAACACCCGGTTCATCATATCCATGAATGCTGCTGGCGCATTCGTCAACCCGAACGACATTACTAAGAACTCATAATGACCATAGCGTGTTCGAAACGCCGTCTTATGAATGTCCCCTTCCTTCACCTTTAACTGATGATAACCCGACCTTAAGTCAATCTTAGAAAAGACCAAGCCCCTTTGAGTGATCGAATGGATCGTCGATTCTTGGTAATGGGTACTTATTTTTAATTGTCAACTTATTCGATTGATTTATAGTCCATGCACATACGCATGGACCCATCCTTTTCTTCACGAATAAGGCCAGCGCTCCCCATAGAGACACACTCGATCGAATAAACCCTCGACCCAACAGTTCCTGAATCTGAGCTTTGAGCTCCACCAGCTCCTTCGGCACCATTCGATCACGGGCAATGGATACCGAGCTGTACCCGTAGTAACTCTATTCCAAATTCCACTGCGATCCAGGGGTAATCCGGGCAATTCCTCGGAAAAACATCCGTGAAATCCTTGGTGCTCGAACCTCATTGTGATTTACCTTCTTAGCATCTAACGCACTAATAAAAACCAAAGATCGTTACATCCATTTCGAATCATCTTAACAACTTTCAATGCCGATACCATGTTGGACAAATAATTCCTCATTTCTCCTAACACAACCACCTCCCGCCTTCCGGTACTCAACACCATGCGCTTATTCTCACAAATCCAACTTAGCACGATGCTTAATCAACCAACCCATTCCTAAGATAAGGTCAAACTCTCCAAATGGTAATTCCATTAGATGCTGCCAGAACACTACCCCTTGAGTCTCTAAAGGTACCTCCCTAAACAGTTTGTCCACTACCTAGATTGTCCTAGAGGACTAACCACGATCATCTTCCTAGTGGTTATTTCATGGTCTATACTTAGAGTCTCGAGATCACGAAAAATGCAACATAGGAGTGGGTTAACCCAATATCAATCAAGGCAAGAAAAGGGTTATCGGCAATAAGAAAGGTACCGGTTATAACATCCAGTCGTCACCATCCATCCTCCGTCGTCGAACGCATAAACAAGACCCACACGCCTTGCATCTACGGTTCCTGCACCTCTACCAGTGCTCCACGACCTCGACCAGATCCATTTCCTCCTCTCAGTGCACCACGACCCCTTGGTCCAAGCTGGTCACCTCTCCTAGTCCGATCGAACCTCGGCCGCGTTGGTTTGTGCCCGATCCATCGAGGACGATCCTTGTCCCGATGTTCCGTGGATCCACACCTAAAGCATCCACCGGTTTTCATTCTCGCACTCCCCATAATGTGTCCTCCCACATGTAGGACATGCTCGATTCTGACCCGTCGGAGCACGAGTTGGCCCCTCAGTCCTAGGCCTCTTCTGAAAGTTTTCAGATGCTCTTGATGGCCCAAAACTTCTCTTACTCTTACCCTGATCCTTATCCCTTTCTTGTCTTTCGACCCGTTTCACTTTCTCAGCTATTTTAACCTTATCTACCAAAACAGCAAAAACTCTCTCTCGCTGCGGTGCTATTAGAACCCTTAACTCATTCCGCAGCCCATCCTCGAACCGTACACAACGTTCATACTCTGTTGCTACCATTCCCCGAGCGTGGCGGCTCAAACGTAAACTCGCCTCATACTCGACCACGGACTTACTTCCTGCACCAAGTTCGGAATGCATTCCTCTGTGCATCCACGTAGGTAGCCCCAACATACTTCCTTGAAATGATTCCTTAAAGAAATCCCGATCAATACGATCTGCAAGCGGTACCCTCTTTCACCGTGAGCCACCAGCGATAGGCCTCGCGTCTCGAAGAAGAGACACGACCCCTTTCATCTTCTCCTTCACCGTGAAATCTAAGTCATCCATTATACGCTCGATTTGCTTCCAACCAATACTCACCGTGTTAGGGGCTACACGAAACTCCCTAAACACTTCTCGCCCCATTGGCCTTAAGCCGCTCCGTCTGATTCCGGGCTCGGTGCCCATACTACCCGACAACCCTCTCTAAAACCCTCAACATCGCTCGAGATATCACAGATCATCTCCGGCGCCTCATCCCAAAATTCTCCTTCTACAACCTAGCCTTCAGGCATCTCGTTTCTGACCCGTGGCGGACCCTTACGGCTCGACGCGGTCATTCTCCCCTACGGCGTCCGCGCGCGGACGTTCGACCCCTTGAACTCATTCCTCCGATTAGCGTTTATCGATTAAGAATTTTTGAATTATTAGTTTTCTTTCACTAGTTAACCACTAACAGTCTTATGAATAATAGTTTAAGAGTAGTTCTTTCGAATTCGCATTCACAATACAGTCTCAAGTTTGTAACCTCTAACTAAAATAAAACACATACATCATACAAATAACATCCAAGCACTTACATTCTTCACGTAAAGGTGTTTTCATTGATTCACTACCAAGGGGTATTTTAAGTAATTTTATCCTCTGAGGGTATTTTCGTAACTTTTCATAATAAAGTTCCTTGTTGATTTCGTGAAGTAAGGGTATTCTGGTAATTTTACAATCCGAGGGTATTTTGGTAATTTTGAAATCCAGAGGTATTTCGGTAATTTTGAAATCTGGGCAATTTAGTAATTTTGCAAATCATGGGTAATTTGGTAATTATACAAACCAGGGGTATTTTGTTCTTTTTCAAACTTTGATGTTGTTGTGGTTGTTGTTTTTTTAAATAGGGTACTTTGGGAAAATCTAGTTTCGTAGTCCGGGTTACTCGTGAAATCATGAGATTTTTGGGTAAATTTTCAAAACATAGGTATTTTACAAATTCATAGCTGGTTAGAAGTTTTCACAAATCAAATGTATTTTGAAAATTTTGCAAAACTTGAATTTTTTTTTTCGAACTAGGGTGGCTGGTCCCTTTCGGGTTTTAATTATAGGGTTTAGCCCATCATCAAGTCCTCATAACTAGGGTGAATAGTCACCACACACTAGGTAGGATTCTAGTGAAGAGGAGGTGAGTCGCTAGGACTGCTTAAGTACCAGGCTCTCCCTGAATCCACTCCTGACATGCGTATGCCTATTGCCACACCCTGACTCGGCTAAGGTGAACAGTCACTACGCACTGGTAGGATTCCAGTGAAGAGGAGGTGAGTCACTAGGACTGCTTAAATACTAGGCTCTTCCGGATCCAATCCTAGACATGCGTATGCCTGTTACCACACCCTAGTCTGGCGGCTTGTTCACGGGTTTGTTTAGTGAAATTAAGTCTTATGAGATTTTTATGGAGTTGTTTCACTAGGCCTAAAGTTCATCAAGTTCTAATCTAACTATCCTCGTCCCATCAAGCCCATCAAACCCACATATATGTATCACACAATGGTTGAGTACTTACAGCGGACTTGGGCGGAGAGGCAAAGTGCCATCTTTGAGCTAACCGACTGATATCACTTAAAAACATCCATATTTCAAAAGCCTATCTTTAGAAAACGTTTTGAGCCCAAAAACCCCAGAGCCGAGTTTTGAACACAGCTCGATACAATTTGTAACACCCCAAACCCGCCCAAACGCTACAACCTGGATCTCGGTATGTCACTTAAGAGATTTTACATAACATGTCGCATTTAAAAAACGATTACTAGGTTTACACCTTTACTTCGAAAGCTTAATAATTCATTAAAGTATAAAATATTAAGTTACCAATTATCTTGGTAGATTTTAAATAAAAAAACCGAAATTTCATGCAGACTTAACTTAATTGAAAACATAAAACTTAAAACCCAATAATAAAAGCCCAACAAAATCCCAAAACATAAATGGTAGTCTAGTGGCCCATGGCCTTATTACAAAGAAATTTGAACCCATTAATTAAATGAAAATCAAATATTAGACTAAGTCTTTTTCTTTGAATTCTCAAAGCTCACGCATGGCCACCTTGCTCTCCTCTCGGCCCGGTCCGATGCCCTAAGTGTCACCTGAGATGGTTAAAATTAAAGGGTGAGTCGCGAGACTCGATTGTGCAACCCTCATGCACCATTAGATTTGGGCTTTAGCCCCATAAAATGAATAATCAAAATATAAATAACAAAAATAATATGCAAAGCCCAACCCATATCCTAGGTGTCCATCTGCTACACGCCCGCATGCCGACCATTCACACCATTGGGGATTTCTACAATCAACCCACACCGCTACACGCCTTGATGGCGATCGTGCTGCTCATCATCGATCATGGTCGTAGCCTACTACAGCGATTACTGGCGAAGCTTCTACTATAAATGAGATCACTGGTAAGGAACCGCTACAACAGATCACGGTAAAAACCGCTACAACATATAACTTCCTCCTTTCATCAACCCAACCCATGCAATCACATATAATCAATATTCTTAAATCATTTAATCAGAGCATTCACTAACTCGGTGATTTGCTTTTACCCTATTTGGGTTTCCGTCATTATGCCGAGATTTGACATTTAACAAAACATATAAGACTTATAATTATATACTAATCAAACAGATCTAGATGGTGTGGAGAATTACACACCGATATCGCGAAATCTAATATTCTTAGTGGATGTCCTTGCTATCCGAATCTATTATCCTCAATCTATCGCTTTGCTTAAAAGCCGGAAAATACACAAAGATTTAGCCCCTTCAACAATCGGCCAAGGTTAAATAAGTCCCAAATCACACGTTAAAACTAATAGTTCTCTTACCTTGAAATCCCGAAAATAACACGACTCAAAGGTTACTGAACTTTGGCTTTAAAGATCTAGGCGTTGGACTCCTCTTGAGATCCCAAAATACCAAAAATAAGAAAACCCCTTTGATTAGTCACTTGAATAGCCATTCGGCTAGAGACTTTAAAAAGCCGGGAGAAATATTGGAAATTCAAAATCGACACATACCTATTGATTTCTTCAAAATTTCTAGGCATAGGTAGGTACCCAGAATGATTTCTTTTACACATATAGAAGACTAGATCTCCTGTTTTTCGACTTTTAGAAAATCTAAGTGAGGTGTTTTGACTTGAAGAAAGTAAGCAAAAAGTAAGGGAAGCTTAGAGGTTTCATTTAAAGTGTTTGAATGAGATGAGAAAAGAATCACATCGGAGGTTCATTAAATCAAGAGAAGAAAAAAAAAAAAAAGAAAAAAAAAAAAGAGAGGGAGAATAGTATAGGAATTTCTGTAAAACAAAGATGAGAGAACTAGCTAGGGATTTGGCACTCATACCTTAAGCCAAAACCAATGCCCTTTTTTCTCAAATTCTTAATAATTTTGGCTAACATTAAACTCCTAGGGATAGCTCCTTATCTTTCTAAATTTACTCATACTAGAAGAGACTTCCTTGACACCAACTCCTCCTTCCTATTATCATCATTTAATAATCAAAATAAAAGAATTAAATCCCCTATTTTGTAGCTAGTGTGCCGTCCTCCTTCCCCCTTGGAGTGTCGAATTTTAGCCCTAAAAACTTGGGCTTCAAGCCGCCAAACTTTGGGCCCTCCTCATGCACAAGTGACGCCACTTAAATTTCCCTCTCTTTGTGCTTCTAGTTGCTTTGGCCACAAGCCCAATATGTCACTTAAACTATTAAAACTTTAATTTGAACCCTTAGAGTGTCTAAACAAAATATTTAAAACAAGGCCTCATTGAATTTGAGCCCCATTTGTACCCCATATTCTTAAATTAATATTTTAAGCATGCACTACACAAAATGCACAAGCCCATAAACTCGAGGATGTTACAAATGCAGGGATAGTGAATCGCTTTTGAATACATCCGTACATATGTCTTCGTGAGATTTTCATCTCCGTGCATACCATAGGGAAATGTATTCCCTTAAACTGAACTCAGTCCATATGAGCCTATAATGGGTTAGGATCGAGGAATCTGCTGGTTCAGTACCTCGAATTTAGAGCTAAACCACATATAGAAAACCTAAGTGCTTACCCTAGGTAGATCTATACAAAACCTTAGCAATCACCTAGATAGGCGATTGATTATTTGCTTTATATTTTACTTCATGTTACTAGTCGATTGTATTTTATTTTATTGCATGTCATTTCATATTTTAAAGAGGTATCAATTCACGGTTAGTTTCTAAATTAGAAAGATGGTTATGGAGAACGAATTCCTTGATAAAGTGGAGGACAATGCAATCGTCCGTAGGTGGTCGAGAGCAAACACAATTAGAGAAGGGGATAGTTTTTTGAAGGGCACACATCGAGTGCAGGACTACACTCGCATCATCAGTGTGACGCAGAATAATCTCCAAGAATTAAGAGAGATATGGGATCAGTGGAGCGACGAGACCAAGCAGTTATTTTACAGCAGCTATAGAGACTTGCCGTATTTGTTGGACATTCAGGTAAATGGACATCTATTTCGAGCCATTACCCAATATTGGAATCCTGCGTATAGTTGCTTTACTTTTGGAAAGGTTGACTTGGTACCCACGGTGGAAGAGTATACAGTTCTATTGTATTATTCTAAGATTCAAGTGGATAAAGCTTACTCAAGAGCTGCTAGTGTTCCGACCTTTCTGAGAAAGATGATGAGTATTACGGGGATGAGCGAACAGTGGGTCACAGCTAGAATCAAGCAAAAAGGTGAGTGTAAGTGCATCCCTTAGAAGGTTTTAAAAGATTTGATTTTAGTACATCCAGATATGAAAAAGAGGATAGATGTTTTTGCTTTAAGTATATATGGATTAGTGATCTTCCCTAGGGCATTGGGATACGTAGATGAAGCTGTCTCAGATTTTTTTTATCGACTTGATAAACAAGTCACACCTGTCCCTGCAATCTTGGCTGAGACGTTCCGATCATTGAATGCATGTAGGAGAGTCATGGCGGCGATTTATAGGATGTCTTGCAGATTGTTGTTGGCTTGGTTCCACAGTCATTTTGGAAGGTGGACAGGGTTTCTTATCGGGTCTTTTTGGAAAATTGCTCTCATTTAATAGAGATAGTGGCTACACCAAGGAGAGACGACATATCTGAAGAAAATTGGATAACGCTTCTACGAAATCTCCAAGAAGAAGATGTCGAGTGGAGAGCCCCCTGGATGGTTCCTAATAAAGTTCTGTATCGGTGTAGGAGTTTTGATTGGGTCCCTCTACTTGGAATTTGGGGAGCCATTGGATATGCGCCTTTGCTCGTATTAAGGTAATTCAGAACAAGGCAGTTTGTACTGGCTACACATGGATTAGCTCAAAGTGAGTTTTCGTATAAAGGGGATAGTTACAAGAAGAGGGTTAAGGAGATTTCTAGTGCTTGGAATCAGACCCATCGCATGAAGAGAGTGGACGTGAGCCCAATGACGACTCCAGAGTATAGTGGATGGTGGAGTAGGAGAGTCAATGACAATATCCCTGTGCCAAGTTCAGAAGATGCTTGATCGATCAAAGAATTTTTACAAGTGGTCCCATCGGAATTGGAGATGATAAAATAAGATTTCGAAAGGAGGAATTCAGAGCTCGAAAAGAGGATAGAAAAGTTGAAAGAGGAGAAGATGCACTTGAGGCTGGATGTGGATGTTCAGAAATCAGAAGCGGAGAAAGTAAGAAAAGAAAAGAGGAAGATAGAGAAAGATCGAGACAGTTTGAAGACAGAATATAAAAAGATATGGCTGACGATGAAGAATGCTGGGTTGGGTAAGACTTCGGAACAATGGCAACAGGAGGTCCAGGAAGAAAAGGCCAAAGCTGACTATTAGAAGAGGAAATTTCAAGAAATGCAAGCGCAAAATGAGGCCCTAGAGAAGAGTTTGTCAGAAATTCAAAGTGAAAAGGAATAATTAAAAGCTAGAGTAGTTGAACTTGGACGATCCCTTCATCACCATCGAAGCCGTAATTCCGTGATCGAGCTAAAGTCAAGTCTGAACAAGATTGAGGAAATGAAAAGTAAGATTGAAGAATTAGAATCGAGATTGCACAGTTGTGAACCTCGGATCGAGCTTCTTGAAACAAGAGAATGACATTGGAAGGAGGAGCTTCACCATTCTCATGATCAAGTTAGAAGTCGGGATTATCTTATGGATGAAGCAATAGTTCAGATTCGAGAGATAGCTGATCATCTACAGACTTTGGCATCACGGTGATAAACCGTAAAAAGTAACATATTTTAATCCCACATTTAGCATACTTTTGGATGATTTATCCCTTGATTTGTGTAAAAGGTGCTCTTAATCCTTTCTTTTCATGTTTTATACTCAGGAAAGCACCGGAGGATGAAAAGAACGAGAAACGGGCTTAAAACAGACCAAATTGGGCCAAAGGGAAAATTGACACGGCCTCGACTTGAGCCAACACGGCCGTGTCTCCCTGATAGACTAGAACACGGCCAGATCATGATTTACACAGCGTGTCACCTCATTAAAGTCCAAACACGGCCTAAAGATCGATTCACACAGGCGTGTGCCATGGCGTGTCCTGCAGAAGAAGAGCAATTTCACTCGGAAAAGGATACTTAGGGGCAAAGAAACCTATTTCAAAAGCCTATATAAACACCCTAAGTATAACCTAGAAGAGGGTGGTGAGCTAGGCCAAGGAGCCGAGCCGAAAAGGTCAGATTTGTGGGAAACACGCGAAGATAGCCAGTTGATCCATCTCAAGAAGCCAGAATTCTACTCAAGACGGCGGATCTCTCCTTCAATTCCTTCAGGGGGTTTTAGGGATTTCTTATGTTTTGTTTTATATTTTCTTCTGAGATGTTTTCTTTTATTGTTATGAACTAAACCCTCAGATACCTGAAGGGGATGAAACTTAGATGAATCTTGTTATCGTTTGCTGAACTATATGATAAATATTTGACTTGTTCTTAATTCTTGTGTTTATATTTTCGGGATATTGATTCAAGTTTGATGTGCTTAGGAGGAGGAGCAAAAGTCCCTGCTTAAGAGTAGATCTAGCATAATTAAGCGGAGTTGATCGCGCGCCTAGAGATAGGGTGACGAGATTTTGCCGAATTAGGGTGAAACCTAATATGGGAGTCCATAGATCGAGTTAATGCAATTCTAGGGGTTTTAATTAGAAAGAGATTTCAATTAATCAACCTAGGGTTAGACGTTATTCGCTTCGAGAGAGGGTTTAATATACATTAGGGAGTCTTACGGATCAAGTCAAGTGAATAAATCGTCTGGTTCAGAGTTAGATAACAAGTGAAGTCTAGGTGGATTTTTCCTAAGGGTATCGTCTTAATCAACTGAGTTTTTCCAACGGTATTTCCCCAATTCATTCTTTTTATCTTTGCGTCTTTAGCTTAGTAGTTAGTTAAATTTAGATTAAATAACAACTTCACTTATTTTAGGCTAGATAATAAAAAGAAAGTTAGTATTAGTACTTTTGGTTCCTTTGGGTTCGACAATCCGGTCTTGCCTAAGCTATACTCTTTGTTCGATAGGTGCGCTTGCCTCAAATCGTTGTCATAGTTAGTTTCGAGTTCGATCATTCTTTTATAAATTTTAAGACTTTGACATCGCGAAAACAACAATCAACAGGCTGATACGTTGAGCATGAAGTATGAGCTATAGTCCGATCGTAGTCAAGAGCTAGCTTCATTGCTTGGGAAAATCAAAACCTTAGGATTTAGGGCGAAAGCATATTTGTAGTCCGTTTTATGTAAAGGATTTTGTTTTCTAATAAAGTTTTCTAAAATGAAGTTGAATCAGAATCGATGCCTCTTTACATTCATGCATTTGCATTACATCATATCATTTGCATTTAAGTCCATAGAGAGAGTCTAATTAGTTGAAATTATAACAGAGAAAGAGAGAGAGAGAGAAAAAATCGAAGTTTGAACATCCTTACGGTAGACACGTGCCAAATCAAAGAAAATGGATCAAAGACTGGAACAATTCCAAAGAGATATGCAAGACCGGATGCAAGAGCAAATGGCAAAACTCCAACAAGAGATGAGGGACCAGATGTTGGAGGCTCAAAGAAACATGATGGCTCAAATGGCCCAGATGCTGAACGGGGCGATGGACAAAGGAAAAGGTCCCATGGCTATTACTGGAGAGGAGAGTGAAGGCATTCCTCTAGGCTATACTCCACCACATGCGCCAGCACAGCCTGAAGAGTATCCCCAAAGGCCACCTGTCACGATTAGGCCTCAATAGGGGCAAGCTGATCCTAGACCACCCATGAACTTTCAAGTGGGCTCGGGATCTAACCTAGGAGACAACCCCGCTAATCCTGTCATCCTTGATTTGGACATAGCAGAGAGGGAAGGGACAAGAATTGAATCCTCGAGGCAGTTAGAGGATCGTTGTAGATGGTTGGAGGAAAAATTCAAGGCTTTGGAAAATGCCGATCATCATCATGGTATCGACGCAAAGGACTTGAGTTTGGTTCCAGATTTGGTGCTTCCCTATAAATTCAAGATGCTAAAATTTGAGAAGTACAACGGGACTAGTTGCCCTGAAGCCCACATCACTATGTTTTGTAGACGCATGACTGGCTACGTGAACAATGATCAACTTTTGATTCATTGTTTCCAGGACAGTTTAGTTGGGGCAGCATCCAGGTGGTACAATCAACATAGTCGTGCCAATATTAGTTCCTGGAGAGACTTAGCTCAAGCCTTTATGAAGCAGTATAATCATGTTACAGACATGACGCCTGATAGAATCATGTTGCAAAACATGGAAAAGAAATCGAATGAAAGCTTCAGGCAATACGCGCAAAGATGGAGGAAAGTTGCCATGCAAGTTCAACCGCCTCTCTTAGAGAAGGAGACCACCATGCTGTTTATCAATACTTTAAAGGCACCTTTTATCACCCATATGATAGGAAGCACCACTAAAAGCTTCGCGGATATAGTGATGGCAGGTGAAATGATAGAAAACGCCATAAGGGGTAGTAAGATTGAAGCAGGAAAAAGTACTAGAAGATCTGCTCCTAGAAAAAATGATAACGAGGTGAACAATACGAGTACATACAACAAAGGGTACTCAAAGCGATTCTTGTCGGCCCGACCAAAAGTGGTTATCACGGGCAACAAGGGTCGACAAGACAAGAATCAGGCCCGAGAGAAAATTTTGAAAAGCTCTAATTTACGCCAATCCCAATGACGTATAAGGAGTTATATCAAAGTTTATTCGATGCACGCAGTAGTGTCCCCATATTATCTACTGGCCGTTACAACCCCATATCCTAATGGTATGACTCCAACGCTCATTGTGATTACCATGCGGGAATATCGGGACATTCAATAGAAAAGCTGCCTTTGCTTTCAAAAGGTAGTTGAGAGGCTCATCAAGATGGGGATTGTCAAGTTTGATGATACACCCGGTCACGGAGAACCCATTACCCAACCATGGAGATAAGGGGATAAACGCGATCGGAGAGGATGTCGTGAGAAGGACCAAGGGGATATCTCGGAGGTGAAAACCCGTTGATAATGGTTTTGAGGGAATGGTAAGAAGGGGACCGGTAGAATCAAATTACGAGGAAGGAGGTGAAGACCCAAGGAACTACTGTGAGTTCCACGAAGCAGAGGGACATGGGATCCAGGAATGTACTAAGTTTAGGGTCCTGATACAGAGCCTTATGGACAATAAGAAATTGGAGTTTTATGAAGAAGGCTTAGAGGAAAGAAACGTATGTGCAACTGAAGAAGAATTGACAAGGCAAAATGTCAATTATCCGAGGATCATAATTTCTCGACCGAGAAGTTTAGAAGGCGGAGCAAAATTTGTGCCTAAAGTTGTAATCCAGAAACCCGTGTCCTTTTCTTACAAGGATAACAAGATGGTACCATGGAATTACGATTGTAACGTGACGACGCCGAGAGTGGAAAACTCAACTAGCATTTCCAAGGAGGTCCAAAGTGAGGGATTCTACACACGAAGTGGAAAGCGTTACGACTCGATAAACGTCAGAACAGAACCATCCGGATAAAAGACTGTGGCAGTTGAACCAGGGAAAGGACCTAGCGCCCTTATCACGAACCTGTGAAGGAGGAAGAAGCTAAAGAATTTTTATAATTCTTAAAGCACAGTGAATACTGACGTGGTAGAAGCAAATACGCAAGAAGAAACTGGCTCGCATATCAGTGCTAGCCTTACTTTTAAGTTCAGAAGTACATCATGAGGCATTGATGAAAGTGTTGAATGAGACTTACGTTACTAAAGATATATCTGTCAATAAGCTTGACCGATTAGTTAGTAACATAAGTACTGATAACTTTATTTCCTTCAGTGACAACGAAATTCCACCTAGGGGTATGGGATCAACCAAGTCCCTTCATATAACTACTCGTTGTAAGAGATATACTTTACCAAGCGTTCTAATCGACAATGGATCAGCCTTGAATGTCTTACCATTGTCGACACTAAAGAGGTTGTCGATAGACAGTTCTCACATGAAGACATGCCAGAACATAGTGAGAGCATTTGATGGCACCAAAAGAAGAGTAATGGGAAGAATTGATATACCATTGCAGATTGGGCCAAACACATATGAGGCAGACTTACTGGTGATGGATATAAATCCCTCTTACAACTGCTTGCTAGGAAGGCCCTGGATTCATTCGGCAAGGGCAGTGCCCTCATCCCTTCATCAAAAACTGAAACTGGTGACGGATGGTCGACTGGTCACAATAAATGCGGAGGAAGACGTCATAACGACTGTTACCAATGACGCACTATATGTAGAGACAAATGAGGAGGCCATTGAGTATTCTTTCCGGTCTTTAGAGTTCGTCAACGCAACATTCATTTTGGAATGAAATGATGTTCTGATGCCTAAGATATCCAAGACCACGAAGATAGGCTTACAAATGATGGTGGGGAAAGGAGCCTTACCACGAAAAGGACTGGGCAGACATCTCCAAGGGGAAGTTCAAGTGCCGATGCTGAAAGAAAAGAGAGACCGTTTTGGTTTAGGTTTCAGGCCAGATGCCAAACAAAGGAAGAAGAAAATCGAGAAAAAGCAAGAAAAAAGAAGAGCACGGTTGAATGGGGAAGAAGTCCAGTGGGAATCGATGACATTCCCACATATATCTTAGACCTTTGTATCCGGAGGGATAATTTACCATGAGTGAGGGTTATTGGAAAGTCCTCACATCAATGCCATACACGGGGAAGAAGTTGAACAAAGGAACCTGTTGGGCATTCACCCTTATGAACACAGAAGCGTTTTGAGCAATTGGACTGCAGAGGAGCTTCTGTAGTTTTTAGAGATTATCTGAGTAATATTGAGCGCTCTTGTTGTTTTTAGCCTAGGAACAATAAGATTTCTTTTTGTGGAATAGGCTCATGTTCGAAATTGTTGTTTCAATAAAATACATTTTGATAATTAACTTGAAAAATATTCTTTCATTTCATTCTTTTGACTTTCTAATTTCATTCCAAATTTTATATTTTCATTCATATCATGTGAATAGTTGTCCTCGAATTCATTTGTTCTTTGTACATTCTTTGGTACCCAAAGCCACAGTCCTTAGATATCAATGATGTGAGCAACGATAATATAGATCCAGAGATCCACTTTGAGCAGGACATGTGTTTAGAGGAATCTCGGGATTTTGAAGGTGACCGAGATTGTGATTTATCTCCAGATTTGTTAAGAATGGTAAAGCAAGAGGAGAAACAAATCTTACCCCATGAGGAGGAGATAGAGAACATAGCCTTGGAGGAAGGAAAGGTTGTGAAAATTGGAACACGCATAACTAAAGAGACGAAGCAAGACCTCGTTGAATTATTACGGGAATTCAAAGACTTCTTTGCATGGTCATACCAAGATATGCCTGGGCTGAGCACTGATATTGTGGTGCATCGCCTTCTCATAAGAGAAGAGTGCAAGCCAGTTCAGCAAAAGCTACAAAGGATGAGGCCTGATGTAGTATTGAAAATAAAAGAAGAGGTCTAGAAACAATTTGATGCTAGTTTTCTACAAGTGGTCAAGTACTCAGAGTGGGTTGCCAACATTGTTCCTGTCCCCAAGAAGGACGGAAAGGTCCGGATGTGTGTAGACTACAGGGATTTAAATAAAGCTAGCCCAAAGGACAATTTCCCTTTACCGTATATTGACACGTTGGTGGATAATACGGTAGGATTTTCATTGTTTTCCTTCATGGATGGCTTTTGGGGATACAATCGGATCAAGATGCACCACGAGGATATGGGAAAACTACCTTCATAACACTTTGTGGGGTACTTTTTGTTATAAGGTAATGCCATTCGGACTAAAAAATCTTTGGGCAACATATCAAAGGGCCATGGTAACATTGTTCCACGACATGATGCACAAAGAGATTGAAGTATATGTTGATGATATGATTGCCAAATCTCGAACAGAGAAGGAACATATTGAGGTCTTGAAGAAATTGTTCTCGAGGTTGAGGAAATTTCAATTGAAGCTCAACCCAGCAAAGTGCACTTTCGGAGCTCGGTCAGGGAAATTACTGGGTTTCGTAGTCAGCCAGAGAGGAATTGAAGTTGACTCAAGTAAAGTCAAAGCTATACAAGAATTGCCTCCACCGCGCACTCAGAAGGAAGTCCGAGGTTTTCTTGGAAGGTTAAATTACATTGCTCGGTTTATTTCACAATTAACTGAGAAATGTGATCCCATATTTCGTCTTCTCAAGAAACACAACCAAGGAGTATGGGACGATGAATGCCGAGAGCTTTTGACAAAGTCAAGCGATGTCACATCAAATGCACGATACTATCTCCGCTAATCCAGATAGACCATTAATATGTATTTGTCGGTATTTAATAACTCCATGGGATGTGTGCTTGGTCAACACGATGAATCGGGAAGAAAAGAAAAGGCGATATATTATCTCGGTAAAAAGTTCACGATTGTGAAATGAGATATTAAATCGATTGAAAAATTGTGTTGCGCGCCTTGATTCGGACAACTCGAAGATTGAGGCGGTATATATGTTATATCATACAACTGGTTGATTTTGAAGCTTGATCCGTTAAAGTATATGATGGAGTCAATCGCTTTGAATGGAAGGATGGCAAGGTGGCGATTTTCTTTATGCAATTCGATATAGTCTATGTGAACCAAAAGGCTATAAAAGAAAGCGCGATGCGCAATTTACGGCTAAGCGAGCTTTAGAGGATTATGAACCTTTGAGCTTTGATTTCCCCAATGAAGAGTTGATGTATGTGGCAAATACTGAAGAATGTCCGTGGAAGCTGAATTTTGATGGAGCGTCAAATACTATGGGAAATGGAATTGGGGCAGTCTTGGTATCCCTTAGTGGTGATTATTATCCATTCACATGTAAATTAGATTTTGATTGCACGAATAACATAGCGGAATATGAAGCCTGCATCATGGGAATTCGAGTAGCCTTAGAGCGTAAGATTAGAGTGCTAGAAGTATATGGAGATTCTGCCCTAGTAATCTACCAGCTAAAAGGAGAGTGGGAGACAAGAGATCCCAAACTAATTGATTACCGAAAAATAGTTCTGGGATTGATTGAGGAGTTTGATGACATTACTTTCAATTATCTCCCACGCGATGAAAACCAGATGGCGGACGCTTTGGCGACCCTGGCTTCTATGATCAAAGTAAACAGACCAGCGGATATGAGACCTATTCAGATGAGTATCTTTGAAGTTCCAGCTCATTGTTATAATGTGGAAGAGGAGGAAAAGGATGAGCACCCTTGGTATCAAGATGTATTACGATACGTAAAAATCGTGAATACCGGGAGCATGCTACGAGAATGAGAAAAGGACTTTAAGAAGATTGGCCTCGACTATGTTTTAGGCAGGGGATATCTTGTACAAAAAGAGAAAAGATCAAGTATTATTGAGATGTGTCGATGCGATTTAAGCTAGGAAAATCTGGAAGAGGTTCATGAGGGTGTTTGTGGAACACACGCTAATGGATTCACAATGGCCAGACAGATAATGAGATTTGGATATTATTGGTCCACCATGGAAGGTGATTGTATCAACTATGCTAAGAGATGTCAAAAATGCCAGATTTACGGAGATAAAATTCATGTGCCTCCGTCACATTTGCACGTTATGACTTCCCCATGGCCATTTTCCATGTGGGGCATGGATGTTATTGGACCAGTCTCACCAAAAGCTTCGAATGGGCATCGATTCATCTTCGTGGTAATTGACTACTTCACGAAATGGGTAGAGGCTGCTTCATATGCTAGCGTCACTAACTCAGCAGTTAGTCGATTCTTGAAGAAGGAGATCATTTGTCGATATGGAATGCCCGAGAGGATCATATCAGACAACGCACAGAATTTGAACAACAGTACGATAGCAGAAATTTGTAGTCAATTTGGGATCAAGCACCATAACTCGTCTCCGTATAGTCCAAAAATGAATAGGGTAGTGGAAGCGGCCAACAAAAATATCAAGAAGATAGTAGGGAAGATGACTGAGACTTATAAGGATTGGCATGAGAAACTACCGTTTGCACTCTATGCTTATCGAGCGTGCAGCCGGAACCTCTCTTGGGGGCAACGCCCTTCTCGTTAGTCTATGGAATGGAGGCTGTTCTACCCATTGAAGTGGAAATTCCTTCTCTTCGAGTTTTGTCAGAAATAAAGCTGGATGAAGCTGAATGGATCCAGGCACGATATGATCAGTTGAATTTAATTGAAGAAAAGAGGCTAAGGGCTATTCGTCACGGTCAGATGTACCAAAAACAAATGATGCGAGCCTATAATAAGAAAGTTCGCCCAAGAGAGTTTCATGAAGGGGACCTTGTATTGAAAAAGATCCTTCCCATACAAAAGGATCTCAGAGGAAAATGGATGCCGAATTGGGAACGACCATATATGGTGAAGAAGGCTTTCTCTGGAGGAGCACTGATCTTGACTGAAATGGATGGGAAAAGTTTACCCAACCCTGTGAAATCTGACTCAGTCAAAAAGTATTTTGCTTGAAAAGGAGAAGAGGCCAAAGTGAAAACCCGCAAAAAGCGCTTTGAGTTTCTCAAAAAAAATAGAGAGGCCAAGGCGAAAACCCGCAAAGGGCGGCTAAAATTCTGAATGGACACGCAGTCATCTTACTACACTTGAATCAACAATGAAATGAAGAATGTTGCATATCGGGGTATCAACAAAGTGCTTTGGGTCTTCTAAACACATGTTGAGCTCAAGGCAGCCTTCATAAAGTTTGTATATAGAAGCTCAATCGGCGATATCTAGGGCATCTGATTTTTGTCCTATTCATTTTACTATATTGGGATTCTTTTTCTTCTCAAAGATATGTTCTCAGTTAATTTTATTTGTATTTTTGATAATTTATTCAATTTTAACTCTTTTTGAGCAATTTATTTGTTACCCATTACTCATAAATGTGTTGCATTGAAATAATGATTGACGAACTAATAATTTCACAAAAAAGAAGTTCTACATATTACTTTGGAAATTCTAGATAAGACAAGGAACCAAAACAGGACAATTGTTCAGAATTTCCATGTGCATAGAAATATTTGAGAAAGAAGAGTCTGGATAGAGACTATTTCTTTGAATTCTTTGTCAATTGATAATTGGACAAAATAATGTTGATTTGATGGAAGTAAGTGATGTCATCAGGTCATAACATTTGGGGGTGGTGTGATGAACTAAGAAACCACTGAATTATGGAGGAATGGGTTAAATTCAAAATAAACCCTATACCACGAAAATTGCGAGCCAATTCGATTGAAAAAGTTTAAATTCCCATTGTGATAGGATGGTACAAGCCTTGTGTTCTCAAGATCCAAGCGGAGTTGGCTCAGAAATTATATTGGGGCAAGCTTGTTGAGCAAAACATGATTGATGAAAAAGAATGAAGAACAAATGAGTGATAAAACCTAGAGTAGGAATCATACTCATAACATTTTTGTATCATAGAAAAGTTTATTAGGAGCATTTGATTCATTCCGATCATTGCATCCTAATCCTAATCCTTTAGAAGGAATCATTTTCATAACATGTTACATGTAGCTAGAAGCATTTGATTCATTCTGATCATAGCATCTTAGTCATGTGACATAAACATACTAAACCGAGTCTACAGGACATGTCCCTCAGCGGTCGGTGTAGCAATATCGGTGAATTTGCAGATCTTATCTTCCTGAAGTTGCAAGAAGCAGATCAAAAGACACTTTCAGCCTTATCTCCCTGAAGTTGCAGTGGAGTAGATTGAAAAAAAAAGATCTTATCTTCCTGAAGTTGCAAGAAGCAGATCAAAAGACACTTTCAGTCTTATCTCCCTGAAGTTGCAGTGGAGTAGACTGAATATAGAAGATCTTATCTTCCTGAAGTTGCAGGAGGTAGATCAAAAGCCCTTTCAGCCTTATCTCCCTGAAGTTGCAGTGGAGTAGACTGAAGACAGAAGATCTTATCTTCCCAGCCTTATCTCACTGAAGTTGTAGTGAAGTAGACTGAAGACAGAAGATCTTATCTTCCTGAAGTTGCAAGAAGCAGATCAAAAGATACTTTTATTCTTATCTCCCTGAAATTGCGGTGGAGTAGATTGAAGAAAGAAGATCTTATCTTCCACGAAGTTGCGGAAGAGGATCAAAAGTACTTTTTTTAGTCTTATCTCCCTGAAGTTGCAGTGGAGTAGATTGAAGACAGAAGATCTTATCTTCACGAAGTTGCAGGAAGCAGATCAAAAGCACTTTCAGCCTTATCCCTTTGAAGTTACAATGGAGTTGGAAGCCATCTCAAGAAGACGAGGACCAAAAGTCAAGACTCGACAAGATAGGGCAAAATTGGGCCTTTTATAGTCTTTGCTCTATTCTCGTTACATGACAATGAGCAAAGAGAGGCAAATTGTATGAGTTAGCCCATTTTGCCCGGCCCATTTTATACTGAAAAAAGAAAAACAAAATAAAAAATATAAAAATGTCCAAAGATCCATTTCTGATTTAACCAATAAACCCGAGCCCAATTACCTATCCATAGGCCCAATTCCTAAACTCGCACAGCCCAAACAATTGACCCAAATAGACCTAAACTAACCCAACCCCAAGACCCAAAATATACACTACCAAAGGGGCCCAAGTGTTAAGCAGAAACAGATGAGCCTAGGATTTACGGAAACCACTAGGCGCCGCAATCGACTCCTCGTGCCCAAAGAGCCCCATCGTGCGCAAGTCGCGCTAGTCATTGTTGCGCTCATCTTTACCGACCTGCAAACAAGGAAAGAGCACCACGGCAACGGAAAGAAAGAAATAACAAAAAAAGGAAAGAAAATATTTGTGATTCATTTTCGAGGTTATAAATAACCCTAACAAATCTGTAAAAAGAGGAGATCTGAAATACGAGAAAAAATACAGAAATAAAAAGAACGAATCTTTTGCAATACAAAAGTGATTTATATTCGGTTTTAGTTATTTTTATTTTTTTTCATGCATGTTTGATTTACCAAACAGTATTTAAATAATAAAAAAACCAACGACGAAGATTCTCACCTTTGCGCCACCGTAGGCGACGGCGCGTGCGCAATGATGGCGGAAGGTCGATGACCGGAGAGGGCAGAGCGATTTCTTAAGGCCTCTGTTAGTTTTTTTAAATTTTGCGCTAAAATGAATTTTTAGGCGAAATTGGCTTATATAGTTAACCAGGAAACAACGCCGTTTTGGTTTAATTTAATAAGCCTAAAAGCGGCGTCGTTTCAAAAGGCGACCAGCGCGTTGACCCGAAAACCGGGAGGATCCGCGTGTTTTTGTTTAATGGTCTAATTTCCATTTCGGTCATACGCAATTTAATTAATTTTAATTCAGTCAATTTGCATTTTTATTTTTATTAAATTAGCCTAAACTTTGCATTTTGTTTCAATTAAGTCCTCGGGCTACTTAAAGGACAAGAAACGAGCAGCGTCGTTTTGGGAAGAAGGCATAATTGCCTAATGAATCCCTACATGTAACAGCGCGTTTTAAATTAGTCCTTTTATATTTATTTTAATTGTTATTTAATCCTGTCTTTTTAAAACCTTTTTTATTTTATTTAATTTCAAATTATTTTAACATTATCTTGAAATATTTTATTATATTAAAATTTCTATATTTTATTATTATTTGTATATTAATCTATTAATAGTATAAATTCGTATATATATATATATATATATTTTTTTACATATTATCTTTATACTATGTATTATTTCATTATTTATATTATATATGTTAATTTGTATATTAGTTATATATTATATATATTTTTAAATTTTATTATTATATTATATATTATCTCTAAAATCTTATTTTATATAAAATTTATTTATATAATGTATTTTATTTATACTTTATTTATATTATATATGTAATTTTATGATCATTATATTATATATATGTTTTTGTATAAAATTATTATATACTGTTTTTACTAATTGTTTATTATGTATTATCTTTTACATGTATTAAATTAAATTTATTATAATATTTTTTATATACTTATAAATTTTTTTTATTTGTTATACATATTAATTGTTTTACAAAATTATAATTTTTTTGTTTTATTGTTTTGCTTTGTTATAATAATTATTTAGTGTTTAAATATATCTTCCCCTTTTTGTTTAATTTTGTTATTTCATGAAAAATCTTCATTATTATTATTTATTTTATCCCATGTTTATTTATTTATATCCTTTTAATCGTTATTATTGCTTAACATAGTTCTTTATATATTTATGTTATATCATTCTTTTATTATTTATTGTTAGTATAATTCGTAAGTTATGTAGAATTGCTATTAGAAATGTATGTAATTGATCTATACCATTGAATTTGGGGAGACTCAACTATAAATAGAGGCTTCTCCCTTCATTGTAAAGGACACATGAGTTTTGAGGAAGCAATAAGAATTCTTGAGAGCATTCACTCAAATTTCTCTCCCTCTTGCATTCTTATTTTCTACAGTTTGTTCTTATTTCATTCTTCATTCATCTTCGTTTTTTTCAACCTTTTTTTTATTTATCCATGTAATTGTTTAATTGTTTAATTATTCTTTTTATTTTATTCGTTTATTTATTATTTGGGTATAAAGATTTATTTTATTTTTACACTTTTGCAAATTAAGTATTTTATTTATTTATTCCAAATTTTTATGTGGTATTTATTTCAAAAAATTGTTTTATTTATTATTTTTATATTACTTATTTTAAATAGTTTTATTTTGATTAAGTTTTTTTATATTATTACTTTAAATTATCTTATATATCATTCATTTTTCTTATTGTTTTATATAACGATTATTTTAAAGTGGTTTTATTTTATATCATTTTAAACTGTTTTATATTATCTATTTTAAGTTTTCTTATATTGTTTATTTTAAACTTATACGTATCTTTTTAGGATTTATCACATATCATTTTCTTTAAGTCATTTATTCATTTATATATTACTATTTCATATATTATTTATTTTTATCTCTTTTTTTTGGATTTATTTCAAACTTTTACATATATTACCTACTTTAAATTTTTTATAAATGAATTTATTTTTAAATTGCTTTTTATTGTTGATTTCAATATCCATGATTTCTTAAATTTAAAAATGGGGCAATATTTGATATTTGGGAGTTTTGAGAAAATCGTGCCTAACTTACTGGGTTTCGATTTTTCTCATTAAGTCCAAATGATTGAGTACTCTTTTTAAAATTAAAACATATGAATTTTTAAATAAAAAAACCTATTCTCGGGAATTTAAGATATTGTGTCGTAACTCACTGGATACGACGTTTTGTCATCTCGAGGCAAGGATTTTTAGAAAGCAAAGGATATTCGGTGTTTGAAAAATTCGAAAGATCGTGCTCTAACTTACTGAGTTTCGATTTTTCTTTTAAAATCCAAATAATTGAATGTCCATTTAAAGGACATAAGTTTTAAAAATTAAAAGGATCGTGTTTTTAAAATCTTTTCAAATTTTTGACATTAGGACATTAATTAATCAATTAGGTACCAATATTGGGCGTTACGAGGGTGCTAATCCTTCCTCGTGCGTAACCGACTCCCGAACCTATTTCCTTGAATTTCGTAGGCCAAAATTAATGTTTTAAACAAAACATGTTTTATAAGGTGATCTGATCACACCTAAGCAAAAAAGGATCGGTGGCGACTCCCGTTTTCGTTTTTATAAGTCGATCCCCATTTTTTTAAAAAAAAAACATAAAAATGGTTTCGAACGACTTGGCGACTCATTGAGGACCAATAAGAGAGTCAAGCCGTAAAATTGATTATTTCCTGTCCTTTTGTCTAAATTCGAAAATCCGATTTGAAAAATTGTGATCCTTTTTATTGCATGTGGTTCTATTTTTATAAAATATCTCTGCATTGCATTGCATGACCGTTGTGGTCGCACCCTTAAGTGGGAGCGAGAAGCTATGCCTTCGTGAGGTTTTCACCTTCGCATGGGCTAGTGGATTGCTTCCGAGATACATTTGTACCTATGTCTTTGTGAAGTTTTCACTTCCGCACGGCCATAGGAAAATGGATTCCACACTGAATTGAACTCGGCTCGTGTGGAGCCTATAATGGAGTGAGGATCGAGGAATCTGCTGGTTCGGGTACCTCAACTTTAGAGCTAAACCACATGTAGAAAACCTAAGGGCTTACCTTAGGTAGAGCTATGCCAAACCATAGTGGTCACCCAGATAGGTGCCCTATTTTGTTATTTATTTCTCTTGTGCAAAGCGTGTTTTCTTTTGTTTTGATTGCATTGCATTCACATCATAGAAAAAGAGGTGTTGATTCTAATTCGATTGCTAAATAGAAGAGTTTGTCATAAGAAAATAGATTTCTTGATAAAGTGGATTATAATACGGTCGTTCGAATATGGTCCAAGTAAACACAACGAGAAAATACTGATAGTCCGTGAAGGAATACAAGACTTTATTGCCCAAGGATTCAAGCTGACAAAGACTATTCGAGAATCACCACGTCTTGGCTTTCTTGAAGAGGCTAACGAGCATTATGGAAATAAGTGAGCAGTGAGTCGCGGCCCAGATCAAGCAAAAAGGAGGTAGTGGAGGAATCTATTAGAAATTTGTAAGATTTGACCTTTGCGAAGAAGGGGATTGATGTTTTTGCTTGGAATATGATGGCAAGGCCGCATATGTAATCCGTTTTATGTAAAGAGATTTGCTTTCTAGAAAAGTTTTTCTAATGGAATTGAATTCAGAATCAAATCCTCTCTTTCTTTTGCATTTATTTCATGCATTCGCATTACATCACATCATATGCATTTAAGTCCATAGAGAGAGCCTAATTAGTTGAAATTAACAGAGAAGAGAGAAAGAGAGAGGGAAAAATCTAGAAATTAAACATCGTTTCACGGTACTTCTCGCTAAGGCAAAAGCATGGATCAAAGACTCGAAACAGTTCCAAAGAGACATGCAAGACCAGTGCAAGAAGCGGTTGGCAAAGAACCAACAAGATATGAAGGAATAAATGATGGAAACCCAAAGGAATATGGTGGCTCAAATGACTCAACTACTGAATGGGGCAATGGACGAGGGAAAAGGTCCCATAACTAATGCTAGATAATGAGGATTTCCCTCCGGGTTTTACCCCATCGCATGCACAAACACAACCTGAAGCATATCCTCAAAGGCCATCTGTTACAATTAGGCCTCAACAGGGTCAGGCTGATACTGGGTACCCATGAATTTCCAAGTTGGCTCGAGAATCTAACCCGGAGAGATAACCCTACTAATCTTGTTATCACCGATTTAGATATAGCGGAGAAGGCACCGGGGAACAAAGTTTCCAAGCCCTTACATACTTGGGAAGATTTTAAACAATGGAACTGTGGAAGGGATCCCTGTATTTTTAAGATTAATCTAGAGTAATATTCAAAACACGCTTGTTGCCTTAAGCCTAGAGGCAATAAGAATCCTTTTGTGAAATAGGCTTGTGTCCAGAATTTTTATTTCAATAAAATGCATCTTTTAAGCAAATATTTTTTTTATTCTTTACATTTCATACTGTACATTCTTTTGTTTTTTACAATATTCTTTCATTCTTTATTCATTATCATACCATACAAATAATCATCCTTAGAATCATTTATTCTTTGAATTTTTTGCCTTCATACCTAGGTACCCGAGATATCAACGACATGAGCGACGTTATTCTTCGACTCCTTTTTGAGTAAGATATGTGTCTAGAGGATCTCGGGACTTTCAAGATGACGGAGATTGTAACCTATCTTACGATTTGTTAAGAACGGTAGAACAAGATGAAAAAGCAGATCTCACCTTACAAAGGGTCAAGTGGATATCATGAGCCTAGAAAAGAGGTGAAGATTGTAGCCTAGCTCATCATAGAACTAAGGCGAGACATTATTGAGTTATTTTCAAGAATTCAAAGATGTTTTTCGCACGATCATATCAGGACATGCACAGGCTAATAAGGCGTGGGCTAAACATGAGGATTGGGCACTGTTGGTCTACCATGGAAGGGGATTGCATCAGTTATACCGCAAAAATACCGAATTAAAGAAGACGAGATTTATGTGACTCTTCCACTTTCTTCACGATTTTTCTATATGTGGGGCATGGATGTTATGGGATCGATCTCGACAAAAAAAGCTTCTAGTTGACATTGAATTATCTTTGTGGTCATCGATTACTTGATGAGAGAGGGAATGTTGCTCCATATGCCTATGTTACAAAGTCGATAGTCATCGAATTCTCAAAAAAAAAAAGATCAGGTGCCGACAAAGAGTGCTAAAAAGGACAATGTCAAAAGTTTGGAAGTTTGTTCAAAGATCAGACGCCATATCATAGAGCAACAAAGGCAGCCAAAAACAAAAAAGCAAAACAAGGATCATGGGAAAGATGACTGAGACTTGTGAATATTGACATAAAGAAGTTACCATTTACCCTCTGTCTTATCGAATGTCGGTTAGAACCTTCGCTGGGGCAACACATTTCTCATTGGAATAGAAACAGTTTTGCCAATTGAACCTAATCGAAGAAAAGGTTAAAAGTTATCCATCACGGTAGGATGGTACAAGCTTATGACAAAAGGTTTGCCCAAGAGAGTTTCATACAAAAAGACTTGAGAGGAAAATAAATGCCAAAATTTGGAAAAACCTTATGTGGTGAAGAAGGCTTTACGGAAGATCATTAACCTTGACCAAGATGTATGGTAAGGACATGCTCAGTTTGGTGTATTCAGATTTCATCTAAAAGGAGAGGCCAAGGTGAAAACCATAAAGGGCCCCTTGAGACTTTTTTAAAAAAAAAAGAAAGAAAGAAAGAAAAGAAAAAATAGGAGGCCAAGGCGAAAACTGCAAAGGCGCTTTGAGACCAAAGGGTTTTGAGTAGAAAACCCGAAAAGAGCGATTTAAATTTTGATTAAAAAGTGGGGCATCTGATAGTCTTGCTATGTTTGAATTAACAATGAGGAAGTATGATACGTCTTGGGGCATCGACCAAGTACTCGGATCCCCTAAACACATATTGAGCTTAAAATGGTCCTCAAGAAGTTTGAGCAGAGAAGCTCAGTTTGTGATATCTAGGGCATTAGTTTACCATCTTACCCATTCGAATTTGTTATCTTTAATTATTTTATTCGTTTCAAAATACACTACCAATAAATTTCCTTCTAGATTGCATTTGTTATCTTTGCTTAACTTATTTGTTCCAGCTATGCTCTAATTTCCTTCTTGTCCATTGTTTTAATCTTTTTCAAGCATTTGGCATTGAAATAACGATTAGTGGACTAATAATACTTTATAAAAGAGGTTTCGCATATTACTCTGGAAACTTCTAAATAATACAAGAGCTTGAAACAAGACTATTATTTAAAACTCACCAAGTTTAAAGGATGAAAATATTCGTAGAGGAAGAGTCTAAATTGAGACTATCTCTCCAGATTTTTGTCAAAGAAAGGGGATTGAACAAAATGACAAGATATTGCAATCTTGACGAAAAATGGGCAATGTTAACTCAAGTGTAAAAGGGAAATCATTCTTTAAAAATGATATTCGCATCCATGCAGATATCATGCATACACATTTGGTTAGGTCACCTTGGGGAGTGATCAGTTGATTGAACAAGTTACAAATCCTATACCCTTGAGTTGCGGTGGGATGGGGTGAATTTGATCTGAGATCCTATAGCCATAAGTCGCAATAGGATAATTTAAAGATGGTACAAATTTTATGTCCCAGTGCAGTGGAAGGGACTCTGAAATTACAGTAGGTAAGCTTGTTGAAGCGAGAATATGATCGTTTCTTTGAGTTTTCTGTCAAAGATACCAGCTGAACGAGAAAGCAGGGTAACGCATCAATGATAGAATATTGATGAACTATGAGCAATGACAACTCAAGCATTAAAAAGGGATCATTCTCATGCATACACTTCCAATTAGGAGCATTTGATTCATTTCGATCATTGTATCCTAATCGTTGTACATAAAAAAAAAAAGAAGAAGATCATTCTCGTGACATTCTGCATTCATGCAAATGTCATCCCTAATATCATTTAGTTAGGAGCATTAGATTCATTGCGATCATTGCATCCTAATCAGGAATCATTTTCATGACATGTTGCGTTCATAACATATGTGGCTAGGAGCATTTGATTCATTTTGATCATAGCATCCTGATCATTCGGCATAAATATATGCATATGGAACCGAGTCTACGGGACATATCCCTTAGAGGACGGTGTAGCAACATCGGTGAATTCACAGATCTTATCTCCCTAAGCAGTAGTAGAGCATGTCAAATTTGGCGAATCCTATCTCCATGTATCGGCAATGGAGCAGATTTTAGCCATTGGTCTAATCTCCTTGATGTAGCAAGGAGCGGACTAAAAAGTTGATTTTGTTCCCTCGAGATGGTAGTGGAAGCGGTGAAGATTGAAGTCTTCCTAAGATAGTAAGGAAGCAAATTGGAAAGTTCAGATTTTGTTCCCTAAAGATGGTAGTGGAGCGATTGAAGATTGAAGTCTTCCTGAGATAGTAAGGAAGCAAATTGGAAAGTTCGATTTTGTTCCCTAGAGGTGGTAGTGGAAGCGGTGAAGATTGTAGTCTTCCAGATAGTAAGGAAGCAAATTGGAAAGTTCAGATTTTGTTCCCTAGAGATGGTAGTGGAGCAGAGGTGAAGATTGAAGTCAACTTTGAGATAGTAAGGAAGCAAATTGGAAAGTTGATTTTGTTCCCTAGAGATGGTAGAGGAGTAGGCTGAAGATTGAAGTCTTCACTGAGATAGTAAGGAAGCAAATTGGAAAGTTGATTTTGTTCCCTAGAGATGGTAGTGGAGCATCACTGAAGATTGAAGTCTTCTGAGATAGTAAGGAAGCAAATTGGAAAGTTCAGATTTTGTTCCCTAGAGATGGTAGTGGAGCAGTGAAGATTGAAGTCTTCTGAGATAGTAAGAAGCAAATTGGAAAGTTCGAGATATTGTTCCCTAGAGATGGTAGTGGAAGCGGTCAAGATTGAAGTCTTCTGAGATAGTAAGGAAGCAAGTTGAAAAGTTCAGATTTTGTTCCCTCGAGATGGTAGTGGAAGCGGATGAAGATTGAAGTCTTCCCGAGTTAATAAGAGCGGTGAAAAGTTCGATTTTGTCCCCTTGAGATAGTAGTAGAGGCGGATCAAAGATTATAGTCTTATCTTCCGATGTAGTAAGGAGCCGACTAAAAATTGTAGATCTTGTCTTCACGAGATTGCGATGAAAGCGGTCGAAGATACTAATCTGCATCCACGAGTTTGCGATGGAAGCAGATTAAAGATAGCGATTTGGCATTCTGAAGTTGCGAGAAGCGGATCGAAGACATCGAGATCTTGTCTCCACGAGTTTGTAGCGGGCAGATTGAAGATAGCAAATTTGGCATTCCTGAAGTTGCGGGAAGCGGATCAAAGACATCGATCTTATCTCCACGAAGTTGCAGTGGAGCGGTCGAAAATAGCGAGATCTTGTCTTCACGAATATTGCAGATGAAGCAAGATCAAAGATACTAGTCTCACTTTCACGAAATTCTGATGGGATGGATTAAATCTACAAGAGCAAGTCTTATCTCCACTGAAGTTTGATGAGAATAAGATTAAAGCTACTGAGTCAATCTCCTTGAAGTTGCAGTTGAGTTAGAGACTACTTGAAGAAGATGAGGATCAAGAAGTTAAGGCTCGGCAAGACCGGACAAAATTGGTCCTTTTATAGTCTTTACTCCATTCTCGTTACGACAATGAGCAAAGAGGGCGGTATAATAGGCCAATTTAGCCCGGGCCCATACAAAAAATAATAAACCCAAAATAATAAAACAAAGTCCAAGTCCAGTCCAAAATATATCATTTGGCCCGATCGGAATGGCCCATTACTTGAAAAGATTGAAAGTCCATCCACAAGCTTGACGTATATGGGAACACAATCTTCAAGGATATGCAATCTTAGATATGATATGCAATCCTAGAAGATATGGTATGTAATCTTAGAAGATATGATATGCAATCTTAGATATGATATGCAAATCTTAGATATGATATGCAATCTTAGAAGATATGGTATGCAATCTTAGAAGATATGATTTTGTAATCTTAGAGATTTAATTTGTAGATACCTTTTAATCTTAGCCAGTTGATGTAATTGATCTCATGCCCATTGGATTTGGGGAGGCTCAACTATAAATAGAGCCTCTCCCTTCATTGTAAAGGACACATGAGTTTTGAGGAAGCAATAAGAATTCTTGAGAGCATTCACTTAAATTTCTCTCCCTCTTGCATTCTTATTTTCTACGGTTTGTTCTTATTTCATTCTTCATTCATCTTCATTTTTTTCAACCTTTTTTTTATTTATCCATTTAATTGTTTAATTGTTTAATTATTCTTTTTATTTTATTCGTTTATTTATTATTTTGGTATAGAGATTTATTTTATTTTTACACTTTTGCAAATTTGTATTTTATTTATTTATTCCAAATTTTTATGTGGTATTTATTTCAAGCTGTTTTATTTATTATTTTTTATATTACTTATTTTAAATAGTTTTATTTTGATTAAGTTTTTTTTATATTATTACTTTAAATTATCTTATATATCATTCATTTTTCTTATTGTTTTATATAACGATTATTTTTAAGTGGTTTTATTTTATATCATTTTAAATTGTTTTATATTATCTATTTTAAGTTTTAGTATATTGTTTATTTTAAACTTATACGTATCTTTTAGGATTTATCACATATCATTTTCTTTAAGTCATTTATTCATTTTTATATTACTATTTCATATATTATTTATTTTTATCTCTCTTTTTTTTGGATTTATTTCAAACTTTTACATATATTACCTACTTTAAAATTTTTATACATGAATTTATTTTTAAATTGCTTTTTATTATCGATTTCAAAATCCATGATTTTTAAATTTAAAAATAGGGCAATATTTGATATTTGGGAGTTTTGAGAAAATCGTGCCTAACTTCTTGGGTTTGATTTTTCTCATTAAGTCCAAATGATTGAGTACTCTTTTTAAAATTAAAACATATGAATTTTTAAATAAAAAACCTATTCTCGAGAATTTAAGATGTTGTGTCCTAACTCACTTGAATCGACGTTTTGTCATCTCGAGGCAAGGATTTTTAAAAAGCAAAGGATATTCGGTGTTTGAAAAATTCGAAAGATCGTGCTCTAACTTACTAAGTTTCGATTTTTCTTTTAAAATCCAAATAATTGAATGTCAATTTAAAGGACATAAGTTTTAAAAATCAAAAGGATCGTGTTTTTAAAATTTTTTCAAATTTTTGACATTAGGACATTAATTAATCAATTAGGTACCAATTTTGGGCGTTACGAGGGTGCTAATCCTTCCTCGTGCGTAATCGACTCCCGAACCTATTTCCTTGAATTTCGTAGGCCAAAAGTAATGTTTTAAACAAAACATATTTTATAAGGTGATCTAATCACACCTAAGCAAAAAAGGATCGGTGGCGACTCCCATTTTCGTTTTTGTAAGTCGATCCCCGTTTTTTTCAAAAAAAAAAACATAAAAATGGTTTCGACAGTCACTAGCTAGCTATCGTAAAAATAGAAACACCCAAAAATCCAATATAGTTGGGTGTCCAAACAAGAAAAATTGAATAGTTGAGTGATCATTTTGTAACATAGTTGGATGACCAAAAAAGAAAGGCATAATGATTTATTTAACCCTCCAATTTACAAAAAATCTATTCTAGCCTTCCATTTAAAGTTTCACCTCTTTTAGTATTTAAACTTGCATTGTTTGTCAAATCTCCCAAAAATAAATGGAAAAGTTAACGTCTGTTGATGTGGCATCCATGTGGAAGTCCACGTGTATGCCACATTAGCAATTATTTAAATTTTCAAATTTTAAAAATATTTTTTTATTTTTATACATTTTTAATAAGTTTTGAATTTTTTTATATTTTGTTTATTTTTTTTGAAATTTTTTTATTTAAAAAATTAATTAATTACTAACTTGACATCTATGTGGAAATACATGTATATACCATGTCAACAAAGTTAACAGATGTTAAATTTTTCATTCATTTTGGAGTGATTTGATAAACAGTGTAAGTTTAAGGGCTAAAAGAAGTAAAAAATTAAATGGATGACTAAAATAATTTTTTTTGTAAAGTTAAAAGGTCAAATAAGTCATTATGTCATCAAAAAGAAATTTACTAATAATTTGGTAACAATTTTGAAACTTTTCATAGTTTTTATCGTTTTCCGTTAAAAAATCAATGAGATCTTGAGTCACTTATTTCCCATCACTTGTTATTAGTTGATGACATCACAATGAAGTAATCATTTGAAAAATAAAAATAAAAAGTAAAAAATTATAAAATTATAAAAATTATTATAAATAAAAATCCAATATAGATTAAAATTTTTAAAATGCAGAAAAATTAAATAAAAATTATAAAGAATTATAGAAATTTATAAGAAATTTAAAATTTAAAAAAATATATAAACAATGTAACATTCCCAACACTTACGAGATGAGAATAGTGTTATTTTGAGATTTGCACATGTTAGAATTTTGAATATATAAAATAGGAATTAGTAGTATTAGTAGAGAAGGTAATTGGATACTATAGAGAATTAAAAGAATTGAGAATTGAGATAAATTATTAGAGGAATTGACTAAATCGTAATAATGTGAAATGTTGGAGCAAAAATGTGAGAATTTTTAAAAGTGGAAATGACTAAATTGAATTAAGAGAGAAAGAAAAGGACCGGAAAGGTAATTATACCAAGAGAGTATCACAAAACAAGGATGGAATTGTAGAGATTAATGAGGGGTAAAATGGTCTTTTCTTAAATAGCTAATTGTGAGAAAAATCTCATCAATTGTTGGAAAGTTACGAACCTTTTAATGATGTTGAAAATTGGTCATTAAATTTGAAATGATGATGGATAGATTTTTTATAATATTTTAATATTTTATTTATTAAATTAATTTGATATTTTTGATAAAAGAATGTAGAGTTTCATCATTTCTTTCTCCATTTTACGCCACCTTCATTTATGTACAGAAGAAAACTTTTGCTTTCTTTCCAAATAAGTTCTCTTGAACATTTCAAAATTCTTACATGGATTTTTAGTGAAATCAATTGAGAAATCTCATAGAAAGCTTAGTTTCTTGTAAAGTCAACTAGTGCTCATATTGGAAGTGAAAGAAAAGGGAAGTTAGGGTTTTGGGTAAGAGTTCAAGGTAAGAATGATAAGGTTTCATTATTAACTTCATGAGTTAGTAAAATAATCATGTTTATTTCAAGTAAAAGTGCATGGAATATTTGATTATTATTTTTATATTAAATCTTGTATATTTTTCTTATGAAATGAAGAAAAGAGAAGAGATGTGAATCTCAAGTTGGTGATAAGGGAAAGAAGTAGCTAGAGAGTGAAGGAAGAAGAAGGAAGCTCATCCAAGCACTTGGTTGTAAGTACTACAAGAATTTTATTTTATCTAATTTAACCTAAGTGTAAGTTATATTAAAATGGTTATATGATTAATTTATATGTGAATATGTCAATGTTTTATATGAAATTTATTAATGAGTACTGAAAATATGAATTGAATTCTAATTACAAAGTGAATAAATTAAGTGTATAGAAATAGTACTAAGAAGGGACTAAATTGTAAAGTGTACAAAATTAGTTATATGAACTAAAATATTGATAAAAGGGCTTGATCGAAGTGTGATGTAATAGTGAGTAAATGTAAAGTGATATTATAGTGAATTTATAAAGAATAGTGAATAAGGATTAAATTGTAAAATATGTAAAGTTTGAATTGTCTTTACTGGTTGAGTGAATGTAATGAATTTAATGTATTAAATGCCCATGTAGACAAGATGTGAACTAATAGGATTTAAATGGCATGTCATTAGGAAATTTTTATGCGCACTAGTGATAGTGGCACTTCAGTCCAATCCAATGATATCGCACTTCTTTGTTAGTGACAATGGCACTTGGTGCATTTGTTGACTCTACACTTCGATGTAAGATAGTGTATGTGTAACAGACCTAATTTTTAGTGGTGTCGAAGCTTGTGATTTGAGAACACTAAATCCGACGAGTGAGTTGAAAATTTAATAAATTAATATTTATGAGTCAAGTGTGATTTTAGAAGAATTTACAATTAGTGAATTTTGAGATTTAAAAGAATTTATTAGGTAAATTGGGTCAAAAATGAGGTATCGAGACCTCAAATTCATAAACCGAGCCATAAATATTTTTAAAAATATTTATGGAGTGTCATTGAGTTAGTATTAATGTTTCGTTAGAAAATTTTAACGTTTTAATAGCTAATTAATTAAAAAGGACTAAATTGTAAAAGATGCAAAATTTGCTAAAGTGATTAAATAGCTGAAGTGTCTAGTAAGGAAGGAGTTAAAAGGTAATTAGACCCAAATTATATGGGCTGGACGGTATGGATATAGAAATAGACAAGAAAACAATGTGAACTAAGGGTAAAATGGTAATTTGGTTAAAATTAAATATAAAATAAGTGACCAAATTGAAAAATCTAGACATTTCTCCCAAATTATCAGCTAAAAACACCATAGGAGGTTTGAAAGAAGATGTTTTTTCATACTTTGCACCATGTGAGTTCAATTCTTACTTTTTCTTTGTAATTTTCAAGTTTTTGTGACTTTTACAATTAGGTCCAACTATTTAATTCATTAGTTTTTATTTCATGAGTGGTTATGAAAGTTACCATGAATGAGTGCTGTAAGTTTATGATTAATTATCATAGATTTGAAGCTTTGATTTCATTATATGATGATTTTATTAAGTGATTTTAATAGAAATTGATTTTTAGGGCCTAATTGTGAAAAAGTTAGGAATTAGGGTTTGGTGCTGAAATTCTGAATATCAAAGGCTTTATAATAGCCTAAAATTATTAGATAAAGTGTTAATTGAGAAAAAATAAGCTCAATTGATGGTTTGAATTAATCAGGGACTAAATTGTAAAAATTATAAACTTTGGGGTAAAAGTGTAATTTCAAAAATTAAAGGGCATAAATTGTGAAGTGAGTTAGAATTGAACTTGGTGCTGATGAATGAAAAATTTTATATTATAGATTGAGAATCAAGATAAACGTGGAAAAGAAAATTACAGACTAGCCCGAATTTCTACAAATTCTACCGATTGGTCTAGGTAAGTTCATATGGTTGAATTTTGTGATTTATTGTTAAAATTAGAAATTATATAATGTATTATTTCATATCTTTGTTATGGAATCATGATTATTGTGATAAAATGAAAATCGAAACAAAAGTTCAAATTGAGTAGAATGCGAGGATTGAGTGCGATCATTCTGCGTGATCGATGATGAATTGATTGGATAAGACCATGGTTGAAACATGGCAAAGTTTGGAATGTAAGACCATAGCTGGGCTATGGCATTTCGGTTAAAAGACCATAAGCCGGGTTATGGCATTGTGAACGTAAGACCATGGTTGGACCATGGCGATATATGTGTGTGCGTGTAAGACCATAGTTGGGCTATGGCATCGTAAGAAAGTGAAAGATCATAAGCGGGGCCATGGCATTGTGATATTATGGCAAGACCATGATAATATATGTGTAAGACCATAATTGGGCTATGGCATTAAGCAAACGATGTACTCAATTCCGTAAGACGCGTTCTTTAATTTGTGAGCAATGGTAAGTGTTATTTGAACTAAAGTGATGGAATTATTGAGCTCAATCAAGTGAGTTCATTATTTGAAATTGTGGATGACAAGGAATATTAGTGTAACACTTGTTTATTGATTCATTATTGTGTGTGCTTGGTAAGATTTATGTTTTATGCCTATGAACTTACTAAGCTTTCTTAAGCTTACTCTGTGTGTTTAATGTTACGTGTAGATTGACGTGAGTTCGGTGGATCGAATCAACACATCGAAGCATACTATCCAGATTTCATCGATAGAATTTTTGAATTATAACTTATGGTTTATATGGCATGTTTAGGGTTGAAATGGTAAAAGGTTAAACTTAAATTAAGAATGTGAATGATGTATATGTATATATTTAGTTGATGACTATGGTAGAATAATGAATGAAACTATTTTGATAAGTTTAGCAAAAAAAAAAAAGTTTTATGATAGTACAATTTATGGATAAATATGACTTTTAACTTGTATTGGTTGTTGAATTGGAGTATATTGGTAAATGATAGTATTGTGTGCAGGTTGGTTGTGTAAAGGGTGAGAAAAAGTGGCCTTAAAATGGCCTATTTTCTTCCACACGGGTAGGCACACGTGCGTGTGTCTTGACCGTGTGTGACACACGGCCTGGCACATGGGCATGTGGTTTGGCCGTGTGTCTCCTGCAACTTAAATTTGAGAAACAGAATGCTCAGGATTGAGCACACACGGCAGAGACACGGCGCGTATGTCTCGATCGTGTATGCCACACAACCTAGAACATGGGCGTGTGTTTTGGCCGTGTGGCCGCACCTTAATGTTTTGCAAGTCGAGAGAGTTAAGCGGGTTGGATACACGGCAGTGTGACACTGTGTTACTTGGCCGTATGAATCACACTCGGTCTACCCACACGAAGGCGTGTGACCGTAACATCCTGAATTTTTAGGCCTATGCATTTAATGTAATGAGTTAATTTGAGCATTAGGGGTCCAAATTGGGCTCGAGATTGGGTGAAGCCTTAGTTAAATTTTTGTTTGGGCACTATAGGGTTTAAAAGGTGGTATCTGAGTTTAGAATATCAAAATGGGCTTGTGGCCCGGTGGTCGATGGCGCCACTTAGGGAGCAAGGAGGTGACGCCATACAAGGGAGTAAGGGGCCCAAATTTAAGTTACATGGAGCCCAACTCTTTTAATTTAAGTTAGCTAAATTTCTGCATTAGGGTTAGGTAGAATGGACGGCAACAAGGCTCAAAAATAGGAGGATTTATGTGAATGGGATAATGTAGATAATATAGTTGATAATATGGAAGAAAAAAAAAAGGAGAAAAGATAGGAGCTATCTACAAGGCTAGAGTTGGCGAAATTCCATCACCTAGAGAAGTGAAGAAATCGGTTTCTTTATGGCAAAGGGGTGCCGAATTTTCCCTTTTTATTTGATTAATTTTTAGTTATCGTGAAGGGCACTTTCGGTTTTTCATAGGTAAGTGCCAAAATTTCTATAAATAGGAAGGGTTCTCTTCTTTATTTTTCGGCATTTAGGGTTTCCACCTTTTCTTTCTCTTCTTTCTTCTAAAAGCCGAAAACTCCATTATTTCTTTCTCTTCTTTCTTCTAAAAGCCGAAAACTCCATTATTCCTTTCTCTTCTTTCTTCTAAAAGCCAGAAAACTCCATTATTCTCTTCTTTCTTTTAAAAGCCGAAAACTCTATTATTCTCTTCTCTTCTTTCTTCTAAAAGCCAAAGCAAAAACTCCATTATTCTTTTCTCTTCTTTCTTCTAAAAGCCGAATCTCTATAGATTTCTTCGAATCATCTTCTCTTCCTAATTTTTCGCAAAAAGCCGGAATCCTCTAGGAGTAGCCGAATCTTCTCTAGTAAGATCTCTTAGATCTAAAAGCCAGAAACACTAGTTCCTGAATCTCATATCACTTTTCAGGATTTCAAGGCAGATAGCGGTGGTGTTGGCTACGGATAGCGTCGACTTAAAGGGTCTCGTTCTAACATTAATCAGGTGTGTAGATCTCTAACACACAAATAATCTGTATGAATGTATATATATGTTTATGTTATGGGCTAAAAGCCGGAAAAGGCTGTATAGACAGTCGGATTACCCAAAAAGGGTAGGCAAGGGATGCCAGGTACGTAATCATAGAAACTTCTCTATGTGTATCGATGTATGTGATAGACTGTGAATTTTTAGGTAGTATATTGTTTTGATTCTGCATGTATGTATGCATGGGATGGGATTGATATAATGAAGGGGAAGAAGGTCGCATAGTGATCGGTGGCTTTGCCACATAGGTCACATAGTGATCGGTCTTTATGACAGTAGCTCACCGTCAAAATGCTACGATGTATTATTAAGGTCGCATGGCGATCGGTGGCTTTGCCACATAGGTCACACAGATGATCGGTCTTTAAGGCAGAAGCGACCACGGTATCGATATGGTGTGTAGCGGTTGGAGGGTTGATTGTAGAAATCCCCAATGTGTGATGGTTGGTACGGGTTGGTGTGTAGAGGATGGATTTCTAGGGCCGGGATGGGTCATGATGCATAGTTAGTTACCCTTGTATGGGCCAAGGCCCATAATGTGTTTAATGGGCCTAAAGCCTTTTATGTATTTTCTGGATTTGCACACCGAGTCTTGGTGACTCACCCTATTATTTTTCCCTAACTGCGGATGAGCGATGAGATCGTGGACATGAGAGCAAAGGCGGACTCGAGGGCCTTCAAGTTTTTATTCCTATAGATTATTTCTGGTTTTCCTTAAGTTTTTAATTTTGGAAACATTTATGTAATAAGGCCCCATAGTTTATACTCACTACTTAGTTTTTAATATTTACAACTTATGGAACTTTGTCAAAGGTTTTATTAATCAAAATAATAATAATACAAGGTTTTCTTTTCAAAAGTCACTTGTTTATTCGAATTTTGCCTAATAACTTATGATTTACTAAAACCAACTTAGCAAAAGTTTTCAACGTACAACCCGTAGCATACGGATCTGGTGAAACTTATGGGCCGGGTTTGGGGTGTTATATTTTGGTATCAAAGCCCGTTCAAAACTCGGGCCATGAAATGGGTCTAGTAGTGTTTTGAAAATTTATGTGAAATTGAAAAAAATGCGGAAGAAGATATGGCCTTGAGTCTCACAAGCACCGATCCACGCTGTAAGTATTCTAAACTTTTGGATGTGATATGTATGTGGGCTTGATGGGCTTGATGGACGAGACTAGTATGTTAGGCATTGATGGACTATAGGCTTAGTTAGAACAACTCTTTAAATTCATAAGACTTAATCTATCCAAACAAACCCGTGAATGAGTCGATGGGTTAGGGTGTGGCAACAGAGCATACGCATGTCTAGGATTGGATTCAGGGAGAGCTTGGTACTTAAGCAGTCCCTAGTGACTCACCTCCTCTTGGCTTGAATCCTACAGTGCTGCGATGGTGCTCACCTTAGCCACGAGGATTTGTTGACGGGCCAAAATCTATAATTAAAACCCAAAGGGACCAGCCACCCTATTTACGCAAACCAAAATACCCCCAAGTTTTGTAAAATTTCCAAAATACACTTGATTTGTGAAAATTTCCAAACAACCGTGATTTTATAAAATACCCATGTTTTGCAAATTTACCCAAAACCCCTAGATTTACAAATGTAACCCGGTTTGAAAAATTAAATTTTCCAAAATACCCTGCTAAAAAAGCGAAAAAACAACAACACCAAGATACCCTATTTTGAGAAAATCACCCACACTTTATTTTGGAAAATACCTGTAGGCAAAACTACGGAAATACCCACAGGTAGAGGAATGACGGAAAAAAAAACCTTATCACGATGAATGTGTGTGCATGGATGCTACTTGTGTGATTGATGTATGCGGGTTGATGTATGTGGTTTCTAGAATTAGGAGATAAACTTGAGGCCTAAAAGCGTAGATAGGTTCGAATTCGAAAGAACCACTCTTAAAACTACTTTCCATAAGATTGTTTGTAGTTGTCGGTGAAAGAAATTAATAGTTCATAAAATTTCTAATTCGGATACTACGAGAATTGACAATGAGCGCTAGGAGAGGAAGAAGAGGCGCGCACGAGGCCGTGGAAGTATTAGGGCCCGATGTCTTGACTCGGCTAGTTAGGGAGAGTACTGAAGGAGGTTAAAGAAATCGGTGAAACATTTCGGGTTGGAGTCGCGTGGGTCAGGGAAAAAAAGGGATCGTAGTTTTCTAGGGTTGCGATCTCGTTACGTGAAGCATGTTAAGGTGCGTCCAAACTTTCGGGTTCTACGAATATTGCGGAAGGCGTCATCCGGGTGAATGTTGGAAGAAGTCGAGAAGCGTGTTTAAGATGCGGGTCCGAGGAGCATAAGGCTCGGGATTGTTCAATCACCATTAAGTCGGGTATGTTTTATGTGGATGCTATATTTTTGGGTATAGAAACCGTATCATGCAATGGTTATATATTATTAAATTAGAGTGCGCAGCGAAAGCATAGTGGTGAGACTTGGGTGGTACGATTAGTAGTTAGTTGGAAATTTCGAGGACGAAATTTCTCTAAGGGGGGTAGAACTGTAACATCCTGAATTTTTGGGCCTATGCATTTAATGGGTGAATATGTGTAATGAGTTAATTTGAGCATTAGGGGTCCAAATTGGGCTCAGGATTGGGCTGAAGCCTTAGTTAAATTTTTGTTTGGGCACTATAGGGTTTAAAAGGTGGTATCTGAGTTTAAAATATCAAAATGGGCTTATGGCCCAGTGGTCAGTGGCGCCACTTAGGGAGCAAAGAGGTGACGCCATACAAGGGAGTAAGGGGCCCAAATTTAAGTTACATGGAGCCCAACTCTTTTAATTTAAGTTAGCTAAATTTCGGCATTAGGGTTAGGTAGAGTGGACGGCAATAAGGCTAAAAAATAGGAGGATTTATGTGAATGGGATAATGTAGATAATATAGTTGATAATATGGAAGAAAGAAAAGGAGAAAAGATAGGAGCTATCTACAAGGCTAGGAGTTGGCCAAAAATTCCATCACCTAGAGAAGTGAAGAAATCGGTTTCTTTATGGCAAAGGGGTGCGAATTTTCCTTTTTATTTGATTAATTTTTAGTTATCGGGAAGGGCACTTTCGGTTTTCATAGGTAAGTGCCGAAATTTCTATAAATAGGGAGGGTTCTCTTCTTTATTTTTCTGGCATTTAGGGTTTCCACCTTTTCTTTCTCTTCTTTCTTCTAAAGCCTAAAACTCTATTATTTCTTTCTCTTCTTTCTTCTAAAAGCCGAAAACTCCATTATTCCTTTCTCTTCTTTCTTCTAAAAGCCAAAACTCCATTATTCTCTTCTTTCTTCTAAAAGCCGAAAACTCCATTATTCTCTTCTCTTCTTTCTTCTAAAAGCCGAAAGCCAAAAAACTCCATTATTCTTTTCTCTTCTTCTAAAAGTCGAATCTCTATAGATTTCTTGAATCATCTTCTCTTCCCGATTTTTATAAAAAGCGGAATCCTCTGGAGTAGCCGATCTTCTCTAGTAAGATCTCTTAGATCTAAAAGCCGAAAACACTAGTTCCTAAATCTCATATCACTTTTCGGGATTTCAAGGCGGATAAGCGGTGGTGTTGGCTACGGATAAGCGTCGACTTAGAGGGTCTCGTTCTAACGATGTCAGTGTGTAGATCTCTAACACACAAATAATCTGTATGAATGTATATATATGTTTATGTTATGGGCTAAAAGCGGGAAAAGTCAGATAGGCAGTCGGATTACCCAAAAGGGTAGGTAAGAAATTTTGCCAGTGCGTAATCATAGAAACTTCTCTATGTGTATCGATGTATGTGATAGACTCGTGAATTTTTAGGTAGTATATTGTTTTGATTCTGCATGTATGTATGCATGGGATGGGATTGATATGATGAAGGGGAAGAAGGTCGCATAGCGATCGGTTGCTTTGCCACATAGGTCACATAGTGATCGGTCTTTATGACATGACGGCTCAAATTGTCCGAAATGCTACGATGTATTATTAAGGTCGCATGGCGATCGGTGGCTTTGCCACATAGGTCACACAGTGATCGGTCTTTAAGGCAGGCAGCCACAAATTGCCGATATGGTGTGTAGCGGTTGGAGGGTTGATTGTAGAAATCCCCAAGGTGTGATGGTTGAGTACAGGTTGGTGTGTAGAAGATGGATTTCTAGGTGGGATGGGTCATGATGCATAGTTAGTTACCCTTGTATGGGCCAAGGCCCATAATGTGTTTGTGGGCCTAAAGCCTTTTATGTGTTTTCGGATTTGCACACTGAGTCTTGGTGACTCACCCTATTATTTTTCCCTAACTGGAGGATGAGCGAGAGATCGTGGACATGGGAGCAAAGGCGGACTCGAGGGCCATCAAGTTTTTATTCCTATAGATTATTTTGGTTTTTCCTTAAGTTTTTTAATTTTGGAAACATTTATGTAATAAGGCCCCATAGTTTATACTCACTACTTAGTTTTTAATATTTACAACTTATGGAACTTTGTCAAAGGTTTTATTATTCAAAATAATAATACAATGTTTTCTTTTCAAAAGTCACTTGTTTATTCGAATTTTGCCTAATAACTTATGATTTACTAAAACCAACTTAGCAAAAGTTTTCAATGTACAACCCGTAGCATACCAGATCTGGTCGAAACTTATGGGCCGGGTTTGGGGTGTTACATGACCCCTGTACATGAGTAAAATTTTAAATTTCACAAAAAAATTCTTATGTTTTTGGTTTAGTCCCGACCCGATCCTAACATGTATTTTGGGCCTCGAGGGTTTGTCCTAGGGATGTTATGGTTAATATCGGAAAATGAATAGTAATTGATATGAATTATCTGTAAAAGTTCTGAAAATTTCGGTAATACTCTGTAACCCTATTCCAACGACAGATACGAGTTAGGGGTGTTACAATATGCATGTTTGTGCTAGTGGTTCAGTTTTTATTCTGCATATCCTACATGTTCTTTTGAGTCTACAATTGGGCTAAAATTAAAAAAAAAAGGTAAGTAGACTTATTAGTAAAATTGGTAAGTGGCTTATAAGACTTTACTTTGAGATTTCTTTTTATTTTCTATTTAGTTTCATTGTATATTATTATAAATAATGTATTTATATGTTAACAGTGGTTAATTTCAACAGTAAGTTTAATTTTTGACATACTTACTAAGCTTCCACAAGTTTAATACGTAGGTAAAGGCTCAAATTGAAACTCTAGAGTGAAGTTGTAACCTCAACTCATCTTGTCACATCTCAAAGCTTGGAAGAGAGTTTGATTTTGATATTTTGGTGTTAGATTATGGCATGTACATAGGATAAATCAAAGTATATCTATAAGATTTCTAGTGAAAATACTTTTTGAATCTTGAATTTTTTTAGCTCTAAGAATTTAGTTAAGCTTTGATAAGATATATGTTGTATTACATGATGTTTTGATGGAGTTTAATGTTTTATAATGTTTAGAAGTGTTATGGAATGACTTATGATAGTTTAAAATTGATTTTAGATGTTTCAAACATGCTTTGGGCAATCTACTTCCGATGTTGCAACGTTGAATAGCCAAGGTAGCAACATTGGGCAAATCTGGCCTCAGTGTTGCGACACCAATAGTCAATGTTGTGACACTAGAAGTATTCTGCTCTTACTGTCGCAACACCACTAGTCCAATGTCGTGATATTGACCCTATTTACTCTGATTTGCTCTGAAAGGGTTCTAAATAACTCTCGAATGCAACCAAACTACAACCATATCTTGAAATGACCCACACCACTCTAAATGAGTTTAATTATGCTAAAATGAATAATTTAAAATAGATGTTCAAGTTATGTAGTTTTAATGCCCAAATGTAACATTCCTTGCTCGTGATATATCGATCCAATCGGGGTGAGAGGTGTTACAAACAACATATATTGGCCCTTTCATTCAATTTTATTAAAATGAATATTTTAATATAACCATTTTAAATTAGGGAAAACGTAATTATTATTAGAAAACTCATTATATTAGTTTATTTTAAACTTTTTCTTGAATAATAATAAAAATACTCCAAAATTTATTTTATGAATATATTATATACTTTCATAAATGATGTGAAAAAATATTATTTTTGAATTAAAAGTATCATGGAGGTCATTGTATTAGAAGTCAGATTGAACTTTGCCCCATCTACTAAAAAATTGCATACACGTTAGATCAAAGAGTAAAATAGTCCTTCCGTTAAAAAATTCATATATTTCTACTATTAAGTGATGACATGGCCTCAGATCAAGCCATGTCAACAAATATTTTAAAAATTAAAAAATCCTAAAATAAATAATTTTTTAATAATTATTTGAAACACAACGTCCAAGATGGACCACTAACAAATTCAAAATAATAGAATCTATAACTTTTTGGGTAAACTACACCCATAATCACTCTAAAATAAGGTTGGTCCTATTTTGGTTACTCTAATTTTTTTTTCTAAATTTAATCACTCTAATTAAGATAATTGTCCAAATTAGTCACAGTTGTTAAAATTTTCGTTAATCCACTAACAGATTGCAGATGTGGCACATTAACCCATTGAGTAACTAACATGTGCTTTTTTTTTTTTTTTAGTTTTGACTAAAGCTAGGGATCCCTTAGTAATTAGCTCAAAACATTTTTTTGCTCTCATATCCCCATGCTTTACTTTGTTCTCATTACGTTGGGAGTCATCGTCTCCCCCACTCGATTCCAACTCAATAATGGTTCATCAAACCCACTATTATTTCCACCTACTACACCACCGGACCCACCGCATCAAGAAAAAGAAACAAAAGCAAGAGAAGAGAAAGAACAAAAAAAATGTTTTGAGCTAATTATTGAGAGGTTTCTAGCTTTAATAAAAAAGTTTTAAAAAATGCCACATATTAATCATTTAATGATTTAATATGCCATGTCAGCAATTCGTTAGTGGGTTAACGAATTTTTAACCATAGTGACTAATTTGGACAATTATCTTAATTAGAGTGGCTAAATTGAGAAAAAAATTAGAGTGACCAAAATAAGATAAATTCTATTTTAGAGTGATCTTGGGTGTAGTTTACTCTAACTTTTTTTTTAGTGAGCAATATTTATATTTTACTCACTTACTTTGACCATTTTCCTCAAACAATTATTGGTTTTTTTTATTATTATAAATTTACAACATATTTTTTCAAATTGGACCACTTAGTAGTGGACAAGATGTGGAGCAAACAACTACTTAAAACAAAAGCTTCCGCTCTCAATAAATTTTACATTAATTCTCTACTTATTTGTCTTTACAATATTTTATATTTATAGTAATTCTTCATAATAATTATTAAATATTTAATGATGATATTTAATTTACAATTCACATATTTATTGTATTTTTAAATAAATTTTCATTAATGTGTAACGATCCGATTTTCAGTGGTGTCGAAAAATGCAGTTTTGGGACTCCATTTTTGTAAACCGAGATCGTAAATATTAAATAAAAATATTTACTGAGTTAGAGTATAGTTGAATTGAAATTTGGTTAAGCAATTTTGCGAAATTGTGAGTAATTATGGCTTAGGTGCTAAATTGTAAAAGTTTAATCTCTATAGATTTTTAGTTAGATTAAGGCTTGGGGACTTAAATAGAAATTATTCAAAGAATTAAAATGACTAATAGACCAATTTTAAATGGATGATGGTGGGATGTGATGTTAATTACCATTAGATTAAAATAATTAAGGATTAGTGATTAATTGGTTATGATTAAGTTAATTAATTAAATTTAATTAAAAATAAACTAACTATATACTTAAGATAGTGGAAAAAGATTATAAAACATCATCTTCTTCATCTTTTCACCACTGTCCACCCTAAAAGCCATGGGAGAAAGCTTTTGAAAGCTTTACACATTTGACCACCATTTTTAGGTAAGTCCCCAACTATTTTTCATTAATTTTTATGGACTTGAGATCATGGGAGCTTTGATTTAGCTAGCCCATGTATTAATTTGTAAAACTGTTAAAATTTTTGGAAGTTGTCATTGTTGAGAATTGAATGAAATTGGTGTCAAATTGTTAGAAATTAAGGTTAGTTTAAGAAAAAGATTAGATTGTAAAGCTAATGGTTAGTTTAGTATATTAGGGACCAAATCAAATTAAATGCAAAACTATTGTGAAATATTGGCAGGAATAAAAAATAAAGGGTCCCTAATGAGTTTTGGTGAAATCATATTTTAATCAGAAGCCTTAAATTGAAAGTTATGCTTGTCCTAATTTTAGGCACTAAATTGAATAATTTGAAAATATTTAAAATTTGGTATTTGATTCTAATTTGGCTAGAAATTGATAATGTGATATGTTTTGTGATTATTTTTAGTTAACGACAACATCGAATCGTCACGAGGGAAAGGAAAAACTAAAACCATCGATGAGTGATGCGCAAAACCTCAATTTGTACTTTTATGGTTTGGGATAGATTTAATTGCTTGTATATATATGTTAATTTCTTGATTGATCATTGAGGTAAGTATATGGTGATAGTGTGAATTGTTTTGATTGAGTTTGGTGTGGGATATTGGAATATAGGACTAAAATGAATAAAATGAAAAATAGCATGAAATATTTGAAGGATGTTTTGTGAAATAATAAATGGATAAAAAAACTTGTTGTATGGTAAGTAGTACATGTAATTTAATGATGAATTGGATTATAGTTATGATTATGATCGAATAATGATATATGTGCTAAATTGCAAAGCGAAATGTGATAAATTATTGTTATGTGATGGAACAATGTATAGGGTATGAAAATGCATATGTGACCGAATACAATGTATGAATATACGAGTAAGATGATTGTAGGTATGGAAATGGTTATATATATAATTGGCGCTCGTGTGAACTTAGTAAAAGGTTAGGATACAATTGACATGCCAATAGGGTTTTATATGCGCTTGTATGAGATATGTGATTATACGGAGATCATTGTAAATTATATCAGAATCCAACATTTAAAGTGATTAAATTATTAATAAGTTTCACTTCAAAAAGTTATAAAATATTTATTTAAATTACTGTGTTGTGAAAATCACTATTGAATGGCCTTCTCTGTTTGTATTGTCTGCACCAATTCAAAAACATCTTTCATTGAGTATTATATGTCATTACAGATTAATTCTATCATTTGTTGCAGACATTGTTGCATATTGTTGATGTTCAAAGTTGTTTAATGAAAGAAATTAAATTGCACAAGAGAAGGGGAAGGAGAATTTTGAATTGGTGCAGACATTACAAATGCAGAGAAGGCCATACAATAGTAATTTTCACAACACAGTAATTTAAATAAAAAATTTCACAATACCATTGATGATAATACATGCAAAAATAAATTTGTAAAAAAGAAAAGAAAAATATTTACCTATTTACTGGGTAATGGTATCCTTTTGCTTTCTAAAAAAAAAAAAAAAAAGAGAGATGGTATCCTTTGCTAATAATGTTTTTTTTTATTATAATTTTTTAGATTATTTATTTTATGTATTGTGATAATTGATTTAATCTCATCATAAGTTGTTATTATTATATCTACTCTTTGTTTATACAATGCCTCGAACTACTCAAAGCCCCTCCTCAACTCTTAAATAAGAGGATAATGTGCTTTAGCACACTCGAACCCACATTCTCCTACACTGGTAATAATATCGATGTCAATCGAACAAAGACTTAATCATCTTAACGGAAGATAAATTAAAATGGAAAAAAATAATATGGTTTAGGAACTAAAAGCCTAAAATTTTAATTTTCATATTTTACCATTATTTATTTTAAAAACTACCCACTTCATATATAATTTAAAAAAAAAAAAAAAAATTCTTCTCACCCAAACGTGTTTATAACCTTTTTTTTTTAATTTCTTTTTATTTTCAGCTTATCGATCATCAATATATTTTTATTTTTAATTGAGTGAACCATTGTCACTCGTCAGGCCTCCCAATATAATTGATGTTTTTCACGTTTTTCATATTTTTCATATTTATTTTTACTTTTTTACTGTATTTTTATTTTTTATTGAAAAAGAAAAACCGATTAAATTTAAAATCCAGTTTGAGGTCTGCCATCTGTTTTACCTTTGATCCAATTCCAAGCCCACTGACAAAAACCGAACCCTCCAACAAAGCAATTTCCCACTTTTTTTTTTTTTTTTATACTAAAAACACCTTACCACCTAATTTAAAAAAAAAAAAACAACAACAACTGGTGTAATCAATCATACATTTGATCCTTTTCTTGGAGGACCCTCAAAAGTAATTTATAACTCTTTTTTTCCCCTTTAATTTCATAATTTTGGCTATGAAGCGTGGATACCCTGAATCTCTCTCTTCCTCTTTAGGTCCACCTCAATCCCGATTCAAACATAACCCTGAAGGTAAAATTCTTGTTAGGATTTGTTTCTTTTCATGGGTTACATTTGTGATTAGGAATGTTATGAACTTTGGGTTTTTCATATTTTATTCAATTGTAGTTTCCATATGGTTAAAAAATTGATGAAATATTCTTCTTTTAGTTTATTTTATGGCTATTTGATTAAAGTGCAGATTTTTGTGACATGAGTTTTGAAGTTTATGTAAGATTTCAGAAAACGAAAAAAAGAAAAGAAAAAAAGAACGGTGAATTTTGATTGTTACGTGAAAATGAAAGTTATTAAGAAAGTGGTATTAAATGGTTTGCATCTAAGCTGCCAAATTTGTGTTGAATAAAAAGCTTCAGGTTTCCGATATTTGGAAGTTTCTTAGGATCCAGCTTAATTGTGTACTGTATTTTCTGTTTTTGGTTAATGAGTTGGGTTTTAAAGTTCGTATGGTTTAATTTGAGAGGGAAGAAAAATATTCCAATGTTTTTAATTGCTAGCTTTACAGCTTATAAGCAGAATTCAGTAGAAAAAAAATTATTATAGAAGCTGAAATTGTATTGTGGTATTAGGTGATGCACAATTTCCGGAGGATGAGAGCACAAAGATTTTTGCTAGGAAAGTAGCTGATCATTATAGTGCAAGAACTAACCAGACTTTGGAAGAACGAGAAGCAAGTCCAATCATTCACTTAAAGAAGTTGAATAATTGGGTATGTTGTTGAACCACATGAACTGCATTCTGATCTTAGGATATATTTTTGAGTCATTTTTCATTCACTTTCTTCTTGATTGGACAGATTAAAAGTGTCTTGATTCAGCTTTATGCTCGTAAGGGGGATGCCGTTCTTGATCTTGCCTGTGGCAAGGTATTTTAGGACCCTTATTTGTACTTAGCTTACTTGTTTTTTGCCAAATTCAACTTATTTTGATCCTTGTGATATGGTTTGCTTTTATGTGTTTTAGGGTGGTGATCTCATCAAGTGGGATAAAGCAAAAGTTGAATATTATGTTGGTGTTGATATAGCTGAAGGCTCGGTAAAGTGCTAAAACACTCGGGGTTTCCCCCTATTTGTTTACTCGTTTATCCAATTTAGTAGCTAGTTAAGCTGTGGTCAACCTATCTGGTATCTGGGCCTCCTTCAGTACTAATCATAATTGTTCTGAGCCACTAATTTCTTAAGAAGCAGCATTTCTAAACGCAATGCTATTAATGCATTTGTTTATAGATACATGTGAACTATTTGTTGCACGATTTGTTGTACTTATGATATCATGTAATAATTTTTAAATTACAGCTCTCTGAAACATGAGTCTTGTGCAATAGTGGATGGTAGTGTAGATGTTTTCTAGCTTAAAATCACGGATAAATTGTGTGCTTCTAAGGCGCTAACAGCCTGCAGTCTAGATGTCTTTCTATACCTGAAAAGGAAATTAGAGACTAGAAAACAGCAGCAGGAAAACTAAATATTTCTCTGGTACCTATTTATGTCACTAGTTGCAATATTGATTTTGCATTCTCTATATATGCACAGATAGAAGATTGTCGTACACGTTATAATGGTGATGCAGACCATCATCAACGTCGCAAAAAGTTCACTTTTCCTGCCCGTCTATTATGTGGGGATTGTTTTGAGGTAATGACGTTGTTGGTAGCAACTTTGAAAATTACTAACTAGCCAGCATATATATAGTTTCTGCTTCTCTGGATTACTTATCACATTCAATGGCATAATTAGTCATGGTCAATTTGAATAGGGTTATAAATTATCTGAACAGTGAAACATAATGTATTTGGGCAATTGGACCTGAGGACCAACTTATTAAGGATGTACATGGTTTAGCAGGTATTGAAGGACATAGTTCTAATTTTTGCAAGTTGATGATTTTCAGGTGCGTCTCGATAAAGTTTTGGCAAATGATGCTCCTTTTGATATCTGCAGTTGCCAGGTGACTGAAGTGCTGTTGATGTTTTCTTCAATAGTTGGAATTTGGAAAATCTACTATTAAGTGTATTTTTTTTATCCTATGATAAAATTGCTATTTAACTATTTGTCGCCTTGTCTTTAATTACTTATTGTTCAGAAGTTTGACCTGGAGTTCTTTAATCTTTAGTATTCTGACAGTACTTTTAATAGAACTCTACATTTGTAGAAGAGCTACCGATGCTATAAACTAGCTGTTTTCTCATGCAAGCTCTTTATATGACTGAACCATAAATGTGGCTATAACAATGCATTCTTGGATTTTGCAGTTTGCAATGCATTATTCCTGGTCTACAGAGGCACGTGCACGTCGGGCGCTGGCTAATGTATCAGCTTTACTTCGTCCGGGAGGCACATTCATCGGGTCGATGCCAGATGCCAATGTGATAATCAAAAAGCTTCGAGAAGGTTTACTATTGCAACTTGCTTTAATAGTTCTTGTCCTTAAAAAAGTACGTAGAAAGTTTCAGTTATTTTCTTTCACTTTTCTACTCCCTCCTTCCATCCCTCCATTCTTCAACGCAACCAAGAACACCCTAAAACGATGAAAGCTAGTCTTTCTAGTAACTAACATCATGTAGTTTTATGGTTTCTGTAGACCAATTAGCAAAGCAATGAGATGGTTAAATTATTCCAAGCTTTCTTCTTCTTTTTCTTCTTTCCTCCCTGCCATTTTTGAAAGTTTGATTGTTGGCATGTTGGACTACTTTTTTTTGTTCTTGATTTATTTTCACTGTAACTATGCAGCTGAAGGAATGGCTTTTGGCAATAGCGTTTACTGGATACAATTTGATGAAGAATTTTCCGATAAAGTAAATGACATTTGTCTTGCAACTACATTTTTGGAAAGATACTGATGTTGACTACAAGTTTTATCTAATTCTGACACACTTTTACAACATGGTTCAGAAATTTAAATCTTCAAGCCCCTTTGGTATCAAGTACAAGTTTCACTTAGAGGTACAGTTTTGATGATTCCTATTCTTGAGATTGATCTTTCATATCAAATAATGGGAACCCTATTGCTTTTAGTATTATAATTTGAGAGAATAATATGTTCCATCCGGATGTCTTGTTGCAGGATGCTGTTGACTGCCCTGAATGGATTGTTCCCTTCCATCTCTTCAAGTCATTAGCAGAAGAGGTATGATTCTGATCACACCAAACTCATTTTTGAGGACATGGAGGTTTCTATAAGTAAACTCTTCGCATTGTTTTTTGGGATTTATTATGTGACCGTAAATTTGTCACACTCATGCTTTCTTTGCATCGGTCTCTGCAGTATGGTTTTGAACTAGTTTTTGTCAAAAACTCGCATGAATTTGTGCAGTACGAGTACATGAAAAAACGGATTTATAGAGCTTATGAGGAGGCTTGGGGCATTAGGTGATGGCAACCAAGATCAAAGTAAGTTCATCGTTTCCCAAATACTTCCAGCATTTTTATTTTCTTTTTGACCTTTTCCCACACTGATAAATTATTATCTTCGTTTCTCCATTGTGTTACACCCAGCCACATTATCTCCAGAGGAATGGGAGGTGGCTTATTTGTACCTCGCATTTGTTTTAAAGAAGGTTGGTCCCATATCCTCTTATTTGCGTATTTGCTATGTGCATCATGCATTCTCGAGCTGTCTTTCAAATTCCTTTACGATACGAAGTTACTAACTTGTCGGAATATTATGTTTCCAGCGTGGCCAACCAGAACGGACACAAGCAAATAGTAGGAAAGATAAAGGACAGATGCAAATAGCAAAGGAAGATATCCTGCATATTAGTAGTGATGTTTAACAGGAAAACCTAATAAATCCCAAAGATTTTTCTTCCCCAAACATAATTCATGGAAATTCAGTTTTGTAGGTTTACAAATTCTTGTTGTAACATTGCTTGATTTGCACGAAACCTTTATACACCATTTGTAATTTTGGGATTGAAAATTTGTAGCAAAGATAAATGCAAAGTGACCGAGAATTTCACCACAACTAAAGTAATGAAGCCGATTAGCCTTTTCATACGTACTATTGTCGGCTCTACCATGTCATGCAAGATCAATCTTTTGGAAATATTTTATATCAATAAATTGTTTTTAGTATTACTGACTTTGAAAATGACTTTAAATAGGATAAAATCATCTCTTGCTAATAAGGAAGCAATGGGTTCTATCACGTTTAAATGTGTTTTTTTTTTTTTAATTTTATTTAAGAGTAGGGATAGGTTGTGAGTAGAAATAAGTAAAATATCTATTTTCATTAATTTGTATTTAATAGTTAATCTAAAACGAGTATTTATGTCTTTTGGTAAATACCAAAATATTTAAAAAATTAACTTATTTTGGGAAAAAAACTACCTCTTTAAATTCAAGTAAAATAAAAACTACCTGTCTTTTTAAGAAAATCTTTATTTTTTTAATTATATACTTTTACATATTTTTAAACTATTGTTTTAGAATGTTACTATATGTTATTATAAAATGAAAAAAAATATGATAATTTCTTAAATCCATTTGTAGAATTTTTTTTTATTCTAGTGTAAACTAATTATTTTTATTTAAATTATACATATTTACATTTTTTTTTACTTTCCACCCTGTAATCTAATTTTCCAAAGATGACATTTATTAATGTAGTATGAATTAGTATTTAATATACTGACCTTTTACAAATGATTTTAGAATTAATGTAATTATTTGATATATCATTAATGGAGAAATTTAGACTCCACAAGTAAGTTAAGGATATGACAAGTTTCACATTTATTTATTTATGTAATTAATTTTTTTTTATTTTTTACTATACACTAAATCAGACTCTCAACTCGCTTATGAAATCTAAAAATCTCTACAAATTTGTATAAAATAATTTTAGCTAGAATTAACAAATGAAAGAAAAAAAGGGGGGAATTCCAAGAGGAATGCAAAGACTGATGATAAAAATGCCAAAAACAAAATCAAAAGCTAGAGATAAACAAACAAACAGATAAATAAAAAGGGTGCAAAAATGCTTCATGCGCCCCTACACGTAGCTGTTTGTGGGTTCGTTTAATGGTAAACCCACTTTTCCCGCGTAAAATAAAGTTCTTTTATATTATTTAAGGAAAGATTAAAATAAAGTTTTAATTAATAATTTAAGGAATAAAAATCAGGAATGGAAAATTATAAAATTTGGTGGTGAAGGATGAAGTGGGGCTTTTTCATTTTTATTTTTCTTTGCTCAATGGTTGAGTAATTGACAGGTAAATAATTCATTTTTTTTTTTGTTTAAAATTTGAGAATGTTAAGAATTAAACTACTCAGAAATAAATGTTAAATTAACATTATGTTTTTACAAGAATTATGTTTTATTTAACTTTATACCAAATTAATATATATTTCAGATAATCTAATTCTTCGAATATTTAGAAGATCAAATATATCTTCTGTCGAAACCATTTTTTTGCGTTCGACTTTTTATTTTAAAATGAAAATGGGAGTCGCCACCAATCATTTTTTTTTATGAGGTGTGATTGGATCACCTCATGATTTGATCGTTTTAATAAAAGGTTTGATTTACTAAAACAATGATTTTTGGTCTTCAAAATCTAAGAGATTGGTTCGGGAGTCGGTTACGCACGAGGATGGATTAGCACCCTCGTGACGCCCAAAATTGGTACCTAGTTGATTACTTAATGTCTTAGTGTCGAGAATTGAAAATTTGAATGGAGTTTAAAACACGATCCCTCTTAGCATAATGTTATTAAGATATGATTTAACTAAATTAAATTAAATGAAAAAGCCTTATTTCAAGTTAATCGAGAAGAAAGACCATGCCCCGTGAGTTAGACACAGATACATTGGATTCTCGAAACCAAAATAATCGCCATTTGATCGTTATCTAAATCTTGCTTTTCATTGTTTTAAATAGGATATTCGGTTATTTCGGTTTAGGAAGATGCCATACTCCGTAAGTTAGAGTATAACTCCTCAAATTCCAAAAATAACGAATATTGCCTCGATTTTGAATATTTTCTATACGTTTGATAAAATGACGATATTTCTTAAAATGATATACATTTAATTTACTTGGGCATAGTGTAAAAATAAATAAATATATTTTAATATGATAGCATAGTAATTAATGAAATAAAACCAAATAGTGATGGGTAAAATAAAATGATATTAGAATGATAAATAAATAAATAAATGAAATAAAAACGACTAAAAAAGTAAAATAAAAATACCATGCTAGCGAATAGTAATAATGCAACATCAATTTGTAGTAACAATGGTATAATAATATACATAATAAAATATGAAAGTATAATAATAATAGCAATAAATCATAATACCAATATGCATAATAAAATAATAAAATAATAATAATAATAATAATAATAATAATAATAATAATAATAATAATAATAATAATAATAATAATAATAATAATGGTAATAATAATAAAATATAAAAGTACAAAAAAAGGAATATAAGTAATATAAATTCTATATATTTAAGAAGGTAAAGAAAAATAAATAAATAAATAAATAAAAAGAAATAAAATGTACAATAAAAAGGAAATAAACCAATTTTAAATATTAAAAAAATAAAGGAATAATAAATAAATAAACAAATAATAAAAAAAATAATATATAAAAAAATATAAAAAGAATCTATAAAGGGTCAAAATTAAATAAATAAGGATTAAATCAAAATTGAAATGAAATTGAGAGCCTAAATTATAATAAAATAAATGCATAAATATAAGAAGGACTAAATCGAAACTTAAGTGGAATTTTGGGGCCAAATCGGGATAAAATAAAAATTAAGGACTAAATTGTAACGCGCGAAAAAAGGGAGGAATCAACTAATAAATTATCCCAATCCTACGGACACGCGTCCCTTCTCCAGGAGATCAGCGAATCGAGGACTAAATTGAAGCACACGAAAATCATGTGGTATAATTTCTAAAAAATAAAAAAAAAGGATTAGGACCTAACTGCAAATTGCTTGAAAAGCGGAAGGACTAGGGTTGCAATTATACCCTAGTCCAAAAACACGCGGATCCTGAGGCCTTGGGTAGGGCAAACGGGTCAGAGGCCAAAACGACGTCGTTTTGGGCGTCTAAGGCTAGTCCCAAAACGACGCCGTTTTGGGAGCCTATATAAGTGAAATTTTTTTCAAAAACTTCATTTCAAACCATTTTTTTTAAAACTCTGAAACCTCCTTTTTTTCTCTGAACTCGTCTCTGCTCCGGCCTTGGCGCCGGTGAACTTCTGCCGCGACGGCAACTAGTCACCGACGACGGCTCCGCTGTCCACGGTGGCTGGAATCACAAAAAGATCCCCTTTTCGACCTTTCGACTCCCACAGTTTGTATCTAAAAGCCAAAAGCGTTAAAAGGTAAAAAAAACGAAAAAGCTTCAATCTTTTCTTTTTCTGTTCGTCTCTTTATATATATATATATATATATATATATATATATATTTGCTTTCGAAAAAATAAATAAACACAAAAAAAACCTTTGAAGTTTTTTTTTTATTTTTGTATTTCGATTGCCCTTGTTTTTGTCAAAAATCCCCCATTTACAATCTGTTCTTTAGGCTTTTTTATAGCCATTTTACAACATTATTTTTATATTTTTTTCTCTATTGTTTGCTACTGTTTCTTTTGCGTGTTGCTTCTTCTTTGCAGGTGGTGGTTGAGCCAACAGCAGGACGAAGCGATTAGGCGGTGGCACTTTCGGCGATGAGAGAGAAGCAGTGGCTAGGGTTTTTTGTTTTTGTTTTTTCTGAAAACTTAGTTTAGGTTGTGGGCCACTGGGCTATTAGGGTTTTTATTTTTTTTGGGCTATTTAGGCTTGTATTGTAATTGGACTGTAATTTTTTATTTATTTTTTTCAGTTTGGTTTTTGTCCAGCCGAGACAGTTGGGCTTTCACAAATTGCCCTTTCTTTGCTAATTGTCGTGTAACGAGAATGGAGCAAAGACTTTTAAGAATGAACAATTTCGTTTGGTCTCACCGAATCTCGACCTCTTTGGTGCTCCTCTTTTTCAAGTAGCTTCATTCTAACCCACTGCAACTTCAGAGGTATAGGATTTGTTGCTTCAATCTACTCCACTGCAACTTCAGGGATATTAGACTTGTAGCTTTAATCTGCTCCACTGCAACTTCAGGGAGATAAGATTTGTAGCTTGTAGCTTTAGTCTATTCCACTGCAACTTCAAGGAGATAAGACTTGCTATGGTAGACTTAATCCGACCTATTGCAATTTCAGAGGTATAGAACTTATCGTCTCAATCTGCTCTACTGCAACTTCAGAGGTATAGGATTTGCGACTTGTAACTTTAATCTATTCCACTTTGCAACTTCAGGGAAATAAGATTCACATCTTCAATCTGCTCCACTGTAACTTCAGGGAGATAAGATTTGTAACTTCAACCTGCTCCACTGCAACTTCAGGGAGATAAGGTTTATGGCTTTAATCTACTCTACTGCAACTTCAGATAGATAAGATTTGCTATCTTCAATCTGCTCCACTGCAACTTGAGGGAGATAAGACTTGTAACTTCAACCTACTTCACTGCAAGTTCAGGGAGATAAGGTTTATAGCTTTAATCTGCTCTACTGCAACTTCAGAGAGATAAGATTTGCTATCTTCAATCTGCTCCATTGCAACTTCAAGGAGATAAGACTTGTAACTTCAACCTGCTCCACTGCAACTTTAGGGAGATAAGGTTTATAGCTTTAATCTTCTCTGCTACAACTTCAGAGAGATAAGATTTGCTATCTTCAATCTGCTCCACTGCAACTTCATCTGCTCCACTGCAACTTTAGGAGATAAGACTTGTAACTTCAACCTACACCACTTTGCACTTTAGGAGATAAGGTTTATAGCTTTAATCTGCTCTCTGCAACTTCAGAGATATAAGATTTGCTATCTTCAACTGCTCCACTACAACTTCAGAGATAAGATTTGTGGCTTTAATCTTCTCACTTGCAACTTCAGGGAGATAAGATTCGCCACGATGACTAAATCCGTCCCCACTTTAACTTCAAGGGTATAGGATTTGTGGTTTCACTAACTGCTACATTGTTCTCTGGGAAACATGACCAGTAGAATCCATTTTATGGGTCTATTTATGCCTAGTGATTAGGATGTCATGATTAGGATGAATCAAATGCTCCTAACTAGATGTGTATGAATGATATTTGCATGAATACAGAATGTCATTTTTCGAGAATGATCCCTTTTGAATACGTAATCAAATTCTCCTAACAACTCGCTTTGTTCACCAAGGTTCTACCACGACGTATTACCACGCCCTCTTGTTCAAATGGTATCTTTGACAGAGAACTAGAAGAAATAATCACAATTTAGACTATTCTTTCTCAAATGTTTCAAATTTCTTAAGATTGGTTAGTTCTCGAATAGTGGTCCTATTTTCGATCGTTGTACTATTTAGAAAACCCTTCAGAGCAATATGCGAAACTCTTTTACTTAAATATTATTAGTCCATTAATCGTTATTTCAATGTAAAAATGCTTGAAAAGATTGTAACAATGGAAAAGATTGAAATTTATTGGGAGCAAAGCTTGAAATGAAGAGATTAATCAAAGAAAGCAAACGTTGCTAAAATACAAACATGAGTAAGATGAAGATAAGTGCCCCAGATATCGCAGACATGAGCTTTTTCTCGCACTAACTTCTCGAGGACTCTTTTGAGCCCGATATATGCTTAAGAGATCCAGTAGTACTTCGTTGATGCCCCAAGATGTAAAGTTTCTCCTCATTGTTATTACTGAAGGAACAAGACTACCCATGCCCCATCTTCGATCAAAATTTGAGTTGCCCTTTTTTGGGTTTTCAACTCAAAACCCCTTTGGTCTCAAAGCGCCCTTTGCGGGTTTTCGCCTTGGCCTCTCCAATTTTTCTTTTTTTAGGTGGAGTATTTCTTGACCGAATCAATTCACGGGGTTGGGTAGGTATTTGCCATCCATCTCGATCAAAATCGATGCTCCCAAGAAAATGATTTTTTACCACATAAGGTTCCTCCCTACTTTGGCATCCACTATCCTCCTCAAGTCTTTTTGTATAGGAGGATCTTTTCAATACCAGTCCCCTCATGAAATTTTCTCTGGTGAACATTTTTGTCATAATCTCATATCATTCGTTTTTGGTATATCTGACCATGACAGATAGCCCTTAGCCTCTTTTCTTCGATCAAGTTCAACTGATCATATCGAGATTGGATCCATTCTCGCTTCATCTAACTTCAAATTCGGACAAAACTCCTGAGAGAAGGAATCTCGACTTCAATGGGTAAAATTGCCTCCATTCCATAAACTGATGAGAAAGGCGTTGCCCTGGTGGAGGTTCTGGCAGACGTTTGATAAGCATAGAGGACGAATGGTAACTTCTCATGCCAATCTTTATAAGTCTCAGTCATTTTCTCCACGATCTTCTTGATGTTCTTATTGGCTGCTTCCACCGCACCATTCATTTTTGGGTGATATGGTGATGAGTTATGGTGTTTGATCTTGAATTGACTACAGACCTCCGCTATTGTACTGTTGTTCAAGTTCAATGCATCGTCAGATATGATCCTTTCTGGCATTCCATACCGACATATGATCTCTTTCTTCAAAAATTAGCTGAGTGCCGACTTTATGACATTGGCATATGAAGTAGCTTCTACCCACAGTGAAGTAATCGATGACCATGAAGATGGATCAATGCCCATTGAAGGCTTTTGGCGATATCGGTCCAATGACATCCATGCCCCACATAAAGAAAAGTTATGGAGAAGTCATAACATGAAGAGGTGAAGGAGGCACATGAATTTTGTCTCCATAAATTTGGCACTTATGGCATCTTTTAGTATAACTGGTACAATCCCCTTCCATGGTGGACCAATAATACCCAATGATGCGTCGTTGAAAGCACCAAATATATCCTATTCCTTGCAAAATAATGAAAATAACAGTAAAGGGGAAGTAGGGTCGAATCCTCAAGGATCGGATTATTCCTCGAAATCCTGGGCAGAATCGTGCCCAAGAAAGCCTGCGTTCCTGAAAAAAATAAAAATAACAGAATTTAAAAGGTTGGATCTGAAACGAAAATAAAATAAAAAAATAGAATTGAGAAGTCGAATGGAATTTGTGAAAATTAAAAATAAAAAGTAGAGTTGAGATAAAGAAATTCTTATGGGGAGATTCCAACCTCCTGCTGCTTGATCCGCCTTAGGTTCAATCCTTGGATTTTAAATGATCCTTCTCAAACCGAATAAGCGCTTATAGTGGAAGAGGACGCCTCGACCACCAAATACTCCAAAGATTTAGACTTCAATTTGGTGGAACTCGACTCTAGTCAACAATCGCTCTTGCGGGATCATCTTATGCTAGATCAACGTTTCTCAATGGCGAATCCCACGCCATTTTGTCTCTTGGGCTCGCCAACCTCTCCGACGCAGATAGTTAACGAACCGATCGTGCAATCTTTCCAAAACATACAAAGCGCCGCCTTTGCATACGTTGAAAAGTTTACTTCTTAAGGGACATGGACCGGAGCGTCACCCCGTAGTCTTGGAGAAACGATGAATACCACAGTTGAGAAGGCTAAGAATCTGATTCTAAGCCTCAAGAACCCTTTTTGGGATTTTCTAACCTTTGACTAGAAGGGTTTTAGTGGTTCATAATTGTGGTGGAAAAGAAAATAAATATAAAAATGGAAGTTTTATTAAAGGGATAATGGAAAGAACAAAAGCCTTATGGGAGAGAGTTTTCAGAAAAAGATGAACCCAAAACTGAGTCACTTCATCCCCTATTTATAGTGCTAAGATAGATAGACTAGTCCTACTTAAATTCCTAAAGATAATTACAAATAATCAAAGATAAATAAAATAAATCCTAAATTTAAATAATCCTTAATAATTATCTTAATATTAATTATCCTAATATAATCAAAATAGAGTCTAATAGAATAAAAACTCTTCTTTTTGCATTTCAACCCTTGTGTCCTCCATGCTTGCACTTTTGGCACCAACTTTTCCCTTTGTCGCACATTGGCCCATTTTATCTCTAAATTCACGCTTTTGGCCCTTAATTTTTCTTTAGCCTCCAATTTAGTCCCTATAAGATAAAAGACCATAAATAGCCTAAATTAGTAGAATCATACTCAAAATAAATACGCAATTAGCACATAAAAACATGACGTTCTAGAGTATTATCACCCAAATCTCATGATTTGCCTGGCCATTATAAAACCATTAGCATGCTTTCCACAAACGCCCTTATGGAATTCTTCTAAAATCTTCTTGGCTTCAACGACGTCCACACATCTTAGTAGCACCTGATCCTTTCTTCTTTTATATAGGATCTCCCCATCTAAGACATAGTCATTGGCTAGTCTTTTCAACGTCCTTTTATCATTCTCAGTTGCTTGGTCAGGGTATTCACGATTCTTCACATATCGTAGTATATTGTGGTACCAAGGGTGATTGTCCTTTTCTTCTTCCTTGATGTTGTAACAATGGGTCGGAGTCTCATAAATACTCATATGGATAGACTTTACATCCTCTTGTTTGTTCACTCTGATCATGGAAGCTAAAGTAGCCAAGGCGTCAGCCATCTGGTTTTCATCTCGCGGGAGGTAGCAGAAGGTAATATCATCAAACTCTTCAATTAACTCAAGTACCAAGCTTAGATAATTGATCAATTTGGGGTCTCTCGTCTCACATTCACCTTTAAGTTGATAGATCACTAATGTAGAATCCCCATATACCTCTAGTACTTTGATCTTGCGTTCTATGGCTGCACAGATGTCCATGATGCATGCTTCGTATTCTGCCATGTTGTTCATGCAATCAAAATCCAATTTACTAGTAAAAGGATAATAATATTTGTTTGGGGATACCAGGACTGCCTAGATTCCACTACCCATAGCGTTGGAGGCCCCATCAAAGTTTAGTTTCTAGGGATGTTGTAACAGCCCGAATTTGACCCTAACCGGAACAGTGGTTTCGGGACCACGAATTCGAGTCAAAAAAATAATTTAATACTGTTTTCAATGCTCATTATGTGTGAATTAGTGTGTGTGAAATTTTCGTATTAAAATTTGATCGTTTTAGTGCTTAATCGTGATAAGGGGGCTTAATTGCATAAAAAGAAAAATTGGGTGGTTAATTGCGTAAGTACTAAATTGGAGGTGGCTTCTTAAATGGAGGCATTAAAAGTGCAATTTAGCCAAAATTTAAACTTAGTGCTAGTCATCATTTGCATGTAATAGTGATTGGAATTATTTTATTAGATTTTATTGTTAAAGTATTAATTAAACTTGATAAAATAATAAAACAATTAAAAGATGAAAACGTGTTCATCTTTCTCCTCAAAATGACCGAAAATAGTTAAGGAAAAAGAGAAGAGAACTTAGCCCCATTCGGCCATATTTGAACTTGATTAAGGTGAGTATTTAGCTTGTTTTCTTCATAATTCTTACATCTTTGATATGGTGGTTTTGAGTTTTTATTAGCCCATGTTGAAATTTTTGATTTGATGGTATAATTTGAATATTACCATGAAAGAAAATTTGAGTTTCGAATGGTCAATGAATAGAATATAATGCATGGATGTTAGATTAACAAGGTTTCCTTTTGAAAAATTTATGAAATTAGCTTAAGGATTATTTATGACAAAATGAAACTTTCGAAAGGGCTAAGGGGCAAAAATAATGGAAGAAAGAAATTGATATAGGAACTAGGGGTATTCGGCCCTCAATAGGTATTGGTTAATTCTTGATATTTTGTGTTTTATGCTTTGAGGACTTAATTGAGAAAGTTGTAAATTACAGGGGTAAAATAGTAAAGTTATATAATTACGAGTTTTGGATTAAATTGAATAAAAAATGATTTTGAATGAGTTTTACTTGGCATTGTTTAGATCAAGAAAAAAAGGAATTGGATCGAGGAAAAGCTAAATTAAACGAATAGCCGAGAAACTCGAATTCATCGACATTTGAGGTAAGTTTTAAGCAATTGGATTAATTTGAATTATCTCTATATTAATGTACATGTTTAAGTGACATAAATACTTTTATTTTCAAATTTGCCGAATAAGGCATAGGGAGTATTATACATGATAGTTGATGTGGATTGGTAAATACATGCATATATGCAATTATGATAAGGGTTTGGTTATATACCATTATATATGGAAAAGAAATATTCGGATATGTGTACATGTAAATATATCCTTGATGATGTCAAATGTGATAGAATGACTTTAAATGTGGTTGCCGAATGTGATAGTACCAGGAATATGTATTTATATATATATATCGAAATACTTTGGATGGTTGAAATATGTATAAAGGTATATAAATTTTATTAATGTGATAGCGTATAAGACTAAATAATTGTATGGGCCGAATATATGTTTGCCATAGGTATGAAAGGTTGATATGTTTGGAATGGATAAATAATTATGGGTTGAGTTGTAGTTAATTGGAGAACATGAAATGAATGATGGTGGTGATTGAATAAATAAATAAGTGTTTAATTGTGTAAGGCCGGATGTAATGGTAAATTATAGGAAGAAAGATTCGGGTTATATGTGCATATTTAGGTATGTCATATTTATAATAGGTGAATTTATATGTTATGATTAAGTAGAGGTTGTTAATTAGCACTGTGTGTGCGGAAAAAGTTAAGTAACGGCTCTATGTGAGCGATACGTTACGAAAAGTTGGCACTGTGTCCGGAAACGTTAAGTAACGGCTCTATGTGAGCGATACGTTACGAAAAGTTGGCACTGTATGTGCGGAAACGTTAAGTAACGGCTCTATGTGAGTGATACGTTACGAAAAGTTAGCACTGTGTGTGCGAAAACGTTTAGTAACGGCTCTATGTGAGCGATACGTTACGAAAAGTTGGCACTGTGTGTGCGGAAACGTTAAGTAACGGCTCTATGTGAGCGATACGTTACGAAAAGTTGGCACTGTGTGTGCGGAAACGTTAGATAACGGCTCTGTGTGAGCGATACGTTACGGGATTTGTACTAAGTGAACGAATTTTCGGATTTTCCTAAAAAGATGAAAATAATTAGTGGAGGTAAACGAGGGTGACATGTATGAACGTTTTATAAGATAGTTCATTATCTTGGTGTAAATTAGGTAAGCCATTTCGGTTTGAAAGTTTAGCATATAGACATTCGGTTTTTGTTTGGAGACTAAGTAAGTATGATATTGGTTAATGGTGACCTATTATATGTATTGATATTGCAACTAATTAATGATCGAGTTGAGCTAGTTAGAAGCTATTAAAAATGCTTGATTATATGTATGCTACCTTTTGCTTATGACTTACTAAGCTTTAAATAGCTTACCGTTTGTATTTTGGTTGTTTTTGGTGTAGATCTTTGGAATTGAAGCTCGCACTCGGTGATCCTTGTCGAAGTCAAGCACATTATCACTCACTTTTGGTATTATTATTAGCATTAAATCTTAGAAATTATGGCATGTAATAGCTTGGATACTTTATGGTCTCTTTTTGGGTTGGAATGTATATAAAAGCCATGCGAAGATGGCTAAAACTAGGTCAATTTGAACTTGCATGAATTCGGTCATGGTTAAAGCTTATCGTAAGTTTATATGTCATGATGAATGGTATTCAAAATTTGATTATGAGATATGGTCTAAATGTTTATTGGATAATTGAATGGTGATAGATAGTTTTGGCATGTTGTTCTAAATGTAGCTAAGTGACTAGAAATATTTGGTAATGGTTGCATATTGTATATGAGTGTGCTATAATTAACACATATTCGGCTTGTATGCTTTAAGGGTTAAACTAATAGCGAAATGAATTAATAGTATGGATATATGAAATGTCCGAATAATCATATGTATGTGACAATGCCGAATATAGCAAGAAAAATGTTGCTAATGAATTAGTCATTTTAGTTACAAATATTATGGGTAAGTGGATTAAGCAATGTCGTAGACAAAAGTGAAGCATAGGTATGCAGATGGCATATGTTTAAATGTATGGATGATTTTGAGAATGTGACCATGATAATTGTGAGTGATGTGGTTAATTATATGTTTTGGATATTTTCGGCAAATGGTAGTAAAGATTGATATATGTATATTTATGTCTATTCTGGGTTGGGTTTAATTTGGTAATGCCTCGTAAACCTAATCCGGCGACGGATACGGGTTAGGGGTGTTACAGATGTTCTTCTTGAGCACCTTCTTCAGTGGTTGCAACATACATCAGATCTTCATTTGGGAAATCGAAATTCAAAGGCTCGTAATCTTCTAGAGCTCTACTGGCTAAAAAATCTGCTATTGCACTCCCTTTTACTGCCTTCTAGATCACATAGACTATATCAGACTCGAAAAAAAAATTTGCCATCGGGCCATCCTTCCATTCAAAGCAGTCAACTCCATCATGTACTTTAGAGGGTCCAGATTTAAGATGAGCCAAGTTGTGTGGTACAACATGAACTGTCTCAGTCTTCGGGTTGTCCAGGTTAAGGCGCAACACAACTTTTCAATGACGAATATCTTGTCTCACATTCAGTAAACTTCTTACTGAGGTAATATATCGCTCTTTCTTTTCTTCCTGACTCATCATGTTGGCCCAGTACGCATCCCATGGAATTTTCAAATCGCCAAGTACATCTGATGTCGATGGTTTATCTAGACCGGTGGCATCAAAGACAGGGGTGTTATATAAGTAATGTTTGACATTGTCAAAAGTTTTCTGGCACTCCTCATACTATACATCTGGATTGTGTTTCTTAAGGAGACGGAATATGGGGTCACATTTCTCCGTTAGTTGTGAAATGAAACGAGCGATGTAATTTAACCTCCCTAATAAACCTTGAACTTCCTTTTGAGTACACAGCGAGAGTAGTCGCTCTATAGCCTTGACTTTTTCCAGGTCAATTTCAATCCCCTTTTCTCTGACCACAAATCCTAGTAATTTTCCTGACCTAGCCCCGAAGGTACATTTTATTGGATTGAGCTTTAGCTGGAATTTTCTCAACATTAAGAACAATTTCCTTAAGACTTACACATGCACCTTTTTCGTTCTGGATTTTGCAATCATGTCGTCGACATAAACTTTAATTTCTTTGTGCATCATGTCATGAAACAAGGTTACCATGGCTCTTTCATAAGTTGCTCCAGCGTTTTTCAATTCAAATGGCATCACCTTATAGCAAAATGTCCCCCACATGGTTACGAATGTGGTCTTCTCCATGTCTTCAGGATGCATCTTTATCTGGTTGTATCTCGAGAAACCTTCCATGAAGGAGAACAGTGAGTAACTTGCCGTGTTGTCCACTAAGGTGTCGACATGAGGCAATGAGAAATTGTCCTTTGGGCTAGCTTTGTTTAAATCCCTGTAGTCTACACATACTTTCCCATCTTGCTTAGGGACAGGGACTATATTGGCTACCCACTCCGAGTATTTAACCACTTGTAGGAAACCAGCGTCAAATTGCTTCTTTGACTTCTTCTTTTATTTTCAGCAAAACGTCGGGCCTCATCCTTCGGAGCTTCTGTTGGACTGGTTTGCACTATTCCTTTAATGGGAGCCTGTGTACCACGATACCAGTATTTAACCCAGGCATATCTTGATACGACCATGCGAAGACGTCTTTGAATTCTTGAAGTAACTCAATGAGGTCTCGCTTTGACTCTACAGTGATGCAAGCTTCGATCTTCACCTCTTTCTTTTCTTATTCGTCTCCTAAGCTCAAAATTTCTACTGACTCTTTGTGAGGTAGAATCTTTTTCTCCTCTTGTTTTACCACCTATAACAAATCAAGAGATAGGTTACAATCTCGCAGGAAACACGGAAATTTATACACTTTTTCATGCCTTTTTAACTCAAATTTATGCGCTTTATTTAAATTCTTGTCGGAAAATAATTAAATATTATAAAATAATTAAATTGTGCTAAAAATATGAACATGATGAATTTTAATTAATTTTATAGTTAATTTTGACTTATTTTGACTATTTTCGGCGATTCGCACAAATGGCTAAAATTGGCTCTACAGACAATCGTCAAGAAGAATAAACCCGAGAAGCAATTTGAAGTATCGAGGCGAATTTATTTCAGCCCAAGACGGTCCAATTATGAATATTTAATCATAACATAATTAATTTTAATTTATTCCCAATTTAATTTGGGTTAAATAAATTAATCTTAATTAATTATGAAAAGGCCCAGTTGAACTCGCATCGCTTGAACCAAACCGGTTGAACCGAACCAGCCACTAATTGGGCAGCCCAAATCATCCACATTGCTGGCCCAAATCAGCTTATTAGCTGATTAACTAATCTTGCAAAGAAGCCCTTGAAGACCTTTTAAAATTGCATTCAAACCCCTCCAAAATTATGGCTTTGTAGATTTGCCCCATGTTATTTTTAGCAAAGTTGAATCCATCAACTTTGCCACATAGGTGGCCGACCAAGGGAGGCTTCTTTGCTGCTGCTATTTGCTATTTTTAGCAGCCTTGATCAGCTATAAATACACCCCTTTGCTGCTCATTCAAAACACACCTCAAGCATCCAACATTCTCTTCTCTCACTTTCTCTCAATTTCCATTTTTTCCATTTTCCCTTTGTGTGTCTTTGTGCCGATTTCTCCTCTTGGAAAAGAGGTATTTTTCCAGACATTTGGAGCATCAATTGGAGTGTTCATAAGCCACCTTGATAGCCGAGGCCAACGAAGAACGAAGAACGGAGCAATCACCAAGCCACGGAGAAACACCGGATTTGCTTCTTGTTCCCTATCTCTTTTAATTTTCGTTGTTGCTCTGACAAACATGTTTATGAATATTTATGCTTTTGGAATGATTAATTTAATAAATTTAGCTTGAATTTAATTCGTGTTGGGTTGATTGCATTTCGTCCTATTAAATTATTAAAATTGTGTTTATACTGTTAAAAGGCCTCTGTAAAATGCTTGATTAAGTAAAATCATGTTTAAGTTATCTAGCATTCTAATTGTTTAGATAGCTAATGAATTAATTATTTAAACGCATTGGAATTGTAATTAATGGACACAATACTTAATCATGCATGTTTAATTCTTCTAAGGTAGTCAAGATTAAATTAGCATTGTATTTGGAGATACATATGCCTTGCATAACTTGCGTGGATTTTTGTGATTAAGTGTTTCAAGGTAAAAATACTTTGTTAACTCGCATGATCTTTTATATGCTTATTAGGTTGAATTAATCAGTTGAATCAGGATAGGAATACGTGAGAGATTGTTTAATTTAATAAGCATGTATGTGCAATAACATGTTTACTTTTAGAAGTCTGTTAATCGATCGAATTTTGCATAGAAATATGTACAAGAGATGAATGGATTTTTATTTGTAAGTATGTTCATAAGTTAGCAAATTACCGAGTTGCCATGTTTTAATAAGTATAAACACGAGTTTAATAATTCTAAGGTAAGAAATGTGATTAATCCAACACAATTATATCATCTTGATTAAAACCAGCTTTTGAAATCGTGTACTAGAACTTTGTTTTGTTTTATTTTACTTTGTTTCTTTTTAGTTTTTAAATTTTTATTAAATCCAAATATTTTCCCTTCACCAAAGTGTTTAAAATCATTTTCATAAATAATTCTTTTACAGTCCCTGTGGGTTCGATAACTCGACATTTACTTGTCACTCTATTACTTGTTACGATTGTACACTTGCACATTTCCACCGTTCCAAGTTTTTGGCGCCGTTGCTGGGGACTGTTTTAAAAGACATTATTTGTGGAATTGTTAATTTTGCATTTTGGTCTATTTTTTTCTGTTAAATTTTAATTCTATTTTTGTGTGTGTGTGTGTGTGTGTTTGTTTCAGAGTATTTGTCAAATTATTGACTTACTTCCCGTAAACCCTGAAATGAAAGGACTTTCTAACAAAGGAGAAGACAAGCGAACCAAAGAAGGACCGAAGATATGAATTTCGAAAATCCAAACCAAAATCCAGGAAGAACATTCGCTTATAATACTCACAATCCAATCATTGTTGCCGATGATAGAAACTGTGCCATTCAACAATATGCCATTCCTCTATTCAACGAGCTCAATCCGAGTATTAAGAGACCCGAAATTGAGGCACAACAATTCGAGCTAAAGCCGGTCATGTTCCAAATGTTGCAAAATATGGGTCAATTTAGTGGGATTCCTAATGAAGATCCACATCTTCATCTTCGACTATTCATGGAAGTAAGTGACTCATTTAAACTAGTCGGAGTGACTGAAGACGCCTTGAGACTGAGATTATTTCCATACTCCTTAAGAGATAGAGCACGAGTGTGGTTGAACTCCCTATCGTCCGGTTCCATAACTACATGGCAAGAGTTGGTTGAACGTTTTTTAATGAAATATTTCCCTCCATCTTTAACCGCCAAGATCCAAACGAAATCACTTCATTTCAAAGAACTTGATGAAGAATCTTTATATGAGGCATGGGAGCGTTTAAAGAGTTATTACGAAAGTGCCCTCATCACGGCATTCTCTTCATCGCTCAAATGGAGACTTTCTATATTGGTCTCAATATTCATACTAGAATGATGGTGGATGCTTCGCAAACGGAGCCCTTCTTTCTAAGCCTTATAACGATGCTTACGAGATTATTGAAAGAACGCTAGCAATAACTATCGCTGGCAACCAACCGAAAGCAAATTTCCTCGACGATGAGCAAAGCGAGTGAGTACATAAAGCGATACACTTGCTTCTTTGGCAGCCCTGTATCCTCTATGTCTTCTATGCTTAAGAACATAATCATTAATGGTTTCAATGGTAACTGTCAGTGAGCAGCAGAACCAGCCGAGAATATTTCTTGTGAATATCGTGGAGATGGTCATTTCTTTGAAAATTGCCCATCGAATCAAGAGTCAAATTATTACATAGGAAATCAGAATTGGAATGGTCCACAATCAAATTTTTACAAATCTTCATGGAAGAATCATCCAATTTCTCCATGGAGTAATCAATGGTGGACCATAGCGACTCATATGCCATTTCGACCAAATTATCCATTAGAATATTCTCAACAAGTGCAACAACCCACACCAACCGAATCTTCAAGTAATCTTGAGAATTTGTCAAGGCGTACATAGCGAAGAATGATGAACTAATCCAAAGCCAAGCAAAGAACATTGAAGAATTTAGGAAACCAAGTGGGACAAATAGCCATTGAGCTCAAAAGCGCACTTCCTGTATTTGGCCGAGTGATACAAAAATCTGAGAAGCACGGGCAAAGAGCATTGCAAAATCGCTACTTTACAAAATGGGAATACATGGGAACCAAAAACTGCCAAGGTTGAAGATAAGCTCATTGTAGCTCAAGACAAAGAGGAAGTTCAACCAAGTGTTGAAACTCTGTATCACCAATTCGATTCATGATTCTTGATGAGGTAAACTCTAAACCGCTTAGTTCTCGATTATCTAACACCCTTGTCGATGCAAAAAATTTCCACAGTAAGAGTTGTCCGTTAAAGCTAAGATTCCACCATTGCCATATCCTCAACGATTCCGAAGCGTAAACGAGATACTCGGTTGAAAGAAATTTTTATGACAAGGTGACTTTTAATGACTTCGATCATCGCTAAATCCCGGATGTAGTTGAAGACTGCTCGCTATTTCAAGATGGAATCACTAGCTTCTACAGAAATGGAGCTCAATTCTATAAATGATCCGTTAGAATGTATTCGCTAGCGATTTCGCCAAGTGATGATGAAGACGAGGAATGTTTGGCTTTGTTAGAAGCTAAAACGAAGGATTCACTCAAGAAGTTCCACCGAATCATTAGAGTTATTATCTCGAGAGTACGCACAACCAAAAGTGTTGATTGAAGAGCCACCAAATTGGGCCCAAGACTTTGCCTCCTCATTTGAAATATGATTGTTTGGGTTTATCTCCATTTTTACCTATCATGATTTCAGCTGAGTTCACCAAGAATCAAGAACAAGAGTCATTTGTTGTTTTGGAAAAGCACAAGAAGGGTGTCGGATGGATTATTGCGATATTCGAGTCACGCTTTCGAGGATTTGTAGGAATTACGTGAAGTTAAATAAGGCCACCAGAAAAGATCATTACGGATTTTCTTTCCCTAATAAGATGTTGGACAGATTTGATGGGAAAGAATATGATTACTTCCTAGATGGTTATAGTTGGTATGACAAATGGCCATTTGACACCACCATAGCCAATGACGATCCCGAATAAAATGGAGGGAGTTCTATTCACTTTCTCTATCGTTATTTTATATTTTTAGTTTTTTTCTCATTTGAATAAAATGGTAGACTTAGATAAAAATTTTCTTTGCTTCATTACATTAATTAAAACTCGTCTAGGAGATTGGGACTTAAGCGGGACCATCTCGTGACCCTCCAGCCTTTCCCGAGAGTTTAATTTAATGTAATTTTTCAAAAAAAATATATTTTTCTAAGTAGCCCAAAGAATTTAAGTATTTGTTTTGTTAAATAAAGGGTCAATTTTTAACCCAAGCACTAATTTCTTTGAGTTTTTTTTTTCAGTATAGGAGCTTAGGATCCAAAAAGGAGTTGCCATTGGGATTAAGACACTACTAAGAAGGGAAATATTCAACCCTTTCCCGCACAAACCTATAGCCCTTGCCTTGCTCCACCACCACTCCCAAGTAGCCCAATTGTGCATCTCACTTAATCCCTTAATGTTGCAGCCCTTAACTCCCTGAATCACCACCCCAAACACTTTCATTCGAAGTCACCAACTACCGCACTCAAACTATCCTTAAAACCGCCACCCTCTTCAACTCTAAACCTTACCCTCAGCTACTCACCCACTTGCCCAAAACTGAAACCACCCTTAACAAATTTCCTAAGTTTGACGCTGAGAGTCCCTTTATCTAGCACCATTCCACGAAGTGAACAGTTTGGTATAATGGCTATGCTGCAACACCTATAGTTGCAAAGAATAAGATTATCTGGAGATACTAAAAAATACGGGATGACTCAATCAGATATGCATTTAAAATATATATTTCATAACCCGTTTATTTTTGTGCCTGAATTTCCAGACTTTATACTCGAACCATGGACTCCAATGTCAAGGAAGGAAAAAGATGAGTCAAATTCTGAGGGATCTACAAATAAATAAAAAGGGGTATCTTTACTTTATTTCTTTTTCTTTCCTAGGTTATTTATTATTTTAGGATTAGGTGAATTAGGAATTTTTATTTTTGCATAATAAAACAAGAGATAGGAATCATGAATAAAATCGACAAGTCCCAAAGGCTAAAGTGTGGCAATAGATATATACATGTCTAGGATTGGATTTAGAGAGAGCTTGGTACTTAAGCAAATCAATTTGACTCACCTCCTCTTTCTAAAAATCCTACCTGTATATATAGTATCTATTCACTTTAAACAATGAGGACATTGTTCACTTTAAGTAGGGGACCGAAAATTTGAATTAATTCCACTTTAATAAATTCTTCTTTAATTATGATTAGGATATATTTTGTTCAATAATTTGAAATTTTGTTAAGTATGCTAAACTTAAGTATGAATAAAGTTTGATTATTTCAATAAATTGTTATGTTAGCTTAATAATGACATGAAATGTATTTCTAATAAAGCATGCAATTCATACCATAAAATTTTTAGTTCTTTAGGAAAGTTAGGCATGCATGAAAGTTTAAGTCTTTAGAATTGACTTAGTAATTTCTTGAGGCGAAATCCTAGGAAGCATGGAATATTGAAAATGATTTAGGCAACTATTGTTTGGACCGTTTGAGCCTTTCAAGCCAACCCTGATAAAATTATCCTTTGAAACCCAACTTTGAGACTATATGGCCTAGTTTTATTTGGACCTTTGCAATATTTAGCCATCACTTTTCTCTTCATTATCTTTAAAATTGTCTCAAACACTAGACTCAGTACTATTCAGAATATCGTTTGAAAATAAGTTTGGGGGAGTTGAAAAGAAGTATCAATTGCTCAAAAAATTGTAGTACATGAAGCAAGTGCTCAAATTTGAGCTTGAGAATTTCAAAAAAAAAAAAAAAACATGTACTCAAAATGAAATAAGTGGTCGAAAGAGCATAAGATGGGTATCAAGGGTGAAAATTCTGAAGGTTCGATTTTAAGCTGAGTCTAGGGTTTTTAAGCCAAAAATTTGTATATCTTTTACCTACCCCTAAGCCCAGCCACGTTACAACCTTATTAAAGACCTATTGATTCAAAATTCCAATGTTACCTACATTAGTGGAGAGAAATTGCTCTGTTCAACATATGAAGACATCGGTTAAGCTTAATGATTGCAGTTTAATTTTGAATAAGGAATTAAAATCAAATTGGTAGTGAAGAACATGTCTTTATTAAGAAACATTTAGTCTAATTTTGCTAGTATAATAATTGTTGGAGGTAATTTGAACGATATATATACTTAAATAGCATAATTATCAAATTTCTTATTTTTGAGCATAAGTATATTAAATTCATAATTTTGAGAAGAAAGTTGTTCTGAAGGAGTTTTTCAAAGGTGTTTCCGAGAAAATTCTTTTTCAAATTTGTGCATTACTCGGGACGAGCAATGAATTAAGTTTGGGGGTGTGGAAACACGGAAATTTATCCACTTTTTATGCCCTTTTTTAACTCAAATTTATGCAGTTTCGATTAAATTCTTGTCGGAAAATAATTAAATATTATAAAATAATTAAATTGTGCTAAAAATATGAACATGATGAATTTTAATTAATTTTATAGTTAATTTTGACTTATTTTGACTATTTTCGACAGATTCGCTCAAAGGGAAAAAATTGGCTCGGCAGACACTGCTCGAAGAATAAACCCGAGAAGCAATTTGAAGTATCGAGGCGAATTTATTTCCAGCCCAAGACGGTCCAATTATGAATATTTAATCATAACATAATTAATTTTAATTTATTCCCAATTTAATTTGGGTTAAATAAATTAATCTTAATTAATTATGAAAAAGGCCCAGTTGAACTGCATCAGTTGAACCAAACCGGTTGAACCGAACCAGCCACTAATTGGGCAGCCCAAACCGTCCACATTTCTGGCCCAAATCAGCTTATTAGCTGATTAACTAAGATTGCAAAGAAGCCCTTGAAGACCTTTCAAAATTGCATTCAAACCCCTCCAAAAATTATGGCTTTGTAGATTTGCCCCATGCTATTTTTAGCAAAGTTGAATCCATCAACTTTGTCACATAGGTGGCCGGCCAAGGGAGGCCTCTTTTGCTGCTGCTATTTGCTATTTTTAGCAGCCTTGATCAGCTATAAATACACCCCCTTGCTGCTCATTCAAAACACACCTCAAGCATCCAACATTCTCTTTTCTCACTTTCTCTCAATTTCCATTTTTTTCCATTCTCCCTTTGTGTGTTTTTGTGCCGATTTCTCCTCTTGGAAAAGAGGTATTTTTCCAGCCATTTGGAGCATCAATTGGAGTGTTCATAAGCCACCTTGATAGCCGAGGCCAACGAAGAACGAAGAACGGAGCAATCACCAAGCCACCTGAGAAACACCGGATTTGCTTCTTGTTCCCTATCTCTTTTAATTTTCATTGTTGTTCTGACAAACATGTTTATGAATATTTATGCTTTTGGAATGATTAATTTAATCAATTTAGCTTGAATTTAATTCGTGTTGGGTTGATTGCATTTCATCCTATTAAATTATTAAAATTGTGTTTATAATCGTTAAAAGACCTCAGAAAATGCTTGATTAAGTAAAATCATGTTTAAGTTATCTAGCATTCTAATTGTTTAGATAGCTAATGAATTAATTATTTAAACGCATTAGAATTGTAATTAATGGACACAATACTTAATCAGGCATGTTTAATTCTTCTAAGGTGGTCAAGATTAAATTAGCATTGTATTTGGAGATACATATGCCTTGCATAACTTGGTGCAATTTTTGTGATTAAGTGTTTCAAGGTAAAAATACTTTGTTAACTCGCATGATCTTTTATATGCTTATTAGGTTGAATTAATCAGTTGAATCACATAGGAATACGTGAGAGATTGTTTAATTTAATAAGCATGTATGTGCAATAACATGTTTACTTTTAGAAGTCTGTTTAATCGATCGAATTTTGCATAGAAATATGTACAAGAGATGAATGGATTTTTATTTGTAAGTATGTTCATAAGTTAGCAAATTACCGAGTTGCCATGTTTTAATAAGTATAAACACGAGTTTAATAATTCTAAGGTAAGAAATGTGATTAATTCAACACAATTATATCATCTTAATTAAAACCAGCTTTTGAAATCGTGCACTAGAACTTTGTTTTGTTTTATTTTACTTTGTTTCTTTTTAGTTTTTAAATTTTTATTAAATCCAAATATTTTCCCTTCACCAAAGTGTTTAAAATCATTTTCATAAATAATTCTTTTACATTCCCTGTGGGTACGATAACTCGACATTTACTTGTCACTCTATTACTTGTTACGATTGTGTACACTTGCACTTGCCCATCTTCAAAGTCTTGAGGTTACTCTAGACACATATCTTGCTTAAAAGGAGTTTCTCGAGTCAAGATGCAGTGCGTCTTCACATTATTGATATCTGCAAACCTGTTATAGGAACGAATGAAGACCCAAAGAACAAATGAATCTAAGAATGACTATCTGTGTGGTATGAGTATGAATGAAATGGAAAGAACAAAAGAATGTTTTCCAAAACGAGACTCAAAGATGCATTTTATTGAAATAAAAATAGTGGACATGTGCCTTTTTCACAAAAGGATTCCTATTGCTCCCAGGCTTAGAGCAACAGGTGTGTTCTGAATATTACTCTGAAATGGTCCTAAAAAATACAGGATCTCCTCCATAGTCCAGTTGTTCAGAACACTTCCGGGGATGTAGGAACAAATTCTTGATAGGTTTTTTAGTTCCCTTTCCAAACCCTCGACATTTTCAAAGAATTCCAACTCTTTGTTATCCATCAGGCTCTGTACTAGAGTTCTAAACTTGACGCACTTTTGGATTTCATGAAATTTATTGCATGCAATGAAATGTAATGTTAATGAATGGAAAAGATGCATGCAAAAAAGCGTTGATTCTAGTTCAATTCCATTAGAACAACTTTACTAAAAAACATGTTTCTTTACATAAAATGGATACATATACGGCCTTACTTTAACACTCAAAACCTTAACTTTCCTAAGAAACAAAGCTAATTCTTTGCCCCTATCCAACTCCAATTCATATTTCAAACTTTAAACGGCTGGGGTTTGCAAGTGGTCAGCCACTTCTCGTACTCGGACCAAAGTTTCACTCATAACGTGGTCCATATCTCTGGCCTGCCCCTCTCACAGGCTATCACTTTTCTCTTGTTGCATTTTCTCGGACCATATTCGTGCGGATATGTTGTCTTCAACTTTATCAAGAAACCCATTTTCCATGAAAAGCTTTCTATTTAGCAACTGAACGTGAATCAACACCATTTTCTATGATGAAAATGCAATGCAATCATAGTCAAAACAAAACAAGTCAATACATTTCATACCAAGTTAGAATTCAAAGCGAGCAAGAAATAATAAATAGAGCACCTATTCGGGTGACCACTAGGGTTTGGTATGGTCCTACCTAAGGTGGGCTTTTAGGGCTCATTATATGCGGTTTGGTTCTAAAGAAAGGGTACCTGAACCGGCAGATTCCTCGATCCTCACCCATTATAGGCTCATAGGGACCGAGTTCAGTCTAGGGGAATATATTTCCTTATTGCTATACGGAGATGAAAATCTCACGAAGACATAGGTACGGATGTATCCCGAAAGCGACTCACTATCCTATACGGAGGTGAAAACCTCACGAAGGAATAGTTTCTCACTCCCACTTAAGAAGGGCAAAATCGAACATTTATGCAATGCAATATGCGGCAAACACACAAAAAGACTTTCGAACCAATAAACTAGATCACTATACAACCTGAAATATCAAAACATGAAGGATGAAATGCAACGAAGGGATCGTAGATTTAAACCAAATTATCAATTTTTGACAAAAAGACTAAAAGTAATCAACTCGCGGCTTGACTCTCTTATTACGTCCCCAGTGGAGTCGCCAAGCCGTCGAAACCATTTTTTTGAGTTTGACTTTTTATTTTAAAATGAAAATGGGAGTCGCCACCAATCATTTTTTTATGAGGTGTGATCGGGTCACCTCATGATTTGATCATTTTAATAAAAAGTTTGATTTACTAAAACAATAATTTTTGGTCTTCAAAATCCAAGAGATGGGTTTGGGAGTTGGTTACGCACGAGGAAGGATTAGCACCCTTGTGACGCCCAAAATTGGTACCTAGTTGATTACTTGATGTCTTAGTGTCGAGAATTGAAAATTTGAATGGAGTTTAAAACACGATCCCTCTTAGCATAATGTTATTAAGATATGATTTAACTAAATTAAATTAAATGAAAAAGTCTTATTTCAAGTTAATCGAGAAGAAAGACCATGCCCCGTGAGTTAGGACAAGATACATTGGATTCTCGAAAACCAAAATAATCGCCATTTGATCGCTATCTAAATCTTGCTTTTCATTGTTTTAAATAGGATATTCGGTTATTTCTGTTTTAGGAAGATGTCATACTGTAAGTTAGAGTATAACTCCTCAAATTCCAAAAATAACGAATATTGCCTCGATTTTGAATATTTTCTATATGTTTGATAAAATGACGATATTTCTTAAAATGATATACATTTAATTTATTTGGGCATAGTGTAAAAATGAATAAATATATTTTAACATTACAAACATAGTAATTAATGAAATAAAACCAAATAGTGATGGGTAAAATAAAATGATATTAGAATGATAAATAAATAAATAAATAAATAAATGAAATAAAAACGACTAAAAAGGTAAAATAAAAATACCATGCTAGCGGATAAACCGTAATATATACATATTTTAATCCCACATTTAGCTTACTTTTGGATGAATTTTGATTGAATTTGATGAATTCGATGCTCCTAATCTCTTAATTTCATGTTTTATACTCAGGAGAGCTTAGGGAATCGAAAGGAACGAGAAACTGGCCAAAAAGAGGCAAAATGGGCTTACCTTAGAAACTCACACGGCCGGACTATGACCCACGGCCGTGCGTTTCAGTAACAACCGAGACACGGCCTAGAACATCGTGACACGCGCCAGATCACACGGCGCAGTGTGTGGCAAATAGGATCGACCATGGCCAAGAGAGTCGACCATGGGCGTGTCTCACGGCGTGTGTCCTGCTATAGCCAAGATGAGTTTCATTCGGAATAGGATACTTGTGGGCCAAGAAAAACATTCCGAAGCCTATATAAACGCCCTAAGTATAACCTAAAAGTGTCTTTGGTGGGGCAAAGCTAGAGAGGGTCAACACAGTGATTACTCCAAGAAAGCCGGTTGATCCATCTCAAAGCTTAATCACGCCAAGACTAAGATCTTCCCTTCAATTTCCTTCTGGGGTTTTAGGGTTTTTCTTATGTTTTGTTATTCACTTTCTTCCGAGATGTATTCTTTATTAAACATGAACTAAACCCTCAAATACCGAGGGGATGAAACCTAAGACGGATCTTGTTATTGTTTTCTCAACTATATGATAAATACTTGATTTGTTTAATTATGTGTTATTAATTCTTGTTTTAATATTTCAAGATATTGATTCAAGTATTGATGTGCTTAGGCGATGGAGCAAAAGTCCTGCTTAAGAGTAGATCTAGCATAGTTAAGCGGAGTTGATCGCAACCCTAGAGATAGGATGACTAAAATCACGGATTAGGGTCAAACCTAATATGGGAGTCCATAGATCGAGTTAATGCAACACTAGGGGTTTTAATTAGAAAGAGATTTCAATTAATCAACCTAGGGTTAGACGTTAGTAGCCTCGAAAGAGGTATTAATATAAATTAGGAATCCTACGGATCAAGTCAAGTGAATAAATCGTCCGGTTCGAGTTAAATAGCAAGTGAAGTCTAGGTGGATTCTTCCTGGTATTGTCTTAATCAACCGGTTTTTCCCAAAAGTATTTTCCCAATTCACTCTCGTATCTTAACATCCTTAGCTAGTAATTAGTTAATTAAACATCGATTCCCTTAATACTTAGGCTAAATAATAAAAAGATAGTAACTACTAGTACTCTTGGTCCTTGAGGATACGATATTTCCTGGTCTTGCCATAGCTATACTACCGAACGATAGGTGCGCTTGCCTTATTTGTTGTCATATTTAGTTTGGACACGATCAAGTTTTTGGAGCCGTTGCCGGGGACTAAGATATTAGGAACGCTAAATTTTTATTACTTTAGCCATTTTTACATTTTTATTTTTAACTTTGCTAATTTTTCTCTTATTTGTTTCGATAGGTATCTCTAGTTTATGACTAGAAGAAACCCGTCAGACCCTTGATTTTTGACAAAGAAATAGAACATACCGCTTCAAATCAGAGATGTCATCAATAATTATCGGTGGCAAGTCATGAGGACAAAGCCTAATAAAGCGTGGTGTTTTCAACCTAGACGCGATCACCATGTTATCTAACCAGTAGAGCTTTTAAATAAAAAAATTGATGGTTTGTATGGTTCTACGCAGGTACACCCAATAATGCAATGTGACTCAAATCTAGGAGGGATGAGCAATACAGAATACCCACCCTACAACCCGGGCATAGAAAACGAACAGATGAACTATATGGGTAACAATTCTAGACCTCAAAATAACCCTTATAGTAACACCTATGATCCAGGGTGGAGGAACCATCCAAATTTCTCATGGGAGGTCAAGGAAATCAGAGACAACAACCCCCTCCAGGCTTTCAACAGTAACCCTACCCACAAGAGAAAAAGCCGAATCTTGAGGAGATGCTAACAAAATTTATCTCGGTGTCAGAGACAAGTTTCCAAAACACCGAAACAGCATTGAAAACTTAACAAGAATCGATTCAAAGGATTGAGAATCAAATTGGACAATTAGTCAAGATAGTTTCTGAAAGGCAACCAGGTAACTTACATAGTAACACCAACCCAAAAGAACATGTGAAGGCAGCTTACACTAAGGAGTGGAAAGGGGTTGGTTGAAGTGAAAAAGAAGATGCCACGAGAAATTAATAAGGAAAAAGGTGAGGAAGTAAACGAGAATGTAATACCGGAACCTAAAGAGTATAACCCACCGATCCCATATCTAGCAAAGTTGAAGAAAGACCGTATGGACGCACAATTCGGTAAGTTTCTCGAACTCTTTAAACAATTACATATTAACGCATTTTTTTGTTGAAGCTATTTCGCAGATGCTTACGTCGCAAAATTCTTAAAAGAGCTTTTAACAAATAAAAGGAAGTTTGAAGAGCTATCAACGATGGAACTTAACGAGGAATGCTCAGCTATTCTCTAAAATAAGCTACCAACAAAATTGAAAGATCCAGGGAGTTTTACTATTCCTCGTTTAATTGGTAGTTTAAATGTTAACCATGCTTTGGCTGATTTAGGGGAAAGTATTAATGTCATGCCCTGTAATATGTTCCTCAAACAACCATTATGCAAATAACAAAAGTCTAGCTCAAGACTTTAAACGAGCGCTTCTCGTGAGGCAACCCGAGCACTAACCCCACTAACGTCCATATTTTCGAATTTTAGCATCTAACTAAAAACTAACCAAATTTTTAGAGGCAGTTTCCTACCCACACGGCCTTGCACACGGGCGTGGCCGTGGTCGTGTGGAAACAGGGGCAAAACTTTTCCCAAAAACACGGGCTCATGATAAAACACCACGGCCATGCGACGCGGTGGTGGTCGACACTGACTAAAGAACACGGGCGTGTGATCCTCTACACGCCCGTGGGACCTTTGAGTCCATTTATTTTTTCTTTTTCTCTTATTTTCATTTTTAATTTCTTTTCTTTTATCTTTCTCGTCTTTAATTTATATTATTATATTTTCATTTCTTTAATTTAGGTTCAAGGGGATGTTAACGAATGACCACACCACCACCGGAGTATCCTCCCCACCTTCACCTCTCTCCAACTTTACCGTTTCTTTTCATTAACTCCATCCAAAATTCAAGAAGTTTCACTTCTCTCCCTATCTTATGATTTTATTACTATATTGCTATTATCTATCTTTGTACATTGAGGACAATGTACATCTTAAGTGTGGGGGGTTAACTACAATATTATTTGAAAATCCCTGAATTATGTCTTATTCTTAAGTAATTTTCTCATATTACTATTAGAATGAAATTTCTTTTGGTTTATGATTTTCATTGATATGTTTCGGATTAAGTCATAGTTAATTGTGCAGTGATGATTTAAACTTTAGGAGACTAGAGAATCAAGCATGATGAGTTTATTTTTAGAATTAAAAATTTGTTAGGTTGTCTACCTGAATCTGATTATTACCTTGAAGTTTGAAATTTACAAGGTTGACATCAAAAGCCCATAATTTTTGTGAGATCTTGAGCCTTTTAGAGCATACATTCTTTTTCGTGCTCACTTTTTTTATTATGAGTGTGTCAACATTGATTGGTTATTCTAGAACTTGCTTCGTTTATACATATTGAGACCACACTTTTGATTTGATATACTAAGATGATAAAGGCACCTAGGTTTTAACCCACTTACTCCATAAAAAGTCTGCCTTCATAATTAACCCCTAGTGAACCCCCTTGAGACTAACAAACCATTTCTTGACTCACCCATTAATATTAACCCAAAACCCACTTTTTATTTGTTATCACCATTTCTCTTGACTACCTCTATATCGAGATTTGATTTGATCGGTTACTTAACTATTTTCTTTATTTCAGTTATTAAATTCTATATTATTATTGTACTTGATTTGTTCTTAAAAAAATTTGGGGAATCTATTCATTATTACTTCTTTGTTATTGGAGCTTAAGCAGTTAATTTTACATTTTGAGAAGAAGCTCGTGTTATTAGTGATGAATTCTTAATTGATGTAATTATTTAAGTTTTAGTTATTTTTCTAGTTAGGTAATTTATCAATTCAGTCTCGATACTAACCCTCTAATTCAGCCTTTATCCACACCTTTAACCCAAGCCCCGTTACAACCCATTTTAAAGACCTTTTGATTTGATTATCATATCATTTTATAGTGGTGGAGATTTGATTTTCATGCAAGCCTATGGGATTAACTTTTCATGTTTGACTCTTGAGTGCTTATTTTTGAACCTTAAACACCTTGAGTGATTTAAGTGGACCCTTAGCGAGGATGTCAATTCTTGTTGATTTTGAATTAAAAGGTGAGTATTTAGGTAAGGGGAAACACCTATTTTTCGTACTATAAAAACTATGACTTTGATTGTTTGAATCTTTAGGAACCTTCCGGTTAAATTATCAATGTATGAATTACCTATGAATTATGATGAAACATTATTGATGAAGATTATGAATTGAGGGAAGTTAATTTTAATTGTGAACTGAGAATTTTGCTTTAGGACAAGCAAATGCTTAAGTGTGGGGGTATTTGATAAACCGTAATATATACATATTTTAATCCCACATTTAGCTTACTTTTGGATGAATTTTGATTGAATTTGATGAATTCGATGCTCCTAATCTCTTAATTTCATGTTTTATACTCAGGAGAGCTTAGGGAATCGAAAGGAACGAGAAACGGGCAAAAAAGGGGCAAAATGGGCTTACCTTAGAAACTCACACGGCCTGGACTATCACCCACGACCGTGCGTTTCGAGTAACAACCGAGACACGGCCTAGAACATCGTACACGGCCAGATCACATGGCCGTGTGTGGCAAACAGGATCAACCACGGCCAAGAGAGTCGACCACGGGCGTGTCTCACGGGCGTGTCCCTGCTATAGCCAAGATGAGTTTCATTCGGAATAGGATACTTGTGGGCCAAGAAAAACATTCCGAAGCCTATATAAACGCCCTAAATATAACCTAAAAAGCGTCTTTGGTCGGGGGCAAAGCCAGAGAGGGCTGAACTTAGGGGATTACTCCAAGAAAGCCAGTTGATCCATCTCAGAAGCCGGAATCACGCTCAAGACGGAAGATCTTCCCTTCAATTTCCTTCAGGGGGTTTTAGGTTTTTTCTTATGTTTTGTTATTCACTTTCTTCTGAGATGTAATCTTTATTAAAGATGAACTAAACCCCTCAAACACCTGAGGGGGATGAAACCTAAGACAGATCTTGTTATTGTTTTCTGAACTATATGATAAATACTTGATTTGTTCTTAATTATGTGTTCTTAATTCTTGTTTTAATATTTCGTGATATTGATTCAAGTATTGATGTGCATAGGCGAAGTGGAGCAAAAGTCCCCGCTTAAGAGTAGATCTAGCATAGTTAAGCGGAGTTGATCGCAACCCTAGAGATAGGATGACAAAATCTGCTTGATTAGGGTCAAACCTAATATGGGAGTCCATAGATCGAGTTAATGCAACACTAGGGGTTTTAATTAGAAAGAGATTTCAATTAATCAACCTAGGGTTAGACGTTAGTAGCTTCGAAAGAGGTATTAATATAAATTAGGAATCCTACGGATCAAGTCAAGTGAATAAATCGTCCAGTTCGAGTTAAATAGCAAGTGAAGTCTAGGTGGATTCTTCCTCGGGTATTGTCTTAATCAACTGGTTTTTCCCAAAAGTATTTTCCCAATTCACTCTCTGTGTCTTAGCATCCTTAGCTAGTAATTAGTTAATTAAACATCGATTCCCTTAATACTTAGGCTGAATAATAAAAAGATAGTAACTACTAGTACTCTTGGTCCTTGAGGATACGATATTTTCTGGTCTTGCCATAGCTATACTACCGAACGATAGGTGCGCTTGCCTTATTCGTTGTCATAGTTAGTTTGGACACGATCACTAGCGAATAGTAATAATGCAACATCAATTTGTAGTAACAATGGTATAATAATATACATAATAAAATATGAAAGTATAATAATAATAGCAATAAATCATAATACCAATATGCATAATAAAAATAATAATAATAATAATAATAATAATAATAATAATAATGGTAATAATAATAAAATATAAAAGTACAAAAAAATGAATATAAGTAATATAAATTCTATATATTTAAGAAGGTAAAGAAAATAAATAAATAAATAAATAAAAAGAAATAAAATGTACAATAAAAAGAAAATAAACCAAATTTAAATATTAAAAAAATAAAGGAATAATAAATAAATAAACAAATAATAAATAAAATAATATATAAAAAATATATAAAAAGAATCTATAAAGGGTCAAAATTAAATAAATAAGGATTAAATCAAAATTGAAATGAAATTGAGAGCCTAAATTATAATAAAATAAATGCATAAATATAAGAAGGACTAAATCGAAACTTAAGTGGAATTTTGGGGCCAAATCGGGATAAAATAAAAATTAAGGACTAAATTGTAACGTGCGACAAAAGGGAGGGACCAACTAAGAAATTATCCCAATCCTACGGACACGCGTCCCTTCTCCAGGAGATGAGCGAACCGAGGACTAAATTGAAGCACACGAAAATCATGTGGTATAATTTCTAAAAAATAAAAAAAAGGATTAGGAGCTAACTGCAAACCGCTTGAAAAGCGGAAGGACTAGGGTTGCAATTATACCTTAGTCCAAAAACATGCGGATCCTGAGGCCTTGGGTCGGGCAAACGGGTCAGAGGCCAAAACGACGCCGTTTTGGGCGTCTGAGGCTAGTCCCAAAATGACGCTGTTTTGGGAGCCTATAAGTGAAAAAATTTTCAAAAATTTCATTTCAAACCGCTTTTTTAAAAAACTCAAACCTCTTTTTTCTTGAACTCGCCTCTGCTCCAAATTTCTTGGCGTCGATGAACTTCACGACGGCGGCCATCGATCACCAACGACGGCTCATTGCCACAAATGGGCGGAATCACAAAAAGATCCCTTTTTCGACCTTTCGAATCCCACAGTCTAGATCTAAAGGCCAAAAGCGTTAAAAGGTAAAAAAACAAAAAAGCTTCAATCTTTTCTTTTTCTGTTCGTCTCTTTATATATATATATATATATATATATATTGCTTTCGGAAAAATAAATAAACACAAAAAAAACCTTTGAAGTTTTTTTTTTTTTTTTATTTCGATTGCCCTTTTTTTTTTGTCAAAAATCCTCCCTTTTACAATCTGTTCTTTAGGCTTTTTTAAAGCCATTTTACAGCATTATTTTTATATTTTTTCTCTATTGTTTGCTACTGTTTCTTTTTCATGTTGGTTCTTCTTTGCAGGTGGTGGTTGAGTCAACAGCAGGATTCGGGACAAGTTATGGTATGGCGGACCTCTCGAGCGACGAGAGAGAAGTGGCGGCTAGGGTTTTTATTTTTCCGAAAACTTAGTTTAGGTTGTGGGCCACTGGACTATTAGGGTTTTTATTTTTTGGGGGCTATTTAGGCTGATATTGTAATTGGACTGGAATTATTTTTTTTTTTTCTGTTTGGTTTTTGTCCAAGCCGGGACAAAATTAGGCTTTCACATCTTCTATTTGAAAGATTTCATTTAAAAAAAAAAAAAACTTTGAAAGTAGACTACATTATGGTGACAAATTTATAAAAAAATTGATATAACGATTTTAAATTTTATCATGTCTATGTATTTTACATTAACTTATGAGATTTGTTGTTTCTAATATTTAAACGAGTGTTTTTTTCTTTTAAAGTATAATATATCTTATCATTACACTAATAAAATAAGGCTATCAATATATAAATTTAAAATGATTTGTTGTGCTAATTTTAAAAAAATATATATATTTTAATCTTTGAATTGGATTAAAACAAAAGAAAATGGAAGTCAATTTAAAAGAGGAAAAAAAATTAGACTTTCTAATTTGATTAGGAAGCCAGATTGAAAGAAACACTTCTTTACAACTCTTAAACACAAACTAAAATTGTTTATATTATAACTATAATTAAAAGAAAAACCTAATTAATTATTGTATATATTGAACAAAAATGTAAAAAAAAAAAAAAGGCAAACGTTTGAAACAGCTTGGAAATTTTTTTCTATCTCACAGCCTCCAATCCTTTCTCCTTTCTCCCTTGATTCTTCAACATCCCTGCAACAACCTTCACATTATTAGTTGAACTATAACCAAATAATAAAAAATTCGTTTTTAAGATTAATCAAAATACTTTTAAGAAACCAAATAAAAAAATTTAGCAACATAAATTTTTAAATTCAATTTTTTGAACGGATTTTTGAATTCATTTTTCTTTTGTTAGTAAGTAATGCAGATTGAGTTTTCACTAGGCATAGACAGAAAAATTTAAGTTTAAGCATGTTAAAACGCGTTTTGTCTTTTTATTTACGAGTAAAAATAGATTATAAATAATTCTAAATATAATTAAATTAAAATCTAAAATCCATTTTTAAAAAAATTATGATTATATCTAACGGTTTGAATTTAAATCAATATCACCTCATTTTTATCGATACAATCAAAAGAAAAAAAAAACATTTTTATTCACTAAGAATATAATAACCCTACCTAACTAACCACAAAATCAGAATTTATCTAAACATTAAACACACCAACAAAATGAAGTTATAATTTATAATAAAAAATCCTATTAATGAAGCTATGACCCTACTTTCTTTAATGAAAAGATTTTCAGTTTCGGAAGATGAGAAAATTAGGAAAGAGAATGGTTTACCTTGAGGTTTACAGTGAGGAGGTTCTTCAAAGAGAGATAAGGAGAGTTGTTTGTGAGCAACACCAATGTCAAACAAGATGAGACCAGATTTAGGGTCATCTACTATGATATCTTTAACAGGTAACCAAAGGAATAGTTCTTCTTGGGTTAGCCCAACCACCCCAATGAGGCTGCCATAGGTAAGGTTAGCCCTCACTACGCTGTCAAAGAACACCCTGTTTTCATACTTGGTCAAGCATGGTCCATCCAACAATACTTCTAGGCTTCCATCTTCTGCTAGTGTATACGATTTCACTTCCTTTGGGAGTAGCCCTGCTGGTAATCCCCTTGAAACTAGAACATCATGGATTGAAGTGGAATGAGAAATAGAGAAGATTAAGGGAAATAATGAAAATACGAAAGTATAGACGCTGCTGCTCTTTTTGTTTCTCAGAATAGCCATGAATGCATAGAAAGATTGGGAAAAAGAGAGACGAAAATTAAAAAAAGAAAAGAAAAGAAGAGGAAAAGGACTTTAATAAATGGTTAGGAAAATTGGAATGACTCTTTTGTCCTTTGCTGGTGAATGGGGCCAATTTATTTATATAAAAGGAGGTGATGTCAATTTTATTTCGGTTTTAATTAATTTTCTTGTAATATATTACATAATTAATCCAATTTTTTTTTTGGCTTATTTAGTTACGGTAAAAGTACTATAGAGATCCTTGTACTAGGAGTCAATTTGTATTTTATTTTTTCTACTCAAAAAATAGATAAATTAGTCATTATACGTTAGATTAAAGAGCAAATTGGTATTTCATGTTAAAATTTTTATTAATTTTTACTATTAAAAAGTGGGATGGTTGATAAAATAACCAGATAATTACACGTGACGAGTTACATGTACCTTATTTTGACATACAGTGAGTAGTTTTTAACAGTTGAAATGAATGAAAATGAAAATTTTAATTTGCTTTTTGATCTAATTTATAGTGACTAATTTACTCATTTTTTTAATAAATGAAACAAAATGCAATCCAACTCTTAATATAAGGGTCTTCATAATACTTTTACAGTTAATATATGTGGTAAGGTTCCAAATTAAATTAAACAAATAAATCAACCAAGTTGGAAAACAGTAGCATCTCAACTTTCTTTTATGAAAAAAAGAGAGTATGTATTTGGTTCAGATTTGAAAAAATATATATTATCAAATTGCATCAAATTCTTTACTTCTTTTTTACTTCTTCATTCACTTGAATAGGGCAATAGTATATGATTTTTTTTTTGTTCGACAATATTCTTAATTTCTACGATGCATCTCATTATAAAACAATTGAAAATGTTTTCATAAAAATGAAGGATAATTTATTAAAATAGTCACTTTTATTTGCCTCAAATTATATTTTACTCACTTATGTTTGAAATGTTACGTTTTAGTCACTTACGTTATCGGGTTGTAACATTTTAGTCACTGAGCCGTTAATTACCGTTAACTGTGTAATGGTAAGCTGACGTGGCACGTTAAATCATCATTTCAAACAAAAATTTTAGGTTAAATTCTACAATTGGTCCCTATATTTTTTTTGAGCAATTTAATTTTTTTCTTTTATGTTCTTTTAACTTTTCTTTTTTCTTTTCCATTATCTTCTTCTTCTCCTTCTGCTTTCCTCTCTTCTCCATTTCTCTTAACGTAGTTTTTCTATGTTTTCCATTTGTTAAACCTAGTCCACAAGCTTGCCTCACTAAAAAAAAAAATTAAATTGTTCAAAAAAATAAAAAAAGTATAGTGGCTAGTTTTAACAAATGAAAAACATAGAAAAACTACATTAAAAGAAAAGGAGAAAGGAGGAAAATGGAGAGAGAAGCAGAAGAGAATGATAAAAAAAAAAAAAAAAAGGAAAGTTAAAAGAATATTAAAGGAAAAAAATAAAATTGCTTAAAACGAAAATTTATGGGGACCGATTGTATAAATTAACATAAATTTTTTGTTTGAAATGATGATTTAACGTGTCACGTCAACTTATCGTTACACCGTTAATGGCAATTAACGGCTCAGTGACTAAAATGTTACAATGTGATAACGTAAGTAACTAAAACGTAACATTTCAAACATAAGTGACTAAAATGTAACTTGAAATAAATAAAAGTGACTATTTTAATAGTTTACCAAAAATGAATTAAAAGGCTATTAATTCGAACATTATCCTATTAGTAATTACGTTGTTGTTGCTCTTACGTTTTGTTTCTAATTTACACAATAATATATTGGATCATATTACAAGTTCCCAATATCATACTTCTAATCATTCTAAGATAAGATGCAAAATAATTTTGTTTGACACTTCCCTAATTATTACATCTCAGAAAAAAATTACCAATAAAATAAACTAAAATGTCATACTATTTAGGAATTTTCTTTTCTTTTCTTTTCTCACAAGCAAAAAGGAAAAAAATCAAGTAACTGAGACAAGAAATTGGATACCCTACCAAATTGTTGTGTGGACAAAAGATCAATCAATCCCAATCTTTCTTGTTTAGATTTGGATGTTGCTCTAAGGCAAGCAAAATTATTATTCTTTTATCAAAACCCTAACCCTAATCACAATGATGATCATAAACTAGGGTTAATTAACCCATGGGAGGGTAATTTGGTCAAATTCACCCAACTCAATCTTTTAAGCTTAGTTAATATAGGTAAGTAACATAACGGTTGCATGTTGCAGTTAAAAAGATATGAAACTCTCCAAGTACCCCCCACTCAAATGCCGATGTTGTAATAGTAGTAACTGAAGGGCATATATATCATTTCACCTTCCGCAGTTTAGACTCTTGATTTTTTTTTTTATTTCTTTTTTAAATTCCGTTATGTCGATAGGCTTTGAAGATTAGAACTTAGCTTTATTTGGAATTACTGTCGGAAGAAAAAAATTAGAGAAAAGAATTTTCTGAGAAAATAGGACAAAATAGATTCTTTAATTACCTTTTCTGCCACTTTGGGAATGAAAAGTAGCTCAATTGGAGAAAGTTGTTTGGATTTATTGAGGGGCAAAAATGATTGCGTTACAGCGGAGGGACCTATAGTAGATGACCCACTCAAATGATTTGACACATCTGGCACTCCTAGCTGGCCAGATCATCACAACTTGTAATTTCAGTTCGACGTTGTAAGAATTGGATGGAAGACATCGTATGAGTTGGATTTTTAATGTTTGGCTCAATGGATTTAATTAATTAAAATCAATTTAATTAATTAAAGTAAACAATGGGATGGAAGGAGAAAGAATTGTATTTTTTTTTTAATAGTTTAATGTCACGTTAATAATTTTAATTTTAATTTTAAATTTTTATTTAATCTTTTTTAAAATGAAAATATTAAAATTTAGAATGCTAATATAGTATTAAACTATTGAAAAAAGATACAAATAATGTGATGTCATTATTTTATACAATTGTCCTAATTTCATTAATTTCAAGTTCAATTAATATTTTCGAAATTAAGTTGAAAATTGAAATTACGTGACATAAGCAATGAACGTATTGGAGATTTTTAGTGAAATCTCTTTCCATATAGTTTGAATTATACTTAAATTAATCGATTATTATTGTATTTAATAAAATGAAATCTCTAAATTCCAGGTATGGATCATGCAGCTCCCCACGCTGCGTGACCACTTTCGATCGTGGAATTTAGCTAACATATTTTTATAATTATTAAAATATAATCATTCATTTAATATTTATTAAAAATAAAAAATATGTATTTTTTTAGAATAAAAGTAAAAGTTTTTACTTAATTAAAAAGCAAAAAAGCTGCTATAAAGAATACAAATTGCTGCATAAGAAAACATTCTACGAGATTATCATTTCTATATATGACTCACATAATTCTATATTTACCGTTTTATCATCAGATAAAACATTCAAGTTGAGTTGACCAAATAAAGCTGTATGATGGACAAACTTAGAAAACTATCTTTTTGACTCATTCTGTTGTTACAAAATGAAATCTTTCCAATTTGATGATTCAATTTTTAGGGTATTTTCATTTTAGGCAGTAAAACGTTAAATTTTTAACGGTTATTAATTATATACACTACGTCATGTTTTTACTTTCATTCTAGTCATCCAATATTTAGATTGTTTTCATCTTGGTCACCTCAAAAATATATTTTTTAAATATTAATTTGGGTAAAAAAAATCAAGGATTAATGTGAAAAAACTATAAAATCTAAAATAATACAAAAATATTGTCAAATTATACTTGTTTATCTTGTCGAAACCATTTTTGAAAAGAGGGTCGATTTTTATAAAAACGGGAGTCGCCACCAATTTTTTTTGAGGTGTGATCGGATCACCTAAAAATTTGGTAGTTTCATTTTATTAAAATCACGATTTCGATCTACGAAATTTGAGAAAACTGGTCCGGGAGTCAGTTACGTGCGAGGAAGGATTAGCACCCTCGTCACGCCCAAAATTGGTACCTAATCGATTAATTAATATCTAAGTGTCGAAAATTGAAAATTCGAAATGATTTTTAAAATACGATTCTTTTTTATCAATGTTCATTTTTTTAAAAAAATGCTTGAATTGAATTGAAACGAGCTTCAAGGGCCAACTCGTCCCGAGATAACACAATGCCACATCCAGTAAGTTAGGATACGACATTTGAACCCTCGAGAACGAGTTTGCCTTTAAATTTTTCGAAATTTAATGTTTTGAAATTTAAAAGGATATTTTAGCTATTTCGGTTTAACAAGAAAACCGAAACTCCGTAAGTTAGGGCATGATTTCTCGAATTCCCGAAACGCGAAATGTTGCCTTTGTTTTTGAAGATTTTTCTTTTTTGAACAATAACTAGTACAATACTAAACGACATGCATTATTTTGTTCGAAGTAAAATAAAACGATCTATATTGGATAAATACATTGGGGTTTAATTCACAATGTGATGACATGAAATAAAAATGTAATAATGAGCATGGAATGATGTACATGAATAAAATATTACACAAGTGAATGACAATAATATGAAAAAACAAATAAACGAATCATAGTACATGCAATGGCAATAATCTCACAACATACACCATTTAAATACCAATATTGACAACCAAAGAAAACGAAACAAAACATATATAAAACAATTTAAAGTAAATTATAATAGTTTAAAATAAATAAGTTATAAAAAGCAATTCAAAATAAATAATAAAAATTCAATAAACAATATATAAGAAGCTTAAAATAAATAATAATAAAATAGATTAAAATAAATAATAAAAATAACATATAAAACCGTTTAAAAAGAAAAAATATATATATAAAAGATTTAAAAGACAATATATAATAGTTTAAAATAAATAGTATAAAAAATTAAATAAATAATATGTAGAACACTTTAAAACAAATAATATATATAAAAAAAAAAGAAAACTTAAAATAAATAATAATAAAATAGTTTTTTTTAAATGAATAAATTAAATGGATTAAGGACGAGATTGCAATCGAACTAAAATTTGGGGTTTAAATTGTAAATAAATAAAAAAGGGTTGCTAGGGACCAAAATAGAACGCGCTTAAAGAAAGAGGGACTGATTAGGAAAATATTCCTAGCCCTTATGCGCATCCATGGGTCAAGGACCCGATTGAAAACCCAACGAAATTAAAAGGTAAAATCAGAAAAGGAAACTAACGAAAAAGGGTCCGATCGAATGGTGCTTTGCAAGAATGTGAGGACCCATCGCGCAAATATCCCTTTTGAAGGAATATACGCTGCATACCCTTGAACAAAATGGCGCCCGTTTCATTAAATGTATAAAAGGCCCAAAATTTTTCTCAAATCACAATTAACCCTAAATTTAGAAAAAAAAACAGCAGACCACTCAAAACCCTCTCTCCCTCTCATCTTTCCCGATCGATTGGGCTCCCCTTCGACGAGCTTGCTTGCCGCTCACACCACCACCACCACCGCATACGGTGGCCGACGGTCTTGCAAAATAGGCCTTTAGCCCTGTTTTGAGCCACGTTTGAAGCCGAGCCTTTGAATCCCCATATAGGCACCGGAACCAAAGGCCCTCGACCCCCTTTCCTGATCAGATGCGGCGGAGTGAGCCCTCTCCGACACAGCGCATCTCAGTGGGTTCGAGTAAGGTTCCCTTACCTTTTCTTTTGGTTCTTTTGTATGTATGTATATAAAAAAATAAAACTTTAAGGTAAATAAAAACAAAACTAAAACAACAATTACCTTTTCAATTTTTGTTTTAATCTGCTTTTTTTATTTCGATGTTTGTATCTGAAGGAAGAAGACCAAACAAAATGGCCATTTGTGGCCTTTTATAAACTAGTTACAAACTGTTTATTTTCTATTTTTTTGTTTGTTTCTACTTGTTTCTTCCGTGTTGTTCTTTGTTGTTGCATTCAATTTTTGCAGTGTCGGGCGTGCGATGCGTGGAGGAGCTACCGACGCGTCGTGCTGGTCTTGTGCGAGGACTAGGGGAGGCTAGCATGCGGCGGCTAGGCTGTTTAGGGTTTCAGAAACCCTAAATTTTTTTGAAATTTTTTTGATATTTTGGGCCTATCGGGCCTTTTAGATTTTGGGCCATTTTGGGCCAGGTTGGGTCTGTTGGGTTTGGGAATAAATGGGTTTAAGGATTTGGGCTGTTTTGGGTTGGGTTTTAATTTTTGTTTTTGATCTCGGCCAAAATTGGCTATTACATATCTCATTGCCAAAAATTCTAAATTTGGGTTTTGAAATATACATTATTAAATATTAAGATTTAAACTTATAGTAACAAATCGATTGACATTATCAATAGATAAAAAAAGTTTCAATAATTTATTTTGATGTTTTGAATTTTTTTTTAAAAAAATTATCAATAAAAATTATTATCTGTAATAGTTGTCTATGAAACCCAATTTTTTTTTACTATATAATCATGAATCTTCCTTACTAAGCTAAAAGTAAGAAAAATCCTTACAATTAATTAAATTAATTAGTTTCATCTTCCATGCAAAACAAAACTCATAATTTTTTCATCACTTATTTACCAAAATGAAGAACAAGTAATTAATTTAATTAATTGCAAGGATATTTTCCTTTACTTTTAGCTTAGCATAGAAGATTCAAGATTATATAATCAAAAGAAATTTAAGTTTCATAGAAAATTATTAAATATGAGTTATTTGAGTTGTTTTCGTTAATTTTAAAATTTAAAAGGATATTAAATTAATTAAATTTAATATTATAGTAATAAATCAGTTGATATTATTAATGGATAAAAAAAATTTCAACAATTTATGCAATTTATTTTGATGTTTTAAAATTTAAATTTTCAATATTAAAAAAATCAAATTTTTTGGTAATGAGATAAACAAGTACAAATTCATAGCTTTTGTGTATTATTTTAGATCTACCACCTTTTTCACTTTAATCATTGATTTTTTTACCCCAAACAATATTTTAAAAAGATATTTTCTAGGTGATCAAAATGAAAACGACCTAAAGGTTGAGTGACCAAAATAAAAGTGTAAACATGATATGATGTGTATAGTTAATTGTCGTTAGAGATTTAACACTTGAGTGACTAAAATGAAAGCAAATAACTCTAATATCTTAGGGTTATTTTGTAACACCCTCACCCGTATTCAACGTCGGAATAGGGTTACGAGCATTACGGACTTATAACACATATAATCTGCATTTCTTTTCTCATACACTCAATCATTTCATACAATCATCATTCAATTTGTCCTCACAATAGCCTACGAGGCCTTAAACATGCTTTGGGAGCGGTTCGAGACTAAACCGATAACTTATAAAACTTCTACGAGACTTTGAAAATTTTTCTCAATATAGAAGACACACGCTCAGTGTGGCGGTGCCGTGTGTCTCACGACCACTAGACACGCCCGTGTCACCGTACGTGTGGCAGGGGTACATATCGACTTGGGTCACACGGCCAACCACGCGCCTGTGTGTCAGCCCCATGTGCCCTTCGGTGGCCACACACGCGCGTGTGCCGGTCGTGTGTAACAACCCAAACCCGGCCCAAACATTACGACCGAATTTGATTTGTTACGGAGAAAAAGCTGTTTGAACACCATTTTAAAACCAATTTAAGTTTTGTTGAAAACTTCTGCTTTTGGTTATCTTGCCAAAACTACACTTAGATTTAATTTGGAAATTTAATTAAGTCCGGTTATTATACAAATTTCAAGTGTGCCCGATGGCACGATAAAACATTTTCGTGTTAATTTTAGAAAAACATGTGATTTTAATTCAGTTTTAATAATATAGTTTAAACAAAGTATCCAACATATAAGAAATAACAAAAGTAAAGTTTATGGAGGCCTTATTACAACCAAAATAAAAATAAACCAATAATAAAATAAAATAACTAAGTTTAAAGTTCAATTTATGCAAGTCCACTGCATGGCCACCTCGAGTCCAACCGGCTCCTCAACCGCCATCTACGAGTCACCTGAAAAATGTTAAAGGAGAAGGTGAGTCACCAAGACTCAGTATGTAACCCTTCCCCCGTTTTAAAAACAATTTCATACACGACATATAATCAATCATCATGTACTAAGTCATGCACCCGTCCTAGCCAACCAAACGCCTTTGTCTACCCCATGTGGTACCAAACCACTTTGTGACCGTAGTCACAATGTGTTACCAAAACACCGGTGGTGCCAAACCACCGGTGACATATAGTCACGATGTGTTACTAAAACACCGGTGTCCGTAGACACAAATCGGGTGATGGGGCCAACCCATCGTGTGATACCAAATCAGCGACGATCCCATATCTCAAGTGGGGCCAACCCACGGTGGTGTTAACTCACGGGGACGAGTCGCTATGAGGTACCAAACCTCCGGAGGTACCAAACCTCCGGTGACATATAGTCACGGTGTGTTACCAAAACATCGTGCTCGTCGGCCACGAAATATCACCCCCTCCACTCATCAATCCCACATCAACATTTATATCACATAATTTATTCTACCATGTACTTAATCACATGTACAGGTTTTATCATCAGCAATAAGCAACGTGTACTAGACACACCATGCTTCCCAAAAGCATCTTAAAATATTTCATAGTCAACAAGGACTTATCTGTTTCCTTGCTTATACCATTCATGGTATTAATCCCGAATCTACACAGAGATCCTAAGTAGCACACACTGTGATTTAGTACATTTAATTAATTATAAGTGTGTATGTACACACTGTCACCCTTGGATGTTCTAAATCCCAAAAAGAATCAAGTACACCCTAGATCTACCGATCCCATATTCGGCCAAATACCTGTGTTAGTACTATGGCCTAATCGGCCAACCAATTAATTTGAGAGGGGTTCCTTGTGAACCCGAATCCTTACCTTCACACTTTTGGACACTAATCGCAATACTTGATTCCCGAATCGCTCACAATCACCATTGATTAGTAAGTAAAACTAATAGCCTTCGGCTTTTAATCGAATTGTTATAATAAAGAAATTGATCTTACCACCACTTACCAAAGCCGAATGCTAGAGATCAGGGCACGAGTCGATCGCTTTCATTCCCGAGCGCCTAGAAGAATCGTTCACTACTCGATTAGAAACCTTATAACCATTGCCGAAATCCAAGACCTCCCTGTAAAAGAAATCGCAGAAAAAGAAGGAAAAGGGGAGATAGACATTCGCCATTACTTACCTTGATCCAAATCGATTAACAAAGGAGATGCAGGAAGATACTATGCTCAATATTCGGCCAAAGTACACTAGAATAGAAGAAGGGAGTTTCGACAAACTACTAGATTGTATTCGGCCAATAGTGAGTTTAATAAGAGGAGAAGAAATCAGCACTTCCAAGGGAGTGTATTCGGCCAAGGGAGAAAGAAAATAATGGGAAAGAAAGGTGCTAGAAATTTCAGGCTTGAAGGGTTTGAGAGAACAAAGAAAATAAAAGAGCACAAAGGAGAAGGGTTAGGGATTTTCTAAGAACTAGCAAGAATGGGAAAAAAACAAAACAAGGTGGTAGGGTGAGGTTTTTATAAGCATTCGGCCCCCTCCTTAAGCTTGCCATCCACCCTTGGCAACAAGGAGTTCAACTCTAGCCAACTCCTAGTTTTTCTCTTGGCCACTCATATGATTTAATTCAAACAATTTGAATTAATAAAATAATAATCCCCTAATAATCCATATAATAACCTCATTTATCACTATAATTAAACAAATAAAACTCTCATATTATCCACTAATAATAATATTTAATAAAAGAGTTTGAAGGGAGAAAAATTCTCCCACTTGTGCCGTCCAACATAGTGCAAAAAGAAGGGAATTTTGTGACTCGAACCAAGGCTCTCCCCTATCCCTTGTGGCGCCACTTGCTAGCTCTTAAGTGGGCTTACTTTGCCACTTATTCTAGGCTCATCTTATGTCCAAATTATCCCCATTTATTCTTATAACCCCCACTTGTTAAGGCTCCCTACCTCAAAGCTTGAAAATAATATTTTTCCCACTACTCGAGCTTACCAAAAATCCATAATTAAGCCTTAACATTCCATAAATAATATCACAAAGATTCACAATAAGAAAAATAATTAAATTCCAAATAACCCCATTTTTGGGATGTTACGCTTCTACCCCTTAAAATAAATTTCGTCCTCGAAATTCCTTGATCAAAAGAGATGGGGGTATTGTTTGCATCACCTCTTCGGGCTCCCACGTAGCTTCTTCCACTCAGTGGTTCCGCCATATCACTTTCACTAAAGGCACCGCCTTCCTACGTAGAACCTTCACATCTCGGTCTACAATCTGAACCGGTTCCTCTTCAAAAGATAAATCCGAGTTCACCTCAATCTCGCTCATCGCACGACGTGCGAAGGATCTCGACCGATACCGCCTCAAAGATTGATACATGAAATACGTTATGAATCGATTCGATTCTGCCAGGCAAATTTAGGCGATAAGCTACCGGTCCTACTCGCTTTACAATCAGATATGGCCCGATGAACCTTGGGCTCGGCTTCCTTTTCGCCCAAATCTCAACACCTTTTTCCAAGGCGACACCTTCGTAAAGACCTTGTCTCCCACAAAGATACTCCATTTCCTTGCGTTTGAGATCGGCATAAGACTTACGCCATCGATGCTTCCTTGAGACGAGATCGAATCACCTTGACTTTGTCTTCGCCTCTGCTACGCTTCGGACCCGTAACTTGTCGTTCCCCAACTCCGTCCAACATGTAGAGTACGGCACTTTCGTCCATATAGGGCCTCATATGGAGCCATTTGAATACTCGCTTGATAACTATTGTTATAAGCGAATTCCGCTAATGGTAGGTACTCCTCCCAACTACCACTAAAATCCAAGACACAACCTCTTAACATGTCCTCTAAGATCTGTATCACTCTTTCCGATTGTCCGTCGTTGTGGATGGAAAGCCGTCTCAAATCTAACTGTACCCAAAGCTTGATGCAACGCTTTCCAAAACCTTGACGTGAATCGGGATCCCTATCTCAAATAATCGATCACGGCACACCATGTAACCTCACTATTTCACCCACATACAGCTTAGCTAAGCTTCGGAGTGAGTAATCCATTCTCACCGGCATGAAGTGAGCCGATTTAGTCGAGCGATCCACAATTACCCAAATCGCATCCTTCTTGCGGGCGTAAGGGTAGCCCACTAACAAAATCCATGGTGATCCTCTCCCATTTCCATTGAGGATCTTTATCGGTTGAAGTAGTCCCGATGGTAACCGATGTTCAGCCTTAACTTGGCGGGCACGTCGGACACTTCCCTACGAACTCGCTTATCTCACGCTTCAACCTGTGCCACCAAAATCTGCTTCGCAAGTCTCCATACATTTTGTCGCCCGGGATGCATAGCGTATGGGCCGCTATGTGCATCTTGGAGAATTTTCGCCTTAATTACGTATCCCTTGGCATACAAGCTCGTCCTTGAAAACAAAGCACTCCATCACTAGACAGATCTGTACCTTCCAAACCACCATCCCGAACTTGTACCTCTTGGCGCTCAAGCCTTCATCCACTAACCGCTTTTCCTTAATCTCCTCAATCCATGTTGGCTTTACTTGGAGTTCCGCCAAAAGACTCTCATCATCATATAGACTCAACCGAGTGAACATTGCTCTTAAGTCCGTCACCACCTTCTGGCTCAACTACCACATTAGCCTTACCCGGATGGTACTCGATTGAACAATCGTAATCCTTTAGTAGTTCAATCCACCGACGCTGTCTCGGATTCGGATCCTTTTGAGTCGAAGATACCTCAAGCTTTTGTGATCCGTGTAGACTATCGACTTCTCCCCATACAGGTAATGTCTCCATATCTTCAGAGCGAAGACGACTGCCGCTAACTCTAAGTCATGCGTTGGGTAGTTAACCTCATGCGGTCTTAATCGGCGGGATACATAGGCTACTACCTTCCCATCCTGCATCAACACACATCCCAAACCGGTGTGAGATGCATCACAATAGATCGTGAATAACTTTCTGCTTCAGTTTGTACCAAACCGAGCTTCCGTCAAAATTTTCCTTAGCTTATCAAAGCTTCCTTGCGCTTCTCCGTCCATACAAATGGGACACCTTTCCTTAGTAACTTGGTTAACTTATTGCGCTATTAGAGAGAATCCTTACACGAATCTCCGATAGTACCACTCGCTAAACCTGAAAACTTCGTATTTCACCCACCGACCTAGGTGGTTTCCACTCCAACATCGCTTCAATCTTGCGAGGGTCTACTCTAATTCCTTCCGCCGAGACCACGTGCCCTAAGAAAGCTACTTCCTCACCCAAAATTCGCACTTATCGAATTTGGCATATAATCGCTTCTCCTCAATACTTGCAGAACTATCCGTAAATGCTTGTCATGCTCCTCTTACGTCTTTGAATAAACCAATATGTCGTCTATGAACACCACGACGAATTGGTCCAAGTCTTCGTTGAAATACCCTATTCATTAAGTCCATAAATGCCGCGGTGCATTGGTCAACCCGAATGGCATCACTAAGAACTCGTAATGCCCATACCGAGTTCGAATGCCGCCTTGTGAACGCCACTCCTTCACCCTTAATTGATGATAACTCGATCTAAGGTCAATCTTTGAGAATACCGACGCACCTTTCGGTTGGTCAAACAAGTCATCGATCCGAGGCAACGGGTACTTGTTCTTGATTGTTAGCTTGTTCAATTGGCGTGTCGATGCACATCCGCATAGAACCGCCCTTCTTCTTGACAAACAACACAGTGCTCCCCACGAGAGATATACTTGGTCGAATAAACCCTCTATCCAAGAGCTCCTGAATTTGAGCCTTTAGCTCCACCAACTCCTTTGGTGCCATTCGGTATGGTGCTATAGACACACGAGTGCCGTTCAGTAGCAAGTCTATACGAATTCGACTTCCGATCCGGAGGCGGACCGGAAGTTCTTCCGGGAACACATCATAAATTCCCCAACCGTTCGGACCTTTCCAACTACTAACCCCTTAGCTTCCAAAGCACGATTTGAACCAAATACGCCTCACAACCCTTCTTGACCATCTTTTCAGCCTTCAAGGTAGTCACAACATTGGATAGGTAGTTCCTTCTATCTCCTATCATAACCACTTCATCACCTTCACTGCCTTAAGAACCATGCGCTTGCGCGCAATCCAAATTCGCTTGATACTTAACCACCGGTCCATTCCAAGGATCAAATCGAACTCCCAAACGGTAGTTCCATTAGATCACCTACAAATACTACCCCTTGAAGTTCTAGGGTACGCCTCTATAAAGTTTGTCTACTATTACAGAGTGACCTAAAGGGCTAACTACATATCATCTCCTAGAAGCGGTTTGAGTTTAGGTCCATAGTTCCTACCACACTACTAGCAATGTACGAGTGCGTCGAGCCCACATCAATCAATGCAACATAAGGAAAACTAAAAATTAGAAACGCGTCGGTTATGACATCCGGTGCGTCACCTTCCTCGCGACACCTCATTTGCGTAAACTAAGCTAAGCCGCCTAGCCTAGCCTCTGTTGTTGCCCGAACCTCGCCTTGAGTTCCACGACCTCGGTTAGGACCGTTGTTTCCTCTGCCATTACCACGACCCCTCCGTGGTCCCACACTTCTATTCCGAGTGCGATTACGCCTCCTACCGATTCTTAGCTAGTTTCGGGGACAATCTCGACACGATGCTCCAAAGACCCACACTCAAAACATCATTTATCACCGGTCCAACAACCTCCCCAATGGGTCTTTCCACAATGTTACAATTCGAGTCGACCTCGATTTGTAGTCGTGGGCCTTGCCGCTGATTGGGCCCACTTGGCCTAGCCTTTTCTGAGCACTACCGCTTGATCCAAATGACCCAAATCCTCTCTTCCGGTTATTCCTACTATAGCTTTGCCTCACAACCTCCTTGATCCTTCGGCTACCTTAGCCTTTTCCACTAGAGATGAGAACTCACGAACTCACTGTGGGGCAATCGGTAACCTTAAATCATCTCGAGTCCGTCCTCAAAGCGGACAGCGGCGCTCATGTTCGAGCCACGATGCCTCTAGCATACCTACTCACCTTAAAAATTCCGCCTCATATTCCGACACGGACTTAGTTCCTTGCACTAATCCCGAAAAGCCTTTCTCTGCGCGTCGGTGTAAGCCGGTACCCACATACTTCTTCCGATAGGTGGTTCACGAAATACTCCCAAGTCGATCATCTCAGCAGCCCCATCCCGAACCGTAAGCCACCACCGATCGCTTCATCCTTTAGAAGCGACATCGCCTCCTTTCGGCTTTTCTTCCTCGGTCAAGTCAAGGTCATCCATGATTCTTTCTGGGGCTGACTCTAGCCGATGATTCTCACAGACCGGGTGCCACTCGACACACCTCGAATACCTCCGCTCCGTTAGATCGGTCGCTCGGGACGATTTCCGAGCTCTCATTTCCACCAAATTTCACCACCATCTCCAAGACTCGTAAAATAGCTTGCGATACCGCCTCACCACCGGGCCCGATCCGGCTCTCGCCTCTAAAAGTAGGAGGTGGTGGTGGCGGTGGTACCTCATTTTCGAACCTTGTCCCGACTGACGGGTTGCATAATCGTCATCCTACCCTACCACGCCCACTTGCGTCCACGTCCTCTAGAACTCATTCTATCTACCGCGCTTTTAATCTGATTAAGAAAAATTTTATGCGTTAGCATTTGTTTCACTTTATTACTCGCAAGAAATTTTATGGATAAGGTTTAATCAGTGATTCTTTCGAGCAAACATCGCTTTTGCTTTCCTATCCTAGTTCACACAAAGAAGTTCGTGCATCCATTCCTTAATACTTTCCATACCTATTCGCTCATCTGACATTTTGCCCATTTCTAACCTGTGGGTATTTTCTCGTCTTTTCCCTACTGAGGAGCATTTTTTCGTAATTTTCCGAACCAAAATATTTTGCTTGATGATTTCCAAAGCTAAGTTGTTGAGTTTTTGTAAAATAGTTGAAATTTTTGGCAAAACCATTGAATTAATATTTTATGGGTCGTGGCATTTTGGTAATTTTACTCCTAGGGGTATTTTTGTAATTTTTCACAAGTCAAGTTTTTCGAGAAAAAGCGTTGTAAAAGTAATGTTCTAGGATTTGAGAAAGTTATTGCACAAGTTTTGAAAACATTAGGGTTTGTTGTTTCATTCTATTTCAAAAATAAGGCTAATTCCTTTTCGGGTTTTAATCATTGTGTTTAGCCTATGACCGAGCCCTCCCGGTCGTGGTGAACCAAAGCTACGCACTGTGCACTCGAGTGAAGAGGAGGTGGGTCACGCGGACCGCTTAAATACCAAGCTCCCATCGAACCTTTCTAGACATGCGCATGCAGGTTGCCACACCACCGAGCCCTCCGAGTTAGGGTGAACCGAAGCTACGCACTGCAGGATACTGCGAAGAGGAGGTGAGTCACGAGGACCGCTTAAATACCGTGCTCTTCCGGATCCAATCCTAGACATGCGTCATGGGGTTACCACACCCTAGCTCATTGACTAAGTCATAGGTTGGTTTAATTCCTTAAGTCTTATGCTTCGTTTGTGTTTGAGTAATCTAACCTTAGGGTCCAAGTCCTATAAGTCTATCTACGTTCCCATGCTTCCTACCCTTCTACAGAATATAATTCACCAAGAGGTTTAGATATACTTACCTGGGCGGATTGGTGCCGGAGACTCGGGCCATGATGTTCACAAACCAAAAATCATTCCATAAGGCCTACCAAAACATTTTTGGGCCTTGGGCCCCCACAGCCGAGCTTTGAACTGGCTCGATATTAATTTTGTAACAACCCAAACCCGCCCAAACATTACGAATCGAATTTGATTTGTTACGGAGAAAAAGCTGTTTTGAACACCATTTTAAAACCAATTTAAGTTTTGTTGAAAACTTCTCGTTTTTGGTTATCTTGCCAAAACTACACTTAGATTTAATTTGGAAATTTAATTAAGTCCGGTTATTATACAAATTTCAAGTGTGCCCGATGGCACGATAAAACATTTTCGTGTTAATTTTAGAAAAACATGTGATTTTAATTCAGTTTTAATAATATAGTTTAAACAAAGTATCCAACATATATAGAAATAACAAAAGTAAAGTTTATGGAGGCCTTATTACAACCAAAATAAAAATAAACCAATAATAAAATAAAATAACTAAGTTTAAAGTTCAATTTATGCAAGTCCACCGCATGGCCACCTCGAGTCCAACTGCTCTCAACCGCCATCTACGAGTCACCGAAAAATGTTAAAGGAGAAGGTGAGTCACCAAGACTCGATATGTAACCCTTCCCCTGCTTTAAAAACAATTTCATACACAAAGATATAATCAATCATCATGTACTAAGTCATGCACCCGCCCTAGCCAACCAAACGCCTTTGTCTACCCCATGTGGTACCAAACCACCGGTGACCGTAGTCACAATGTGTTACCAAAACACTGGTGGTGCCAAACCACTCGGTGACATATAGTCACGATGTGTTACCAAAACACTGGTGTCCGTAGACACAAATCGGGTGATGGGGCCAACCCATCGTGTGATACCAAATCACCGCGATTTATCCCATATCTCAAGTGGGGCCAACCCACGGTGGTGTTAACCACAGGACGAAGTCGCTATGAGGTACCAAACCTCCGGAGGTACCAAACCTCTGGTGACATATAGTCACGGTGTGTTACCAAAACACCGGTGCTCGCAAGACGAAATATCACCGCCCCCTCCACTCATCAATCCCACATCAACATTTATATCACATAATTTATGCTACAATGTACTTAATCACATGTACAGTTTTATCATCAACAATAAGCAACGTGTACTAGACACACCATGCTTCCCAAAAGCATCTTAAAATATTTCATAGTCAACAAGGACTTACTGTTTCCTTGCTTATACCATTCATGGTATTAATCCCGAATCTACACAGATCCTAAGTTAGCACACACAATGAGCTTTAGTACATTTAATTAATTATAAGTGTGTATGTACACACCACACCCTTGGATGTTCTAAATCCGAAAAGAATCGTTGGCCACCCTAGATCTACGATCCCATATTCGGCCAAATACCTGTGTTAGTACTATGGCCTAATCGGCCAACCAATTAATTTGAGAGGGGTTCCTTGTGAACCCGAATCCTTACCTTCACACTTTTGGACACTAATCGCAATACTTGATTCCCGAATCTGCACAATCACCATTGATTAGTAAGTAAAACTAATAGCCTTGCTTTTAATCGAATTGTTATAATAAAGAAATTGATCTTACCACCACTTACCAAAGCCGAATGCTAGAGATCGGGGCACGAGTCGATCGCTTTCATTCCCGAGCGCCTAGAAGAATCGTTCACTACTCGATTAGAAACCTTATAACCATTGCCGCAAAATCCAAGACTTCCCTTGTAAAAGAAATCGGCTGTAAAAAGAAGGAAAAGGGGAGATAGACATTCGGCCATTACTTACCTTGATCCAAATCGATTAACAAAGGAGATGCAGGAAGATACTATGCTCAATATTCGGCCAAAGTACACTAGAATAGAAGAAGGGAGTTTCGGCAAACTACTAGATTGTATTCGGCCAATAGTGAGTTTAATAAGAGGAGAAGAAATCAGCACTTCCAAGGGAGTGTATTCGGCCAAGGGGAGAAAGAAAATAATGGGAAAGAAAGGTGCTAGAAATTTCGGCTTGAAGGGGTTTGAGAGAACAAAGAAAATAAAAGAGCACAAAGGGAGAAGGGTTAGGGATTTTCGGCAACTAGCAAGAATGGGAAAAAAAACAAAACAAGGTGGTAGGGTGAGGTTTTTATAAGCATTCGGCCCCCCCTCCTTAAGCTTGCCGTCCACCCTTGGCAACAAGGAGTTCAACTCCTAGCCAACTCCTAGTTTTTCTCTTGGCCACTCATATGATTTAATTCAAACAATTTGAATTAATAAAATAATAATCCCCTAATAATCCATATAATAACCTCATTTATCACTATAATTAAACAAATAAAACTCTCATATTATCCACTAATAATAATATTTAATAAAAGAGTTTGAAGGAGAAAAATTCTCCCACTTGTGCCAGCCCAACATAGTGCAAAAAGAAGGGAATTTTGTGACTCTAACCAAGGCTCTCCCCTATCCCTTGTGGCGCCACTTGCTAGCTCTTAAGTGGGCTTACTTTGCCACTTATTCTAGGCTCATCTTATGTCCAAATTATCCCCATTTATTCTTATAACCCCACTTGTTAAGGCTCCCTACCTCAAAGCTTGAAAACAATATTTTTCCCACTACTCGAGCTTACCAAAAATCCATAATTAAGCCTTAACATTCCATAAATAATATCACAAAGAAGCTTCACAATAAGAAAAATAATTAAATTCCAAATAACCCCATTTTTGGGATGTTACACCGTGTGCTAGGCCGTGCCAATCCTGTAGGGTATACTGACTTATTGTAACACCCCTAACCCACATCCGTCGCCGAAACAGGGTTACGGGATGTTACCAGAGTTTACAGAAAAATTACAGATAATTTTACTATTTACTTATGTTCATATCAAAGCTGTCCACTTGAGTCGTAGTCACTAAATTATTTATATCTAGATCTACAGAATTCTAAATTAAGATCCGCTTAATTTTTTGAAACTAGAATCAAATATCTTTCTATCATAAAAATTTCAGAAATTATAATTTAGCCAATAAATACAGTAAAATCTTCAAATTTATCCCTATTCTCATTGTTTGACAGCTTTCCGACCTTTCTTCACTAAAAATTAATTATCTCTTAGTAAAAGATTTGGATGATGTTTCTGTTTCTTTCTATTGAAAATAGACTCATTAATAATTTAAAAATATAAATTTAAACATATAATTATTTTTTAAAATTTTTTATGATTTTCCATAGTCAGAACATGGGAACTCAAAATCATTCTGACATTGTCTCAGAAAATTTATTATATCTCATAATTTATAATTCCGTTGCTTACACCGTTTCTTCTATGAAAAACTAGACTCAATAAAGTTTAATTTAATGTTTTATTAAACCTCTAATTCGATTTTCACAATTTTTGGTGATTTTTAAAATTTGAACCATTGTCACTGTCCAAAACTATTTTAATGCTAATTTTACTCTTTCATGATTCTTTGTATTAACTTTTATTTAGACATACATAATCATTATACTTTTAGGCACCTCTTATGTATATTCGATTACTATTTTACCTCTCATCAATCAATCACATCAACATTATAAGGCAAATCATGCAAATACCACAATACTAAAACGCAAACCAAATAAATGACTAATATCTACATAACACCTATAGACTAACATTTAATCAAAATAACCTATACTTGCTATTATAACCAGAATCAAGTCATCCATAATTACCGATAGAACCAATGGATAGTGTGATATGGCTCCGATAAGCTTCCAACCCGTTTGAGCTTCCGATAATCTGTAAGATAGATAAATAAAACAAACATGTAAGCAATGAATGCCTAGTAAGCTCGTATAATCTTTAATCATACTAATTTATTTCAATTATAAAACTTTACATATAAAAAATAACCCATTATTGGTACTGTAATACTTATAAACTATTCTCACTAATTCACAAGGTGAACTAATCCATAGTATCACTCATAGACATATACCCTCAAGCTTAGTAAAATTTTATATAACTTTAACTCTTCTACACTTATTTCATATGCATGTCATTCAGCCATAGTTACAAGTTAGTGCATTTAACCAACCCTTTTTCATATTGGACACATAATAAGTCATTTCATAAGAAATTTCATAATTTAAGCCTTACCATTCTTTCATGAGCACTAACTTACTTTCACTTAAATACTTACCTTTTCAGTGCTTCAAATAAATAAACATACTTCTATTCAATCAATAGCGTGGCACTTGCCTAATCATTAAGCAACAACAATAGTTAGCATACTTGCACATAGTACATATAAATTCAATATTGATAAACTTATCTTCTTGACATATCATACTTGGGTTTATTACTCATCACCATATACATAATTTCCTTGTATCAACATATTAAAGATAATCACATATTTTGCACTTCACTTTTCAATATATTAACTAAATACCATTTCCAAAACATGTTTCAATATTTATCAATTAATTATCATTACCAAGTATTTCAGATATATATACTGATAATAACCATAAGTCTTTCAATATTAATTACATATATATATATACATTATTCATAGCACATACAATTCTCATAAATTTACTATCTCAAATAACTTTTCACAATTTAATACACAATCATTTAACAATATCAATATCAATTTCATAAATTCATGATTCATGCATCTCATTTATATAATTCAATTCAATGTCTCATGGCTTTTCTCATTGTGTTCACACATCATTCAACTATAAAAATTTCCATTCATAAACCCATGGTTCATGTATATGATTTGCATAAATCATTTCGCTATTCAATTCTAATTCCAAAATTCACAGACAATATCGTTCAGTATCGATCAATTTTGCCAAATCATTATGTACCCCTATTAACCCGACTCGGACTCGGACGGATACACGGATCCAACCAGAACACACCAGTACGACACCCAGTGCCTCATCGGATAATTCGAAGTAATAAGTTGACACCCAGTGTCTCATCGGTCTTGCCGAAGTAAATTGGTACCTAGTACCTCATCGAATTTATCCGAAGTAATAATTTGACACCCAGTGTCTCATCGACTCGAAGTCGAAGTAATTCCTGAACACTTCTAATCCTATGGCATGCCAACTATATCCGACTCACCCGATATAGTTAATAGGTATTCAATTCACTTTTCAATTCTCAATCAATTCACAATTCAAATAATCTCACAAACTCATAATTCAATACAATTCAATTCAATTCAATTCAATTTCAATATTCACATATATTCATAATTCAATTCAATTCAATTCACTTTTCAGTAACAATCAATATTTATTTCAATTCAGTTAGTCAATATAATCAATATATATATCAACTCAATCAATATAATTTCAATAAATTCATCACTTGTTAAATTAATCCGTTTCAATATATCCAATATTCAAATATCATAATTCCACATACATTCAATTCAATAACAATCAATATTCCTTGTACCGTTATTTTCATGAATTTTGTATGTATTTATTCCGATAATCATTCATAAACATGAATATACATAATTATCAGTCAAGTTTCATATTTATAAATTTTCCATTTTTTTTCTTTAACATATAATATAAATAAATACATAATTCCATATATCAATTCAATATAAATATCAAAGTTAGATCATATGAACTTACCTGGGCCTATTTGTAGAATTTGTAGAAATTCAGGGACTAGTCTGTTAATTTCTTTTTTCCCCATTTATCTTCTATTTCTTGATCTATAATATAAAATTACTCATTAATTAGCATCTATTTCAATTCTAATTCACTTTACAATTTATACCCTTCAATTTTTGAAATTACACATTTACCTCAAATTTTTTTTAGTTTTTACAATTTAGTCCCTGATCAATTTATCCTTAAATTAAACTTGTCTTTCTCAATTAACACTTTATTTCATCATTCTAAGCTACTATACAGCCTTTGAAAATCGTGAATTTCAAATTGAAATCAACTCATAAGCACTGAAATCACTCATAAGCACCAAATCAATCGTGATGTGAAGCAATATAATCTTCATGTATATTCAACAAAACAATAACCAGTAGAAACAAAATACTAGCATCATATGGATTTTACCGTCGACTTTTCTATCAACACAATGGAATAGAATACAAGGGAAAGATAGAGCAATGCCGATCATAACCCAAACAGACCAACAATGCTTTCGTTTATCAATATGTTTAGCTAGCGTTCTCATATGATAAGAGTTTCATTTGAAAATAAATAGCCACATATACCTCTCGAGAATAATTGATTACATAGAATACCCGTAAAAGATCATTATAAGCTATTCAACTATACTCATTGTACTCAGATATCTTTACAATTCAAATATTATTCCACTGTCTAATTACATTATTGATTCCTTTTTATCCCATTAGTAATGTAAATCAATTAAGTAGAACTTCTAGTTAATCCATTCTTTAGATATCACACCGAATATTTTGTTTCATCGAAGTCAACTTCTTCTTTAATAGTGACTTTGCATAATCCAAATAGCCTTCAAAACGATTCGATATCTCTTCTAGTAATCGCTTTTACTATTGACTCATTCTCTTATCTTACCACAAGATTAATCTTTCAATCACGAAACTCAGTAATTCCACACTTGTAAGTTTATTCAATTTAAATCTTACGAATTTCATTGTAACACTATACTCGATAAGGGGGTGAGGGTCGTAAAGCCTCAAATTTAACTCTCACATATACATACACATAACATAACATTTATCAATAACATAATATCATGAATTTTTATTCATACCTTTATGAATTTCAACTCATCATAAACACATTTTCGCTTAAATATTTGAGTACCACTTTCTGCACTATCAGAATTAGCTCGGTTGGAAAGCATATCTGTCTAATTAAAATAATTTTTGTCAGAGTCCGGAGATATCACACTATCACAGGTTCTATATGGCATGTATAGCTAGACTCACATATGCTACGTTAGTCCTAGAATCGACTAAACCATAGCTCTGATACCAATAAATGTAACACCCTTCACCCGTATTCAACGCCGAAATAGGGTTACGGAGCATTACCGAACTTATAACATATATAACCATACTTTTCTCATACATTCAATCATTTCATACAATCATCATTCAATTTGTCCCTTACAATAGCCTACGATGCCTTAAACATGCTTTAGGAGCGGTTCGAGACTAAACCGATAATTTATAAAACTTCTACGAGAATTTAAAATTTTTTCTCAATACAGAAGACACACGCTCGTGTGGCCAGGTCGTGTGTCTCACACGACCACTAGACACGCCCGTGTCACCGGCCGTGTGAAAACAGGGTACATATTGTAACATCCTAGATTAGGGGTTATGCGTTTGGAGCATAACTCAAGTGTTAGTAGGTTTTAAGTATGTTTGGAGGTGTTTTAGGAGTTTTTAGAACCCAAGGATGAAGGGGAAAGCTTTGGGAAAATGTTGAATTTTAAGTATAAAAGGGGAGTCAGTGAAGGAGCCCTTAAGGAAAAATTTAGGATTTTTCTCGGACATGAAAGTCCAGTGGTAAAGTGGCTCCCATGCGCCACTTAAAGGCCTGGAAGTAACGCTAGTAAGGACTTGGGTTCGAATCAAGGTGGCAGCAAGGTGTTTCATTTTTTTGGGTTTTGGCGTTAAAAGGAAGGAGGCCTTAAAAGAGGTTGGGGTGAGTCTATGACACAAACGCGCCTTGGCAAAGCTACTGGCAACATGTGGAGGTTCCAAATGGTCCTAGGTTCGAGTGGCGTGAGCGCAAATGGGGTTTTATTTTTGTTTTGGCGTTAAGGCAAGGGGGAACTAAGGAAGTAGGGCTTAAAAGGAAATATGGCACATTTATGTCACAAAATAACGCTTTGGCCGAGTGGCACAGGGCGTTACACAGTCGCTTGTTCCACTGGTCCCGTGTTCGAATCTTAGAAGTCTGCAGTTTGGGGTTTATTTTTTTAATGTTTGGCGTGAAAATGGAGTTGGCCTTGCACATGGGTTCTTTGTTCTACTTGGAAGAGTTTGGCAAGCACATGGTTTCTTTTATTTTTTTATTATTTATTTGATGAGATAATAAGGGATAATAAGGATTAAATTAGATTTTAATTAGATTATTATTTGATTAATCTAAAAGGTGGCAAAGAGAAAAAGTGGGCACAGTTTCAATTCAAATTCTTTTGAATTAATTCAAGCTAGTGGCCAAGAGGATTTAAGGAAATTGATTGAATTTTAAACTCTTCAAAGGAAGAGTGGACAAAGAAATATAGGGGCATTAGTGTGAATTTTATCTAAATTGGTTTTCTTTTATTTCTTTTTCCAATTTGTTTCCTAGCCAAAATTTCTCTGTTCATCTTTTAGTTTCTCCTTCTCGTTCTTTCAGCAGTGAAAATCATTCTCTTCTCATAGTCCTTGACGAATTTTCATCTTATTTTTCATTCTTTTCTCTATTGGCCGAATACTCTCCTCCTCTGCATGTTTGAAACTTTAAGCACCTATTTCCCATTATTTTCTTCCTCAAGCCGAATCTCCCTGCTATTTCTTTAGTAGCCCCGGCCGAATAATTAAAGTAGGATAGATCTCTTGATTTCGTTGACAATCGATTTGGCAAAGGTAAGTAATCCTAGCCGAATGTTATTTTTCTTCTTCTCTTCTGTCTCTATCGATTTTTACAAAGGGTGAAGGCTGATTTCGCAATTGATGGCAAGGGAGTTATTGACCCCTCTTTAAAATATCGACTTTGTCCAGTACTTCGGATCTTGAAGAAATCGATCCCAAGTCTCCATTCTCTCACAATGCAATTGGATTCGGGAATCGGGTGCGTGGTTAGTATCCGTGAGTGTGAAGGGTCAAGATCTAGCATCGTAGATTGGCTTTTCGGGATCTAGGAATTACGATAGTAACAGTGTGTAAGAACTCTCTACACACTTTATTAATTTACATGACTATTGTTGTTGTTATTCACCTTTTGGTAGTGTTTTGCTTATGGCTAAGCATGGATTCCGGTAAGTACCCTAATTTGTGATTGTAGATATATGATTGCATGCTTTCACACATGATGCTAAATGTTATGCCATGATATATGATAAATTGATATTCAAGCATGTAATGGTGGGATTGATGAGAGGAGGGGGAGGATATTATGGACTGTCGTCAGTGGTTTTGACCACGAGATGGGTTGGCCCCATCATTCTATTTGTGACCTATGGTCATCAGTGGTTTTGACCACAACGATTGATTATTTGCGACTAAGTCCCAGTGGTTTGGTACCACCAGTGGTTTTGACCACATATTGATAATTGTGACCTATGGTCATCAGTGGTTTTGACCACACGATGGGTTGGCCCCATCATCAGATTTGTGACTCTAAGTCATCAGTGGTTTTGACCACCAGTGGTTTTGACCACACGGGGTAGAAAAGGAGTATGGATGGTTAGGTTGGGTTGCATGTGCATGTTTATTAATGACTTGTGTATGAGTTATCTTACCGGGTGGGGGATTACACACTGAGTCTTGGTGACTCACCCCTTCCCTTAACATTTTGCAGATGGGTAGATCGCGGAGATGGAGCTGGATGGACTCGAGGTGGCCATGCAGTGGAAAATTTAATTAGATGAACTTGGATTTTGTTTTATTTTATTTAATGTTGGTTTTATTTTAATTAAGTTGTAATAGGGCCTCCTAGATATATTTTTATTATTCTATGTTTTGGATTAATTTGTTTAAACTATTTCTTAACATTAAATTAAGTACACATGTTTTCTAAAATTTAATCGCAAAATATTTTATCGTACATCGGGCACACCCGAATCAGAATAATCGACTTAATGAATATTTTTTTAAAATAAACCTAAGCATGTTTTTTTATATACACCTCAAGTGTTTTAAATCGAACACTATCTTTTATCAAAAAGTTAATTCGGCTTAAAGGGATTTTTAAAAAAATACTTTCTCTGTAGCACACCAAATTCGATCGTAGTGTTTGGGCCGGGTTTGGGGTGTTACACATATTGACTTGGGTCACACGGCCAATCACACGCCCGTGTGTCTAGCCCGTGTGCCCTTCGGAGTGGCCACACACGCCCGTGTGCCAGGCCGTGTGCTAGGCCGTGCCAATCTTGTAGGGTATATTGACTTATACAACACGGCTAAGTCACATGCCTGTGTGCTAGGCCGTGTGCCAATTAGGGGGTATACTGACTTGTACCACACGGCCAGTCACACGCCAGTGTGTGAGACCGTGGAGGAGCATACTTTGACTTGGTTTTAATATCAACACCCGGGGACACACTGGCCGAGACACACGCTGTGTCTCGCGTGTGGACAAAAATAGGCTATTTGCAAAGCCATTTTGCCACCCTATTTATACATGCATGCACAAACATAAATGGCAACATTTTTATAACTCAATAGGAAGCCAATTCACAACATTTCATACACAATTTATACCAATTCGACATAGTATTCAAATACCTAATTAATATCATTCATTTTCCATTCATATGCCTATTTCATATCAAGAAAACATTTGCATATTTCCATTCCATCTACTACTTGCCAAACATACCATATTTGAATACTTATACACAACCAAAACATTATACCAAATTAAGCCAAATCACATGGCTTTAATTTATACCACAACATGTACCAAAATCACTATCTCAAGTAACCATAACCATCATCTTTATAACTAGCCTATACATGCCATATTTACATACATCCATAAGTTCAAAGGTACCAATCGACAACTGGATAGTGTGATGCGTAACTCCGACTTATCCGAATCGAACGAGCTACCAAACCTCTATAAAACACGGAAAAGAAACAGAGTAAGCTTTATAGCTTAGTAAGCCCGTGTAATTTAGAATTAAACTTACCATTTAGACATGATCAAGACAATAAATAAGGTGTACCCAATTCAATTATCAAATGCCTAAACACAAGCATTTATTAACAAGTTAGTCATATAAGTGCATATAATCATCCATTATCTCAATTTAGTACTCAATACATTGTATCATATCAAATTCATATATCATGTACATCATTTGTAACATTTCACTCTCAATCATATGATCAATAATTCATTCAATAACAATAACTCATCCGTATAAACAGTAATCCATCCGTAATAACATTAATTCATCCGTATAAACAGTAATTCATCCGTATAACACATAGTTTTATCACATAACCAATAACAGAATTTATGCCCGTTGAACCTATTAGAATTTCAAGGGATACTCGGGTGATATGCATTACGTATATAAATCAGTAATCCGTCAATTCATTATCATTTCCGCTCTTTCGAGCTATGATCAGTAAGCTCCTCATGAGCTGATAGACAGTAAGCTTTATTGAGCTGAAACGGTAAGCTCTGACGAGTTGAAAACAGTAAGCTATTATGAGCTAATACATCGATAAACTCATACGAGCTGCGGTGAGTCCGCAACACATGCAGGAATCTCAACCTAAACAGTAACCCTAGTGACATGTCACTCGTATTCTACGAATTCCTACGGTTCAAACGGGGCTTGGTAACCATTAGACTATATCAGTAAGGCATTTGAATTTCAAGTAGATCATTTACTCAATTACATACATTCATTTCAAATAATTACAAGAATTTAAAAGTTCGATTCTAATTATACGAACTTATCTCGAGTTGCTCGGATGAAAATTATCGACTATTCGTCCACTTTTCCTTTTCCCCGATCTAAACCCGATCTCGGCTTATCTTGATCTATATATTATCAAAATTTACTTATTTAATCATCATTTCATTCAATTTAGCACAAAACACACATTAGGGCCATTTTGCACATTTGCCCCTAAACTTTCACATTTTTACAATTTAGTCCTTATCACATAAAATTGAAAATTCATGCAATTCAGTACAAACCCATGCTTAGCCGAATTTAATACATATTACTAGCAGCCCATATTTTTAATTTATTCACACTTTTACCCACATAATTTTACAATTTCATAAATTAATTCCTTTTTGACATTTTTGTCAAAAACCACTTTACAAAACTAGTAAATCTATCAACAACTATTCAAAATCCATCATCAACCATCAAATTACTCAAGCATTCAACAATGGCAACATGATAAATCTTTAACAATTTCAAAATTTAAGGTACGGGCTAGCTAGAATACGAAGCAACGATCACAAAAACATGGAAATCATTAAAAACATGACAAATTTGGACTTACAAATTAGCTCCAAAGTGACCGAATGCTTTCAAGCCCTAAAATGGATTTTCTCCATGCTTCATTCAGCTATGACAAAGATGATAACATTTAATTCTTTGTTTGTTTGTTTGTTTGTTTTATTTATTTATTTTATGTTATTAACCAAATTACCAAATTAACCTTACTAATAAACCATTTAAAACACCTATTAATGTGTCCATAAAAGTCCACTAACATTTAAAATGGTGTAATTACCATTTAAGGCCCCCATAATTAAAATCCAAAGCTATTGACACCTTTAACTAACAGAACATGCATTTTACATTTTACGCGATTTAGTCATTTTTATCAAATTAACCATTCAAACAGTAAAATTTCTTTACGAAACTTTCACGAAATTAATCTATCATGCTGTAGACCTTATTAAAATAATAAAATAAATATTTTTACTTCAGATTTGTGGTCCCAAAACCACTATTCTGATTTGACCCAAAAACGGGTTGTTACATATTTGTTCCTTATTTTAGTAGGACTTTAGGATTTTTAGTTTATTTTATAATTTAATTTTGATAGATTTTAGGAATTTTATTCCGTTGATGTTTTAAGTTAACTATATATGATAAACCACAATTTATACATATTTTGACCCCATGCTTGGCTTATTTTTGGATGAATTTTCATTAGATTTGATGAATTCGATGCTCCTAATCCTTGAATTTCATGTTTTACACTCGTGAGAGCTTAGAGAGTAAAAAGAACGAGAAATGGGCCAAAAGGGACAAAATGGGCCTACCTTTGGAAATCAACACGGCTGGACTATCTCAAGCAAAGGCACTACCACGACCGGTGTGTGACGAGCGCAGGCGAACACTGCGGACTATTGTACACGAGCGTGTCACACGGCGTGTCCTCGCCGACCCAAGTCTAATTCTATTTAGAAAAGGCTACTTGTGGGCCAAGAAAGGTGCTCCAAAACCTATATAAACACCCTAGGGGAGGACTTAAAGAGACACAGAGTAGAAAGCGTAAAAGACTCAAGACAAACCTTTGGGAGCAAACTTGGAAGAAGGATCCCCATCAAGACCGAAGATCTCCTATCAATTTCTCTTGAAGTTTTTGTGTTTTCTTATGTTTTGTAGTTTTCCTTATTTTAAGATGTTTCCCTTTATCAGTATGAAATAAATCCCTTAAATACCTAAGGGGATGAAACCTAAGACGGATCTTATTACTATTTGATTTATAAGAAAAATACTTGTTCTTATTCTTAATTGTGGGTTCTTATTCTTGTTTTAATAATTCAGGTTATTGATTCAAGTCGAATGTGCTTATTCAGGAGGAGCAAAAGTCTCTGTTTAAGAGTAGATCAACACAATTAAGCGGAGTTGATTGCAACCCTAGAAATAGGGCGACATAAATCACTGCCATTAGAGTCAAATCTAATAAGGGAATCCATAGATCGAGTTAATGTGACGATAGGGGTTTTAATTAGAAAGAGATTTCAATTAATCAACCTAGAGTTAGTTGTTTTTAGTCTCGAAAGAGATATTAACATAATTTAGGGATTTCTACAGATTAAGTCAAGTGAATAAATAGTATGAATCAAAAGTAATAAGTGAAGTCTAGGTGGATTCTTCCTTGGGTATTGCCTCTTCATAAAGTTGTCTAAAAGTATTTTCCCAATTCATTCTATGTCGTGCTTTTAATTAATTTTAGTTTAAAAGAAATCACTCCAATTTTTAGGCTAGATAATAGGAAGATATAATTACTAGTACTCTTGGTTTTTGTGGATACGATATTTTCTGGCCTTACCATAACTATACTATTAAACGATAGGTGCGCTTACCTTTATTGTGATCATAGTTAGTTAGAGACACATCAAGTTTTTAAGGTCGTTGTTTGGGGACTAAGATATTAGGAACGCTAAATTTTTATTAATTTAGCCATTATTATTTTTATTACAATTTATTTTTATTTTATTTACTAACTTTCTTTTTATTTGCTTCGCGTATTTTTAGTTTATAACTAGAAGGAACCCGTCAGACCATTACTTTGTGACAAAGACATAAAAGGCATCGCTCGCAGAAATCGTAGGAGATAAGGCGGCCTACAATACATACAAGAAGAGCAAGAGAACGATATCACTATTACCGAGGAGATGGTGATCCCCGAATAATCTGCTACTACCTCGGTGGTCGCCAAAAATCCTCGCTTCTCGAACTATATATGATTATGCTAAGCCTACTTTAACAGAATGAATCAAGTATTATTAGACTCTTTGTTGTTTGCAAATAATTTTGAATGAAACCTAACACTATTCGGATGATTCAAAGAGTTTGTTCGGCTTTGATGGTTTGTAGGATGATGATCCAAACAATCACTTGGCAAATTTTCTCGGAATTCTCGCGACACTTTCAAGATTAATGGCGTTTCGATGATGCCATTCGCCTTCTGGTTATTTCCTTCTCATTGAGGAACAAAGCTAAAAAGTGGTTGAACTTCGTTACCACGAGGATCAATCACTACATGGGAACAAATGACTGAAAAATTTTTACTTAAATATTTTCCACCGCTAAAACGGGCTAAGTTGAGGAATGATATCTCTTCTTTTGTGCGGATGGATTTAGAAACACTTTACGATGCATGGGAGAGATACAAGGATCCACCGAGAAGATTCCTCACCATGGGTTACCATTATGGCTACAGTCCAAACCTTTTACAATGGTGTGAACCCCTCAACTAGGCAATTAATTGATGCAGCCGCCGGCGGTACACTAAACAACAAAACACCTGAGGCTGCTTACGGATTCATTGAAGAGATGTCACTGAATAACTATCAGTGGCAAGTTATGAGGACGAAGCCAACAAAGGCAGCCGGTGTTTTCAACCTCAACGCAGTGACCATGCTATCAAACTAGGTATAGCTTTTAAATAAAAAAGATTGATGGTTTGTGTGGTTCTTCGCAGGTACATCCAGTAATGTAGTACGATACAAATGGAGGAGGAATGGGCAATACAGAATATCCATCCCACAACCCTGGCATAGAAAGCGAATAGATGAACTATATGGGTAATAATTCTAGACATCAGAATAATCCCCATAGTAACACTTATAATCCAGGTTGGAGGAACCACCCAAACTTCTCATGGGGTGGTCAAGGAAATCAGAGAAAACAACCCCCTCCAGGCTTTCAACAACAACCCTACCCACAGGAGAAGAAGCCGAACCTTGAAGAGATGCTAACAAAATTCATCTTGGTGTTAGAAACCCACTTTCAAAACACCGAAACAGCACTTAAAAACCAACATGCATCGATTCAAGGGCTCGAAAACCAAATAGGTCAGCTTGCTAAGCTGATCTCTGAACAACCACAAGGCAGCCTGCCAAGCAACACTGAAACTAACCCAAAGGAGCAACATCATGCCATTACTGCTCACGATAGTGAAGGGTTAGATGCACCAAAATCGAGGCAAGAAAACGTGGTAGATAAAGGTAAAGTGGAAGAAAGCCATAATAAACCAAAATCGTAAGTACAGTACAAATCTCGCTTGCCATACCCCAACGCGACGAAGAAAGATCGCATAGATGAAGAATTCAGATAAATTTCTTAAACTGTTAAAAAAATTACATATTAACTTACCGTTTATTGAAGCTCTTTCGCAGATGCCCAATTCAGTAAAATTTTTAAAAGAACTTTTAACAAACAAACGGAAGTTAGACGATGCGTCGCATGTGGAGCTAAATGCAGTGTGCTCAGCAATTTTACAAAATAAACTACCCTGCAAATTAAAAGATCTAGGGAGTTTTACGATTCCTTGCTTAATTGGTGATTTATCTGTTAATAATGCTTTAGCTGATTTAGGGGCAAGTATCAATGTTATGCCTTATAAAATGTTTAAATAGCTAGGTCTTGGGAAACCCAAACAAACTAGGATGAGCATTCAATTGGCTGATAAAACTATTAGATTTCCTAGGGGTATAATTGAAGATATGCTAGTCAAAATTGATAAATTCATATTCTCAGTAGACTTTGTTGTTTTAGACATGGATGAGGATAGTGACGTTCCTTTAATTTTAGGGCGACCCTTTTTTAGCAACAATTTAGGACCATTATTGATGTTGGTGCAGGGAATTAATACTTTGTGTAGGTGATGACATGATTAAACTCCAAGCATGTGATTCAGCCGTAATATCTAGTGATCAAGATGATACAAGTCCTGTTAATATAAGTGAACTTAATGTTAAATCTTCTTTGCAGGAAATTCCTCGGAAAAAGATGATAGAGCCATGGTCTAGCTCTCATATTGAGAACAGAACCGTTCATGAGGAACGAAGGCTCCAGATCGAGGAACTAGATGAATGGTGAACACAGTCTAAGGAGAAATTAAAAGTACACGATAAACCGAAGCAGAGCCATGACGAGCCCAGAAATAAAACGAGTCAAATTAAGGTTGGAGACCGAATTCTAATGGATAATGCAGATCCTCGTGTTGCCACTTCTGAACCTAATGGAACAACCCCTTTCACGGTACTTAATATTTTCCCATACGGTACAATCGAGATAACTCATTCCAAATTTGGCACCTTCAAGGTAAATAGTACTCGTCTAAAACCTTATTTTCACAAAATTGATAGCAGGAATGAGGAATTTCAACTCCTCGAACCACCATGATTATGTGAATGAAAGGTAAGTCTAGCTTAGGACTTTAAACAAGCACTTCTCGGGAGGCAACCCGAGCACTAACCCCATTAATGTCCATATTTTCGATTTTTAGCCTAACTAAAAACTAACCAAATTAATAGGCGCAGATTTCCCTACCCACATAGCCTTGCACACGGGCGTGGCTGTGGCCGTGTGGACACCACAAATAGGTACATCGGCGTGGCAGAGACCGTGCAGAAATAAGACGAAATTTTCCCAAAACACGGGCTGCGATAAGATACCACGGCCGTGCGATGCGGCTGTGGTCGACACTGACTAAAGAACACGGCATGCGATAAACCCACACGGGCGTGCCTTAAAACCGTGGGCGATACTGAGTAAGTGACACGGGCGTGCGACACGCCCGTGCCCATAAGCCGTGGTTGAAATTGAGTAAGTCACACGGGCGTGTGACACGCCCGTGCCTATAGGCCATGGTCGATACTAATTAATTAACACGGGCATGTGAACCTTTACATGGGCGTGGGAGAAACGAACGAAGCATCACACGGTCGTGCGATTCGGCCGTGTGACCTAACACGCCAGTGGTACACGGTGTGTGGTCACGACTTCATACGCCCTAACCCAACATTTACTTAAACACACGGCTAAAAATGCAGCACATGGGCGTGGCCCCGACCGTGTGTCCCAATCCCTATTTAAACCCTCGACTCCTATTCACTTTCTTCCCCAATCTCCCCCCCAACCCTAGCCCCGCTCCCTATTTCTCAGCTCACGCCCTTCTCTTCCACTTTCCTCCTTTTGCCCCTTCTTCTCCCAACCCAAACTCTCCTCCCTTTTCCTTTTTCTCCTTCTTTTTCTTCCCTCTCCCCTTTTTTCCTTCCCGATGCACCACCCCATGATCCACGCCCATCCGCCACCACCACGTCCGTGCGCCTCCTTCCACCACCACCGACGGTCACCATTTTCTTCCCCTCCATTTTTGTTCATTTTTTTCCTTTTATTTTATTCTATTATTTATTTTTCTCTATTTTGTTATTATTCTCTTCATCATTAATTTTAGTTAGATTAAACTTTTTTTTTTTTTTTTGCTAATTTTTATTCTCTACATTTAGTTATTTTATGTTAATTTCTTATAATTATTCATGCTAAAATATTCTAATATTTCTAATTGCTAGTTAAGTTTTCTTAATTATTTCTATTAGCTAGCTAATTTCTCTTTTCTTCATTTATATTGATATCTACTCTTTACTAACTCACAGTTAATATTAAAATTTCAGTTCTTTTTTATAATTATTATGAAACACTCTGCTCACTAGTTCTTACATTATTAGGTGTAATTATGTGTTCTTAGTTCTTAGCGTTAAAATTATATTATTTAGGACTACCATGATAGTACATTTTTGGCTCGCAATGATACTTGATTTATTGAAAATCTTTTGCAGGTACGTAATGACTCCCCTACATGGGAAAAAGACCGCTGTCCCCGCTTCGAAAAATTGGAGGGGACCCGGAGCTACCTCTGCGAGTGCATCTGCCGAAGTGCACCATCCCTTTCTACAGTTTCCCCTGGGACCCCAGGAGGAACTTTTTCATATACTTCGTGCACGTCCCCTCGGCGTGGGGGGATGTATTGATTGGGCCGCCTTAGAGCAGGTCCAATTAGCTGACGCAGTTTGGGCCCTACTGACTACCGACCCATGGGGGCACTTTTTCGATATTGTCGAGCCGACCTACTTAGAGCTCACTTTGGAGCTCTGTTCCACATTTCACCTTCAGGTGGTCATGACAAACTTTGACGACCCAGGCATAGTCCAATTCTGCCTTGGAGGCCTAGTACGCGAGCTGAGTATCCCAGAGTTTGGGGCCGCTTTGGGACTTTATACAGAGAAATTCATGGAAGACGACGACTTCGAGAACCTTCATCGCCATATCCACTACTCCCCTTTTTCCTGTTGGAGAGACTTAGTCCCCGCCTCGGCTACCTACGATCCCAGTCGCTCCAAGGCATCAGCTCTCGCCCCATCCCTGTGGTACCTACACGCCATCCAAGCTCACACTTTGACAGGTAGGCGAGAGAGCACCGGCGTCGTCAACACTCACGACGCCTACTTTTTATGGTGCATGGCACATGGGCATGTGTTTGACTTAGCTTACTTCATCACCCTCGCCATTCGGCATCAAACGGAGCGACATAGGATAGGAATCCTCTCCATTGGCCCATACGTGACGCGCTTGGCTCGATACTTTGGCCTCCTCAACACCGCAGCTCAGTCCTTCTCACTTACGCTTATCGGGAAGATGTCCCCACAGGAGGTAGCGGATTATTATTAGCCATCTCTTCGGTAGTATTGGTATCATTCTCTTGCTCTTCTTGTATGTACTGTAGGCTTCGCCTAATTTCTCTTTGGTTTCTGCGAACGGTTCCTTCTATATCACTATCGTAAAGTAGAGGTCCTGACGGGTTTCTTCTAGTCATAAACTAGAATACCTGCAACAGCGCCAAAAACTTGATCGTGTCCAAACTAACTATGACAACGAATAAGGCAAGCGCACCTATCGTTTGGTAGTATAGCAATGGCAAGACTGGAAATATCGTATCCTCTAGAACCAAGAGTACTAATAGTTGCTATATTTTTATTATCTAGCCTAAGTATTAAGGGAATCGATGTTTAATTAACTAATTACTAAACTAAGGATGCTAAGACACAGAGAGTGAATTGGGAAAATACTTGTGGGAAAAACCAGTTGATTAAGACAATACCCGAGGAAGAATCCACCTAGACTTCACTTGTTATTTAACACCGAACTGCATTTATTTATTCACTTGACTTGATCCGTAGGATTCCTAATTTATATTAATACCTCTTTCGAGGCTACTAACGCCTAACCCTAGGTTGATTAATTGAAATCTCTTTCAAATTAAAACCCTAGTGTTGCATTAACTCGATCTATGGACTCCCATATTAAGTTTGACCCTAATCCGAATGATTTTTGTCATCCTATCTCTAGGGTTGCGATCAACTCCGCTTAACTATGCTAGATCTACTCTTAAACAAGGACTTCGCTCCATCGCTAAACAAATCAATACTTGAATCAATACCTCAAATATTAAAACAAGAATTAAGAACACATAATTAAGAACAAATCAAGTATTTATCATACAGCTTGTAAAACAATAACAAGATCCGTCTTAGGTTTCATCCCCTCGTGTATTTGAGGGTTTAGTTCATGTTTAATAAAGAATACATCTCGTAAGAAAGTAAATAACAAAACATAAAAAAAACCCTAAAACCCCCTGAAGGAAATTGAAGGGAAGATCTTCCGTCTTGAGTGTGATTCCGGCTTCTGAGATGGATCAACTAGCTGTTTTCGAGTAATTCCCTGTGTTCAGCCCTCTCTGGCTTCGTTCCCCTTTTTAGGTCATACTTAGGGTGTTTATATAGACTTCGGAATGTCTTTCTTCGTCCCTAAGTACCCTTTTTCGAGTAGAATTACAACGGGTCACGGCAGAGACACGCTCGTGGAGCACGCCCGTGTGAATCGAGCCCAGGCCGTGTTTAAGTCTGCTAAAGTGGCACGGCCGTGTGGTTACCTCCAGGCCGTGTGGATTTCTTCCTTTGGCCATTTTCTCCGTTTTTGGCCCGTTTCTCGTTCTTTTCTTCCTCTGATGCTCTCCTAAGTATAAAACATGAAATTAAAGGATTAGGAGCATCAAATTCCACAATTCAAGGGATTAAATCATCCAAAAGTATGCTAAATGTGGGATTAAAATATGTATATATTAAGGTTTATCAAATACCCTCACACTTAACCATTTGCTTGTCCTCAAGCAAAATTCTCAACTCACAATTAAAATTGAATTTCCTCAATTCGTAACCTTCATCAATAATGTTTCATCATAATTCATAGATAATTCAAACATTGATAATTTAACCAGAAGGTTCCTAAAGATTCAAACATTCAAAGTCATAGTTTTTATAGTACGAAAAATAAGTGTTTCCCCTTACCTAAATAATCACCTTTTAATTCAAAATCAACAAGAATTGACATCCTCACTAAGGGTTCACTCAAATCACTCAAGGTGTTTAAGGTTCAAAAATAAGCACTCAAGAGTCAAACATGAAAAGCTAATCCCATAGGCTTGCCTGAAAATCAAATCTCCACCACTGTAAAATGAGATGATACACAAATCAAAAAGTCTTTTATGGGTTGTAACAGGGCTTGGGTTAAAGGTGTGGATAAAGGCTGAATTAGAGGGTTAGTATCAAGACTGAATTGATAAATTACCTAACTAGAAAAATAACTAAAACTTAAATAATTACATCAATTAAGAATTCATCACTAATAACATGAGCTTCTTCTCAAAATGTAAAATTAAATGTAAGCTCAAATAACATAGAACTAATAATAAATATACTTCGTTTTTTTAAAGAAAAAATCATACAATAATAATAAGATAGAATTTAACAACTGAAATAAAGAAAATAGTTAAGTAACCGATCACATCAGATCTCGATATAGGGGTAGTCAAGAGAAATGGTGACAACAAATACAAAGTGGGTTCTGGGTTAATATTAATGGGTGAGTCAAGAAATGGTTAGTTAGTCTCAAAGGGGTTCACTAGGGGTTAATTATGAAGGTAGGCTTTTTATGGAGTAAGTGGGTTAAAACCTAGGTGCCTTTATCATCTCAGTATATCAAATCAAAGGTGTGGTCTCGACATGTATAATCGAAGCAAGTTCTAGAATAACAAATCAATGTTGACACACTCATAATCAATAAAGTGAGCAAGAAAAGAATGTATGCTCTAAAAGGCTCAAGATCTCACAAAAATTATGGGCTTTTGATGTCAACTTCGTAGCTTTCAAATTCAAGGTAATAATTAGATTCAGGTGGACAACCTAAGAATTTTTTAATTCTGAAAATAAACTCATCATGCTTGATTCTCTAGTCTCCTAAAGTTTAAATCATCACTGCACAATTAACTATGACTTAATCCAAAACATACCAATGAAAGTCATAAATCAAAGGAAATTTCATTCTAATAGTAATATGAGAACATTTACTTAAGAACAAGATATAATTCGTGGATTTGAGAATAATGCTAAAAGTTAAGAACTTTTCAAGATAAAATTCACCCCCCACACTTAAGATGTACATTGCCCTCAATGTGCAAATAAAGATAATAACCATGTAGTAATAGATCATAAGAGAGGGAGAAAGGTGAAAATTCTGGGATTTCAGATGGATTTCTGGAGTTGGAAGTGTGGAAACTTGATTCGGAGGTGAAAGATAAGTTGGAGGAGGCGTTTCTGGTGGTGGTATGGTGGCTGCCAACAATCACTGCACTAGATGAAGAAATTGGGCAACTTATGAAGAAATAGCCAGGAAATAATAAGAATAATTTAAAATATACTAAATATGTATTTAAAGATAAGGAAGATAAAGAAAAGGAAAATAAAGGAGAAGAGAAAGGAAAAGGAAAAAGTAAAAGGACTCAAATGTCCTTGGCTCGTCGAGTCGATGAAGAGGCCGGTATGAACTTATGTAGATCGATCTCGCACGGGGAGACTGTGCTAGGATCCTTTCGCTTCTTCGACATGGGGATGGTGGTGAGGATGGTGAAAAAGAACTATGGTGTTTAGGGTTGAGAGAAAAGTGTTTGGTGGAGAAGATGAATAGTGAGGGGTTTATATAGAAACAGGGGTACACGGGCGTGTCACACACCCGTGTGAGTTGTTTTGAGCCTGTGTTGTTTGAAAATTAGGGTTTTGGTACGCCTGGTCTTGCGGCCCACGTTCGTGTGTCTTGGGCATGTTGTCCCACACGGCCGTGTCGCACGGCCGTGCCGAGCTTCGTTCGCTTCTCCCACGCTCGCTTCATTCTTCCCCACGCTTGTGTTAATTCAACGAGTTTGGCCACGGTTATAAGGCACGGGCGTGTCGCACTCCCGTGTCGTTTTCTCAGTTTCGACCACGGTTGAATCGCACGGCTGTGGTGTTTTGTCGTAGCCCGTGTTTTGGGAATTTTTTGTCCTTGGTCCGTACGGCCTCCTCCACGCCAATATGCAAACTCGTGGTGTCCACACGGCCACGTCCACGCCCATGTGCAAGGCCGTGTGGAGGTGAAACCTATACTTTAAAGCATAAATGAAAGTAAAAACAAACTAATTAGCATGGTTAGAGCTCGGGTTGCCTCCCGAGAAGCGCTTGTTTAAAGTCATAAGCTAGACTTACCTTTCATTCGCACGATCATGGTGGTTTGAGGAGTTGAAACTCCTCTTTCCTGCTATTAATTCTAACAATATATGGTTCGAGTCGAGTAGTGTTTACCTTAAAAGTGCCGAACTTAGGATTAGTTACCTCGACTGTTCCGTATGGGAAGACAATCGATCTGTGTAAAGGGATCTCTTCATTAAGATCCGGAATGGTGATTCGAGGGTCCGTCTTTTCCAACAATACTTGATCTCCTATTTTGAAGTGATTTGTTGTTCCTAGTTTCTACTTGAAATGTGTCTTCCACTGCCTAGTTCCTCGACCACGAAACCTTCGTTCCTCATGAATTACTTCTTTATTGCACGGGGTCTAGGATCAGTTTCGATTATCTATTTTCGTGGTGCTTCCTCAGAAAGAAGGTTGAACCAATTGGTTATCAATAGAATTTATGTTCTCACCTTTTTCACTTGACGCCCTAGCCGAGTCAAGAGCCTAAAGAGTGATCGCTTTCGTCACCTACACAAAGTGTGAGTTCACCTGTACCAACGTCATTTTTAGTTCTAGCAGTTGCTAAAAAGGGTCTTCCTAAAATTAAAGGAACATTGTTGTCCTCATCCACGTCTAAAACGACAAAGTCTACTGGGAATATAAATTTATCAACTTTCACTAGCAAATCTTCAATTATACCCCTAGGAACTCTAATGGTTTTATCAGCTAATTGAATGCTCATCCTAGTTTGTTTGGGTTTCCCTAGACCTAGTTGTTTAAACAGTTTATAAGGCATGACGTTGATGCTTGCCCCTAGATCTGCTAAAGCATTATCAATAGATAAACTACCAATTAAACAAGGAATCATAAAACTCCCTGGATCTTTTAATTTCCGTGGTAGTTTGTTTTGCGAATTATCGAGCACACTGCGTTAAATCTAACCTCCGCTTGTTTGTCGAAGCTCTTTTAAAAATTTCCTTGAATCTGGCATCTGCGAGAGAGCTTCAAGAAATGGTAAGTTAATATGTAATTTCTTTAAAAGTTTAAGAAATTTACCAAATTGTTCCTCTGTGTGGTCTTTCTTTATCGCATTGGGATATGGCACTCGAGGTGTGTACTCTTTAATGACAGGTTTCTGTGTATCGTGGCTTACCTCAACCTTACCTTTATTTACCACGGGTTTTTTCCTGGGTTTCGATTCGGATTCTACTAACCCTTCACTATCGTGATCAGTAATGGTATGGATTTGCTCCTTTGGGTTAGTTTCAGTGTTGCTTGGCAAGCAACCTTGCGGTCGTTCTAAGATTAGCTTAACTAACTGACCTAACTGGTTCTCGATCCCTTGAATCGATGCCTGCTGATTTTTGAGCATTGTCTCGTTGTTTTGAAAATGGGTTTCTGACACCGCGATAAATTTTGTTAGCATCTCCTCAAGGTTCGGATTCTTCTCTTATGGGTAGGGTTGCTGTTGAAAACCTGGAGGGGGTTGTTGCCTCTGATTTCCTTGACCTCCCCAAGAGAAATTTGGATGGTTCCTCCACCCTAGATTATAAGTGTTACTATAAGGGTTATTTTGAGGTCTAGAATTGTTACCCATATAGTTCATCTGTTCGTTTTCTATGCCAGGGTTGTAGGGTGGGTATTCTGTATTGTTCGACCCTCCTCCATTTGTATCGCATCAGCATTCTTCGGGACGCGTACTGCGAGGAACCACACAAACCATCAATTTTCTTACTTAAGAGTTCTACCTGATTTGATAGCATGGTTATCGCGTCGAGGTTGAAAACATCGCGCTTTTGTTTACTTTGTTCTCATAACTTGCCACTTGATTTTTATTCGGTGGCATCTCTTCAATGAATTCATAAGCGACCTCGTGTGTTTTATTGTTTAGTGTCCGCCATGGATGCATCAATGAACCGCCTAGTCGAGGTTCACACCGTTGTAAAAGGTTTGAACTTGTAGCCATAATGGTAACCCATGGTGAGGCACCTTCTCAATCAATCCTTGTATCTCTCCCATGCATCGTAAAGTGTCTCTAAATCCATCGGCACAAAAGAAGAGTTATCATTCCTCAATTTAGCCGTTTTAGCCGGCGTAAAATTTTTTAACAAAAGTTTTTCGGTTATTTGCTCCCATGTAGTGATTGATCCTCGTGGAAGAGAATTCAACCAACGCTTGGCTTTATTCCTTAAAGAAAAGGGAAATAATCAACGCGAATGGCATCATCGAAAATGCCATTAATTTTAAACGTATCGCATAATTCCAAAAAGTCCGCTAAGTGTGTGTTAGGATCCTCAACTCGCAAAACCATCAAATCAACAAATTGTTGAATCATCCGTAGTGTTAGGTTTCAGTTCAAAATTATTTGCAATGATAGCGACTTCTAACAATACTTGATTCAGTTCTCATTAAATTAGGTTTAGCATAATCATACATAGTTCGAGGAACAGATTTTGATTAACCGGGTTTGCGGTAACTCACGAGAGGTAGCGGATCATTATCGACCATCTCTTCTGTAGTATTGGTATCATTCTCTTGCTCTTCTTGTATTCACTGTGAGGCTTCGCCTAATTTCTCTTCGGTTTCTCTGACAACGTTCCTTCTATATCACTATCGTAAAGTAGAGGTTCTAACGGGTTTCTTCTAGTCATAAACTAGAATACCTGCCAGAAGAAAGGAAAAGAAAAAAATAGCAAAGTAATAATAAAATAAAAATTAATTGCAAAAATAAAAATGGCTAAAGTAATAAAAATCAAGTGTTCCTAATATCTTAGTCCTCGGCAATGGCGCCAAAAACTTGATCGTGTCCAAACTAACTTTGACAACGAATAAGGCAAGTGCACCTATCATTTGGTAGTATAGTTATGGCAAGACCGTAAATATCGTATACTCAAGGACCAAGAGTACTAGTAGTTGCTATCTTTTTATTATCTAGCCTAAGTATTAAGGGAATCGATGTTTAATTAACTAATTACTAAACTAAGGATGCTAAGACACAGAGAGTGAATTGGGAAAATACTTGTGGGAAAAACCAAATTGATTAAGACAATACCCGAGGAAGAATCCACCTAGACTTCACTTGTTATTTAACACCGAACTGCACGATTTATTCACTTGACTTGATCCGTAGGATTCCTAATTTATATTAATACCTCTTTCGAGGCTACTAACGTCTAACCCTAGGTTGATTAATTGAAATCTCTTTCTAATTAAAACCCTCATCGTTGCATTAACTCGATCTCTACGGACTCCTATATTAGGTTTGACCCTAATCCGGCAGATTTTCGTCATCCTATCTCTAGGGTTGCGATCAACTCCGCTTAACTATGCTAGATCTACTCTTAAACAAGGACTTTTGCTCAACTGCCTAAGCACATCAATACTTGAATCAATACCCTGAAATAATAAAACAAGAATTAAGAACACATAATTAAGAACAAATCAAGTATTTATCATACAGTTCAGAAAACAAAAACAAGATCCGTCTTAGGTTTCATCCCCCTCAGGTATTTGAGGGGTTTAGTTCATGTATAATAAAGAATACATCTCAGAAGAAAGTAAATAACAAAACATAAGAAAAACCCTAAAACCCCCTGAAGGAAATTGAAGGGAGGATCTTCCGTCTTGAGTGTGATTCCGGCTTCTGAGATGGATCAACTGGCTGTCTTCGAGTAATTCTCTGTGTTCAGCCCTCTCTGGCTTCGCTCCCCTTTTTAGGTCATACTTAGGGTGTTTATATAGACTTCGGAATGTCTTTCTTCGCCCCCTAAGTACCCTTTTCGAGTAGAATTACAACGGGTCACGGCAGAGACACGCCCATGGAGCACACCAGTGTGAATTGAGCCCAGACCGTGTTCGAGTCTGCTAAAGTGGCACGACCGTGTGGTTTCCTCCAGGCCGTGTGGATTTCTTCCTTTGGCCCATTTTCTCCATTTTTGGCCCGTTTCTCGTTCTTTTCTTCATCTGATGCTCTCCTAAGTATAACACATGAAATTAAAGGACTAGGAGCATCAAATTCCACAATTCAAGGGATTAAATCATCCAAAAGTATGCTAAATGTGGGATTAAAATATGTATATATTACGATTTATCAAATACCCCCACACTTAAGCATTTGCTTGTTCTCAAGCAAAATTCTCAACTCACAATTAAAATCAAATTTCCTCAATTCGTAACCTTCATCAATAATGTTTCATCATAATTCATAGATAATTCAAACATTGATAATTTAACCAGAAGGTTCCTAAAGATTCAAACAATCAAAGTCATAGTTTTTATAGTACGAAAAATAGGTATTTCACCTTACTTAAATAATCACCTTTTAATTCAAAATCAACAAGAATTGACATCCTCACTAAGGGTTCACTCAAATCTCTCAAGGTGTTTAAGGTTCAAAAATAAGCACTCAAGAGTCAAACATGAAAAGCTAATCCCATAGGCTTGCCTGAAAATCAAATCTCCACCACTGTAAAATGAGATGATACACAAATCAAAAAGTCTTTTATGGGTTGTAACGGGGCTTGGGTTAAAGGTGTGGATAAAGGCTGAATTTGAGGGTTAGTATCAAGACTGAATTGATAAATTACCTAACTAGAAAAATAACTAAAACTTAAATAATTACATCAATTAAGAATTCATCACTAATAACACGAGCTTCTTCTCAAAATGTAAAATTAAATGTAAGCTCAAATAACATAGAACTAATAATGAATATAATTCGTTTTTTTAAGAACAAATCATACAATAATAATAAGATAGAAATTAACAACTGAAATAAAGAAAATAGTTAAGTAACCGATCACATCAGATCTCGATATAGGGGTAGTCAAGAGAAATGGTGACAACAAATACAAATTGGGTTCTGGGTTAATATTAGCAAGTGAGTCAAGAAATGGCTTGTTAGTCTCAAAGGGGTTCACTAGGGGTTAATTATGAAGGTAGGCTTTTATGGAGTAAGTGGGTTAAAACCTAGGTGCCTTTATCATCTCAGTATATCAAATCAAAGGTGTGGTCTCGACATGTATAATCGAAGCAAGTTCTAGAATAACAAATCAATGTTGACACACTCATAATCAATAAAGTGAGCAAGAAAAGAATGTATGCTCTAAAAGGCTCAAGATCTCACAAAAATTATGGGCTTTTGATGTCAACTTCGTAGATTTCAACTTCAAGGTAATAATTAGATTCAGGTAGACAACCTAAAAATTTTTTAATTCTGAAAATAAACTCATCATGCTTGATTCTCTAGTCTCCTACAGTTTAAATCATCACTGCACAATTAACTATGACTTAATCCAAAACATACCAATGAAAGTCATAAATCAAAGGAAATTTCATTCTAACTGTAATATGAGAACATTTACTTAAGAACAAGATATAATTCAGGGATTTGAGAATAATGCAAAAAGTTAGGAACTTTTCAAGATAAAATTCAGCCCCCACACTTAAGATGTACATTGCCCTCAATGTGCAAATAAAGATAATAACCATGTAGTAATAGATCATAAGAGAGGGAGAGAGGTGAAACTTCCTGGATTTCGGATGGATTTCTTGAGTTGGAAGTGTGGAAAATTGATTCGGAGGTGAAAGATAAGTTGGAGGAGGCGTTTCTGGTGGTGGTATGGTGGTCACAAAAATCACTGCACTAGATGAAGAAATTGGGCAACTTATGAAGAAATAGCCAGGAAATAATAAGAATAATTCAAAATATACTAAATATGTATTTAAAGATAAGGAAGATAAAGAAAAGGAAAATAAAGGAGAAGAGAAAGGAAAAAGAAAAAGTAAAAGGACTCAAATGTCCTTGGCTCGTCGAGTCGATGAAGCGGCCGACATGAACTTATGTAGATCGGTCTCGCATGGAGAGACTGTGCTAGGGTCCTTTCGCTTCTTCGACATGGGGATGGTGGTGAGGATGGTGAAAAAGAACTATGGTGTTTAGGGTTGAGAGAAAAGTGTTTGGTGGAGAAGATGAATAGTGAGGGGTTTATATAGAAACAGGGGTACACGGGCATGTCACACGCCCGTGTGAGTTGTTTTGAGCCCGTGTTGTTCAAAAATTAGGGTTTTGGTATGCCTGGTCTTGCGGCCCATGTTCATGTGTCTTGGGCGTGTTGTCCCACACAGCTGTGTCGCACGGCCATGCTGAGCTTCGTTCGCTTCTCCCACGCTCGTTTCATTTTTCCCCATGCTTGTGTTAATTCAACAGGTTTGGCCACGGTTATAAGGCACGGGCGTGTCGTACTCCCGTGTCATTTTCTCAGTTTCGACCACGGCCGAATCGCACGGCCGTGGCGTTTTGTCGTAGCCCGTGTTTTGGGAATTTTTGTCCTTGGTCCGCACGGACTCCTCTACGCCAATATGCAAACTCGTGGTGTCCACACGGCCACGGCCACTCCCGTGTGCAAGGCCGTGTGGAGGTGAAACCTATACTTTAAAGCATAAATGAAAGTAAAAACAAACTAATTAGCATGGTTAGAGCTCGGGTTGCCTCCCGAGAAGCGCTTGTTTAAAGTCCTAAGCAAGACTTACCTTTCATTCGCACGATCATGGTGGTTTGAGGAGTTGAAACTCCTCTTTCCTGCTATCAATTCTAACAATATATGGTTCGAGTCGAGTAGTGTTTACCTTAAAAGTGTCAAACTTAGGATTAGTTACCTCGATCGCTCCAGTATGGGAAGACATTCATGCATCTGTAAAGGGATCTCTTAATTAAGGTCTGGAATGGTGATTCGAGGTTCTGTCTTTTCCAACAATACTTGATCTCCTATTTTGAAGTGATTTGTTGTTCCTAGTTTCTCCTTGAAATGTGTCTTCCACTCGTCTAGTTCCTCGACCTGAAGCCTTCGTTCCTCATGAATTATTTCTTTATTGGCACGGGGTCTAGGATCAGGTTAAGTTATATGTTTTCGTGGTGCTTCCTGTAAAGAAGGTTGAACCAATTGGTTATCAATAGAATTTATGTTCTCACCTTTTTCACTTGACGTCCTAGCCGAGTCAAGAGCCTGAAGAGTGATCATTTCGTCACTTACACAAAATGTGAGTTCACCTGTACCAACGTCAATTTTAGTTCTAGCAGTTGCTAAAAATGGTCTTTCTAAAATTAAAGGAACATTGTTGTCCTCATCCATGTCTAAAACGACAAAGTCTACTGGGAATATAAATTTATCAACTTTCACTAGCACATCTTCTGTTATACCCCTAAGAACTCTAATGATTTTATCAGCTAATTGAATGCTCATCCTAGTTTGTTTGGGTTTCCTTAGACCTAGTTGTTTAAACAGTTTATAAGGCATGACGTTGATGCTTGCCCCTAGATCTGCTAAAGCATTATCAATAGATAAACTACCAATTAAACAAGGAATCGTAAAACTCCCTAGATCTTTTAATTTCCGTGGTAGTTTGTTTTGTAGAATTGCTGAGCACACTGCGTTCGTCTAACCTCCGTTTGTTTATCAGAAGCTCTTTTAAAAATTTCCTTGAATCTGGCATCTACGAGAGAGCTTCAAGAAACGGTAAGTTAATATGTAATTTCTTTAAAAGTTTAAGAAATTTACCAAATTGTTTAAGAAATTTACCAAATTGTTCCTCTGTTTGGTCTTTCTTCATCGCATTGGGATATGGCACTCGAGGTGTGTACTCTTTAATGATAGGTTTCTGTGTATCGTGGCTTACCTCAACCTTACCTTTATTTACCATGGGTTCTTGCTTGGGTTCAGATTCGGATTCTACTAACCCTTCACTATCGTGATGAGTAATGGCATGGATTTGCTCCTTTGGGTTAGTTTCAGTGTTGCTTGGCAAGTAACCTTGCGGTCGTTCTAAGATTAGCTAAGCTAGCTGACCTAACTGGCTCTCAATCCCTTGAATCGATGCCTGCTAATTTTTGAGCATTGTCTCGTTGTTTTGAAAATGGGTTTCTGACACGGCGATAAATTTTGTTAGCATCTCCTCATGGTTCGGTTTCTTCTCCTATGGGTAGGGTTGCTGTTGAAAGCCTGGAGGGGGTTGTTGCCTCTGATTTCCTTGACCTTCCCATGAGAAATTTGGATGGTTCCTCCATCCTGGATTATAAGTGTTACTATAAGGGTTATTTTGAGGTCTAGAATTGTTACCCATATAGTTCATCTGTTCGTTTTCTATGCCGTGGATTGTAGGGTGGGTATTCTGATTGTTCGACCCTCCTCCATTTGTATCGCACTGCATTACTGGATGTACCTGCGAGGAACCATACAAACCATCAATTTTCTTACTTAAGAGTTCTACCTGATTTGATAGCTTGGTTATCATACGAGGTTGAAAACACTCGCGACTTTTGTTTGCTTTGTTCTCATAACTTGCCACCGATAGTTATTCAGTGACATCTCTTCAATGAATTCATAAGCAAAATTTCTCGTGTTTTTATTGTTTAGTGTACCGTCATGGATGCATCAATCAATCGCCTAGTCGAGGGTTCACACCGTTGTAAAAGGTTTGAACTCAGTATCCATAATGGTAACCCATGGTGAGGGCACCTTCTCAATAAATCATTGTATCTCTCCCATGCATCGTAAAGTTTCTCTAAATCCATCTCGCACAAAAGAAGAGATATCATTCCTCAATTTAGCCGTTTTAGCAAAGTGGAAAATATTTTAACAAAAAAATTTTGGTCATTTGCTCCCATGTAGTGATTGATCCTCGTGGAAGAGAATTCAACCACTGTTTGGCTTTATTCCTTAAAGAAAAGGGAAATAACCGGAGGCGAATGACATCATCAGAAACACCATTAATTTTAAATGTATCACATAATTCCAAAAAGTTCGCTAAGTGTGTGTTAGGATCCTCATCCTGCAAAACCATCAAACTGAACAAATTGTTGAATCATCTGTATAGTGTTAGGTTTCAGTTCAAAATTATTTGCGGCGATAGCGAGTCTAACAATACTTGATTCAGTTCTGTTAAATTAGGTTTAGCATAAACATACATAGTTCGAGGAATGAGATTTTGATTAACCGGTTTGCGGCAACTACGGAGGTAGCGGATTATTATCGACCATCTCTTCGGTAGTATTGGTATCGTTCTCTTGCTCTTCTTGTATGCACTGTAGGCTTCGCCTAATTTCTCTTCGGTTTCTTCAAACGGTTCCTTTTATATCACTATCGTAAAGTAGAGGTCTGACGGGTTTCTTCTAGTCATAAACTAGAATACCCGCGAAGCAAGGAAAAGAAAAATTAGCAAAGTAGAAATAAAATAAAAATTAATTGCAAAAATAAAAATGGCTAAAGTAATAAAAATCAAGTGTTCCTAATATCTTAGTCCTCGCAACGGCGCCAAAAACTTGATCGTGTCCAAACTAACTATGACAACGAATAAGGCAAGCGCACCTATCGCTTGGTAGTATAGTTATGGAAAGACCGAAATATCGTATCCTCAAGGACCAAGAGTACTAGTAGTTGCTATCTTTTTATTATCTAGCCTAAGTATTAAGGGAATTAGTGTTTAATTAACTAATTACTAAACTAAGGATGCTAAGACACAGAGAGTGAATTGGGAAAATACTTGTGGGAAAAAGCAATTGATTAAGACAATACCCGAGGAAGAATCCACCTAGACTTCACTTGTTATTTAACTCGAACTGCATTTATTTATTCACTTGACTTGATCCGTAGGATTCCCTAATTTATATTAATACCTCTTTCGAGGCTACTAACGTCTAACCCTAGGTTGATTAATTGAAATCTCTATCTAATTAAAACCCCTAGTGTTACATTAACTCGATCTATGGACTCTCATATTAGGTTTGACCCTAATCCGTGATTTTCGTCATCCTATCTCTAGGGTTGCGATCAACTCCGCTTAACTATGCTAGATCTACTCTTAAACAGGACTTTTGCTCCACCGCCTAAGCACATCAATACTTGAATCAATATCCTGAAATATTAAAACAAGAATTAAGAACACATAATTAAGAACAAATCAAGTATTTATCATACAGCCGTAAAATAATAACAAGATCCGTCTTAGGTTTCATCCCCTCGGGTATTTGAGGGTTTAGTTCATGTTTAATAAAGAATACATCTCGTAAGAAATTAAATAACAAAACATAAGAAAAATCGTAAAACCCCTGAAGGAAATTGAAGGGAAGATCTTCCGTCTTGAGTGTGATTCCGGCTTCTGAGATGGATCAACTGGCTGTCTTCGAGTAATTCCTCGTGTTCGCCTCTCTAAAGCCGTTCCCTCTTTAGGTCATACTTAGGGTGTTTATATAGGCTTGGAATGTCTTTCTTCACCCCTAAGTACCCTTTTCCGAGTAAAATTACAATGGGTCATGGCAGAGACACGCTCGTGGAGCACGCCCGTGTGAATCGAGCGCAGGCCGTGTTCGAGTCTACTAAAGTGGCACGGCCGTGTGGTTACCTCCAGGCCGTGTGGATTTCTTCCTTTGGCCCATTTTCTCCGTTTTTGGCCCGTTTCTCGTTCTTTTCTTCCTCTAATGCTCTCTTAAGTATAAAACATGAAATTAAAGGATTAGGAGCATCGAATTCCACAATTCAAGGGATTAAATCATCCAAAAGTATGCTAAATGTGGGATTAAAATATGTATATATTACGGTTTATCAAATACCTCCACACTTAAGCATTTGCTTATCCTCAAGAAAAATTCTCAACTCACAATTAAAATCGAATTTTCTCAATTCGTAAACTTCATCAATAATGTTTCATCATAATTCATAGATGATTCAAACATTGATAATTTTACCAGAAGGTTCCTAAAGATTCAAACAATCAAAGTCATAGTTTTTATAGTACGAAAAATAGGTGTTTCCCCTTACCTAAATAATCACCTTTTAATTCAAAATCAACAAGAATTGACATCCTCACTAAGGGTTCACTCAAATAACTCAAGGTGTTTAAGGTTCAAAAATAAGCACTCAAGAGTCAAACATGAAAAGCTAATCCCATAGGCTTGCCTGAAAATCAAATCTCCACCACTGTAAAATGAGATGATACACAAATCAAAAGGTCTTTTATGGGTTGTAATGGGGCTCGGGTTAAAGGTGTGGATAAAGGCTGAATTAGAGGGTTAATATCAAGACTGAATTGATAAATTACCTAACTATAAAAATAACTAAAACTTAAATAATTACATCAATTAAGAATTCATCACTAATAACACGAGCTTCTCCTCAAAATGTAAAATTAAATGTAAGCTCAAATAACATAGAACTAAAAATGAATATACTTCGTTTTTTTAAGAACAAATCATACAATAATAATAAGATAGAATTTAACAACTGAAATAAAGAAAATAGTTAAGTAACCGATCACATTAGATCTCGATATAGGGGTAGTCAAGAGAAATGGTGACAACAAATACAAAGTGGGTTCTGGGTTAATATTAATGGGTGAGTCAAGAAATGGTTTGTTAGTCTCAAAGGGGTTCACTAGGGGTTAATTATGAAGGTAGGCTTTTTATGGAGTAAGTGGGTTAAAACCTAGGTGCCTTTATCATCTCAGTATATCAAATCAAAGGTGTGGTCTCGACATGTATAATCGAAGCAAGTTCTAGAATAACAAATCAATGTTGACACACTCATAATCAATAAAGTGAGCAAGAAAAGAATGTATGCTCTAAAAGGCTCAAGATCTCACAAAAATTATGGGCTTTTGATGTCAACTTGAGATTTCAACTTCAAGGTAATAATTAGATTCGGGTAGACAACCTAAAAATTTTTAATTACGAAAATAAACTCATCATGCTTGATTATCTAGTCTCCTAAAGTTTAAATCATCACCGCACAATTAACTATGACTTAATCCAAAACATACCAATGAAAGTCATAAATCAAAGGAAATTTCATTCTAACAAGATAATATGAGAACATTTACTTAAGAACAAGATATAATTCGAGGATTTGAGAATAATGCAAAAAGTTAGGAACTTTTCAAATTAAAATTCACCCCCCACACTTAAGATGTACATTGCCCTCAATGTGCAAATAAAGATAATAACCATGTAGTAATAGATCATAAGAGAGGGAGAGAGGTGAAACTTCCTGGATTTCGGATGGATTTCTTGAATTGGAAATGTGGAAACTTGATTCGGAGGTGAAAGATAAGTTGGAGGAGGCGTTTCTGGTGGTGGTATGGTGGCTGCCAATAATCACTGCACTAGATGAAGAAATTGGGCAACTTATGAAGAAATAGCTAGGACATAATAAGAATAATTCAAATTATACTAAATATGTATTTAAAGATAAGGAAGATAAAGAAAAGGAAAATAAAGGAGAAGAGAAAGGAAAAAGAAAAAGTAAATGGACTCAAATGTCCTTGGCTCGTCGAGTCGATGAAGCGGCCGGCATGAACTTATGTAGATCGGTCTCGCACGGGGAGACTGTGCTAGGGTCCTTTCGCTTCTTCGACATGGGGATGGTGGTGAGGATGGTGAAAAAGAACTATGGTGTTTAGGGTTGAGAGAAAAGTGTTTGGTGGAGAAGATGAATAGTGAGGGGTTTATATAGAAACAGGGGCACACAGGCGTGTCACACGCCCGTGTGAGTTTTTTTGAGCCCGTGTTGTTCGAAAATTATGGTTTTGGTACGCCTGGTCTTGCAGCCTAAGTTCGTGTGTCTTGGGCGTGTTGTCCCACACGGCCGTGTCGCACGGCCGTGCCGAGCTTCGTTCACTTCTCCCACGCTCGTTTCATTCTTCCCCATGCTTGTGTTATTTTAATAGGTTTGGCCACGGTTATAAGGCACGGGCGTGTCGAACTCCCGTGTCGTTTTCTCAGTTTCGACCATGGCCAAATCGTACGGCCGTGGTGTTTTGTCATAGCCCGTGTTTTGGGAATTTTTTGTCCTTGGTCCGCACGGCCTCCTCCACGCCAATATGCAAACTCGTGGTGTCCACACGGCCACGGCCACTCCCGTGTGCAAGGCCGTGTGGAGGTGAAACCTATACTTTAAAGCATAAATGAAAGTAAAAACAAACTAATTAGCATGGTTAGAGCTCGGGTTGCCTCCCGAGAAGCGCTTGTTTAAAGTCTTAAGCAAGACTTACCTTTCATTCGCACGATCATGGTGGTTTGAGGAGTTGAAACTCCTCTTTCCTGCTATCATTTCTAACAATATATGGTTCGATTCGAGTAGTGTTTATCTTAAAAGTGCCAAACTTAGGATTAGTTACCTCGACTGTTCCGTATGGGAAGACATTCAGTACCGTAAAAGGGATCTCTTTATTAAGGTCTGAAATGGTGATTCGAGGGTCAGTCTTTTCCAACAATACTTGATCTCCTATTTTGAAGTGATTTGTTGTTCCTAGTTTCTCCTTGAAATGTGTCTTCCACTCGTCGAGTTCCTCAACCTGAAGCCTTCGTTCCTCATGAATTACTTCTTTATTGGCACAGGGTCTAGGATCAGGTTCAGTTATATGTTTTCGTGGTGCTTCCTGTAAAGAAGGTTGAACCAATTGGTTATCAATAGAATTTATGTTCTCAACTTTTTCACTTGACGTCCTAGCCGAGTCAAGAGCCTCGAAGAGTGATCGTTTAGTCACCTACACACAAAGTGTGAGTTCACCCAGTACTAACGTCATTTTTAGTTCTAGCAGCTTGCTAAAAAGGTCTTCCTAAAATTAAAGGAACATTGTTGTCCTCATCCATGTCTAAAACGACAAAGTCTACTGGGAATATAAATTTATCAACTTTCACTAGCACATCTTCGATTATACCCTAGGAACTCTAATGGTTTTATCACCTAATTGAATGCTCATCCTAGTTTGTTTAGGGTTTCCTAGACCTAGTTGTTTAAACAGTTTATAAGGCATGACGTTGATGCTTGCCCTAGATCTACTAAAGCATTATCAATAGATAAACTACCAATTAAACAAGGAATCGTAAAACTCTCGGATCTTTTAATTTCCGTGGTAGTTTGTTTTGTAGAATTCTTGAGCACACTCGCGTTCGCCTAACCTCTGCTTTGTTTGTCGAAGCTCTTTTAAAAATTTCCTTGAATCGCATCTGCAAGAGAGCTTCAAGAAACGGTAAGTTAATATGTAATTTCTTTAAAAGTTTAAGAAATTTACCAAATTGTTCCTCTGTGTGGTCTTTCTTCATTGCATTGGGATATGGCACTCGAGGTGTGTACTCTTTAATAACAGGTTTCTGTGTATCGTGGCTTACCTTAACCTTACCTTTATTTACCACAGGTTCTTGCCTGAGTTCAGATTCGGAATCTACTAACCCTTCACTATCGTGATGAGTAATGGCATGGATTTGCTCCTTTGGGTTAGTTTCAGTGTTGCTTGGCAAGCAACCTTGCGGTCGTTCTGAGATTAGCTTAGCTAGCTGACCTAACTGGTTCTCGATCCCTTGAATCGATGCCTGCTGATTTTTGAGCATTATTTTGTTGTTTTGAAAACGGGTTTCTAACACCGCGATAAATTTTGTTAGCATCTCCTCAAGGTTCGACTTCTTCTCTTATGGGTAGGGTTGCTGTTGAAAGCCTGGAGGGGTTGTTGCCTCTGATTTCCTTGACCTCCTATGAGAAATTTGGATGGTTCCTCCACCTGGATTATAAGTGTTACTATAAGGGTTATTTTGATGTCTAGAATTGTTACCCATATAGTTCATCCGCTCATTTTCTATGCCGTGATTGTAGGGTGGGTATTCTCAGATTGTTCGACCCTCCTCCATTTGTATCGCATCGCATTCATCGGATGTACTGCGCGAGGAACCACACAAACCATCAATTTTCTTACTTAAGAGTTCTACATGATTTGATAGCATGGTTATCACGCGTCGAGGTTGAAAACATCGGCGACTTTTGTTGGCTTTGTTCTTATAACTTGCCACCGATAGTTATTCAAAGACATCTCTTCAATGAATTCATAAGCAGCCTCAGGTTTTTTATTGTTTAGTGTACCGCCGGCGGATGCATCAATCAACTGCCTAGTCGAGGGGTTCACACTGTTGTAAAAGGTTTGAACCTGTAGCCATAATGGTAACCCATGGTGAGGGCACCTTCTTAATAAATCCTTGTATCTCTCCCATGCATCGTAAAGTGTCTCTAAATCCATCTGCACAAAAGAAGAGATATCATTCCTCAATTTAGCCGCTTTAGCGGTGCGGAAAATATTTTATCAAAAAAATTTGGTCATTTGCTCCCATGTAGTGATTGATCCTTGTGGAAGAGAATTCAACCAACTTTGTTTGGCTTTATTCCTTAAAGAAAAGGGAAATAACTCAAGGCAAATGGCATCATCGAAACACCATTAATTTTAAACGACGCATAATTCCAAAAAGTTCGCTAAGTGTGTGTTAGGATCCTCATCCCACGCAAACCATCAAACTGAACAAATTATTAAATCATCTCAGATAATGTTAGGTTTCATTCAAAATTATTTGCGATGACAAAGAGGTTCTAACAATACTTGATTCAGTTCTGTTAAATTAGGTTTAGCATAATCATACATAGTTCGAGGAACAGATTTTGATTAACCGGATTGCGGCAACTACAGGAGGTAGCGATTATTATCACCATCTCTTCTGTAGTATTGGTATCGTTCTCTTGCTCTTCTTGTATGCAATCAGAGGCTTCACCTAATTTCTCTTCAGTTCTGCGACGGTTCCTTCTATATCACTATCGTAAAGTAGAGGTCCTGACGGGTTTCTTCTAGTCATAAACTAGAATACTGCGCAAGCAAGGAAAAAGAAAAATTAGCAAAGTAGAAATAAAATAAAAATTAATTGCAAAAATAAAAATGGCTAAAGTAATAAAAATCAAGTGTTCCTAATATCTTAGTCCCACAACAATCATGCCAAAAACTTGATCGTGTCCAAACTAACTATGACAACGAATAAGGCAAGCGCACCTATCGTTTGGTAGTATAGTTATGGCAAGACCGGAAATATCGTATCCTCAAGGACCAAGAGTACTAGTAGTTGCTATTTTTTATTATCTAGCCTAAGTATTAAGGGAATCGATGTTTAATTAACTAATTACTAAACTAAGGATGCTAAGACACGAGAGAGTGAATTGGGAAAATACTTGTGGAAAAACCAGGTTGATTAAGACAATACCCGAGGAAGAATCCACCTAGACTTCACTTGTTATTTAACTCAACTGCATTTATTTATTCACTTGACTTGATCCGTAGGATTCCCTAATTTATATTAATACCTCTTTCGAGGCTACTAACGTCCTAACCCTAGGTTGATTAATTGAAATCTCTTTCTAATTAAAACCCCTATCATTGCATTAACTCGATCTATGGACTCCCATATTAGGTTTGACCCTAATCCGCATTTTAGTCATCCTATCTCTAGGGTTGCGATCAACTCCGCTTAACTATGCTAGATCTACTCTTAAACAGGACTTTTGCTCCATCGCTAAGCACATCAATACTTGAATCAATATCCTGAAATATTAAAACAAGAATTAAGAACACATAATTAAGAACAAATCAAGTATTTATCATACGATTCTGAAAACAATAACAAGATCCGCTTTTAGGTTTCATCCCCAGAGGTATTTGAGGGGTTTAGTTCATGTTTAATAAAGAATACATCTCATAAGAAAGTAAATAACAAAACATAAGAAAAACCCTAAAACCCCGAAAGTAAATAACAAAACATAAGAAAAACCCTAAAACCCCTAAAAGGAAATTGAAGGAAGATCTTACATCTTGAGTGTGATTCCGGCTTCGAGATGGATCAACTGGTCGTCTTGGGTAATTCCACTCGTGTTCAGCCCCTCTCTGCTTCACTCCTTTTAGGTCATACTTAGGGTGTTTTTATAGACTTCGAGAATGTCTTTCTTCGCCCTAAGTACCCTTTTTCCGAGTAGAATTACAACGGGTCACGCAGCAGACACGCCCGTGGTTCACGCTCAGTGTGAATCGAGCCCAGTGTGTTCGAGTGCTGCAAAGTGGCACGGCCGTGGTTACCTCCAGGTGTGTGGATTTCTTCCTTTGGCCCATTTTCTCCATTTTTGGCCTGTTTCTCGTTCTTTTCTTCCTCCGATGCTCTCCTAAGTATAAAACATGAAATTAAAGGATTAGGAGCATCAAATTCCACAATTCAAGGGATTAAATCATCCAAAAGTATGCTAAATGTGGGATTGAAATATGTATATATTACGGTTTATCAGCTAGATAATAGGAAGATAGTAATTACTAGTACTCTTGGTCCTTGTGGATACGATATTTCCGGTCTTACCATAACTATACTATTAAACGATCGGTGCGCTTGCCTTTATTGTGATTATAGTTAGTTAGAGATTCATCAATATATTTATAATGTTAATTCGGACTAATTTTTGATGTGATCTTATCCAATGTAGGTCCGATAAAGTATGGGAAAGAATAGCATGAAATAACCAGATTTCTGTTCTAACGGAAAATGTCTTCGACCCAACGGACATAGGCAGGCGAATCTCCGTTCCAACGAAAAATATCTTCTCCCAGAGAAAGCAAACATATGACTTTTCACTCCAAGCGCATATACTTGATTTTTTTTTAAAAAAGTTACGCCTTTTAGGATTATAAAAGGGAAAAAAAAACAAAACCAAAAAGGAGGGGAGAAGAAGAAAAGGAAGAGGAGCCGCACAAGCTTTCCTGCATCAAGAATTGACGGATTCCAATGAGAAGACGGAGTTTCTCCATCGATTTTCCCTTTTGTTTCATTTTATTATGTTTAGTTATTGTTTTAATTTTAAGATGTTTCCCAAATTCTCCATGAACAAAATCTATTTTCTAGGGTTACAATGGATTTCATGCTTCCATCTCTTTTTATTATTAATAGAGTTTAGATTATTTATTTATTAGTATTCTTCTTTGATAATAGTCTGGCCAACTATTAGTTTGACAATACCTCAAGAAAGCGAAAGAGAACTTTTTTTATTTTAGGTCTAGAATGAATCACTCTTGGTCTTAATTAGATGGGCCAATCCGTGATTCGTAATTAGGATAGGAATATACCTGATTACCTTGGGTAGCCATAATTGGGGTAGTTCTTAATCAATTTAGTCTACATTATTGGCATAGGAATATAGCTCCTTTAATTGCTCGGAAGAGAATTAAGTGAATTCTAATTTCTCAAATTAATAATAAACTTATTAGGATAAACTGGATGGAGATAGATCAATTTGCTAACGCATTTGATGAAATTTTTGGGTTTTACCATTTTGTTTATTTGATTTAGTTTGTGTTGCTTATTTTTATTTACTTTTAAATTAGTTAAAAAATTTATTATAAATTAATTTGGATAGTTTCTAGAGTAATACTTGGAGATTGGTGTTTCGATTAGTAATAGCTCTCTATGGGATTAATATTTTATACTACTTGGAACGATACATATACTTGCGTGATCAACAAAAGCCCCTTAAACTTGGGTGACCAAATTGCAATGATTTCATTTTGGGTGATCAAAATAAAAGTGCTTTAAAAATTGAGTTACCAACTAAGTAGTTTAACTGAATAATATAATAATGTCTTGATCTCGACTTAAACATTTGCCACCAGGGGTGAAGTCAAAAAAATTTTAGGGGCCAAAATTAAATTGTAATTTTTACGATAGTAAAAGGATTAAATCAAAAATTTATCATTTTTAGGGGGATTAAAGTGTAATTTTACTTTTACAAATTTAAAATTTTAAAAATTTTAAAGAGAGCCGAGGCCCCTAACAGCCTCCTAGATTCACCCCTGTTTGCCACTTTTGTTGGAGAATTTTTTTAGTAATGTGGGTTGATTTATTTCCATAATTTTTTCATTCATGTGTTTTGTTGGAGTTGTGGCCTCTAAAGCCTTTGTTTTGTGGCTCTCAATTGTTTGTAATTCTTATTCATGTATGAAAATTTTAAGAAATAAAAGAAATTTGGTTATGTCTAAAATAAGAGTTTTAGTTGGTAGGGAAAATTAATTTTATCCTTATGGGAAACGTAATATCATATAAACGGCCTCCCCTCCCGATGTAATATAAAATATAAGGAAGAGTGCCATTAAATAATAGAATGGGTGAAAAGCTCCAGAAAACAAATCTCATTAACCATTCTTATGTCTACTAATTACGATTATGATCAACAATTCTTCTTTCACAGCATGCTTTGTTATAATAATAACATTTCATAACCTTTTTCTGGTTTTTACATTTATAAGTATTCTAAGAGTATTTTCTTTAATTATTATATTCTCCTATTTTCATTTAATACATTAAATAAAAAAATCCCTCTTTGTATGTGCTTCTTTGGATTATATGTTTTTCTTTAATTTTCATTTATAATTAATATGATGATTAATTGACTAATTTTAACTTGTTTGGTATCAATATTATTATTAGTGCCGGAACACACGAGTTAAAATTGACTGAAATACATTTATCTTTCTATTTAAGAATTGAATAAGAATTATAAATAATTTTAAATTTTGTATAAAAAATTAATTTTTTTTTATTAAAAAGGGTAGGCTGGGCCTTATAACTCAAGGACATCACATAGTTTCTACCATAAGTTAAACTAATAGTATCACCTAACTAGACATTGTTGTCTATTGATCCTTATAGATGAAGAATTTTTTGACGTTAAAATTATTGATAATACTCTAGAACGTCATGTTTTTATGTGCTAATTGCATATTTATTTTGAGTATGATTCTACTAATTTGGGCTATTTATGGTCTTTTATCTTGTAGGGACTAAATTGGAAGCAAAAGCGAAATTAAGGGCCAAAAGAGTGAAATTAAGGATAAAATGGGCTGATGTGCGACATAGGGAAAAGTTGGTGCAAAAAGTGAAAACATGGAGGACACAAGGGTTGAAATGCAAAAAGAAGAGTTTTTATTCTATTAGACTCTATTTTGATTATATTAGGATAATTAATATTAAGATAATTATTAGGGATTATTTAATTTTAGGATTTATTTTATTTATCTTTATTTATCTTTGATTATTTGTAATTATCTTTAGGAATTTGAGTAGGACTAGTATATTTATCTTAGCACCATAAATAGAGGGAGAGGTGACTCAATTGAGGCATCCATCTTTTTCTGTAAACTCTCTCCCAAAAAGTCTTTGTTCTCTCTGTATTTCCTTTTAATAAAAATCTCCATTTATATATTTATTTTCTTTTCCACCACAATCATAAGCCACTAAAACCCATCTAGCCAAAGATTGTTGAAAATCCCCAAAAAGGGTTCTTGAGGTTTAGAATTCGTACTTAGCCTTCTCAACAGGGTATTCATCATTTCTCCGCATTACGGGGCTGACGCTTCCGTCCATGTCCCTTAAGAAGTGATCTTTTCAACGTGTGCAAGGAACGGCCGCTTTGTATATTTTGAGAAGGTTGCACAGTCGGTTCGTTAGCTTACTGCGTCAGAGGTTGGCGAGCCCAAGAGACAAAATGGCGTGGGATTCGCCATTGAGAAACGTTGATCTAGCATAGATGATTTCACAAGAGCGATTGTCGGCTAAAGTCAGGTTCCACCAAATTAAAGTCTAAATCCTTGGAGCTGGTGGTCGTAGGCGTCCTCCTCCACTATAACAGGCTTATTCGGTTTGAGAAGGATCATCTAAAAGTCAAGGATTGAACCCAAGGCGGATCGAGGCAACTGGAGGCTGGAATCTCTCCACATAAGAAACTTTCTCTAAACTCTTTTTATTTTCCTCATTTTAATTTTCGCAATTTATTCTCGCAATTTCAATTCACTTTAAATTCTATTTTTTTTATATTTTTCCAGATCGAAATTATTAATTATGTTTTTTTTATTTTTCCAGGAACGTAAGTTTTCTTGGCCAAGAAATTGTCCAGGATTTCAAGAACGAGCATTCGTACAATCCGGTTCCTAAGGATTCGACCCTACTTCCCCTTTACTGTTATTTTTATTATTTTACAAGGGAATAGGATATTTTTGGTGCTTTCAATGATGCATCAAATTTTGGCGTCGTTACCGGGGATCGGTAACGTACTAATCTTGTTTTTTGTTTTCTATGACCAGATCTGCTCCAGGCACTCTTGCGTTTGACTCAAAAATTGAAAAGACTGCGAGAGCTAATCGCAAAGAAACAAAGCTAAGGAAAAAGCAGTCAGCGGTGGTTGAGACTCAAAGTAATCCACCGCCAGAAATCAGAATTGAAGACGAAGCAGAGTCTAGGGTTAACGAAAACCCTACTCAAACATTTGAAAGTAAAGCAGAAGAAGTCGATTCACCTGAAGAGGTGCTTGAAACTAGGGTTAACGAAAACCGAATTTCGCATATCAACCAATGGCTCAAACAATTCGCAAATCGCCAAACTCAAACAGCAACAACCGCCACATCGTGCATCGCATATCCTACTATGGATACCGATTTTGAATCAAGTCGGTGTTAATTTAGTTCTTTGCCAACTTTTCGAGGGTTACAAAATGAAAACCCCATAAACATTTGAAGGAGTTTCATATGGTTTGTGCAGTATGAAACCTCGTATGCGAATCGAGGATCAAATTAAATAGCGCTTTCCCTTTTTCCCTAGCGATTTCACTATTAGAATGGTTATTTTTATCTACCTCCGGATCTATAACTACTTGGGCTGATTTATCTCATTTATTTCTCAACAGGTTTTTTCCAGCATCTAGAGCAGCTGAGCTAAGAAGGGAGATCGTTGGAATAAGGCCAAAAGAAGCAGAGACTCTTTATGATTATTGGGAACTGTTTAAGAAGTTGTGTGCGAGCTGCCCACAACACGGTATAACAGAGCAATCTCTCCTCTAGTACTTTTATGAAGGTTTGAAACCAATGGAGATGAATATGGTAGACGCCGCTAGTGGAGGAGCGTTGGTTAACATGACTCCCCAACAAGCGAGGGACTTAATTTCCACAATGACTGCAAATTCTCAGCAGTTTCGAGCTAATCCTGAACCTCCCAGAAGGGTTCACCAGCTAAGTAATTCTTCCATAGAAGATAGACTTGATAGACTTAGTAATATTGTGAGCTCTCTTGTTGCAGAAAAAGCTAAACCACACTCTAAGTATGTGGAATATGTGCTACACACCGAGCACACAACCGATGCATGTCCTAGTTTGTATGATGACTCTATGGCCCATTTAGATGCAAAGTGGGAAATTTCCTGCCCACCACAGAGGCGATATGATCCCTACGCTAACACTTACAACCTAGGGTGGAGGGACCATCCTAACTTGAGTTATGGAGCTAATCCACGGTATAATCAGCCATACCAAAATCGACCTCTACAACAGCCACAAAATCCAGGTAACTCCCTAGAAGCTCTTGTCAATAAATTAGCAGCTAATATTCTTGATTTTCAGCAGAAAACAGAAGCATCCATAAGGAAGTTAACCACATCAATTGAGAAAATAAGTTCTCAAGGGAAGCTGCCGTCACAAACAAAACCAAACCCGAGGCAAAACGCGAATGTAGTGACATTGCGAAGTGGAAAGGTACTGGAACCAATTCCTGATAGGAATCTTGGCCAAGAAATCGCCCAGGAAAAACATGAGAAAGACGAACAGGTCCGACCGAAACCTCCATTGCCTAAAATTCAACCTCCATTTCCAAAACAATTCAACCAATGTCGAAGAGGTAAAGAGGACAAGGAAATCCTCGAAACATTTAGGAATGTCGAGATCAACATTCCGCTGTTGGATGCCATCAAGCAAATACCGAGGTATGCTAAATTTCTTAAAGAGATTTGCACCAACAAGCGGAAATTAACAAGTAATGAAAGGGTGAATGTTGGTGAAAATGTGTCCGCAGTGTTACAGTGGAAAATGCCAGCAAAATGTAAGGATAGGGGCATGTTTGCAATACCATGCAAAATAGGTCATTTGGGAATTAAAAAGGCTATGTGTGATCTAGGAGCCTCCATAAATGTAATGCCATATTCTATTTATGAATCACTTAACGCAGTTTTTTGACAAAAATGGTGTTATCATTCAATTAGCGAGATGTGTTCGTTGTGCATCCCGAAGGAGTCCTCGAGGACGTATTAGTCAAAGTCAATGGACTTATCTTCCCTGCAGACTTTTATGTGATAAAAATGGAGGATAACGCTCCTCGGTCTTCAGACATCTTGTTGGAGCGACCTTTCCTTAGTAACGCGCAAATACTAAGATTGACATACTGACGGAAACCTCACGATGGAGTTTGATGGGGAGATCGTGAAGTTTAACGTTTATGGCACAATTAGCCACCCAAGTGAAGTCTTGGGCGTAAACCGTGTCGACACAATTAACTCATCGATAGAAAAAACTTTTGAGTCATCTTATGGAGATAAATCTAAAATGATGTTTGATGATTTTGAATCATTAATAAATTATTGGCTCCTATGAATAATAAACTTCTACCTTCTGTTGTGTAGGCATCAGATTCGAAATTAAAACCACTTCTTGAGCATCTCAAATTCACATTTTTTGAGAATGATGAGACCATTGCCGACTTAAAAGGGATCAACTCATTGGAGGAAAATATGAAACCAATGAAAGAGGCGCAAGGACGATTAAACCCAAATATGGTGGATGTGATAAAAAATGAGAATTTCCAAGCTCACACGATTAAAAAGATTTATTTTGAGCCACCGTAGAACCATTTAAGTCGTCGAGCTAATGACGTTAAACAAGCGCTTGTTGGGAGGCAACCCAATCTTTATTTTTCTTTTATTATTTATTTTCATTTTTGTTTTTATTTACTATTTATTATTTTCTTTTCTTTTCCTTTTAATTTAATTTATTTAAATATTAATAAATTTCTCTTCTTCCGTCTAGGCGGAGCGAAAATATGAAGAAAAAGGAGAAAATGCAGAAAAATTGAGCCAAACAGCCCTATCCACGGTACCAAACAGCCCCTATCCCAGACTCTATTCCAGCCCAAAATGCTATACCCCTGCAGCCAAACAGTCTTATTCCAGCCCTAAAACCCCCAAAACCTGCAACCAAACACCCCTTTTCAGCCAAATAAAACCCCCAAAACCTAAAATAATTTCCCATGTCCTTCCCCCAATTTTCTTTGCCGCCAAAATCACTCCCTTCCCCCCTACCATCACCGTTCGCCGTTAGCAATGGTGCGAACCCGAAGTCGCGCCGCCGCCGAGCCTCCCTTCTCTATCAACTCGCGTCGTCGCCATCTTTCTGCACCCCAAGCTGTCAATTTAACCGTCGGCGTCTCTTCCTCTTCTTCCTCACCACCTCAAACCTCCTCTCCAACACCAACTAGCTCTCCATCGGCCACCCTTGACTCCTCTCCCTCCATGACCGCCGCACCACCGAACGCGACCTCCACGACACCCCCTTCACTCGCAAGCCCTCTGATGTCCCCTTTGCGCCGCTCGATTCCTCCTCCACATGGTGGCCACGAGTCAACATCCTCTGCCCCTTCACAAGACAACCGAATGCTTGCCCTTCCACCACCGCTGCCGACGGAACAGTCACCACCGCCGTCACACCACGTGTCACCCGAATCGGCGCATAGTCCTCGTAGTCGTCCACGCCGACGTGCGGCCCGAACAGTCGATACCACTACGGACTCTTCCTCTAACACGGTCACCGATTCACATGTCGACTCCTCCAATGCCACTGACGAGAATCGGCCCATACCCTCTCGTGGCCGTACATACTGTTCTCGCATAAATGTCTTACCCCCGGAGGCCCATTTACACGGTAACCTCACTTTTACTTCCGATATTGATCGAACAGGTATGAATTTCTTCGACACAAAATGATAGTACCTTGTAAATGCCTGTCAATACCTGTTTTGGCTGCCTTGCATATTGAAACTACTGTTACAGATTATTTCACAAATATTGGCTGGGTTGGAAATTTTGATGTGCCTCATCCTGCCTATTATGAACTTGTGTTAGAATTTTATTCTACTTTTCAATTTCATCGACACAGTCACATTTCGTTAGATACACCGGGTGTTGTCAAATTCAGGTTATTAGGTACCATGCATAGCTTATCTCTTATTGAATTTAATATTGTTTTATCTTTCGTAACTGACGAGTATGCTATGTCTCCAGATTTTCAAAATAGTTTGTGTACATTTCCTACTAATTTTAAGGCTGTCGAGGCCTTTGCTTTGCTTACTAATAATGCTGAATCTATGTATAGCCCAAAAACATCAAAGGATTTATGGTTTCGCGACGCCGCCTTATGTTACATACACCGTTATTTAGCTTACAATTTCTCAGGCCGTCGAGATGCTCCGGCAACCGTCTCAAAGAAGAAATTATCCTTTTTATGGTGTATGTATACCGGTCGTCCGGTTAATTTGGGTTATTGGTTTGCACTTCAATTTGAGCATGTTATCAAAGCTAAGCGCCCTCTAATTTTAGGTTCTTTTATTACACAACTATTGTTTTCTCTGCATGATTCTAACGCTCCTATTTCAGACTTACATGTTGCTTGTCAGGCCGATCCTTTAGATGCGCGATGCCTCGACTCAATGGGGCTACTTCTTGGCACTCCGTCATCCTTCCACTTTGTCCCTCCTGGAGTTCGTTCTACACCATCCGAATGAGTCTTTCGACAGCGGAATCAAAATGACGCACCAGCACCCACTCAAGCCCAACCTCCTTCAACTATTGAGCTACGCTTAGTGCGCATTGAGGCTCGACTCGACACTTTTGGCCAGCAACTAACCAAACTCATTGCTCTCCTCCGCAATCGACAGTAGCTACACGGGGAGTTTTTCTAAACCTTTCTATCTATTTATTTCTTTTGCGTCCACATTGAGGACAATGTGTTTTAAGTAGAGGGAGGTACTTTTCGTATTACTGTCGTCTGCTGATGTGACTTATGTTTGCTGCTTGAGGCTCCATTTTGTCCATATATTTTATTTTTTTTAAGAATATTCTGTCACTTTTCATGCCCAAGAATTTGACCACAACTTGCCACTGTTTGACCTACATGCATGATTCTTGCCTACTGAGTTAGTTATGATTCTGTCTGTTTGATTTTATCTCCACTATTTTATTTTTATTAGGCTAAAAATAATTATGATTAATACGTTAACTCTATCTTGCTTTTTGTAAAATTGATCAAGTTTAATATCAAGTGGACACTTAATACATTTGCATGCCTAAATTATGTTCATGTCTATTAGGTGGTTACTAAAACTTATTTTCAACACTTGATTATTTCTCTTAGGTCCTCTTAAAATTATAATTTCGTGTAAATTTTGTTTAATAAATGTTTCCAAGGTTATGAGTGCAGCTTAGAACGTGACTAACTGAGTAACCGGGGTAGGGTGCTTGGGTTGTCATTCTACTTCGCGTCAAAAGGTTGTGTGACGTGATAGGTAAAACTCCGCTAACCAAGGTTATGAGTGCGGCTCAGAACGTGGCTGACTGAGTAACCGGGGTAGGGTGCTTGGGTTGTCATTCTACTTCGCGTCAAAAGGTTGTGTGACGTGATGGGTAAAACTCCGCTAACCGGAAATAAATAATTTTTAGGAGTATGTTGGGCTGAGTAACCGGGGTGGGGTGCTTGGGTTGTCATCTCTCTTCGCGTCAAAAGGTTCAATATATTCCTAAGTAAATAAATAAATAAAAAATAAAAAGAAAAAAAAAGAAAAATAGTACTAATAAAATTGCAGTTGGGGACTAAAGGAGGAAATAAATAGAGTGTCTTGGTAGGTTTGGTAATTTACCTAAATAGCATGAAATAATTCAAGACGATTTTAATTTTTGTGTGTTAATTAGAATACTTTTTTTGTTTTACTTAAAGCAAGCTTAGAAGTTCTCTTTATTTTTCATATGCATTTTTGACTGATTTTTACAAAACTTTGGAGTAGAATTTCTTTCAGGATCTAATTTTCACAGTGGATAGGAACCATACTTGAGGGCAAGCATGGGCTAAGTAGGGGGAATTTGATAATACTCTAGAACGTCATGTTTTTATGTGCTAATTGCATATTTATTTTGAGTATGATTCTACTAATTTGGGCTATTTATGGTCTTTTATCTTGTAGGGACTAAATTGGAAGCAAAAGCGAAATTAAGGGCCAAAAGCGTGAAATTAAGGATAAAATGGGCTGATGTGCGACATAGGGAAAAGTTGGTGCAAAAAGTGCAAACATGGAGGACACAAGGGTTGAAATGCAAAAAGAAGAGTTTTTATTCTATTAGACTCTATTTTGATTATATTAGGATAATTAATATTAAGATAATTATTAGGGATTATTTAATTTTAGGATTTATTTTATTTATCTTTATTTATCTTTGATTATTTGTAATTATCTTTAGGAATTTGAGTAGGACTAGTATATTTATCTTAGCACTATAAATAGAGGGAGAGGTGACTCAATTGAGGCATCCATCTTTTTCTGTAAACTCTCTCCCAAAAAGTCTTTGTTCTCTCTATATTTCCTTTTAATAAAAATCTCCATTTATATATTTATTTTCTTTTCCACCACAATCATGAGCCACTAAAACCCATCTAGCCAAAGGTTGTTGAAAATCCCCAAAAAGGGTTCTTGAGGTTTAGAATTCGTACTTAGCCTTCTCAACAGGGTATTCATCATTTCTCCGCATTACGGGGCTGACGCTTCCGTCCATGTCCCTTAAGAAGTGATCTTTTCAATGTGTGCAAGGAACGGCCGCTTTGTATATTTTGAGAAGGTTGCACAGTCGGTTCGTTAGCTTATCGTCGAGAGGTTGGTGAGCCCAAGAGACAAAATGGCGTGGGATTTGCCATTGAGAAACGTTGATCTAGCATAGATGATTTCACAAGAGCGATTGTCGGCTAGAGTCAGGTTTCACCAAATTAAAGTCTAAATCCTTGGAGCTGGTGGTCGTAGGCGTCCTCTTCCACTATAACTGGCTTATTCGGTTTGAGAAGGATCATCTAAAAGCCAAGGATTGAACCCAAGGCGGATCGAGGCAACTGGAGGCTGGAATCTCTCCACATAAGAAACTTTCTCTAAACTCTTTTTATTTTCCTCATTTTAATTTTCGCAATTTATTCTCGCAATTTCAATTCACTTTAAATTCTATTTTTTTTTATATTTTTCCAGATCGAAATTATTAATTCTGTTTTTTTTTTATTTTTCCAGGAACGCAAGTTTTCTTGGCCAAGAAATTGTCCAGGATTTCAAGAATGAGCATTCGTACAATCCGGTCCCTGAGGATTCGACCCTACTTCCCCTTTACTATTATTTTTATTATTTTACAAGGGAATAGGATATTTTTGGTGCTTTCAACGACGCATCAATTATTGTGGGTTAAGTTCAAATTATTATAGATGTAAATGATAATATCATATTTGTATCATAATTATTTTTTTATAATTAATTTAAATTAATTAAGAGAGAAATAATAAAAAAAATGTATATTATCAATACTTAAAAAATAATTAAGTGATAATAATAAATGATTATTTTATCTCTAATTAATTAAATTAGTATGAGATAAATAATAAATAAAAGAGTTTAAAAATTCGATGAACGCATATATATCAAATTTGAAGAAAGCCACCTTCCAATCTAGTTTAATTGAGGAAAAGAAGTCAAATTTTATTTATGAAGAAAATTACCTTTTGATATTGTTCAACTGAAAAAAGGATGTCAAAACTTGTTTTAAGAGCAAGTCACCATGATAGTTGAAGCGGGATCAACCATCCAAAATCAAGTCTAAATAACCATTGGATTCAAACTCTCTTCAAACCCGTTTTCAAGATTCAAGTCTCAACAACCCTTGAAGCAGACATCATTGATTCAATATCAAGTCTCGGCAACCATTGAATTAAATCAAATCAAATTCTTAAGCAAACATCTCACCAAACTCAACTTTAAGATCAAGTCTCGATGACCTTTGAAGCAAATTGCATCATTCAAAGATCAAGTCAAGATTACCTTTGGATCGAAGCTCCATCAAAGAGAAGAATCAAATGAGTTTTCTTTGTAATCAAGAAATCTAGAGATTGTATGTATCTTCTTTTCAAGTTATCAATACAATTTGACTCCAAATTTTCAAGTCAATTTACGACTTGAAATTTTTGTGTACGAATTTATAGCTCGCTTGGTGGGAAGCCTTTCATCTCTTCTCTCCAAAAATCAAAGTCAAAAGTTGCAACGGTCTCAAAGAAGATAATTATTAGCAAACCAACGATGATGAAGCATGTATAATTTGTCATCATTAGAGATTTAACGTTTGAGTGAATAAAGCGGTAAATTTCTCTAACGATGATGATGAAATTATAAAAATTCTTTTTGAAGTGACCAAAATAAAAATATTCTAAAAGTTAGATGACCACTAATTAGTTTGCCCAAAATATAAAGTTGAGACATTCTAACTAAATCCAATGGAATGATTTTTCTTATTTCCACTCAAAACGCAAACATAAGTGGACTTTTAATTATCCATCAACCCGAACTAAGTTGAATCTAGAACCAATTATTAAAATTAAGTATTAACCCACATCTTAAATCGAAATTTAAAACTTAAATTAAAACAATACAATTTTCAAAGCTTAATTTTTTGAAATTCGATTGTCACTTTTGATAATTAAAAAAGAAGAAGGATAAACTACATAATTGGTTACCAAACTTTCAAAAGTTTTCATTTTAAGCGTCGGAAAAAAAAATCATTTTAGGCACTACAGTCAAAAACTATTTTCACTTTAGGCACTATCATTCAAAACTTTTCACATGTTGGTCACTTATTGTTAATTCAATATTATTGTACACTAATAAATTTTCATTTTGATCACTTATTTTTTAATTAATTTTATTTAAAAAATAAAAAAAATGATTTTTATAGGGAATTGAGTTATTCAACTGCAGAGATGAAACCTAAGTTTTTCCTTTTAACTCAATTCATTGTGAAAACTCAGGTAATTCGCCGAAAAAATAATTTTCATGTAAAAACCCATGTAATTCCTTGTAAAACCTCAAGTTTATCCCTTTTACTGGGAAAACATTTACAGTTAGTTCTAAAAAAATGAATAAAATTAAAGGAAATTAAAAAGATAATTTTTTTTTTAGTAAACCTCAAATTTTTCCTATAAAACCCGGTTAATTCTGTGTAAAATCTCAACTTGTCCCTTTTAGAAAAAACTAAAACTAATTCTAAAAAGGAAAAATAATAAAGGAAATTAAAAAGTAAATTATTTTCCATGTAAAAACAAGTTTTTTCATGTAAAAATTTAAGTTTTTTCCTACACACAAGTTTTTCCCTTTAACTAAAAAAACTAAAATTAATTCTAAAAAAATAAAATGATAAATAAGTGACCAAAATGAAAACTTACTAAAGTTGGGTAACTAAAATGAATGTACAATAACATTGAATTAACGATAGATGACTAAAATGAAAACTGTTTTTAACTGTGGTAGTTGACTCGTGACACCAACTTAGTCAGAGACTTAAATAATACTATAGATAGATATACAATTGATGGAAATAATAAAGTGTGCATATAAATTAAAATGTATAAAAATAGTAAAATAAAACTTTAGTTGAGTGGTAAATTAAAATTTTTACTAATATAATTGGTTTGGGTTCAAATCCCACCATATTTATATTTTTATTGGTCTTTTTTAATAAAAAGACTAAAGTACCATATAAATACACAAACACAATTGAATGAGGTAATCAAGTGTGCATAATAAAATTAAAATTTATAAAAATATCAAAATAAAGTTTTAGTTAGCGGTAGATTTAGATTTTACTAATGCAATTGATTTGGGTTTGAATTCTATCATATGCATATTTTATTGATTTTTTTAATTAAAAAGACTAAGCTGCCCTGAATAATGTAACTTATTTTTAGTTACGGAAGGACATTTCTGTAAATTCTCTAATCAAGTTTGTTGACTCATGACACCAACATAGTCAATAGCTTAAAAAATAGTATAGATTAATAAAAAGTAAAATAGAGAAAATTAAACTAATATTATATGAGATTTGCCGATTGAGCATTAATTCAGTTGACATTATTGTTATTCAACAATTAAAAGGACATGAGTTTAAGTATGCTTAAGGGCATTTTTTTTTATTTAAGAATTTAAAGAGAAATTTATGGGTTGAAAATAATTAATAAATGAGATTTAAAAAAATAATAAATCAGATTTAAACCAAAAGTGTTTAAGGTTATGAATTGTAGAATAATCAATAAATAAAAAGTGTTACCAAATTTATAGTTCTAACTTAAATATTTTACAAGGAATAAATAAACTTTTATTGAAGAAAGAAACATCAATATACCTTATTTTCTAATAATAGCATAAGATATTTTCAATATTTTTAAAAAATAAAATATTAATTACTTTTTGAAATTAAATTGATAATTATTAAATATACTTTTTTTTTATCAAGTGATGGGTGCATTGACAAGATATATTTATAGAGGGTTCTTTTTATGGAGAGATGAAGTGTTGTAAATAAGTGAACGAGATATACCGAAAGAAGGCAGAGAGGAAGAGTGGAGCAAATTAGGTAACACTATGCATAGCGACAAATAGTAGTTGGTAAGGTGGAGAAAGGAAAATGTGACTAACAATAAGGCTAAGCAAATAAAATAAGTTGAGAGAATTTTAGAGAGGGCTTTGAGAATCAGAATTCTCAAAGTGCCAAAAGTCGTTTCACCAGTTGTGGAAAACTCCTATTTATAGTATTTCATGAATACAATTTACAAAGTTAGTAATTAATAAGAGTAATGATAGATATTTCTTAATTACAATTGCATTAATGATAAGAAGGGATAGTGGAAGGTTTTGTTGGTGATAGTGAATAGTGAAGAAGAATTCACTATGTTTATGAAAGGAAGGGGAAACACTCAACATTACCGGAAAGTGTTAAAAGGAGAACTCTTAACTACCTCAATATTTGATACACCAAGCTCTCCAGAACATTCCAAAAGTGAAGATAACATAAGAACTCTATCATATTTCAGTATTACTTCCACTTCTACTTTGGTGAAGCGGTACCATGTGAAACATCTTTCACGAAATATCTCTTGAAACGCAAGATGATGGTTATTCTTGGATGAGAGTTGTTCATGAATAATGATTATTTTAGCTTGTGATAGGTGCTAAAAGTAACATGTTTTAGCCTCATTCTTAATGTGTTTTTGGGTGATTATTCGATGTTAATGGTGAATTTTATGCTCCTAATCCTTTAAATTCATGTTTTAATACTTAGGAGAGCATTTGAGAGCAAAAGGAGCAAAAATCGAAAAATTGGAGCAAGTTACAGAAGCCACATGAATTGACCCCTTCCACACGGTCGTGTCGGTTTTGCGAATTGCACTTCGAACAGTGGAAAAACGTGATTTTTAGGGTTTTTTTGGGCATTCTGAGACTTGTATATAACAAAAAAAAAAGATAGGAGTGAGCCGTCATAGAATATTCAAGAAAACAACTCGAAAAACACCATTGAAACTGATTGTGAAACAGATTTCCATCAAGATTGAAGATTCCCTTTTGATTTATTTGGAGATTATTATGAGTTCCTTTATTTCTTGTGGTTATAATGTATTTTGGATGTTTTTATTTGTTAGCATGAACTAATTTTCTAAATACCGAGGGAGATGAACCCTATGATGGATTCTGTCATTTGATTTTTATTTTACGCAATAAAGACTTAGATTTTGTTCTCAATTATGTGTGCTTAATTCTTGGTTTAATATTTCTAAACTATTGATCCATGTTTGATGTGCTTAAATCCGAGGAGGAATAAACCCTGTTTAAGAGTAGATCTAGCATAATTGAGTGAAGTTGCATGCAATCCTAGAAATAAGACGACATAAATCTACTGGATTAGAATCAAATCTAATAGGGGAATCCATAGATCGAGTTAATGCGATAATAGGGGTTTTAATTAGAAAGAAATTTCAATTAATCAACCTAAAGTCAGTTGCTCTTATTCTTGAAGAGAGATATTAACATAATTTAGGGATTTTTACAGATCAAGATACTAAGTGAATAAATTGCGTAATTTAGATTGATAGTGGCAGATGAAGTCTAGGTAAATTCTTTCCTTGGTATTGTTGCACTTTTTGGTTATTATTCGATTATTTTCTTAATTTGTTCTTTGTCGCGTTCGTATTTAATTAATTTAGTTAATTTTAGTTTTAATCAATCACTCGAATTTATGAGTTAAATAATAGAAAGACAATAATTACTAGTACTTTTAGTTCTTTTCTCACCGTAGCTATACTATTAATTGATAGGTGCACTTGCTTTAGTCGAATTTTTAGTTGGTTTCGTGGACATCAGCTTGTTCCTAACATGAGTTGTTCTCAACGTAGATGTTGTTTCGAATAAATATTATTTTGTGGTGATGATTTTCTTAGTAAAACTTCTTTTGAATAACGACTCTTCCACAAAAACACAATTTTTCTAAATATAAGTTGTTTCAAATAATGGTTGTTTCTGAAACGCCATTATTCTAAACAAGAGCTATTCTGAACTTTAGTTGTTTTCAACATGAGTTGTTCTCAAATAAACATTGGATGGTAACTATTCTAACTAAGACCCTATTTTGAACTAGCTATTCTGGACATAACTATTCCTGAATAATAGTTGTTTTGAACAACAATTATTCTAAGCAAGAGTTGTTGTTCCGGAAGAGATACACTTGGTAGCACAATTTCCTAAAATATAATTTTCTTTACCTCAAAAGATAAAATGTTAGTAGCCAAAATAGAGTATCTACATTATTGAATGCTTATCTTATAGATGACATTATTGAAAGAAGCAACTCTAAATCCTAAACATGAAAAGTAACACAAAAATGGTAAGTATAAAAAAAAAAAAAAAAAAAAAACTTGTTTTAAAATTATAATATAACTAATTAAAGGGTAGACTACATTAGTAGTCATCCAACTATGTTTTTCTCTCTCTTTTTTAATCATACAACTATGAAAAATTATAAAATGATCACCAAACTATTAGTAAATTTATTTTTTGACCATTGAACTATGAAAAGTTACAAAATAATTACTCAACTATTCAATTTTTCTTTTTCTGGTCACCTAACTATCTTGAATTTTTGAGTGTTTTTCATTTTTATCTTAACAAACTGGCGATAAGAAAAAAGATAAAATGAATAGTTGGGTGACAAAAAAAAGAAATTTACTAATAATTGAGTGGCTATTTTATAACTTTTCATCATTAAATGATAAAAAAGAAATAAATTATAATTGGATCACTAGTTTATCCCTAATTAAAACAAAAATATTAAAATTTAAGGAGCCATGTAACCTGCCAAACTTAAATCAAGCAGAGATCACGTTTTAAGTTGGCTTTTTTTCCCCATCTTTCGTGTTTTCATTTTAGTTGACTTGTAGTCACGTGAAGACTGGGAAACGAAATTTCACCCCATTTCCCAAACACCCAAATACTACAAAAACAGCACTGGCTTTCATCCAATACAACAGCACTCAATTTCAATCATGGCTGAATTTATGAACATGCATATTTTTTTAGGATACGAATCTGTTCAGTTTAAACCAAAGAAATCATTAAATCAAATATCCAAATTCATTTACAACACAAGTGTTATTTAACAAACTCTCTTCATTGTAATTAGCTAAAACATGCAACACCAACATGAAACATCAATCAAAACTTGTGAATTATGCTCTCAATTCTCATCTTCAATCCATTTTAATAATAGACCCCCGCCTCCCAAAAAACCTTACCTGTTTTAAAAGGAACGATTATCTCTAAAAAAAGGAACAATTAAGATTTTCAGTTCATTATCCAATAATAATAATAAGTTGTTAGGCATTAGCTCTCTCTAAATCTCTAAATCATCAACCAATAAGGAGGAGAAAAAAAAAAGGTGAAAAACGAACCCATGACGTTGAAGCCTGTTGGCTAATGAGACATGGTGTGACCAAGTCATTGGTCAAGGGTTCAAGGACTGGAGAAAATGAAAAGGAATTTAGATCTAATTAATATAGAAAACTATCTCATGCATAAAAAGGTTTCACCTCAAATTTTGTTTTAATAGATTAATTTTGTTAAATTACTTCCATTTTTATACTTTATCAACGAGATTTTGGTATTATTAATAAAAGTTAAAGATTTATGTATTTTGATGCCCTCAAATTTGATTCATACTGCTTATGAACTAACAAAAAATCATACTCATAAGTATACATTTTGAAGAAGGATGATGAAAACAAGATAATTGTCTAATGTTGTGAGTTGACTTCCTGGTTCAGTCAACAATGAGACGTTTAGTGGTAAATTGTAGTGGTAGGACCCTAATCCCATTCACGCCCTTTAAATTCTTCCGAATTCAAAGCAAACGAGTAAGAATGGAAAATGGATATCCACTTCATTTACTATTCTACAATCGGCTGTCTTCAACATTTTCTCTTTTTGTCTCTTGTTTACACTTAAGAGAAAACATGGGATTTCATTTGATTAGTGTTAGTCTTAATTGACAATCATTTGTATTGGATGGTGGATAGGAAAAATAATGAGCAACTTCAAGGAAGATGTGTGTTCTTTTCAGTTATTTGTTTACATTATAAGACCTTTGTTTGCGAGTTTCTTCTCTTGCAACATCAACTACCTCCCTCGGTTGAGTCAAGAAACTCCTTTCATCAGCAGGTTTGATCCATGTTCTTCATTTCCCTTCCATCTTCATATTTATGTTCTACTCAACGTTTGCATGTTTTCAATTCCTTTTTTCAGGGTTTGAAGTTCATTGGATACTATTATAATATCTCCAAGCAAACATCTGAGTAAGTTCTTGAATCCATCTTCATGTTGATGCTATTTTCAATGTTTCCAGTAATTTTTATGGTTGATGTTAAGCTCAAAACATGACTTCTGTGAGGTGGTTTATCCATTTTATTTAAATCTCCAAAAACTTAAAAATTTTCAATTCATCTTCATATTGATGTTTTACTGCAGAAAATTTGCAGAAAATTTGCAGGTTAATAACATAAAAAGAAGATGGCGGATGCAATCATACAAGTTGTAGCAGGGAAGCTGATTGATGCCCTGAAAGAGCACAGTGGTCGAGTACTTGAATTTCGTAGCCAATTCATGGAGCTTAAAACACAGCTTGACTTCATGAAATCCTTCCTTGCTGATGCTAACAAGCTCAAAAGGAAGGAGGAAACCGTGAAGACAACTCTAAGCATGATCAGAGAATTGACCTATGATGCCGAGGATATACTTACTGATTGCTTGCTCCGAGCTGAATATCGTGACCATGTCTTTCGCTGCAACCATTTCCTTCCACGAGAGATGATCTTTCAGCACCGAACTTCGAAAAGGCTCAAGGACATCAATGGACGGATAGAGAAGATGCACAAGGTCTTGAAAACATATTTAAAGACAATCGGACAGCAAGGTGTCCATGACGATGTCAGCAGTGTGGTTCATCGTCGATGGACGTCGCCTGCTTTCGATGAATCCAGCATAGTTGGTTTGGCTGAAGATACAATGAAGATTATAGGGTGGATTCTTCCTACGAAAAAACAGTTGCACCAAGTTGGGATTATTGGGATGGGGGGATTGGGGAAAACAACTATAACCCAGAAGATCTTTAACAACCACGCGATCCTCGAACGATTCGAAGAGAGAATTTGGGTGTCCATATCTCAAACTGTGAATGAGGAAGAAACAATGAAGACCATGTTGAAACAACTAGGAGAGGATACGTATGGATTGGATATGGGTCAAATGCTGCCCAAGATTAAACAAGCACTTGAGGGTAAGGACTATTTGATAGTGATGGATGATGTTTGGAGTGTTCATGGCTGGTGGGAAAGATTGCTTGCTGGATTACCCAAGAGGGAGGGACAGAGCAGTGCTGTGATAATCACTACCAGGAAAGAAAGTGTTGTCATTGAAATGGGGGTGGAGAAAGCTCGAATTCATCAACCTCGCGTACTCAATGAAGAAGAAAGCTGGGCATTGTTTTGTAGGATTGCATTTTCTTCAGAAAAGGAAGCGAAGCAGCACTATGAGTTGGAAGAGCTAGGGAAGGATATAGTGAAGAAATGTTGTGGACTTCCATTAGCTATCAAGACCGTAGGAGGCTTGTTGAAATCGAAAACTTTGTCGACTGATGTTTGGAGACGAATTCACAACAATTTCCACGATGAATTGGCTACTAGAGAAGGTGAAAGCTCGGTTATGGCTTCCTTACAATTGAGCTACGATGAGCTGCCAACTCGTCTCAAGCAATGCCTGTTATGCTTCTCCATTTATCCAGAGGACTCGGTGATAAGTGCTGAGCAGTTGGTTCATTGGTGGGTGGGAGAGGGTTTCGTACAGGGAAAAGACACCCGGACTGCAATCGAATTAGCATTTGATTACCTCTCAGAGCTCATCAGTAGATGCCTGGTTGAAGTTGTGAAGCAGAGAGGGTTCGATGGAAGAGTCTACACTTGCAAGATGCATGATCTTGTGAGAGACTTGACCATTAAAATTGCTAGAGAAGAGTCCTTTTGCAGCTTTGATGAACATGGCAAACAAAGACCCAGCATACAATCTCGACGTTTGGGTTTTACAGGGGAAGAAGATGTGAAATCACTGAATAAAAAATCAAAGCTCCGGGCATTCCTGATGATGAACAGCTCTCCAGTTAGCCCCGATAAGACCATCCCACTGTTCAGAGTAAGGTCTCTCAGGGTGTTGGACTTTTCTCTGAATAAGCTAGAAAACATCCCCATTCACAAACTCTTGCATTGGATCATCTCTCTTCAACGCTTATCATATCTGAACCTAAGAGGAGTTGCTTCCCTCAAGGAACTTCCACAGTTAATCGGTGAGCTCCGGAACCTTCAGCTTTTGGTTTTGAATGGATGCAACAATCTTCAAAAGCTTCCCTCGTCCATCACAAATCTGCAGAAGCTAAATGTATTGGATTTAGGGTACTGTCCTATGATGCGATATCTCCCACAGGGGCTTGGGAGGCTTTCAAATCTTCAAGAACTCTCAGGATTCACAGTACCAAGTGAAGCTGACAGGAACGGGTGTCGTTTAGGTGAGCTTCAATGGCTGTCAAAGCTTAAAGTACTGCGAGTAAATATAAACGAAGAAAGCGACATTGCAGAAGAGGAACTCACTGTCCTTTCCCACCTCAAACAACTCAAGGTTTTGTCCATCAACACGGAAGGATGCGAGAAAGAAGAGATTTTCAGGAAACTGGATGGCTTATCTCCTCCACCACATCTTGAGGAGCTGTATCTGAGGTATTACCGTGGAGTGACGACGCCAATGTGGATGAATCCCAAGTCACTTCGTGATTTGCATTATCTTTGTATCGAAAATGGAGACCTGCAATTCGTGCATCCAAGCTTCGAGGATGGTAAAACCATTACATGGAAAGTTGAGGGGCTTTGTCTCAAGTTCCTTGCTAGGCTACAAGTTGAGTGGGATTTGGTTCAGAGTGTGATGCCTAGAATAAGGTATGTGGAAGTTAGCCATTGTTACATGCTGAAATCATTCCCCTGCAACACTGAAAAACTTGGGGTTTGGAGGAAATGAGAAAGAACCAAGTTGCTAATTCAATGGAGGAGATGATCCACTTGGTCACAAGCCTCACAAGTTCTTACTGTTACATCATCAAATAATATGCAGAAATTAGCTTCATATGAAAGCTTACTTACATATTTGAAACTACCAATAATCTTCAATTAAAATCTAATGCTAGCTTCAACTTTTTTTTCCCGTCAGTTGATTAGAATTATTCTTTATAGGTATTTTCTATATGCCTTTTTGGAAAATTGTCTGGAAGAAGTATGACTTGACACTGAAATCAATCATCAGTATATTAATTGGTTATATGAACATTTATGAATCAGTTAACACATAAATTAGGATCATCTCTTCATGTAACAATATGTACTGGCCATATATGAACAGAATTAGTACCATTTGCATGTTCATTAGCACAACATGAACTTACTTTTGTTTTTATTTTTCTTACTATTCATTTCATAACAAGAATTGTGCTATGACCGAGACCAATAGCCACTGAACCGAGACCAACATGGGCAAAGCATTAAAATGGGCTCAAACTAAACCAAGGTGCTATGGCCCAACTAGAATAACCCAAAGTTTAGGACTTTGAAAAGGAACCCAAAATGAATAGCAGAGGCAATCATATAACTCAAGCAAGTAGTAACTAGCCATGATTTTTTTTTTTCAAACGAAAATTCATTTCATAGCTAAAGTAACATAACAGAAGCAAAAGGAGCCAAATCCCAAAGCATAAAAGACATAAACAGAAATAAAGTACAACCAAACCAAAATAAAGAGATCCAAGCCGGACTAAAGCCAGCTTTAGCCCTAAGTCCAGTAAACCGAACTGACGCGTTTGATCGGGCCGAGAAGCCAGCATCAACAGGGCACGCATGACGCCATGAATTATTACTTTTGATGTATCTGTTACTGTTTGGCATATCTAGCAGACATCACCATTGAAAATAACAGGTTTGAAAATCTGCAACGTTTTCTCAACCACTCTTTGCTCCATTATTCTTGTTTTAAAATGCTAAATAACTTTTTTATTTTAACAAAGTTAGTCAATGCAGGATGATGCAAGGTTGCAACTAGAGTCAAAATCATCTTGTTTGAGTAAACAAGAGTAGTTAGTAGGGAGTAGTAGCAGATAAAAGAATATATAATATAACAAGCTCAACTGTGGTTTAGTTGACTAATGATGATTATTATTATTATAACCAGTGTTTGTTTATTGGAGCTCAAATGTATACAGATTCAAACAATGTGTCTGGTTTATATAAACCAAGAATTTAAGCAGCTGGGAAAAGGTTGGGCACGTTAAAACCTGCCTCAGAATCAAACTTGAAAATATGTTTTTCTTTTTAATGGTTGTTTAATTCTCAAACATTCGCCTTGAAAACTGCAAAAAGAAAAAAGAAAAAAAAGAACAACATTATCTGTTCTTAGTGTTGAACTTGGTTGAATGTTAACTGATCCACCATTGATATCTGCAAATATATTTTTTTAAAGTTCTGAAAAGGAAAGGTATATTATCTGCTTAAGAAACAAAGTTTCAATCAGCAATCAATGAAGCAAAAACTAGAGTTTTCAAGTTGGTTTTTGAATGAATAATGTGAGTCCACAATATAAACAAATGGTCCATTCAGATTGGAGAGACCGTAAAGAGCATTTTACGGCTTTTGCATGAATAATGTGGCTTAGACCTCTGATAGCTTTAGTTTATTTATCCAGGTTGTCCAAATGTCTGTTTCATTTCCTATCTTTCCTCTCATTCAACCACACCAATCAACATCATATCAATTTTTTTTAAAGGCATGTTTTATAGTTTTTAATATATATATTTTTATCATATAGTCATTGTAATTATCTTAGTGTTAACAATGCCAGACAAAAACTTCACCAGAAAGAAAGAAAAAAAAAGTGGATAAAACTGTTGTCACTACTGAGAAACTGCATCCTTGTCTCTCCAGGATTGGATTCAATTAATAATATTTCAAAGTCTTCGCTACAACTTGGTCTAAAATATCCCATCTTATTCAACAACCAAACCATATATATATAGTTTTTCCAAAAGAATTGGGTGCTTCTGTCATCTTTCATCATCACCCCTTCAATTATATGAATCAAATGTTATCTGTTTTTGCATATTGGAACATAAGTATATATAAGAATATAATGATTATGAAACACGTATCAGCAAACAGGGAGGAGATGAAATGGTGGAGAAGGGGTTTTTGGGTGAAACACATCAATCAACTTAACACGATGGAGAGGGAAACCAAGGCAGATATCCCTCACGTGTGGGTGGGGTTTAACTGGGGGGCAGTTCAAAGTCTTACAATCTATGGGGGCCAAACCCAAACGTGCTATTGTCTGATGACGTCTCCATGAATAGCCACGTGCGTAATGACATCAAAATAGGCGCCTCCACAGCCTCCCAACATGCCCATACATGGTTTCACGTGAATTTTGGGGCAACTCTGTTACATCTTTTATTTATTTTGTCTTACTGGAATTAGGCAGGAATGGCTCTTAATTACTTAGGCAGCTAGGCTAATTGTTTGTCTGCATGATGCCCATTTACAGGGTCTTCTCTTCGGAATATATACACATAAGTATTCGTTAACAATTAATTACTTTTATATTCTTTTACAATTTATATAAAACTCTTTGAATTTAAAATTTCATCTATTGGAATTTTTGAATCAATTAAAATTTTTATTTAAAAATAAGGATAAAGTTAGAAATTTTGTTTTCTTAGAAGTGTATTAAAATGACTTATTTGAATTTTTAACATTTAAAAGGACTGCAAAAGGCATTATACCATTTAATCAAGGGCCAAGTCCCTTCTTTTCCCTAAGCTGCACCATTGAGAATATCATCTTATGGCTAATATATGAATAATATACATTCGAGTTGGTGGAGCAACAACTTTTTCTTTTTTTTCTCGAATAATCTTATTATAGGTTTTGATTATATCCATTTTTTTAACATAATATCTAGAACTATCCATAGCTCCTCTCCAACCCAAAAATAGAAGGATAACGTGCTTCAATGCACTTAAATCCACGTCCTCCTACATTGCCAACAATGCCCATACCAGTCGAACTAAGACTCAATCGACAAAAAAATTAAACACATTTAAGTTTAACATTCACAATTTAGATTTAATAACTATAAATGATCTAAAACTAAAAAACTTTACACCTCATCAGACAGACAGACAATTGGTGCTCTTACTAATTGCTTAATTTTTAACTATAGCAATCAAAACTTAAAAAATCATGGACATTTTTCCTTATCCTCAACTAAGCTGGGGTCAATTATTTATATAAGAATATATTTGATGAAAAAAATTTAATTTGTAATTCCTTATTGAAATTGTCTAATTAGAGAATAAATTTTGTAGACAAAGAATGGATTCTATTATTGTACTTTGTAGATTATATATATATACATGGATCTATCTTAGCTACAATTGTATTTTTCAAAGCAATCATTTTCACCATTTCCATGCATCCATTAAATTTTCGTAACATGCATGCATCTATTTCCGACAATAATTTGAGCAAGAAATCGACTATACAATTTGGCAGGATTATTATTTTGTTTACCAATTAATTTTTGGAATGAAAGAACTCTACCAATTAAGTTAAATTTTGTCGACTATTGATTTAAATATCATAAATTAGGAATCTACATTTTTTTTTATCACCACCTTTCAACATTTGCTTACATTTTCTAGATTTGGATTATTTTAAATTACTACTTTTTATAAAAAGTAAATACTAATTGAATATTTTTTTAGATTTATGAAAAATTAATCATTTTTAGGGTTTTAAATATAAATAATACACATCTAAATAATTATAATTATAATTAATCATTATGGAATATTTCTAGATTTAGGGTGTATCAAATCATTGAAAATGGAAACTTTCAACATTTAATTTTTTAAATTGTGTTTGATAGTGTGAAAAATATTTATTTTATTTTATTTTTCAAAATCTTATTTTTGAAATAAATTATTTCTTCAATTCATTAAAATTTAAAATATTCTAATTTTATCCAAAACTATTCAAAATAAAATAAAGAATGCCATATTATTAAAATTCTTTTGAGAGTATATCATATTAATAAGATTAAAATTATGAAATAATAATTTTTCAAAAATCAATATTTATTATTATCAAGCAAAATAATTATATTCAGTACTCAACTTTTTCTAATACATCAAACGATTTTATCTTAGATCAAATGATTATATTTAAAATTATAGTAAATTTTGGATTGAAAATCTACACATGTGAAACTTAAACTTAAGATCTCAAAATTTTCAATGACTCGATCTTGCTATTAAACAAAGACCTCATTATCATATTCTTTCGGATTTAAAATTTTTTATTCTATATTTTAATAATTCTTTTTTATCAACTCAAGTTACAAAAATATCAAACTCAAATTATTTAAAAAAATGATTTATAAAAATAAATTCGTTTTATGGCATCTAATCATAATTACAAAATAATATCCTTAGGATTGTAATCCACTATAATATGCTTATCCTATTGAAATTTTACTTTCTAATAGTGTTTAAAAGGGTCCCCCTCTCTCTCTCTCATATTATTGTTAACTTTGATTTTCTATGGGACATCCTTTTCTATTATTATCACAATATTTTATAAATTTCACTATCCATCAGTCATCTTTTAAGTCATAATAATCAACATCAACTTGAAACTTTTATTCTGGTTAATCACATCAAATTAAAACTTTGATCGGTTGCTATAGTGGTCATTGTTGGATAAATAATATTTTGTCCCTAAAAAGCAAAGCCTCTATTTTTCCTTTAACACTTGAAAGTTTCTCTCTTCCTGATCCTTTTTTCAACCTTTCAATCAGGGGGTTTTTCCTGGAATTTTTTTTATAGAAATAGATGGGATAGATAATCTTTTTAGTACTATAAATCATTAACACTAAGAAGATGATAGTAAAAAAACATTCATGCACCCTATTCACTTATTCAACGGTAAAATGCATGGTTAACATAATGATAAAAATGATAGTTTTGCAAAATAAGTCAACATTGTTGATATTAAACCAAGCAATTTAAATAGTTTCACGAGAATTTAATTGCACACGATTAATTCCCAGATACTTTTAAGTAAAAAGTGATAGTGTAAGAGGAAAAAGAATAATTTTATCTCGACAGTTTAAACTTAAAATTTTCACTATAAATGTATATATTATATCTTATAACTATACTCAATATTTAAAAACAATTTCACTACGGGAGTAATTTGAGATGACAAGGGTTTATCTTAGCTTAACTCAGTGGTTGAGGATTCGATCTTCGTCTTAGATATGGAACAGCTTTAAAACTCCTGGCCAACATTTACCCTCTTAATAGGTCTACAGATGCTGAGGATTAATTACTGGGCTCGCTCCAATAGATACCTTAAAATAAAAATTCTAACTCGATCATTGCGAAAATTATTTTGAAAATGAATCTTAAAAAAACCAAACTGATGGGCACACTTTTAAAATTTATCCAAGAAGGATATAAAACTCAAAAACAAATTCTCTACTTATTATCGACTAAATACGTTACCTATATTATATATATTCATAGCTTTGGGATGTTGTGAGCTACTGAGAATACGTCATTTTAGTTCATTTGGCATATATCTGAAAAGCATGTAGGAAGGATGAATATTATGCCAAACTAAAACATAATAAAATTTTGTTATTATTATTTTTCAAAATAACATACATTATGAGGTTTTTTAAAATGTTTTTATACAAAATATAATTTTTTTTTTATACATGAAAAGATTTGAGCTGAAACCATCATGATGTTTGATATTTTAATTTTATTAAGTAGTGTTTTATTTTTAATTCATATATGTATTCATGATTCTCTAGTACTTTACAAGGCTCAGGATTGAGGATTTCACTTCCGTATATGAGGAAATTATTGAGGGAGATCATCTCCAAATTAGCATTTCAATTCAAAGGAATCACTCAACCCTAATCTTCCAACAAAAAGGAATACATTAGAGACATCTTTTGAGGCAACCCAATTTAGATGGCTAGAATATTTTTATGAAAAATATGTTAATTAGTGTCTCAAGGTGATATTTATATTTTTAAAAATATAATTAATTTTTTATTTTAGTGTCTATATATAAAATTTAAGATAATTTAATTTTCTGAAAATTGAAAAGTTCACCCTTATATGTTAATTTCTCAAAATGTGGTCATTATATTTTACCAAACCTAATAAGTCAATTCAATTGTGGATAAATACATCAACTTTAATAGTTAATTTGCTACATATAAAGTGTTAGATCAATGATTTTTGATAATTTGTTGCATATAAATAGTTAAACTATTAATTTTCATGTCAGGAATTTAACAAAATGTTTAACAATGAAATTACCCAATTCAATTAACTTCTCATTTTTGTAAATATGATGACCAAATTCTAACAAATTAAAGTATGCACAATCATCATGTATGGGTTTCAATCTCATAATGCATAGTTCAGGGGTTGGTAGGGTCTCGCCACCCCTAAAATGAATTTTTTTTTCATTTAGGCCCCTTTATAATTGATACAATTTGAAATTAGTAATGGTAAAATTTCACTTTAACCCTCTCAAAAATGATAAAAATTTGATTTAATCATTTAAAAATTATAAAAATAAAGATTATTAAAATTGTGAAATTACATTTTTTTTTTGAGTAATTCCGATTGGACTTTATTAATAAAGGAATGAAAACATAATAATAACTTGGGTCACAGGAAATGGACCCAAGGCATAAAAAACCCGAAAAAAATGGCCTAATGATGACGGCCCAAACGAAATAAACAGAAGAGTCCGGAAAATAAAAGTAAAGTAAAACGTCACATCAACGTTAAATCCAATCGGTGTCTCTTAGCTGGCGTCCATTAGTTTCTGACTTTCCTATTTCCCATGCCAGCTATTCAATTGATAGCATTTACTAAGGATTTTGAATTCTGCTATATCTTCCTCTCCAAGTTTCAGCAAGTTTTCTTCAATCTGGGTTTCGCAGACCATTTTCCTCTCTTCTTCGCTGGTAACTCGAGAAGGATTCTTCTTCCAAGTAAATTTCCTCTCCTTTTCTTAATGTTTCTGTTGCTACTGTGTGGGCTTCACCATTATTTCGTCTATTGATAAATTGGAAATGGCTTTCTTGAAAAAACCGTCTATGTTGTTAAATGTCTCTGATAATCGCCCCCAAAACTGACTTGTCTCTTCCTGTTGTATTGTATTTCTTGATGATTGTTTTAGAGTCTCCTAATATGGTTATAGATTGAAACCCCAATGTAATCCCTAACTTTGTTGCTCGTAAACCCGTATATGCTTCCGCCATGAACGGTGACGCTATTGCGGAGTGGATGACCGATTTCGAGGCAAGCCACTCATTCCTTACTCCCTTCACCACCAAACCCGAGGCCGAAATTGCGTTTTTGCTGTCATATGCTGCATCAAAGAAAATGGTCGCTTCTGTCTCTCTTGTCTGTTGTCTCTGCCGATTATTATCATCGCAGGTATGTTTTTCCTCGCTCGATCTGTCAATTTCTGCGATATAACTCTGAATTTTCGTTGACAAATCCTTTCCTGTTATTATTTTCCCCTCATGTATGCACTTATTCCTGGAGCTCCATATGAACCATACAGCGCAGCAAAAAATTCGACATTGTACACTGTTTCCTTTGTCAAAAACCTGTAAGCTACCCCATAGATCAATAATAGTTGAGTTAATGACCCATGAAAAATTAAGAATCTGCCACATTTCTGTTGTTGTAGGGCACTGTCTGAAAACATGATTGCAATCCTCTTCTGCGCTTCAACATCGAGGACAGGAGCTGTCAAGAACCTTTCGACGCGATCTCAAGTTTTTAAAATTTGGGATGAAATTCCATGATATGCGCCAGATAGTGATTAAGATTTTTGATGGAAGTTATAAATTCCATAGTTTCCTATAGAATTTTTTTGTTTCGGTCTGTAATAATAAATCATTAGGATTCAAAGTAGCCTCCTGTAATAGTTTGTAGGCGCTTCTTACTGTAAATTTGCCAGAATGTTCTCCTCGTCAGACCTGAAAATCTTCATGATCTTCCTCCGCCAAAGGAATTTGCAAAATCTTCTGTGCTGTATGTTCTGGGAAGGTATTCTTAATTAACTCTTTTTTCCATCTACGTGTTGTTGTTTCAATTAAATCTGCTACTGATTCAATTTCTGGATTTTCGGTGTTGTTGCTGCTTCGGTTGATGGTAACGCATGGGATCCAACGGTCATTCCAAACTGAAATCCGGTCACCTTTACCAACGGGCCAACATAGCCCATCTTTCAGTAGCCCTTTTGCGGCCCAAACGCTCCTCCAGGTAAGAGAAGGTAAATTACCCAACTGTGCATGGATGAAATCTGAATTAGGAAAGTATTTTACTTTTAAAACCTGTGCTAATAATGAATCGAGATAATTAATAAGTTGCCAACCCTGTTTGGCTAACAAAGCAATATTAAATTGATCAAGCCTGCAAAATCCCAATCCCTCTTGTTCCTTTGAAATGCAAAGCTCATTCCACGTACACCAATGAATGCCCCTTTGACCATGGCCTTTCTGCCACTAAAATTTCGCAATTATACTTTCGAGATCAGAGCATAACGATTTAGGAAGTAGAAAACATGCCATTAAATACGTCGGGATAGCTTGAAGAACAGACTTTATAAAAACTTCTTTTCCCCCTTGCGATAGATGCCTTGTACTCCAATTATCTATTCTCTGTTTAAATCTATCCTTTAAGTTTTGAAACGCCTCCTTTTTCCTTCTGCCCACCATATTTGGTAATCCTAGATAGCGTTCTGGGTCGTTTGAGTTTCGTACACCTAGCATTCGAGTAACAATTCTCTTTTCTTCGCTTCTTGTATTAGAACTAAAGAAAACCGTGGACTTTTCAAAGTTTACTATCTGCCCCAAACAGGTTCTATACTCCCGTAAAGTCCTTTTTAATAGACCAGCTCCCATTTCCGTAGCCTCTCCAAATATTATGCAATCATCTGCAAATAATAAATGTGATATTTGAGGGCCTCTTCTGCTTGCTTTAACACCTTTAAAATTTTCTTCTTGCTGTGCCAATCTCATTAGGCTAGATAAGCCTTCTCCACAAATCAGAAATAGAAACGGACTCAAATGATCGCCTTGTCGTAGTCCTCTCGTTGGAGAAAAGATGCATCCAGCTTGTCTATTAAGAACCACTGAATAGGAAACAGTAGATATGCATTTCATGATCAATCTAATCCATCTAGGTTCAAAACCCGTTTTCCTCATCATTTCCTCTAGAAAAGCCCACTCAACCCTGTCATATGCTTTACTCATATCTAATTTAACTGCCATCAGCCCTTTTTTCCCCAATTTTTTCCTCTTTAGAGTATGAAGAATTTCATATGCTACTAATACATTGTCTGAAATTAATCTTCCTGGCACAAAAGCACTTTGTGCTTTGTCAATGCATTTTTCCAGAACTCCTCTGAATCGATTCGCTATAGCCTTAGCCATTATTTTATATATAACATTACATAGGCTTATTGGGCGAAAATGAGAAAGATTGGTTGGACTAGTTTTCTTAGGAATAAGGACTATATGTATGGTATTAATTTGACTAACCTCCATATCACCATTGAGCTGTTAGAGACAATAAGTTGATACCTCATCCCCCACGATATGCCAAAATTTCTGAAAGAAAATTGCCGGAAAACCATCTTCACCTGGAGCTTTTGTAGCTCCCATGCTCGCCAATGCGTCCCAAATCTTCTCCTTTATGTATGGCTTCGTGAGACATCTATTATCCTCTTCAGAAATACACTGTTCAACACCTGTTAGGAGATGTTCATAATAGCCTTTTTTTCCAGCCTTGAATAAATCTTGGAAATATGCTCTAGCAATTTCTGCCATTTCTTAAAAATCCCCTGTTTTCTCTGCCATCTGTGTTCTGTAGCTTTTGGATGATATTTTTCCGTCATTTTTTTGTTGCAATACTATGAAAAAAGGTTGTGTTTCTGTCCCCAAGCTTTAGCCAGTTTACTCTTGCCCTTTGCTCCCAGTAGCTCTCGTCTTTATCAATCTCAAAGTTTAGTTGCACCTTTATATCAATCAGCTCTGCTAAATTATCGTCGGCCCTTTCTGTTTCCAGTAATTTAGACAACTTTGAAGTCAAGATTTCCTTTTTTCGTCTTTTGGATACCCCAATCCTTGTAGCCCATCTTCTCAATCCCGTTTTAAGATACTCTAGTTTTTGTACTAAATCACCTGAAGCTGAATCCCATATCCGCTTAATTTTCGCTTCAAAGGTTTCTTCTAAGACCCACCATGCTTCAAATTTAAAAGTTTCCCGTTTGCTCATGTATTCTTCTTTAATTGTAGTTATTAAAAGCGGACAGTGATCAGACGTCGAGTGCACCAAGTGTTTAATATTAGCATCCGGAAACATAGACATCCAGTTCACATTAGCCACTCCTCTATCTAGGCGTTCTCGAATATTTGTTTCTGGCAAATTTCCCCTCTCCCAAGTAAACCAGTTTCCTGAATAGCCTACATCAATCAATTGACAGTCCTCTAGCGCATTACGAAAATCTTCCATTCTTCTTTGTGAAATTACATTTTTACTATAATAAAAAATATACAATTTAATTCCGTCCCAGAAATTTTTTTAGCTTCATCCTTGGCGTACTCAGATATATATTTGTAATTATATTATATTATATTTATAGGGATAAACCAGTAATTTCTTTAATACATAAAATTGAAATAAGATATATCATTCAATTTTTGCAACGAAAAAAAGATGGTGATTATTTTGAATTGAGAAATATTTATAAAACTGAGGATGTAGTTCAAAACTAAAAATAAAAGCATTTTCCATAAGAGATAAGACCAACAAAATCTAAGATATCTAATTTCACTTGTGTCTTACAACCTTCCCAAAGTCTTCACGTCAAACGGCAAAGATGGCGTCAGATTTTTTAAATATATTTTCCAGGTGGGCCCAAGTGAAAGAAGAACAAACCCACGTGGATGCTTGTGCAGTTATTGATCTCAAAAGCACCATGTGGGCCCACATTGCACCATGTATGGAGTCAACGGTTATTGCTTGCCACGTGGCAGGATATTGTGAGACGGTCCCCTACATCAAATATTATTTTTTAACTAGATTTTAAATCATTTATTTACTTTAAAATTGTAAAATTTCCCGGATTCTACGCTTCTAGGGAACCGTGACCAGCATGGATTTTGGGTCCCACTTTGCTAAATGGGCCGTAGATATACGAGTACACGTGGCGTTGTTTCCTTACTTTTTTCTTCAACTCCTACTCGCCGATTTATTGTCTAATCGTGCTAGACTTTTGGTTTTAATTACTTTTAGAAAAAGAAGATAAAAATAATTACATTCACTGTTAATTACTAAACTCATCAGTTTTTCTTTTTTAAAATTCTTTTTAGGGATTTTTAAAATTATTCATCAATATAACGATTTAAATCATACATAACTCATTGAAAATTATCAAACTTGTATTAAAAATAAAGAGTTTATAAGTATAAATGTTATATAAGTTTAATAATTATTAAATAGAATTAAACTAATAAAAAAATTAGAAAAATCAAAATATAACTAAATAAATTATACACGCAACAATTACATATGATGAGATTATATCCATATTTTGACAATTATATATAGTGAAAAATTCAAACTTATATTATAATGGCAATGCTACTTTAATCTCAATTTATTCAGAGTAGAAATATAACATATTTAGAAAAAAAAAGTGTGAATAATCACATTCATGGTCATGAATTGATGGAGCAAAATATAAAAGATGCGTTGGAGTATGTGACTATGAAAAAGAGATTTGTCTTTCATCTTTAACTTTTACTCTATTTAAGGGGTTGATTTTAAGCTTTCCTAATGGGGTAAGTAGAGCCACACCGTGAACAACAGACATATAAAAATATATTCCATGCTTAACTCATTTCATTAATAAATGATCACTTCAATAATTTAATCAAAGTACCGTTTGATTTCTTTCCCCTCTACATAAAATCATTGGTGAAGTTGCTTTCAAATGTCTTATTTTATGCCATGGGAGTGGATTGTTAGCCCCTACCTACAAAGAGGGGGATTGGTGTGCAACATTATGTTGGCAAAGTGGCCCTATTTGACAAATAGGGTTCGTTGAGATTAGATAAGGGAGGGAAAGCATGGTTAAAGTGACAAATGAAGGCTTTTACTAGTGGAATTATGTAAGCAACAACCCTTGCATTATAGAGAAACAAAGATGCTATGATCTTTATACCACTTCTTCTTTACCTCATTTGTTCCCATATTGAATTAAGGAAATTTCACCACCTACTTTAACTTTTGCCATAAAACTAAAGTGTTCAATTATTTTTTCCACAACTCCATATTCCAGAAACCCCAAATCATCTCTGGTACTTTTCTATGATTTTTTAGAGTTTTCTTTTCACATCGCATCATGAGAATTCCTTTTCAAGTTGGATCTCGAGTTTTTTCCACCAACAGAATAGCATTGTGTTTGAAAAATTATCTAATAATTAAATTTGGATGTAATTGTTCATAATTACTTATATGGGGCATGCTTGGTTAACAATAGACTTAGTAAATCCCATTGAATTGAGTGCACTTGAAGCACTCCAATTACACAATTTCATTCCTAAGGGAATGTGAAATTGAGTAATTACATGAATAAATTACAAATAATCATATACTCAAATCCATTTATTCTATTACTTTTTAAACACGCTTGTTCATGATTTAAGTCTAATAATTTTTTAATATAATAATAGTATTATAATTTTAGGATATATATTTTATTTTTAAAAAATATAATTATATGTTATTTTACTAACCTCATTTAAATAATCTGAAAATTTTATTGACGAGAAATGATTTTCTAATACAATTTGACTTACTAAATATTTAACTAAATTATATATTATTTATTTTACATGATTTATACTAATTTTAACAAGATTATACAGCATTAATTTTTAATTATTTATATTTAGCCAAAGACTAACTGACGATTACAAGGGATTCATGTTTCATGTTAGAGAAGGAATAGCTTAACAAATATGGGGTGCTAGGGTAATTAGATACAATTACATAGGGTGCTTATTTTTCTTGTTAATTTTTTTAGTAATCATACTGTCAAATATTTTTTGGGCTACCATATTACATATGAAAATCATTATTTATTTAAAGATTTTTCTTTTCAAATATTATTAATAATTTTTTGTGATAATTATTATTCTTTTTAGAAATTAAATTTACATAGCTGTGCAATTACAATTTATATTACCAAACATAACATACGAAATTACAATGTAATTGTGCTCTGTCAGCCAAACATGTCTAGAGAATTAAAATTTCTTATCATTACAAAAAGGTATGATTACAACCTTAATAAGTACACTTTCATCCAATTATTCTATTGTGCCCAAACATATTGTAGGCAATTTCCTTTACGGTCTAGATCTTTCGAGTCTTTCTTTGTGTCCTTAGGTTTTGCTTTTTATTTCTTCGTGGAAGTTGTATTGATAGTGGTTGTTAATCAAGGGGATAAATGTTGGAAAAATTGGATTAGAAAGCAATTTTTTTTAGGAACAACAAAAGTTTAAAATTTTTATAAAAATTGAACCTTGTGATACTTATAGTAACAAACTCCAAAATTATATGTGGCGCCCAAAACCCGACCGGGACGGTCCGACCCAAATTTTGAAGGTCACATTAGCCACCAAAGTGACTCTCTGTTTAAACCACCACAAAGCACACCAACCGACCAATCACACTACGTATCATTTAGAGAATATTTAAAATCCTAAAATCATGCTTCCGTTACGCTACTCTGATCATCGAATCAACAACAAGACTTGTAGAGGCCCAATTTAGCCCGGGCCCAAACAGAAACTAAATAAAAAAATAAAAATACAAAATACAAAACCAAACTAATCAACCCAAGCCCAAACCAATAACCCAGCCCAAAAAACCTAAAACTTTTCAAAAAGCCAGAAACCCTAGGGTTTATGGCGCCACTCCTCCCTTCACAGGCATGCCACCCAAGGCCCCTCGTCCCGAGGTCTGCCCTTTCTGCCTCCATTTCACCAAAATGGCAAGGGCCTGCTTCTCCTGTCGTTGTTGACCACGCACCACCACCTACAAAGAGAAAGAAACAAGAACAACATAAACAACAGAAATAGAAGCAGAAACAGCAAGAAAATTCAAAAAATATATATAATAAATAGTGTGTAATGGCTATAAAAGCCATAGAAGCAGATTGTATTCGGACCGGATTTTTAAGAGAGAAATAAAAAATAAAAAAAAAAGATTGCAATAGTTCAAATAGAAGATAGTTCTCCATTGTTGTTATTATCATTTTTTTTTCCTTTTCGCATACATATATACAAAAATAAAAAAGGGGAGTTTTTTTTTTCACCTTTGTCGCTGTTGTCGGTGTGTCTTTTGGACTGAAAGGTCGCCGTACCTTTGAGGGTTCGCCTAAGGCTGCGCCGGAGAAAGCAGGGAAAAAAGGGCCTCTTTTTTGTGATCTCCGGCCACCGGAGGAGGCGATCTCCGTTGCCGATGACCGGTGGCCACGGCAGAGACTTGCCGGTGCCTGGGTCGGATGTGGGAAAAACCGAGAGAAAAAGGGAGAGCTCTTGAATTTTTTTTTTAAAAACCCAAACAAAATGATTTTTTTAAAGAATTTTTGGCTTATATAGGCGGGGCTAAACGATGTTGTTTTGGTCGGTGTTCGTAAGTCCCAAATGGCATCATTTTGACGCTCGACCCGAGTACCTCAGGGTCCGCGTGTTTTTGTGACTAGGGTATATAATTGCTACTTTAGTCCTTTCGCTTTTTAGGCAATTTTTAATTCAGTCCTGTTCTTTTTTTTTATTTTTACCACTTTATTTTATTTTATTTTCATTTTGGTCCATGGGCCATTTTTGGGAAATAGACACCCGAAACAGCGTCGTTTTGAAGTCAACCCGATGACCCGACCCGAACCGCACAGGATCTGCGTGTTTTTGATGTGGAGGTTTATTTATTTCCCTAGTCCTTCAGCTTTTTAAATGTTTTCAATCTGGTCCTCTTTTCGGCCTTTTTTCTTATTTTAAATTTGTCCACTTAATTTTATCTTTTTTTCATTTCAGTCCTCTGGTCAATTGGTCTCCTGGAAACGGTGCGCATAATAGGACAGGGAATATTTTCCCATTTGGCCCTTGTTGTTTTTCGCAAGTTGCATTTTAGTCCTTATATTTTTTATTTTTTTATTATTTTATATAGTTCATTCTTTTTATTTTCAACTTAATCATTCTTTTATTTAATTTCACATCTTTAATTACCTTTTTTACTTTTTATTCTTTGCATTTAAAATTTATATTGCTTATACCTTTTTGTCTTCTTTATTTTTTTATTTATCCATTTATACATTTTTAGATGGCAATTATAATTCTCATTTATTTATTTATTTATTTTGATATTATGATAAGTGATGTGACTATTGTTATTAATTCCATGAACTAATATTCTTATTATTGCTAAATTACATTATTATTATAGTATTTATCTATTTATTTGTTATTTATCATTCTAATGTAGATGTTCTACCCACATGGCCATCTTATATTATTTCGCTATCACTATATCATGCATTATGTTTAAATATATTTTTCCGTTTTCGTACGATGCTCAAACATGTTAAATGCACATCGCTTTGAATGTTACATACGTTTTACTCGATGCATAAAAAAGGGAAAATTTTAAAACCAAGGCAATGTTCCTTATTTGGAGATTCGAGAAGTCGTGCCCAAACTTACGGGGTTCAAAATTTTCTTTGAACCTAGATAACCGAACATCCTTTTTAAAACTAAAAACACATGAGATTTAATAGTAATTAAATAACGAGCAATCTTATTTTTGAGGATTCGAGATGTCGTGTCCTAACTTACGGGATATGACCTTTTCGTTTTGGTTACCTCTGTAACACCCCAAACCCGGCCTAGACGTTATGGCCGTATATGGCAGTGTCACACGATAGTGTTTTTGAAACCTCGTTGTTACGATGAAAACATTCCATGTTATTATCTTCAGTAAACCTTTGTTAGAACTTAGGAAGTCGTCTTTATTCATTTAAAACATTTATTTTGAAACATCCATCGTTGTGGAAGCTTTAATAAAACAGTCTAGGTGATCATGCGTTTAGAAATTACTTTAACTTATTGAAAATCGAATTTCCTACGACCAGCAGGTATAAATCCATAAAGTAAAATAAATAAATAAAAACCCAAATTTAAAACCAAAGTCCCAGAGGGTCCTTAAATTACAACCCAAATAATCAATAATAATTAAATCATAAATCGTAAATTGAAAACCATGAAGTCCAAAAATTATTGTGGTCACCGCTGAGTCCTCCGTCGCACCGATCCGTCTAAGTCTGGGGATTACCTATGCACATTAAACAAAAAGGTGAGTTTACGTAAACTCGCGTGTGTAATCCCGCAGAAACAAACAAACAATCGGTATTCACGATTACGCTTGAATGCCTTGGGCCTAAGCCCTTTTGATGATCGATGATGATTTGGGCCTTAGCCCATCTCAAGATGTCAAAATGTAGTAGGGCCTTAGTCCATCATAGTATCGATGAGCGATATGAATAGCTATGCAAGAGCAAAATCCTACCCAACCAGCCTCTACACACCATCTCCGTCCAACCCTACACTCCATGTGGGGATATAATCAACCCACCCATCCCTACACTCCAAGTAGTACCAAATGCGGCACAATCTGATGAGTTTGCAAATGAGTCACAAGAAATTAGGCTTAAAGCCTTTCAAGACACTTCCTCCGAATAACAACATCCAACCCAATGCAATGCAACACACAATGGATGACATGCTATTATGCAATTTCAAGACATATATTCGATTCGAGATATTAACATGCCCAAGATGAGATATCATTCAACAATTTCACAAATTTAGGGGTCTAAGTAGCGCTTACCGACCCTACAGTAGGTTCACAGTCAACTTGGGTGACCCGTGCAACCTTAAAAACATTTCGATAAAAATGGGCCCACATGCCCATGTGATCTGTCCGTGTGGGCCCAAACGCCCGTGTGGCCCACTCGGCCCAAATTGGCCTTGGCCGTGTGATCCATTTTTAAAGTAACCCATGCTAGCTCAATACTCATATATGTTTTCACTATTTACTTATATGTTTGTAATAGCCCATTTATGCCCGGGCTTGTAACAAACCAAAACAAAAACAAGTAAAGTCTAGATTTTTAAACAGTCCATTTACAACCTTAAGGCCCAAATCCGAAAATTAACAGCAACCCAATTACAAACCAACAAACCCAAATACTGACCCACTACCCAAACAGATACCACCAGACCCAAACTAAACCAACCCCTAAATGGACTGACCCAAACGCACACATGGCCCAGTGGTGGCCCAAAAGCTTATGGACGCAGAAACCCTAGGTTTCCATTGCGCGCATAAGCGCCCCAACAACACAGACTTGTCCTCGCGCGCCGCAATCACAAGCAAATGGTGCTCCACCCGAGATCTTCTCGATCCACCGCAAAAGGAAAGAAAATCGACAAAGAAACATGGCAACATTTTTATTTCCTTTTATTTTGTTTATTTCAAGGCTATAAAAGCCTTACAAAGATCTCATAATGCAGACACCTGCGAATATACGCAGACAAAAAATATACTGAAATAAAAAAATACAGAAAGCTTTTAACAGCAGAGGTGATTTCTCATTTTATTTTCATTCTGTTTATTTTCTTTTTTTTTCGATCTATATTTTTTATGTAAATACATGTTTTTAAAAAAAATAAAAGGAAAAAGGATTTACCTTTCGAAGACGCTGAAAAGCTGAGATTTTGGCCTCCGGCCACCGTCCGTGGTAGCGCGTGAGGCGTGTGGGGCGGTGGCTCGAATGTCCGGCGATGGAGCCCAGACGAGAGCATTGAGAGGGTTTTCAGATTTTTTTTAAAAACAGGGCGCAAATGATTTTTTGGGTCTGAAACTAACTTATATAGGAGCTTAAAAACGACGCCTTTTTTGCTTAAACTGATAAGCACAAAACGACGTCGTTCGGGCTTTAGGATCCGCGCGTTGACCCGAATACCCGGGGAGGATCCGCGCATTTTTTATAAAAGGGCAATTTGCTGTTTTAGCCCCTCTGCAATTTTATTAGTCTCAATTCAGCCAAATTGGAATTTTTATTATTTATTAAATTAGCCCTAAAGTTTGTTTTTGTTCCAATTTAGTCCTTCAGACTGCTTTAAGGGCTAAAGATCAGAACGACGTCGTTTTGGAAAGAAGGCATAATTGCCTAATGAGTCCCTACAGTGCGACGCGCGTTTTAATTTAGTCCATTTGTATTTATTTTATTGCTATTTAATCCTTATTCATTTTAAAACCTTTTTATTTTATTTTTTAAAAAAAATTATTCTAATACTATATTTAATTATTTTATTATATTAAAATATTATATTATTCTTATTATTTGTATAAAATTCGTATATATATTTATTTTTTATATATGTATTATTTTTTAAAATTATTATTATTTATCGTTTTATTTGTTTAATATTATTTTATTATATATTATTTGTAATTTGTACATTAGTTATTATATTATATTTTTAAAACCTTATACATTATATAGTACTATATTAATATCATATAAAATCTTATTTTTGTATAAAATTTATTTATATTGTATAACATGTTCTACTTATATTATTTATATTATAAATATCTTTATTTAAAATTATTATATATTATTTATTATGTGTTATCTTTTATATGTATTAAACTATATATTTATTATAATTTTTTTTATACTTTAAATTTTTTATATATTGTTATATATATTAATTGTTTTACAAAATTATCATTTTTTTCTTTACATTTTTATTTTGTTTTGTTATAATAATTATTTAGTGTTTAAATATATCTTCCCCTTTTTCATTTAATTTTGTTATTTCATGAAAAATCTTCATCATTGTTATTTATTTTATCCCATGTTTATTTATTTATATCCTTTTAATCATTATTATTGCTTAACATAGTTCTTTATATATTTATGTTATATTATTCTTTTATTACTTATTATTAGTATGATTTGTAAGTTATGAAGAATTGCTATTAAAAATGTATGTTGTAATATCTTACTCAAACCATTGTTTTATAAAAACATTTTTTTGATGCATTTTATTCAAATAGTTTTAAAAAAATAATACGGTGATATATGATATTTGGGGACTTTGAGAAGAATTGTGCCCTAACTTACTGGGTTTCGATTTTTCTCGTGGAACTTAAGGTATCAAATATCCCTTCTCTTTTAAAATCGAAACTTACAAATTTCAAATCAAAAACTTATTCTTGGGAATTCAAAACGTTGTACCCTAATTTACTGGATATGATGTTTTGTGTCTCGAGGTAAGAATTTTCTAAAATAAAGGCGTGCCTAATTTTGAAGTCATGAGATATTATATCCTAACTTACTGGGTATAGTATTTTATTTCTTTAAGATAGGTAAGTCTTAGCTTTCTTTCAAATAAAAGGATCATATTTTTAATTTTTTTTTAAATTTTCAACACTAGGACATGATTTTATCGATTAGGTACCAATTTTTGGGCGTTATGTGGGTGCTAACCCTTCCTCATACGTAACCGACTCTCGAACCCGTTTTCTTGTACTTCATGGACCAAAATCAATGTTTTGAAATAAAATACAAGGTGATCCAATCATACCTAAGTAAAAAGGATTGGTGGCGACTCCATTTCCATTTTTAATAGTCGATCCCCATTTTCTCAAACCTTTTTTAAAAAAATGGTTTCGACAGCTTGGCGACTCCACTGGGGACATAATAAGAGAGTCGAGCTGAAAAATTGATTATTTCTTGTCCTTTTGTTTAAATTTAAAAAAATCTGATTTGAAAAACCATGATCCTTTTATCGCATGTGGTTCTATTTTATAAAATATCTCTGCATTGCACTGCATGACCGTTGTGGTCACACCTTTTAAGTGGGAGTGAGAAACTATGCCTTCGTGAGGTTTTCACCTCCGCATAGGCTAGTGGACTGCTTCCGGGATACATCCGTACCTATGTCTTCGTGAGGTTTTCACCTCCGCATAGCCATAGGGAAATGTATTCCCCTGAACTAAACTCGGTTCATATGAGCCTATAATGGGTGAGGATCGAGGAATCTTCTGGTTCGGGTACCGCAACTTTAGAGCTAAACCACATATAGAAAACCTAAGTGCTTACCCTAGGTAGATCTATACCAAAACCTTAGCAATCACCCAGATATGCGTTTGATTATTTACTTTATATTTTACTTCATGTTACTAATTGATTGTGTTTTATTTTGTTGCATGTCATTTCATATTTTAAAGAGGTATCAATTCACGGTCAGTTTCTAAATTAGAAAGCTGGTTATGGAGAACGAATTCCTTGATAAAGTGGAGGACAATGAAACCGTCCGCAGGTGGTCAGAGCAAACACAGTTAGGAAAAGGAGATAGCTTAGCCGAAGGGTACAAATCAGAGCTATGGGACTACATTCGCATCAGTGTGACGCAGAACAATCTTCATGAATTAAGGGAGATATGGAATCAGTGGAGTAACGAGACCAAGCATCTGTTTTACCGCAGCTATGGGGATTTTCCGTACCTGTTGGACATTAAGGTAGATGAACATCTGTTTCGAGCCATCTCCCAATATTGGAACTCTGCGTATAGTTGCTTTACTTTCGGAAGAGTTGATTTGGTACCTACGGTAGAAGAGTATACAGCTCTATTGCGATGTCCTAAGATTCAAGTTGACAAAGCTTACTCGAGGGCTCCTAATGTTCCAACCTTTGTGAGGAAACTAATGAATATTACGGGATGAGTGAACAGTGGGTTACAGCCAGAATCAAACAAAAAGGTGAGTATAAGTGCATCTCGTGGAAAGCTTTGAAAGATTTGATTTTAGAGCATCCTGATATGAAAAAGAAAGTCGATGTATTTGCTTTGAGTATATATGGATTAGTAATCTTCCCTAGGGCATTGGGATACGTAGATGAAGCTGTCTCAGATCTTTTTAATCGACTTGATAAGTAAGTCACACCTGTTCTTGCAATCTTGGCGGAAACATTTCGGTCATTGAGTGCATGTAGGAGATCTAGGGAAGCCAGATTCATAGGATTTGCACAGTTATTGTTGGCTTGGTTCCATAGTCACTTTTGGAGAGTTGATAGTTGTTTTATGCGATGTCAAAGTCTTAAAATTTATAATGAGAATGATCGAACCTGGAAACTAACTATGACAACAATTTGAGGCAAGCGCACCTATCGAACAATAGTATAGTTAAGGCAAGACCGGAATGTCGAACCCAAAGGAACTAAAAGTACAAATACTAACTTTCTTTTTATTATCTAGCCTAAATTAAAGGGAATTTGTTGTTTAAATCTAAATTAATTAACTACTAAATTAAAGACTCTAAGAAAAAGAAGAATGAAATTGGGGAAATACTTTTAGGAAAAACCAATTGATAAGGACAATACCCAAGGAAGAATCCATCTAGACTTTACTTGTTATCTAACTCTGAACCAGACGATTTATTCACTTGACTTGATCCGTAAGATTCCCTAATGCATATTAAACCCTCTCTCGAAGTGAATAACGTCTAACCCTAGGTTGATTAATTGAAATCTCTTTCTAATTAAAACTCCTAGAATTGTATTAACTCGATCTATAGAATCCCATATTAGGTTTCACCCTAATCCGGCAAAATCTCGTCACCCTATCTCTAGGCATGCAATCAACTCTGCTTAACTATGCTAGATCTATTTTTAGGTAGGGACTTTTGCTCCTCCACCTAAGCACATCAAACTTGAATTAATATCTGCGGAAATATCAACACAAGAATTAAGAACACATAATTAAGAACAAGTCAAATATTTATCATATAGTTCTGCAAACGATAACAAGATTCATCTAAGTTTCATCCCCCTCAGGTATCTGAGGGTTTAGTTCATAATGATAAAAGAAAACATCTCAGAAGAAAAGATAAAACAAAACATAAGAAATCCTTAAAACTCCCTGAAGGAATTGAAGAGAAGATCCTCCGTCTTGAGTATGATTCTGGCTTCTTGAGATGAATCAACTGGCTATCTTCGAGTGAATCCCCACAAATCGCCTTTTTGGCCTAGCAAGACGCCCACGACAAAAGCCTTGGGCTCCTTCGACAAAAGCCCCGCGAGAGGCCTGCCGAACTCCCCTTTCAGTCATACTTAGGGTGTTTATATAGGCTTGAATGTGTTACTTCGCCTCTAAGCATCCTAATCGGTGAGATTTCTCTTTGTCACGGCAGGGACACGGCCATGGCACACGCCCATGTGAATCGTGGCCAGGCCGTGTTCAAGGCTGCTGAAGGAGCACGGCCGTGTGGTCTTAGGCCCAGGCCGTGTCGATTTCATGTTATGGCCCATTTGGTCCATTTTAAGCCCGTTTCTTGTTCTTTTCATCCTCCGGTGCTTTCCTGAGTATAAAACATGAAAACAAAGGATTAAGAGCACCAAATTACATAAAATAAAGGATAATTCATCCAAAAGCATGCTAAATGTGAGCTTAAAATATGTTACTATTTTAGTTTATCAAGAGTGGACAAGGTTTCTTATCGGGTCTTCTCAGAAAATTACTCTCCATTAAAAGAGATAGTGGCCACCCCAAGGAGAGACGACATAGCCGAAGAAAATTGGATAGCGCTTCTACAAAATCTTCGAGAAGAAGATGTTGAATGGAGAGCTCCCTGGATGGTTCCTAATGAAGTTCTGTATCGGTGTGGGAGTTTTGATTGGGCCCCTCTACTTGGAATTTGGGGAGCCATTGGATATGCGCCTTTGCTCGTATTAAGGCAATTCAGAACAAGGCAGTTTGTACCGGCTACACATGGATTAGCTCAAAGTGAGTTTTCGTATAAAAGGGATAGCTACAAGAAAAGGGTTAAGGAGATTTCAAGTGCTTGGAACCAAACTCATCGCATGAAGAGAGTGGATGTAAGTCCAACGACGACCTCAGAGTATAGTGGATGGTGGAGTAGGAGAGTCAATGACAATATCCCTGTGCCAGAAAATGCTCGATTGATCGAAGATTTTTTACGTGTGGTCCCATCGGAATTGGAGATGATAAAACAAGATTTTGAAAGGAGGAATTCAGAGCTCGGAAAGAGGATAGAGAAGTTGGAAGAAGAGAAGATGTACTTGAGGCTAGATGTGGATGTTCAGAAATCAGAAGTCGAGAAAGTAAGAAAAGAAAGGAGAAAGATAGAGGAAGATCGAGACAGTTTGAAGATAGAATATAAGAAGATACGGCTGACGATGAAGAACGCTGAATTGGGTAAGACTTCGGAACAATGGCAACAAGAGGTCCAGGAGGAAAATGCCAAAGCTGACTATTGGAAGAGGAAATTTCAAGAAATGCAAGCGCAAAATGAGGCCCTAGAGAAGAGTTTGTCAGAAAGTCAAAGTGAAAAGAAAGAATTAAAAGCTAGAGTAGCTGAACTTGGATGATCCCTTCATCACCATCGAAGCCCGCGATCAAGCTAAAGATAAGTTTGAACAAGATTGAGGAAATGAAGAGTAAGATTGAAGAGTTAGAATCAGCATTGCAAAGTTGTGAACTTCGGATCGAGCTTCTTGAAACAAGAGAAGGGCGTCGGAAGGAGGAGCTTCACCATTCTCATGATCAAGTTAGAAGTCAGGATTATCTCATGGGTGAAGCAATAGTCCAGATTCGAGAGGTAGCTAATCACCTACAGACTTTGGCAGCATAGGCGGATACATTGAGCGTGAAGTATGAGCTACAATCAGATCGTGGCCAAGAGTTAGTTTTGTTGTTTAGGAAAATCAAAACTTTGGGCCTTAGGGCGAAAGCATATTTGTAATCCGTTTTGTGTAAAGGATATTGTTTTCTAATAAATTTTTCTAAAATGAAGTTGAATCAGAATCGATGCCTCTTTGCATTCATGCATTCGCATTACATCATATCATATGCATTTAAGTCCATAGAGAGAGTCTAATTAGTTGAAATTATAACAGACAGAGAGAGAGAGAGAGAGAGAGAGAGAGAGAGAGAGAGAGAAGGAAAATCTAGAAGCTGAACACCCTTATGGTATACGTGCCAAATCAAAGAAAATGGATCAAAGACTTGAACAATTTCAGAGGGATATGCAAGATCAGATGCAAAAGCAATTGGCAAAGCTCTAATAAGAAATGAGGGACCAAATGTTGGAAGCTCAGAGGAACATGATGGCTCAAATGGCCCAGATGATGAGTGGGGCAATGGACAAAGGAAAAGGTCCCCTAGTTAATGCTGAAGACAACGAGGACTTTCCTAGGGGTTTCACCCCACCACATGTACACCTGAGGAGTATCCCCAAAGGCCACCTGTCACGGTTAGGCCTCAACAGGGGCACGCTGATAATAGACCGCCCATGAACTTCCAAGCTGGCACAAGATTCAACCCAGGAGATAACCCTACTAATCCCGTTATCCCTGATTTAGATATAGAAGAGAGGGAAGGGACAATAATTGAATCCTCGAGGCAGTTAGAGGATCACTATAGATGGTTGGAGGAAAAGTTTAGGGCTTTGGAAAATGCCGACCATCACCATGGTATTGACGCAAAGGACTTGAGTTTGGTCCTAGATCTGATACTTCCTCATAAATTCAAGATGCCAGAATTCAAGAAGTACAATGGGACTAGTTGCCCTGAAGCCCACATCACTATGTTCTGTAGACGGATGACTGGTTACGAGAACAATGATCAACTTTTGATTCATTGTTTCCAAGACAGTTTGGTGGGGGCAGCGTCTAGGTGGTACAATCAACTCAGCCACGCTAACATTAGCTCTTGGAGAGACTTAGCTCAAGCCTTCATGAAGCAGTATAATCATGTTACAGACATGACGCCTGATAGAATCATATTGCAAAACATGGAAAAGAAATCGAATGAAAGCTTCAGGCAATTCGCACAAAGATGGGGGGAAGTTGCCATGCAAGTTCAACCATCTCTCTTAGAGAAGGAAACCACCATGCTGTTTATCAACACTTTAAAGGCACCTTTTATCACCCGTATGATAGGAAGCACCACTAAAAGCTTCGCGGATATAGTGATGGCAGGGGAAATGATAGAAAATGCCATAAGGGTTGGTAAGATTGAAGCGGGAGAAATCACTAGAAGGTCTGCTCCTAGGAAAAAGGATAGTGAGGTAAATAATACGAGTACATACAACAAAGGGTACTCAAAGGCAGTTACTGTTAGCCAGCCGAAAGTAGTTACTACCGGACAACAAGGGTCGACAAGACAAGAACCGGGCCCCAGACAAAATTCTGAAAAGCTCCAATTTACGCCAATCCCAATGACGTATAAGGAGCTATATCAAAGTTTATTCGATGCACGCGTAGTGTTCCCATATTATCTACAGCCGTTACAACCCCCATATCCTAAATGGTATGACTCAAAAGCCCAATGTGATTACCATGCAGGAATAGCGGGGCATTCGATAGAAAATTGCGCTGCCTTCAAAAAGGTAGTTGAGAGGCTTATCAAGATGGGGATTGTCAAGTTTGATGATACACCCAGTGCGGAAAACCCATTACCCAATCATGGAGATAAGGGGATAAATGATTGGGGAAAATCTCGTAAGAAGGACCAATGAGGATATCTCAGAGGTGAAAATTCCGTTGAGAATGGTGTGGAAAGAAATGGTAAGAAGAGGAATGATATTATCCGATTCTTTGAAAGGATGTGAAGGACTAATGAACTACTGTGAGTTCCACAAAGCTGAAGAGCATGAGATCCAGGAATGTGCGGAGTTCAAAATATTGGTACAGAACCTTATGGATAATAAGGAACTGGAGTTTTACGAAGAAGGCTCAGAGGAAAGAAACGTATGTGCAACTGAAGAAGAATTGACAAAGCAAAAGGTCAATTATCCGAGGATCATAATTTCCCGACCGAGAAATACAGAAGGTGGAGCACAATTTACGCCTAAAGTTGTAATCCAGAAACCTGTTTCCTTTCCTTACAAGGATAACAAGATGGTACCATGGAATTACGACTGTAATGTGACGACACCGGGAGTGGAAAACTCAGCTAGCACTTTCAAGGGGGTCCAAAGTGAGGGATTTTTCACACGAAGTGAAAGATGTTACGACTCGATAAACGTCAGAACAGAACCTAGTGAAATCAAAGACTGTGGCAGTTGAACTAGAGAAAGGACCTGGCGCCCTTATCAACGAACTTGTAAAGGAGGAAGAGGCTAAAGAATTTTTAAAATTCTTAAAGCATAGTGAATATAGCGTGGTAGAGCAGTTGCGCAAGCAACCGGCTTGCATATCAGTGCTAGCCTTACTCTTAAGTTCAGAAGTACATCGTGAGGCATTGATGAAAGTGCTGAATGAGACTTACGTGACTAAAGATATATCTGTCAATAAACTTGACCGATTGGTTAGTAACATAAGTGCTGATAACTTTATTTCCTTCAGTGACGATGAAATTCTACCTGGAGGTATGGGATCGACCAAGGCCCTACACATAACTACTCGTTGTAAGGGATATACTCTACCAAGCGTGCTAATCGACAATGGATCAGCCTTGAATGTCTTACCGTTGTCGACACTGAAGAGGTTGCCGATAGACAGTTCTCACATGAAGACATGCCAGAACATAGTGAGAGCGTTTGATGGCACCAAGAGAAGAGTGATGGGAAGAATTGATATACCGTTGTAGATTGGGCCAAACACATATGAAGTGGATTTTCTGGTGATGGATATCAAGCCCTCGTATAATTGCTTGCTGGGAAGGCCCTGGATTCATTCGGCAGGGGCAGTGCCCTCATCTTTTCATCAAAAACCGAAACTGGTGACGGATGGTCGACTGGTCAATATAAATGCGGAGGAAGACATCATAGCGACTGTTACCAATGACGCGCCATATGTAGAAACAAATGAGGAGGCCATTGAGTGTTCTTTCCGATCTTTAGAGTTCGTCAACACAACATTTATCTTGGAGGGGAATGAGGTTCCAGTACCTAAGATATCCAAGACCAGAAAGATGGGTTTACAAATGATGGTGGGGAAGGGAGCCTTACCAGGAAAAGGACTGGGTAGACATCTCCAAGGGGAAGTTCAAGTGCCGATGCTGAAAGAGAAGAGAGACCGTTTTGGCTTGGGTTTCAGGCCAGATGCTAGACAGAGGAGAAAAGAAATAGAGAAAAAGCAAGAAGGAAGAAGAGCACGCTTGAATGGAGAAGAAATCCAGTAGGAATCAATGACATTCCCCCACATATCCCAGACCTTTATATCTGAAGGGATAATTCACCCTGAGAGAGGGTTATTGGAAAGTCCTCACATCAATGCCATAAATGGTGAAGAAGTTGAACAAAGAAACCTGTTGGGCATTCGCCCTTATGAACCTGGAAGCGTTTTGAACAATTAGACTGCAGAGGAACTTCCTGTAGTTTTTAGAGATTATACAGAGTAATATTCAGAACGCTCTTATTGTTTTTTTAGCCTAGGAACAATAAGATTTCTTTTGTGAAATAGGCTCATGTTCAGAAATTGTTGTTTTAATAAAATACATTTTTGATAATTAACTTGATCAAATGTTCTTTCATTTTATTATTTTGACTTTCTATTTTCATTCCAAATTTTTTATTTCTCATTCATATCATGTGAGTAGTTGTTCTCGAATTCATTTGTTCTTTATACATTCTTTGGTACCCATCACAGGTCCCTAGATATCAATGATGTGAGCAACGATAATACAGATCCAGATGTCCACTTTGAGCAAGACATATGTTTAGAGGAATCTCAGGATTTTGAAGGTGACCGAGATTGTGATTTATCTCCAGATTTGTTAAGAATGGTAAAGCAAGAGGAGAAACAAATTTTACCCCATGAAGAGGAGGTAGAGAACATAGTCTTGGAGGAAGGGAAAGTTGTGAAAATTGGAACATGCATAGCCGAGGAGACGAAACAAGATCTTGTTGAGTTGCTACGGGAATTCAAGGACGTCTTTGCATTGTCATACCGAGATATACCTGGTCTAAGTACTGATATTGTGGTGCATCGTCTTCCCATAAGAGAAGAGTGCAAGCCAGTTCAGCAAAAGCTACGAAGGATGAGGCCGGATGTGGTGCTGGAGATAAAGGAGGAGGTCCAGAAACAGTTTGATGCTGGTTTTCTACAAGTGGTCAAATACTCAGAGTGGGTTGCCAATATTGTTCCTGTCTTTAAGAAATATGGAAAGGTCCGGATGTGTGTAGACTATAGGGACTTAAATAAAGCCAGCCCAAAGGACAATTTTCCTTTGCCTCATATTGACACATTGGTGGATAATACGGCGGGATATTCATTATTTTCTTTCATGGACGGTTTTTTGGGATATAATCAGATTAAGATGCACCCTGAGGATATGGGGAAAACTACCTTCATAACATTGTGGGGTACCTTCTGCTATAAAGTAATGCCATTCGGACTAAAGAATGCTGGGGCAACATATCAAAGGGCCATGGTAACATTGTTCCACGACATGATGCACAAAGAGATTGAAGTATATGTTGATGATATGATTACCAAATCTCGAATTCAAAAGGAACACATTGAGGTTTTGAAGAAATTATTTTTGAGGTTGAGAAAATTTCAATTGAAGCTTAACCCAGAAAAGTGTACTTTCAAAGCTCGGTCAGGGAAATTATTAGGTTTTGTGGTCAGCGAGAGAGGAATCGAAGTTGACTCAAACAAGGTCAAAGCAATACAAGAATTGCCTCCACCATGCACTCAAAAGAAAGTTTGAGGCTTTCTCGGAAGATTAAACTACATTGCTCGGTTTATTTCACAATTAACTGAGAAATGTGATCCCATATTTCATCTTCTCAAGAAACACAACCAAGGTGTATGGGATGATGAATGCCAGAGAGCTTTTGAAAAAGTCAAACAATATCTGTCAAACGCACCAGTATTGTCTCCGCCTAATCCAGATAGACCATTGATACTGTATTTGTCAGTATTCAATAACTTCATGGGATGTGTACTTGGCCAACATGATGAGTTAGGAAGGAAAGAAAAGGTGATATACTATCTCAGTAAAAAGTTCACTGATTGTGAAATGAGATATTCGTCGATTGAGAAATTGTGTTGCGCCTTGATTTGGACAACTAGGAGGTTGAGGCAATACGTGCTATATCATACTACCTGGTTAATTTCGAAGCTTGATCCATTAAAATATATGATGGAGTCCACTGCTTTGAATGGGAGGATGGCTAGGTGGCAGATTTTGCTGTCTGAATTCGATATAGTCTATGTGAACCAAAAGGCTATAAAAGGGAGTGCAGTAGCAGAATTTTTGGCTAGCAGAGCTTTGGAGGATTATGAACCTTTGAGCTTTGATTTCCCAAATGAAGAGCTGATGTATGTGGCAAATACTAAAGATTGTCCGTGGAAGCTAAATTTTGATGGAGCGTCAAATGCTGTGGGAAATGGAATTGGGGCAATCTTGGTATCCCCTAGTGGTGATTATTATCCATTCACATGCAAATTGGATTTTGATTGCACAAATAACATGGCGGAATATGAAGCCTGCATCATGGGAATTCGAGCAGCCTTTGAACGTAAGATCAGAGTGTTAGAAGTATATAGAGATTCTGCCTTAGTAATCTACCAGCTTAAAGGAGAGTGGGAGACAAGATATCCCAAACTAATTGATTACCGAAAAATAGTTCTGGGATTGATTGAGGAGTTTGATGACATTACTTTCAATTATCTCCCACGCGATGAAAACCAGATGGCCGATGCTTTGGCGACCACAGGCTTCTATGATCAAAGTAAATGCACTGAGGATATGAGACCTATTCAGATGAGTATGTTTGAAGTTCCAGCTTATTCTTATAATGTGGAAGAGGAGGAAAAGATGATCACCCTTGGTATCGTGGATGTATTACGATACGTAAAAATCGTGAATACAGGAGCATGCCACCGAGAATGAGAAAAGGACTTTAAGAAGATTGGCCTCGACTATATTTTAGACGGGGATATCTTGTACAAAAAGAGAAAAGATCAAGTATTATTGAGATGCTTTGATGCAGTTGAAGCTAGGAAAATCCTGGAAGAGGTTCATGAGGGTGTTTATGGAACACACGCTAATGGATTCACAATGGCCAGACAGATAATGAGATTTGGATATTATTGGTCCACCATGGAAGGTGATTGTGTCAACTATGCTAAGAGATGTCATAAATGCCAGATTTACAGAGATAAAATTCATGTGCCTCCGTCACCTTTACACGTTATGACTTCCCCATGGCCATTTTCCATGTGGGGCATGGATGTTATTGGACCAATCTCACCAAAAGCTTCGAATGGACATCGATTCATCTTCATGGTAATTGACTACTTCACGAAATGGGTAGAGGTTGCTTCATATGCTAGCGTCACTAAGTCAACAGTTAGTCATTTCTTGAAAAAGGAGATCATTTGTCGACATGGAATACCCGAGAGAATCATATCAGACAACGCACTGAATTTGAACAATAGCACGATAGCAAAAATTTGTAGTCAATTTGGGATCAAGCACCACAACTCGTCTCCGTATCGTCCAAAAATGAATGGGGCAGTGGAAGCGGCTAACAAAAACATCAAGAAGATAGTAGGGAAGATGACTGAGACTTATAAGGATTGGCATGAGAAACTACCGTTTGCATTCTATGCTTATCGGACGTCCGTCAGAACCTCTACTGGGGCAACGCCTTTTTTGTTGGTCTATGGGATGGAGGCAGTTCTACCTATTGAAGTGGAAATACCCTCTCTTCGCGTTTTGTCAGAAATAAAGCTGGATGAGGCTGAATGGATCCAAGCTCGGTATGATCAGTTGAACTTAATTGAAGAAAAGAGGTTAATGGCTATTCGTCACGGTCAGATATACCAAAAACGAATGATGCGAGCCTATGATAAGAAAGTTTGCCCAAGAGAGTTTCATGAGGGAGACCTTGTATTAAAAAAGATCCTTCCCATACAAAAGGATTTCAGAGGAAAATGGATGCCGAATTGGGAAGGACCATATGTGGTGAAGAAGGCTTTCTCTGGAGGAGCACTGATCTTGACCAAAATGGATGGGAAAAGTTTACCCAACCATGTGAACTCTGACTCAGTCAAAAAATATTTTGCTTGAAAAGGAGAAGAGGCCAAAGTGAAAACCCGCAAAGGGCGCTTTGAGTTTCTAAAAAAAGAGAGAGTGGCCAAGGTGAAAACTCGCAAAGGGCGCCTTGAGACAAAAGGGGTTTTGAGTTGAAAACCTGAAAAGGGCGGCTTAAATTCTGAATGGACACGCAGTCATCTTGCTACACTTGAATCAACAATAAAATGAAGAATATTGCATATCGGGGCATCAACAAAGTACTTTGGGTCTTCTAAACACATGTTAAGCTCAAAGCAGTCTTCGTGAAGTTTGTATATAGAAGCTCAATCTATGATATCTAGGGTATCTGATCTTTGTCCTATTCATTTTACTATCTTTGGATTCTTTTTCTTCTCAAAGATATGTTCCCATTTAATTTTCTTTATATTTTTGATAATTTATTCAATTTTAACTCTTTTTGAGATCAATTTATTTGTTACCCATTATTTATAAATGTGTTGCATTGAAATAATGATTAATGAACTAATAATTTCACAAAAAGAAGTTGTACATATTACTTTGGAAATTTCTAGATAAGACAAGGAACCGAAACAGGACAATTGTTTAGAATTTCCATGTGCATAGAAATATTTGAGGAAGAAGAGTCTGGATAGAGACTATTTCTCTGAATTCTTTGTCCAATTAATAATTGGACAAAATAAATGAGTTGATGTGATGAAAGTAAGTGATGTCATCAGGTCATAACATTCGGGGAGTGGTGTGATGAACTAAGAAACCCTGAATTATGGTGGAATGGGTTGAATTCGAAATAAACCTTATACCCTGAAAATTTCAGATGGGTCAGATTGAAAAAACTTCAATTCCCATTGTGGTATGATGGTACAAGCCTTGTGTTCTCAGGATTCAAGCAGAGTTGACTCAGAAATTACATTGGGGCAAGCTTGTTGAGCAGAACATGATTGATGAACAAGAACGAAGAACAAATGAGTGATAACACCTAGAGTAGGAATCATACTCATAACATTCTTGTATCATAGAAAATTTCATTAGGAGCATTTGATTCATTCGGATCATTGCATCCTAATCCTTTAAAAGGAATCATTTTCATAACATGTTACATGTAGCTAGAAGCATTTGATTCATTCTAATCATAGCATCTTAGTCATGTGACATGAACATACGAAACCGAGTCTACATGACATGTCCCCAGAGTGGACGGTGTAGCAATATCGGTGAATTTACAGATCTCATCTTCCTGAAGTTGCAGGAAGCAGATCAAAGACACTTTTAGTCTTATCTCCCTGAAGTTGCAGCGGAGTAGACTAAAGACAGAAGATCTCATCTTCCTGAAGTTGCAGGAAGCAGATCAAAGACACTCTCAGTCTTATCTCCCTGAAGTTGCAGCGGAGTAGACTAAAGACAGAAGATCTCATCTTCCTGAAGTTGCAGGAAGCAGATCAAAGAAACTCTCAGTCTTATCTCCCTGAAGTTGCAGCGGAGTAGACTAAAGACAGAAGATCTCATCTTCCTGAAGTTGCAGGAAGCAGATCGAAGATACTTTTAGTTTTATCTCCCTGAAGTTGTAGCAGAGTAGACTAAAGACAGAAGATCTCATCTTCCTGAAGTTGCAGGAAGCAGGTCAAAGACACTTTCAATCTTATCTCCCTGAAGTTGCAGTGGAGTAGACTGAAGGCAGAAGATCTCATCTTCCTGAAGTTGCAGGAAGCAGATTAAAGACACTTTCAGCCTTGTCTCCCTGAAATTGCAGTGGAGTAGACTAAAGACAACAGATCTCATCTTCCTGAAGTTGCAGGAAGCAGATCGAGGATACTTTCAGCCTTGTCTTCCTAAAGTTGTAGTGGAGTAGACTGAAGACAACAGATCTTGTCTTCTTGAAGTTGCAAGAACAAGATCAAAGATAGCAGATCTCATCTTCCTGAAGTTGCAGGAAGTAGATCGAAGACACTTTCAGTTTTGTCTCCACTGAGCATGAGTGGAGCAGATTGAAGATACCAGCCATTCGACAAGACCGGGCATAATGGGTCTGTTTATCGTCTTTGCTCTATTCTCGTTACACGATAATGAGCAAAGAGGGGCAGCTGTAATAGCCCATTTATGCCCGGGCTTGTAACAAACCAAAACAAAAACAATAAAAAGTAAAGTCCAGATTTTTAAACAGTGCATTTACAACCTTAAGGCCTAAACCGAAAATTAACAGCAGCCCAATTACAAACCAACAAACCCAAATACTGACCCACTACCCAAACAGATACCACCAGACCCAAACTAAACCAACCCCCTAAACAGACCTGACCCAAACGCACACATGGCCCAAGTAGCCCAAAAGCTTGCGGACGCAGGAAACCCTAGGTTTCCATTGCGCCGCAAGCGTCGCAGCAACACAGCCTGTCCTCGAACCGCAATCAGCACGCAAATGGTGCTCCGACACCGAGATCTTCTCATCCACATGCAAAAGGAAAGAAAATCGACAGCAAACATGGCAACATTTTTTATTTCCTTTATTTCGAAGGATATAAAAGCCTTACAAAGATCTATAACAGACACACGAATATACGCAGACAAAAAATATACTGAAATATAAAAAATATAGAAAGCTTTTAACAGCAGAGGTAATTTCTCATTTTATTTTCATTCTGTTTATTTTCTTTTTTTTTCTCTTTTTTTTCGATCTATATTTTTTTATGTAAATACATGTTTTTTTTTTAAAAAAAATAAAAGGAAAAAGGATTTACCTTTCGAAGACGCTGAAAAGCTGAGATTTTGGCCTCCGGCCACCGTCCGCGGTGGCGCGTGAGGCGCGTGGGGCGGTGGCCCGAATGTCCGGCGATGGAGCCCAGACGAGAGCATTGAGAGGGTTTTCAATTTTTTTTTAAAAACAGGGTGCAAATGATTTTTTGGGTCTGAAACTGACTTATATAGGAGCTTAAAAACGACGATGTTTTTGTTTAAATTGATAAGCACAAAACGACGTCGTTCAAGCTTTAGGATCCGCGCGTTGACCCGAATACTCGGGGAGGATTCGCACATTTTTTATAAAAGGGCAATTTGCTGTTTTAGCCCCTCTGCAATTTTATTAGTCTCAATTCAGCCAAAATGGAATTTTTATTATTTATTAAATTAGCCATAAAGTTTGTTTTTGTTCCAATTTAGTCCTTCGGACTGCTTTAAGGGCTAAAGATCAGAACGACGTCGTTTTGGAAAGAAGGCATAATTGCCTAATGAGTCCCTACAGTGCGACGCGCATTTTAATTTAGTCCATTTGTATTTATTTTATTGCTATTTAATCCTTATTCATTTTAAAACCTTTTTATTTTATTTTTTAAAAAAAATTATTCTAATACTATATTTAATTATTTTATTATATTAAAATATTATATTATTCTTATTATTTGTATAAAATTAAGTATATATATATTTATTTTTTATATATGTATTATTTTTCTAAAAATTATTATTTATCGTTTTATTTGTTTAATATTATTTTATTATATATTATTTGTAATTTTACATTAGTTATTATATTATATTTTTAAAACCTTATATATTATATAGTACTATATTAATATCATATAAAATCTTATTTTTGTATAAAATTTATTTATATTGTATAACATGTTCTACTTATATTATTTATATTATAAATATCTTTATTTAAAATTATTATATATTATTTATTATGTGTTATCTTTTATATGCATTAAACTATATATTTATTATAATTTTTTTATACTTTAAATTTTTATATATTGTTATATATATTAATTGTTTTACAAAATTATCATTTTTTCTTTACATTTTTATTTTGTTTTGTTATAATAATTATTTAGTGTTTAAATATATCTTCCCTTTTTCATTTAATTTTGTTATTGTAACATCCCCAAACCCGACCCTTCATTCACTACTTAATCAAACTGGATATGTCACTTTGGAAAGACAGGTTGGAAATCTTTGACTTTAGAATTAAACTTGAAAATTTTATTATCTCTGGAAATCGTGTCCATTTAAAATTTAATAAATAATATAAGCTTGTTGAAAACTTCCGAATTAAAACATTATTATAAGTTGCTATAATATGGATCTTTTATAAAATATTACTAAGTGTAGTGTAAACTTCAACATTAATAAATAGAGTACTTTAAATCAAAGAGGCCCTTATTACATCAAATAAAATCCCAAAATACTGATAATATAAAATGCTTAAATAAAGTAAAACATCTTCTGTATGAAAATCTCCTTCTCGCATGGGCCACCTTGTATCCACTCCAACCCGATCCACTGGTCACGACTCACTGCGATGATTAAAAAGTTGGGTGAGTCATACATTCATGTGTAAGATAACCACTGAAATCCACCCACATGCTTAGCCACATAATATCCCAATTATCAAAGGCAACAAGTATATATATATTCATTTAAACATTTACCACAATCTGGGCTTGGCCCACATTCAAATCATACTCAAATCTTTGGGCTAGGCCCATTTCTCAATAAACCACATATCAACTGGGCTTGGCCCATTTCCACGTATGTTTCCAAAACATACCTATCCACATGTCATATTGGGCTTGGCCCATTTCCATATTATCACAAAAATAATGCAACATGATTCCCAACCCATCCTAGGGTCCATCCGCTACACACCCCTTATCCAAATTTACACACCGGGGACTATCGAGTCACCCTCTCCTTTTCCCTCCAAAAAGGCAACCAATGCCATCCACGACGTAGCGTATAGCTAACATCAAACCACGATGGAGCACACAAAGCAATCCATCAAGCCACGATATGGCATAAAGCCCATATCAACCAAGGTAACCACGCGAACTAAATCGCAAAGATCCACAACGCGACCTCGATCGCCGCTAATCCACGATGTAGCACAGAGTGACATCAACCACGTACTCAAGTACACCGCACCTTCTTTTCATAACCCACCCATGCACATGTAACATAATATAATGCGTAGATGATGCATGTGCATGCTATTCACAATCATAGGCATACTCACATATTGAAAATCAATTATCACATATTAGTCGATTTGCTACTAACTGGTCATCATCATACCCCCCTTCAAGGGGTATCATTCTCACATATCTTGCACTTGTTAGCAACATATAAAAGCAGGCAAATATCACGCAAATCCGGAAACAATGGCTAACTACACACCTTATTACTAGGAGTTCTAGACTCTCGATCCTCGATGCTATCGTCTAAGCGAAACTACGGCTATTTGCTTAACGTTTTACATTGCGTCCACACCCCGGTGGCCAATCTCGCATGCTGAGAAACGGATCTCTTCTTGAACTTTGGGATGGGGACTTTCCCTTGCCCACCTTGACTGTACTCGAATCCACGTCCATCGTAATCACTTAATTAGAACCCTTTGGTTAAACGTCATAATACAAAATCTCAAGCGAACAACTACAATTTAACTTACTTACCAAACGATCTAAAATCTCAAAGGCTCCTCTCTGTACTTTGTCGATTTGCCCCTTAGATGATCGAATCCAAGAGACTTCCTCAATGCTTCCTTCTTTCGGCTACACACAAGAGATTATACTTAATGGCACTATGACATTCGGCCATACAAAACTAAGGCCAACCATTCGGTTTGGCCACTACAACAAGGAATTCATAAATCGATTACTAAGGGCGCGTAACATACTTACCACTCTTGCTTAAGATTCGCCAACCACACTAGGACACCGAGGAGATCAAAGACCACTCCACTATTCGGCCAAGATGACACTAAATATGGGAAGGAATTTGGCACACCAAGAGGAGAGGCAAAAGACTTGATGAAGAATTAGCACTCTACCCTCCCCTATTTATAGCATTCGGCCAACCCCTTTGAAGACTCCAAGATTTGGCCAACACTTCCTAGCCACTAATTCAATTCCATTTGAATTAGTTCACTTCAAAACAAGTTGAATTACTCCACTATTATCCCACTTATCACTTAAAAAAAAAAAAATAAATAATAATTATCCTCACTTAATCTAATTAATAATAGATAAATAAAAATAAATAAATAAAAAAAATAAAATAAAATAATAATAATTATCCTACAATTATCCTACCACTTATCAAAAAAAAAACAAAAGAATAATCTAATACTTATCTCCTTCACCAATTTAAACAAAATTAATCCTAATCTTATCCCATTTGAAGCCCCCATGCGCCATCAATACTTCCTAAAATTGCTTGCCAAAAAGCTTCAAAAACTAAAACTCCAAATGCCACACACCAGGCTCGAACCTGGGACCAACTGCCGCACTCCTTGCCCCCAACGCCCAGGCCACTCGGCCACTTTGATTTTTATGCTAGAGACCCTCAACATTTTATTTTAAACCCTTTCTAATCAAGCCCATAACCACCAACAAAATAAAAACGCTAATCTGCAGACTCAGCGCTCGAACCAGCGCCTTGCTCTCCTCCAGTAGCTTAAGTGCGCCGCTAGCCACTCCACCACCCATCTTTCTTGTCCGATTCCTCACCATATACCTTTAAGGCCTTACATTAACGCCCAAAACAAAATAAAATAAAACGCCAAATGCTTCTCCTTTCTCGAACATGACTGCACCTAGCGCCTTTTCAAGTAGCGCCTCGGGCCACTTTACGACCCCATTTTTCTTGTCCAAAGAACGCCACAAAATTGTTTTAAGCCCTACTTCCTTAGTCCCTTCCTTTAACGCTAAAAAAAAAAAAAAAGCCCAATCTGCTTCCCATGTTATTCGAACCCCTTCCCTTGGCACTCCTTTGCATTTAGCGCCCAAGCCACATTGCCAATTCCTTTCTTGTGCCTTAAACGCCCAATTAATTCTTTTAAGGCCTCCCAAAGCCAAGCTCCCCTTTATTACCTAAAAATTCCAAAAATTTTCTAAGGCATTCCTTGCCTTCTAGGGTTCTCCAAACCCCTAAAAATTCCTCCAACATGACCATAAGCCTACTAACTGCTCGAGCTATGCTCCAAGCGCATAACCCCTAAAACCAGGGTGTTACAATTCTACCCTCCTTAAAATAATTTCGTCCTCGAAATTACTTTACTAACAAACGTCCATACCACCTATCTTACCACCTTACGCTTACGCTGCGCACTCTGATCTTACTAAGGCTATCGTACCTACACAATCTCTAAGTTCATGCTAAAAACTCGAAACACACCTCTTAGCAACACAAGAGAAAGGCTAAATCGTAATCAAACAAAGTAATTAAAGCATGTACCAAAGCAAAGGAGCTTACCTAATATCACATCCTTGGTTGACTCTGACTAGAACCATTCCTTCCATGACTTGAACCACGACCCCTCGTCGCTTGAGGACAATTCTTAACTAAATGTGCCTTAGATCCGCACCGAAAGCATTCTTTACTATTTCCCCAACACTCTCCTGTGTGAGGTCTTCCACATCGAACACAAGAACGATTCCGATCCATTGGTACAAGTGCACTTACGGGGTTCTCGGTCCTTGGTCTTTTCTCGACATTACCAAGCGTCTTGTGGTCCAATATTTCTCTTATTCTCGCTCCTATTCTTTTCTCGGTTTTCTCTTATAGTCTTCTTAACCTCTTCAATGATCCGAGCTTTCTCCACTAGCACCGCGAAGTCTCTCTCCCTCTGCGGAGCAATCACCATTCAAGTTCATCTCGCAATTCGTCTTCAAACCGGATGCACCTCTCATAATCGGTGGCCACAATTCCCTTAGCATCTCGGCTTAACCGCACAAATTCCGCCAGACTCGGCTTATCGACTTACTCCCTTGTACTAGGTTTAGAAACGCTTTCCTTTGCGAGTCCAAATAACTGGCTCCTACGTACTTTCCTTCAAACTTTTCCTTAAAGAAATCCCAATCCAGTCGATCTGCCGGTACACCTTGTTTGACAGTGAGCCACCAACGATACGCTTCATCCCGAAGAAGCGAAACAAAGACCTTAGCTTTTCCTCACGGGTACAATCCAAATCGTCCATGATTCTTTCAAACGCTTCTAGCCAATACTCCGCTACGTTCGAGCTACCCCGATATTCCTCTAAAGATCTCAGCTCCGTTCAATCTAAGCCTTTCCGATACCGACTTTCGAGTTCCATTTCCTCTACTAGCTCCTGCTACACGCTCTAAAATTCGTAACATGGCCCGCGACACTGCGTCATCTTCTTCTATCCGATCTTGCCTTCTCGTCCCACGGTGGCGGCACTTCACTTTCTGACTCATGGCGAGACCCTACGTTCCGAAGCTGCCATTCTACCTCTACCGCGTCTCCTAGAACTCATCTCTATCGTCGCAATTAATCTGATTAAGGAGTTTTATGCATTAGTATTTGTTCCACTGTTTAACCACGAACAATTTTATGAAAAGAATTTCTAGAGGTAGTTCTTTCGATCACACAAATTTTCAGTTCAAGTTTACTACTCTAGTTCAAGAATCATATTCACACACACATCCGTTCGTCCACAAGAACACATTCCTTCCTCAGTAAAGGCACACTCAGTGATATCTTCAACCCACATTCACTATTCGGACCTTTCTGCCCGTTTCTACCCCAGGGGTATTTCCGTCATTTTGTCCTACAGGGACATTTCCGTCATAAACCAGCGCAAAAAAAAAAACTTTAATAGGTCAGGATCTTTTTGAAATTCCCAAGATTGAAGAGTATTTTCGAAAATTCCATAAATTAAAGGTATAACAGATTTTGGTAACTGGGGTATTTTGGTAATTTTGTTAATCGGGGGTAATTTTGTGAATTTCAAAGTCGAGGTTATTATTTTTGCCATACAGAAAATTGGGTACTTTTGCAAAGTAAGAAAATTTTATTAAACTTGGGGTTAAACCGGAAATTTTAAAAGTCAGGGGCATTTTAGTAATTTTCAACATAGGGGTATTCTTGTAAATTTTAAAACCAAGAATTTTTAAAACAGCAAGGCTAATCCCTTTCGGGTTTTAATAATTGGTTTAGCCTATGAACAAGTCCTTTTGGTTAAGGTGAACCGTAGCTACGCACCAGGTAGGATTCCAGCGAAGAGGAGGTGAGTCACGAGGACTGCTTAAGTACCAAGCTCTTCCGGATCCACTCCTAGACATGCGCACAATGGTTGCCACACCTTAACTCGGCGACTTAATCACAGGTTTGTTTAGTAATTTCAAGTCTTATGTATATGTTTGAGTAGACTAGTCCTAGGGTTCAATAAATCCTAGTTCACTAATCTACGAGCCCAACTAAGCCCATAACAGTTCATATAACAAATTACTTCACAAGTCTGAAGTACTTACCTGGTGGACTCGGGCCGGAGGTACAGGTGCCATGCCAGAAAACCTGAAATATTTCTTAAAAGCCCATTTTGAAAATGTTTTTGGGCCCAAAACCCTCAAAGCCGAGTTTTGAACCTGGCTCTGGTACCAATCTGTAACATCCCCAAACCCGGCCCATTCACTACGACCGAATCTGGATATGTCACTGGGAAAGACGGTTGGAAATCTTTGACTTTAGAATTAAACTTGAAAATTTTATTATCTCTGGAAATCGTGTCCATTTAAAATTTAATAAATAATATAAGCTTGTTGAAAACTTCCGAATTAAAACATTATTATAAGTTGCTATAATATGAATCTTTTGCGAAAATATTACTAAGTGTAGTGTAAACTTCAACATTAATAAATAGAGTACTTTAAATCAAAGAGGCCCTTATTACATCAAATAAAATCCCAAAATACTGATAATATAAAATGCTTAAATAAAGTAAAACATCTTCACGTATGAAAATCTCCTTCATGGGCCACCTTGTATCCACTCCAACCCGTCCACTAGTCACGACTCACCTGCGATGATTAAAAGTTGGGTGAGTCATACTGACTCAGTGTGTAAGATAACCACTTAAATCCACCCACATGCTTAGCCACATAATATCCCAATTATCAAAGGCAACAAGTATATATATATTCATTTAAACATTTACCACAATGGGGCTTGGCCCACATTCAAATCATACTCAAATCTGGGCTAGGCCCATTTCTCAATAAACCACATATCAACTGGCTTGGCCCATTTCCACGTATGTTTCCAAAACATACCTATCCACATGTCATATTGGGCTTGGCCCATTTCCATATTATCACAAAAATAATGCAACATGATTCCCAACCCATCCTAGGGTCCATCCGCTACACACCCCCTTATCCACCTACCACACACTGGGGGACTATCGAGTCACCCTCTCCTTTTCCCTCCAAAAAGGCAACCGATGCCATCCACGGCGTAGCGTATAGCTAACATCAAACCACGATGGAGCACACGGCAATCCATCAAGCCACGATATGGCATAAAGCCCATATCAACCAAGGTAACCACGCGAACTAAATCGCAAAGATCCACAACGCGACCTCGATCGGCGCTAATCCACGATGTAGCACGAGTCGACATCAACCACGTACTCGAGTACACCCGTACCTTCTTTTCATAACCCACCCATGCACATGTAACATAATATAATGCGTAGATGATGCATGTGCATGCTATTCACAATCATGGCATACTCACATATTGAAAATCAATTATCACATATTAGTCGATTTGCTACTAACTTGGTCATCATCATACCCCCTTCAAGGTATCATTCTCACATATCTTGCACTTGTTAGCAACATATAAAATGAGTGCAAATATCACGCAAATCCCTAAACAATGGCTAACTACACACCTTATTACTAGGAGTTCTAGACTCTCGATCCTCGATGCTATCGTCTAGCGAAACTACGGCTATTTGCTTAACATTTTTCATTGCACGTCCACACCGGTGGCCAATCTCGCATGCTGTGTAAGCGGATCTCTTCTTGAACTTTGGGATGGGGACTTTCCCTTGCCCACCTTGACTGGTACTCGAATCCACGTCCATCGTAATCACTTAATTAGAACCCTTTGGTTAAACGTCATAATACAAAATCTCAAGCGAACAACTACAATTTAACTTACTTACCGAAACGATCTAAAATCTCAAAGGCTCCTCTGTACTTTGTCGATTTGCCCCTTAGATGATCGAATCCAAGAGACTTCCTCAATGCTTCCTTCTTTCGGCTACACACAAGAGATTATACTTAATGGCACTATGACATTCGGCCATACCAAAACTAAGGCCAACCATTCGGTTTTGGCCACTACAACAAGGAATTCATAAATCGATTACTAAGGGCAGAACATACTTACCACTCTTGCTTAAGATTCGGCCAACCACACTAGGACACCGAGGGAGATCAGCACCACTCCACTATTCGGCCAAGATGACACTAAATATGGGAAGGGAATTTCGGCACACCAAGAGGGAGAGGCAAAAGACTTGATGAAGAATTAGCACTCTACCCTCCCCTATTTATAGCATTCGGCCAACCCCCCTTGAAGACTCCAAGATTTGGCCAACACTTCCCTAGCCACTAATTCAATTCCATTTGAATTAGTTCACTTCAAAACAAGTTGAATTACTCCACTATTATCCCACTTATCACTTAAAAAAAAACAAATAAATAATAATTATCCTCACTTAATCTAATTAATAATAGATAAATAAAAATAAATAAATAAAAAAAATAAAATAAAATAATAATAATTATCCTACAATTATCCTACCACTTATCAAAAAAAAAACAAAAGAATAATCTAATACTTATCTCCTTCAGCCGAATTTAAACAAAATTAATCCTAATCTTATCCCATTTGAAGCCCCCCCATGTGCCGTCCAATACTTCCTAAAATTGCTGCCAAAAAGCTTCAAAAACTAAAACTCCAAATGCCACACACCAGGCTCGAACCTGGGACCAACTGCCGCACTCCTTGCCCCCAACGCCCAGGCCACTCGGCCACTTTGATTTTATGCTAGAGACCCTCAACATTTTATTTTAAACCCTTTCTAATCAAGCCCATAACCACCAACAAAATAAAAACGCTAATCGCAGCTCCAGCGCTCGAACCCGCGCCTTGCTCTCCCTCTCCAGCTTAAGTGCGCCGCCACGCCAGCCACTCCACCAGCCCATCTTTCTTGTCCGAATTCCTCACCATATACCTTTAAGGCCTTACACACCCAACGCCCAAAACAAAATAAAACGCCAAATGCTTCTCCGGCCCCTCGAACCCGACTGCTGTACCTAGCGCCTTTTCAAGTAGCGCCTCGTGCCACTTTACCAGACCCATTTTCTTGTCCATGAACCCACAAAATTGTTTTAAGCCCTACTTCCTTAGTCCCTTCCTTTAACGCTAAAAAAAAATTAAAAGCCCAACTGCTTCCCATGTTATTCGAACCCCTTCCCCCTTGGCACTCCCTTTGCATTTAGCGCCCAAGCCACATTGCCAATTCCTTTCTTGTGCCTTAAACGCCCAATTAATTCTTTTAAGGCCTCCCAAAGCCAAGCTCCCTTTATTACCTAAAAATTCCAAAAATTTTCTAAGGCATTCCTTGCCTTCTAGGGTTCTCCAAACCCCTAAAAATTCCTCCAACATGACCATAAGCCTACTAACTGCTCGAGCTATGCTCCAAGCGCATAACCCCTAAAACCAGGGTGTTACAGTTATTTCATGAAAAATCTTCATCATTGTTATTTATTTTATCCCATGTTTATTTATTTATATCCTTTTAATCATTATTATTGCTTAACATAGTTCTTTATATATTTATGTTATATTATTCTTTTATTACTTATTATTAGTATGATTTGTAAGTTATGAAGAATTGCTATTAAAAATGTATGTTGTAATATCTTACTCAAACCATTGTTTTATAAAAACATTTTTTTGATGCATTTTATTCAAATAGTTTTAAAAAAATAATACGGTGATATATGATATTTGAGGACTTTGAGAAGAATTGTGCCCTAACTTACTGGGTTTCGATTTTTCTCGTGGAACTTAAGGTATCAAATATCCCTTCTCTTTTAAAATCGAAACTTACAAATTTCAAATCAAAAACTTATTCTTGGGAATTCAAAACGTTGTACCCTAATTTACTGGATATGATGTTTTGTGTCTCGAGGTAAGAATTTTCTAAAATAAAGGCGTGCCTAATTTTGAAGTCATGAGATATTATATCCTAACTTACTAGGTATAGTAATTTATTTCTTTGAGATATGCAAGTCTTAGCTTTCTTTCAAATAAAAGGATCATATTTTTAATTTTTTTTTTAAATTTTCAACACTAGGACATGATTTTATCGATTAGGTACCAATTTTTGGGCGTTATGAGGGTGCTAACCCTTCCTCATACGTAACCGACTCCCGAACCCGTTTTCTTGTACTTCATGGACCAAAATCAATGTTTTGAAATAAAATACAAGGTAATCCAATCACACCTAAGTAAAAAGGATTGCTGGCGACTCCATTTCCGTTTTTAAAAGTCGATCCCCATTTTCTCAAACCTTTTTTAAAAAAATGGTTTCTACAATGTTCATTCAAAGCTGTCTACTTGAGTCATTATCACTAAATTATTTATATCTTGAGCTACAGAATTCCAAATTAAGATCCGCTTGATGTTTTTGAAACTAGACTGAAATACCTTTCTACCATAAAATTTTCAGAATTTATAGTTTATCAAATAAGTACAGTAAAATCTTTAAAGTTATCCCTATTCTGCTATTTGACAGCTTCATCCTTTCCTTACTAAAAATTATTTATCTCTTAGTACGGAATTTAGATGATATTTCCGTTTGTTTCTCTTGAGAATAGACTCATTAAGGATTTAAAAATATAAATTTAAGCCCCTAATTATTTTTTTACAATTTTTGATGATTTTCCTAAGTTAGAACAGGGGAACCCAAAATCATTCTGATCTTGTCTCAAAAAATTTACTATATCTCATGATTTACAATTCGATTTCTTACACTGTTTCTTCCATGAAAAACTAGACTCAATAAAATTTAATTTCATATTTTATTCAACCTCTAACTCAATTTCGAATATTTTTGATGATTTTTCAAAGTTAGACTACTACTGCTATCCAAAACTATTTTAGTGCAAAATGTTGATTTCCAAGTTTATAACACCCTTATTTCCTTTCTCTACAATTTTTCGCATCATTTTTTCTTATTTCTCTTATTTCTTGACAGCAAGCAATTTCAGATTTTCACCTAATCCTATTTTCTGTGTTTCGGGTACACACCTAGTATTGTTTCTGATGCGTAAGCACTCCTAAGCCTCCAGAACCTAAAAATCGATTAACATATCTCCAGATTAATCACTTAATTCGTTTTTAATCAACCAATTCGGAAGGAAATCGATAAAAACCTAGCAAAACCCTTACCTCGCTTGAGTAACCATGACTTCGCACAATCACAGCGTCGATTCAAAACCACTAGCCCCTTGATTAACTCCTAAACACCAAAAAGGACTCTTCCTTTTAGAGATTAACCAAGAATGATTAACAATAGACAAAACCGTTACTTACCGAACACGCGCAACCAACGATGAACAACTGAATCAATTGCAAAAACAAAGAAAGAAACGGAAGGGGAAAAATAATGGAAATTTCGGCAGCAACTAGGGGAAAGAATCGACAGAGGAGGGAAAAAAAGAAGAAGAAGAAAACGTCAGAAAAAGTTTGGGGAATTGGAGAGAAAACCGAAACTCTACTTTTTTTTTCTTTTTGCAACAAAAAAATAATTATATTATTTTCTGATAACCTCTCCCCAATTATCTCCTAAAATCACTCCTTATTAACCCACTAAAACACAACTACTCAGAATTTGGCCCCAACACAACTCTTAGCTGAAATTGGAGCAAAAATACTGTCTCCACGCCATCACAGAGAATTGAACACAAGACCTCCAACACTCCAACACTCCCCTTAACCACCAGACCAGCAAGCCCATTCTGTTATATACTTATCAACAATTAAATAAAAGCCTATTGACCAAATATTGGGCTTTATTCATAAAAATACCAAAATTTGCCCAAGTCATGGCTTGAACTTGGGACCTCTCACACACTCCCAGAACACTTAACCACTGAAGCAGATATAGATTTGTGTCATACATCCGTAAAAACAAAAAATTAAATTTTGGGGCGTTACAACCTCGAGATAAGAAAGCCTTCTACATATGTTTTAATTTATCTAAGTGATTTTAATTAAATAACATTATGAAAAAAGGGATCATGTTTTAAATTCTCTTCAAATTTTCAATTCTCGACACTAAGACATCAATTAATCAATTAGGTACCAATTTTGGGCGTTATGAGGATACTGATCCTTCCTCGTGCGTAACCAACTCCCGAACCCATTTCTTGGATTTCATAGACCAAAAATCATTGTTTTAATAAATCAAACCTTCTATTAAAACGATCAAATTTTGAGGTGATCCAATTACACCTAAATAAAAAGGATTGGTGGCGACTCTATTTTCGTTTAAAAAATAAAAATAAAAAGTCGATCTCAAAAATTTTTCGACAAGACTAATTCGTAATTTAGTATTTAACAGGAAATTACCTCAAAAACTTCAGTTAAACATACGCGCATGCAGTAGGGTATTTTTAAAAGTCTATATATGTAGGGGCTTGGAAAACAGTTTTGTTTAAAAACATATAATTAGATTTAAAACGTAGTATAGTAAAACGTTGAAAAAAAACCTCCATTTCACAATGTCTGAAAATAGTATTGTAGAATTTATACGTATATATCTTGTTTAGGAAGATTCATTAAAACATCATGCATCTCTTCTAAAATCATCATCATTTAATTAGTTCACATGCCATCTACTATTTACGTAATTTGTCCAATTTTACATTTCATGCAAACTAAACTCATGATTAATTTCCAAATCACTCAAAAAACATATAAGACTTACCTCGATACCCAGTGACTTTTCAACCTACAGTTACAAGTTAGTCGAACAATTGCTCATACCATTCATCAAGCATTCATAATCTACTGTTCAATCATCTATCTGAAGCAGTGATAAAAGTTCCAAATCGAACCAATTAAAGAGTCCATAATGTCTAATTACAGTCCAACGATTATAACAAAGTCTAATTATAAATCTCACTATTTGATCCCACATTGCCTTCCTCAATTACCAAGGTATAGCTTCGTTATGGATCACTTGGATGACTCACTTCCCTACCTCTTTACAGGCTAAATCACTGCAATGGTATAAAAGAGTGGGTGAGCTTATGAAAGCTCAGTGAGTACTCAAACATCTACAAATAAACACATCAGTCAGGTTAAGTGAAATAGGCATGCTTAAACGATTCACTTTTTATCACAACTCACACAAGATAATAGTTCACATGAATTAAACGGTTCACATAGAATAGGTAGTTCGCATAAAATAACAATTCATATGAAATAACAGTTCATGCATAATAACAGTTCATTCAATATAACAGTTCATGCATAATAACGGTTCATTCAATATAATAGTTCATACAATATAACAGTTCATTCAATATAATAATTCATTCATACCACATCGTAACTCATATATCTCAAATAATGATAAATTGACATTTTTGTGATTATGAAACATATAGGAGACTCTATCACCACCTATAAGTGGACCCTATCACCACACATTGGATAAACGGATCTCCTTATAACGCCTCATTTTTGGATTCAAAGAGCCCTACGCTATCTCCGATATAAGTGTAGCATGAATGTTTACACTCTTCAACACACTCAACTCATAGAGCCCTACGCTGTCTCCGTTGAATGGAGCTATGCTTGACATTCCCTTATTTCTCCAACGCTATCTCCAGGTACAATGCTTATCGCAATAATGAAGGTGAGTACTCAAAATCCTATGGCATGCCAACTATATCCAATGGTTCCATAAGGTCACAATGCCAAAATATCTCTTTAACACATTCACAATATTTAGTATAATAGGGCTCACAGTTAAGTAGAGCTCACACATTATAACACAGTTCGCAATTCACCATTTGCAATAGAGCATGGTTCGCAAATAATATAACTTTTATGCAACATATATTGCACATATAACACAGTTCACATATCATTCATGACATAGCTCACATAAATCAGTGTTCGTATATTTTATTTAGCATAGGGCATGCAATAGCTTAGCTTACATACAATACAACTCAAAATCTCACAATACACATTTTGGCAAATTAATACAGTTTTCCATATTAATACAAATCACCAAATTAACATAATTCTCCATAATAGTATAATTCGCCAAGTTAACATGGTTCACAATATAACACATTACACAAATATAATTGGCTCGCACTATAGTTGAGCTTGCACCTAGCATTTCACGATAATATAATTTTGCACTAAATCAGAGCTTGCATTATCGTAGAGCTCATAATTCACATATTGGTTCATGCATGCATAGATGTTATAAGAGTTCACATTATATATATTTTTATTAGTTTGCAAGCATTACAAAACCCATATACATATATATATTATATAAAACATGACCCATATATGCATATATATTATATATATAATCAAGACCCACGCATATATATATATATATTATATATATAACAAAACCCGTACATATATTATAACACCCTTCACCCGTATTCAACGCCGGAATAGGGATACGGAGCATTACCAGACTTATTATACAATTAAACATACATTTCTCATACATCCATCATAACTAAATAATCATTATTCAAATTCACTCACATTGTCCCTAATACGAGCCTACGAGGTCCAAAACATGCATTCGGAGTGGTTTGGGACTAAACCGTTAACTTAGGAAACTTTTAGAAAATTTAGAAAATTTTTCCAATTTACAGGGGACACACGCTCGTGTGGCCCGACCATGTGTCTCACGCGGCCAAAGACACGCCCGTGTCACAAGCCGTGTGGACATTTGAAATGGGATCACATGGCCGTGTCCTAGCCCGTGTCCTACCTCGTGTAACTCTCTGACTTGGGTCACACGGCCAACACACACGCCCATGTGCCAAGCCGTGTGCTAGGCCGTGCCAAACCTGTAGGGTATACTGACTTATGCCACACGACCAAGTCACATGTCCGTGTGCTGGGCCGTGTGGAACATACTGACTTGATTTCTAATTCAACACTAGGGGACACACGGCCATGTAACCTGACCGTGTGTCACACACGACTGAGACACACGCCCGTGTCTCTGCCCGTGTGGACAAAAATAGGCTATTTACCAAGCCATCTTGTCACCCAAATTTGTATACTCCTACACCAAACCAAATGGCACCAAAACATGGCATAAATAAGCATTCAACCAAACATAATTGATACCATTTCAATACCAACAAATACAAAGCAAACAAATACCACAATTATGCCATTAAATTCCATACCAAAATCACATTCCTAAAATCATAAGCATATCAATTCTCAATCAACCATTTACCACAAGCATTTATATATCATATATCAATCATAAGACAAATGCTATTAGCACATATATAAACATAACCAAATAAACCAAAATGAGCCAACTTAAATGACAATACACAAAACCAAACACTTAATATTTACAAGCCAACATAAATGTAACACCCTGGTTCTAGGGGTTAGGCTTTTGGTGCTTAGCTCAGGTGTTGGCACACTTCAGTGTGTGGTTGGGTAAGTTTTAGGGGTCCCGAGAACCCTAGGTGGTGGTGGAAAGCTTTAGGAAATTTTTAGTTTTAGGGTCAAAGGGAGCTTGGATAGAGGGGCCTTAAGAGAAATTTTGGTGGGAATTAGGCACAAGAAATAAGCTGGCAGAGTGGCAAGGAGGCGCCACATAAGGCATGGGAAAAGTGACGCCTCAAGGGGGAGCTGGTAAGGGTCTCAGGTTCGATTCGCAAGGGCAGCAGGAGGCCTTTGTTTTTGCGTCATAAAGGTAGAGTGTTGGACGGTTTTTGGATGCTTAAATGAAGGATATTTGACTTGTTCAAATGTTTTGAATGGATGGCTAGGAGAAGAGGTGGGTTGGTTACTTTTTGATTTTATTTGAAGGGATGGTGTAGAGTGTTTTTAGGAGAGAATGTTGGGATTTTGTGGGGAGGTGGAGTGTTTGGCGAATTTTGTTTCTTCTAGGGGATCTTGGCCGAATGTTATAAATAGGGGAAGGTGCTCATCCTTTTGGGTTTTTCCCATGTGCTTGCTTGCGAAAATTTCTTCACACATCTCTTCCATTTCACTTGAGCCGAAACCTTCATTGCCATCCTTCCTCTCTTCCTTTTGGACCCTTGGCCGAACCACTCATCTTGCATTCCCCTTTTCTTCCATTTTTTTAAATCAAGGTACACCCCACACCTTTCTTTCTCTTCTCTTTGGCCAAACCACTATTCCCTACCCCTTGATTTTATTAATAGCCGAATCTACACCACTACCTTTGCCGAATTTCTTTCCCTCAATTTGGTAGCACTATTGGCCGAATATTAGTTTAGACCTCTTCGGTTTTGTTGCAATCATGGTTGAAGGTATTCTGGGATTTTAAGGCTTTCGGTCTAGTCTCAGTAGTTAGCAGTCGGCTTGGTAAGTGGTGGTAAGGCTTTTTGGTAAGCTATGTATGTGATATTTTGATTAAGTTTAAGGTTGTTAAAGTATATGATGATAAGGCCGTTTGTAGGGAGAAGAGCCTAACACAGAGACCTTTTCGGGTTTTGTATAGGCAGCATTTGGAGAGGCATAGAGTAGCGTTTGGGGTTGATCGGTTGTGCTAGTAATTAGGTGCGTAAACATCGCACTATTTCTCGGTTTGCTTGCTAACATTTTTACATGTGTATTATGTGTGCGGTGGCCGATTAGGATGGCTTAAGTGGTGAGTCAAACGGTGATGGTAAGTTAATTATGATGTATATTTATATATGTATGATGTAGTGATGATATGATAAATATGTATATATATATATACTCATGTTATATGATGATTTAACTGTGACATTTATATAGTTGCATGGGATTTGGGCTTGATTCGATGAAGGAAGAAGGGTACATATGATGTGCGTGGTCTAATGTTAGCCTCGGCTACGTTAGCGCTTGAGGTTAGCTTTGTGCTACCTCAAGGAGATGTTGGCTCGGTGCCCATCTCGGCGGTTGATGGCTATGTGCGTCACCGTGGCGGATTACGATATTGGGATCACTTGAGTTGATCGGTGGCTCGTACGGCCTTGAGCAAACCGAGTTTGCCAAGGTAAGGTTTATGGATCACGATGTGATCGGTGGTGGTTTATCCACGGCCTTGGCGGGGAGGCTGCTAAGGTTGGTGTTACTGGTTGGGCGATGGGTTGGGCTAAAATGCATTCTTGCCGATTTCATTACGAATCGTGTGGGTATGGGCCAAGCCCATACGTGTGGGAATATGTGTTGTGTTTATGCACTTTGAGTCGGTGGACTCACTCTTTTCTCTAACCATTTCGGTGATGCGTAGAATTGGACCGGGATCGGAGAGGACACATGGTGGCCCATGCGGAAGGAAAAGTTTAAATATTTTAAAGCTTATTTATATTAAGTAGTTGGGTTTAAATATTGTTGTAATAAAGACCTTTTGATTTTTATCTATTTTGGGAACTATATTATTATTACTTTAAACTATGGTTGGATTATATTAAACTGAACCAATATGTGAAAATGGATTTATTATTAGTAACCTATGTTTTCACATTGGTTTTATATAAGTTAATAAAGTGTTGTTTTTTTTATATGGTCATTTTTTTTTATAATAACAAAGTCTAAAGTCTATTTTTAAAAGAACATGAGTTTTACCAAAAAGTTAGTAAATCTTACTGTTTTATTCAAAGTCAACAAGGATTTCCACCCGTCTTTTCATGATGACATACCCAGATTCGGTCGCAGTGAATGGGCCGGGTTTGGGGATGTTACAGTTTGGTATCAGAGCCCGGTTCAAAACTCGGCTTTGAGGGTTTTGGGCCCAAAAACATTTTCAAAATGGGCTTTTCAAAAATACGGGTTTTTATGAAATATTTTTAGGATATTCGGCATGGCACTGTACCTCCAGGCCAAGTCCACTGTAAGTACTTGGACTTTCTTGAAGTGATTTGTTTGTATGACTTATTATGGGCTTAGTTTGGGCTCCCAGATTAGAATACTAGGATCTGTTGGACCCTAGGAATAGTCTACTCAAACATATGCATAAAACTTAAGGCTACTAAACAAACTGTGAAGTTAGTCATCGAGTTAAGGTGTGGCAACCATCATGCGCATGTCTAGGAATGGTATTCAGTGAAGAGCTTGGTATTTAAGCAATCCTAGCGACTCACCTCCTCTTTACTTGAATCCTACAGTGCGTAGCTACGGTTCACCTTAACCAAGAGGACTTGTTCATAAAGCTAAACCGATTATTAAAACCCAAAGGGATTTGGCCTGATTGTTTTAAATTCCTGTTTTAAAATTATCAATTTTACCCTTTTGGTCTATAAACCCTAAATCTAATTTTGAAGGACGTTTTTGATTTATAAAATTACCAAAATGCCCATGATTTCTAAAATTACAAAAATAACCTCGATTTACGAAATTTGTGCGATACCTCTGGTTTGAAAAACAAAATTTTCAAGATGACCCACATGATTTTGTAAATTTTGAAATATCTTTAAGTTGGAAAACTATTTTTCAAAATTGACCACGAGTTATTACCGATATACCTCTTATAGGAAAATGACGAAATTACCCACAGGTAGGGAAGGAAACTTGATTGCTCGAAAGAACTACTCTTGGAAACTTTATTGCATAAAATTGCTCGTGGATAAAGCAGTGAAACAAGAATTTCGATGCATAAAACTTTCTAAACAGACTAAATCGAGGCGCTAGATATGAGTTCTAGGGGCGTGGTCGCAATACTCGTGGACGTGGTAGAGGCGGGATGTCGGTTATGCGAACCGGTTGGGTCTCGCCATGGGTCGAGAGCGATGTGCCGCCACCACCGTTGAGGTGGAACAGCGGGGATCGGTGGAGGAGACGACGCAGCGATCGCGCGAGCTATCTTTGCGGGTGCTTGGCGAGTGGCGAGAGCCAATGGGGCGATGGGACTCGGAAGTCGATGCACCAAAGGCTTAGGGGCGAATGGGCCGAGGTCTTGAGAGGGTGTCCGGGGTAGCTTCGAACGTGGCGAGTGCGGCTTGAGGCGGTGGAAAGGATTATGGACGACTTAGACTTAAGCTGCTGAGAGAAGCTTAAGGGTGTTGTTTCGTTGCTACGGGATGAAGCCTACCAGTGGTGGCTCACGGTTAAGAAAGTGCACTGCGGATCGAGTGGACTGGGCTACTTTAAGATCAAGTTCGAAGGAAGTATGTCGGAGCAAGCTATGTGGATGCTCGAGGAAGGCGTTCCTCAATCGGTGCAAGGTAGCAAAACGATAGCGAGTCACGGTGAGTTTCTGCGTTTGAGCCGTATATGCTCGGGGAATCGTGGCAACCGATTATGAGAGATGCGTCGATTTGAAGATGGGCTACGGGATGAGCTGGCGGGTTTTGATTGCGCCGCAACGAGAAAAGAGACTTTGCCGTTTTAGTGGAGAAAGCTCGGATAGGCCGAGGAGGTCAAGAAGGTGAGAGGCGAGCGAGAGAAAGGAACCGTGATAAGAGAAGTGTTGGACCGTCGTAAGTGGTTGAGAGGGTTCGAGAAAAGACCGGGGTTGAGACTCCTGTTCATATTGCTAAGCCACCACCGGAAATCCGGATCATCCGTGTGCGCGATCGGAAGGTATCATGTTGGCGAGTCTTTGGAATCGAGTTCGAGAATGCTTCGATGTAAGTCCAAGTCTCATGCAGTTAAGGATTGTCCCCGAGGATCCGAATAGGACTCGGACAAAGGGTCAAGGTTATGTGCAACCAGCAGGGTGGTCGGCAGGCGACGAGAGGGTCGTGGTCCGAACCATGGAGGGAATGGTTCCGCCGAGGTCGTGGAGCTTTGGGTCGCGATAATGGTGGCATCGAGGCAAGACAACCAGTGTCCGTTTATGCGATTCGTCGGAGAGAGGATAATGATGTGCCTGGATGTGCCAATAGGTAAGTACCTTGTGTTTGGAATGTTCTCTGTTGTTTTTCGTGTGGGTGGCTGTTTGTTTTGTTGCTCGTAAAGTATTTGGAACCTTAAGTATGATAGATACTGTGCCTAAAAGTATGTTAGCTCTTTAAGATCAGAGTGCGCAGCGATTTTTCCTGGGTAGTTTAGCCAAGTAATTTCGAGGATGAAATTATTTTAAGGAGGGTAGAATTGTAACACCACTGGTTCTAGGGGTTAGGCTTTTGGTGCTTAGCTCAGGTGTTGGCACACTTCAAAGTGTGGTTGGGTAAGTTTTAGGGTCCCGAGAACCCTAGGTGGTGGTGGAAAGCTTTAGGAAATTTTTAGTTTTAGGGGTCAAAAGGGAGCTTGGATAGAGGGGGCCTTAAGAGAAATTTTGGTGGGAATTAGGCACAAGAAATAAGCTGGCAGAGTGGCAAGGAGGCGCCACATAAGGCATGGGAAAAGTGACGCCTCAAGGGGAGCTGGTAAGGGTCTCGAGTTCGATTCGCAAGGGCAAAGGGGAGGCCTTTGTTTTTGCGTCATAAAGGTAGAGTGTTGGACGGTTTTTGGATGCTTAAATGAAGGATATTTGACTTGTTCAAATGTTTTGAATGGATGGCTAGGAGAAGAGGTGGGTTGGTTACTTTTTGATTTTATTTGAAGGGATGGTGTAGAGTGTTTTTAGGAGAGAATGTTGGGATTTTGTGGAGAGGTGGAGTGTTTGGCGAATTTTGTTTCTTCTAGGGGAGCTTGGCCAATGTTATAAATAGGGGAAGGTGCTCATCCTTTTGGGTTTTCCCATGTGCTTGCTTGCCGAAAATTTCTTCACACATCTCTTCCATTTCACTTGAGCCGAAACCTTCATTGCCATCCTTCCTCTCTTCCTTTTGGACCCTTGGCCAAACCACTCATCTTGCATTCCCCCTTTTCTTCCATTTTTTTAAATCGAAGGTACACCCCACACCTTTCTTTCTCTTCTCTTTGTGAAACCACTATTCCCTACCCCTTGATTTTATTGATAGCTGAATCTACACCACCACCTTTGCCGAATTTCTTTCCCTCAATTTGGTAGCACTATTGGCCGAATATTAGTTTAGACCTCTTCGGGTTTTGTTGCAATCGTGGTTAAAGGTATTCGGGATTTTAAGGCTTTTTGGTCTAGTCTCGGAGTTAGCGATCGGCTTGGTAAGTGGTGGTAAGGCTTTTGGTAAGCTATGTATGTGATATTTCGATTAAGTTTAAGGTTGTTAAAGTATATGATGATAAGGCCGTTTGTAGGGGAGAAGAGCCTAACGCAGAGACCTTTCTGCTTAGTATAGGCGGCATTTGGAGAGGCATAGAGTAGCGTTTGGGGTTGATCGGTTGTGCTAGTAATTAGGTGCGTAAACATCGCACTATTTCTCGGTTTGCTTGCTAACGTTTTTACATGTGTATTATGTGTGCGGTAGCCGATTAGGATGGCTTAAGTGGTGAGTCAAACGGTGATGGTAAGTTAATTATGATGTATATTTATATATGTATGATGTAGTGATGATATGATAAATATGTATATATATATATACTCATGTTATATGATGATTTAACCTGTGACATTTATATAGTTGCATGGGATTTGGGCTTGATTCGATGAAGGAAGAAGGGTAGGATGTACGTGGTCTAATGTTGCCTCGCACGTTAGCGAGTTTGCTACCTCAAGGGAGATGTTGGCTCAAGGCCCATCTCGGCGGTTGATGGCTATGGATCACGATGTGATATTGGGATCACTTGGTTGATTTGGCTCCACCACGCCTTGAGCGGGAGTTTGCCAGGCTTTATGGATCAAGGTGATCGGTGGTGGTTTATCCACGGCCTTACGTTACTGATGGACAAAGTGGGTTGGGCTAAAATGCATTCTTTCCGATTTCATTACGAGAATCGTGTGGGTATGGGCCAAGCCCATACGTGTGGGAATATGTGTTGTGTTTATGCACTGAGTCAGTGGACTCACTCTTTTCTCTAACCATTTCAGGTGATGCGTAGAATTGGACCGGGATCGGAGAGGACACATGGTGGCCCATGCGGAAGGAAAAGTTTAAATATTTTAAAGCTTATTTATATTAAGTAGTTGGGTTTAAATATTGTTGTAATAAAGACCTTTTGATTTTTATCTATTTTGGGAACTATATTATTATTTCTTTAAACTATGGTTGGATTATATTAAACTGAACCAATATGTGAAAATGGATTTATTATTAGCAACCTATGTTTTCACATTGGTTTTATATAAGTTAATAAAGTGTTGTTTTTTTTATATGGTCATTTTTTTTTATAATAACAAAGTCTAAAGTCTATTTTTAAAAGAACATGAGTTTTACCAAAAAGTTAGTAAATCTTACTGTTTTATTCAAAGTTAACAAGGATTTCCACCCGTCTTTCCGCAGTGACATATCCAGATTCGGTCGCAGTGAATGGGCCGGGTTTGGGGATGTTACAGTGGCCAAATCCATTTCTAACATATACTAAAATGACCAAAGCTCCTATACATGCCATATATCCCAAAAACATAGATTCAAAAGTACCAAAATGATAGCTTGATAGTGTGATGAAGTCTCCGACGGTTCCCAAATCCAAGCTAGCTTCGAGAACACTATAAAACACGGAAAATAAACAAAGTAAGATATAAAGCTTAGTAAGCTCGTATGCTGAATAAGTAAAACTTACCAACCAACAATTCAATAACATAAACATCATATAATGCAATTCAAATTTGAAGCATAACGTAACATATGTATTCAATCCAAGATTAAGCATAATTTCCTTCAAATTCTTCGATTCAATGATCGTATAGTTCATGTACATACCTGTATAAGCTCGTATTGATCTCATACTCATCAATATCTTTGATATACCCGTTGAACCATTTGGAATACTATCGGATACCCGGGAATATCACACACTAAGTGCCACATATATATATAGCCGAAGCTATCTCAATCTCATATCACATATAATGCTCACTCTCGAGCTATCAACGAGTATGCTCACACAAAATGACGGTCATGACGAAGCTACACAGTGCTGCTCACACAAGCTGATGAGAATCCGCAACACATGCTGGATAACTCAGCCACTGGTAGGACGTACGGACTAGCACCCAAATCACATAACCCCTAATGACATGTCATTTGTATCCTAATCTATTCCTAAGGTTCAACCGGGATTTCACACTTGCTAAATCATCGTCAAATATATCCGTAAGGTCGTATTCACAATTTATGCAATATTAAAGCATTTAAAACACAATTATAATAATGCTTATTACATTCGAACTTACCTCGATTGCAAAAACGGTGAAATAAGTCGATTAATCTGATACTTTATTTTTCCCCCGATCTAAATCCGAATTTCATTTTTCTTAATCTATATGTAATCAAAATCAACTTACTTAATCATCACTATAGTCAATTTAGTCCAAAATACAAATTAAGAAAACTTTACACTTTTGCCCCTAATATTTCAACATTTTTACAATTTAGTCCTTATCTCATAAAAATTCAATTTCATGCAATTCAATCTATACCCATGCTAGCCGAATTTCAATTAAGTCCTTAGCAGCCCACATTTTTCATTTATTTCACAATTTAACCATGAATTTTACACATTTCACAATTTAATTCCTATTTGGACATTTTACTAAAAATCACTTAACAAATGTTGTTTATCTAACAACAACCATACATTTTCTATCATTAAACATCAAAATACACATAGATTCATCAATGGAAAAACCCTAAACCTTTAACAGTTTGGCAAAATAGTCCCTGGGCTAGCTAGATTAAGCTGTAACAATATAAAAAACATAAAAATCTGTAAAAACGGGACAAAAATGGACTTACATGCATAGATGATAGTTGGCTGAACCTTGAAGTTTCTTTAATGGTGTTTCTAAGTCTAATTTTCAGTGGAAAATCTCATGAAGAAGATGATATCTTATTTTATGTTATTTTCTTAAGTTTATTTATTAATTTACTAAACTAACCTTGGCTATTAACAATAAAATCACATAATTAAGTGTCCATCTTTGTCCACTCAAATAAAAAATGGTCTATTTACTACATAAGGGCCTCCACTTTAAGGTTCTATAGCTATTAGACACCTTTAGCTAATAGAACTGAAGTTTTACACTTTACACGATTTAGTCCTTTTTCTCAAATTAAGCATTTAAATGATAAAATTTCTTAACGAAATTTTCACACAATCATACTATCATGCTGTAGACATTAAAATAATAATAAAATAATTATTTCAACCTCAGATTTGTGGTCCCAAAGCCACTGTTTTGATTTGACTAAAAATGGGCTGTTACATTTATATATTGTATATATACACATACCTTTTTAGTACATTAGCTCGCCTTTAATAGTATGCTCACACACACACACACACACAAAATAATTATATGCACAATTCACACACACTTATCACGTCAAGTACATGGTTTACAACTACGGCCTGCCTATTTTATTCCTATAACTACATACACGTTTTAAATTCATGCATTTGGCTCATTAAAATCGCACAACATGCATACCCTACACTCAACAAAATTGCAATGGTTTGCATAGGAGAAATCAAGGTTCACATATTAATTAAGCTGGTGATTTGCATATGTTACCTTAGCCTGCGTACTGGATTTTAAATGCAGTATATTAGACCACTCACCTTAGGAACCATTACTTCAACTATCACGCTTAAGTAAGCTTTAATTTGCCTTTGTCCATGCTTGTGGGGGCTCCCAAATGAATTGGAACTTTTCATACGCATAAAACACATTACAATGGCATTACTAATAACAAAAAACACCATTAAATTATTCCAAAATCATAGATCAAAGCCTCTTAACATCTATACCAAAAACTTAACTAATTTTGCCGAAATAGGTGTTTAAACACTCAAATCTCACTTCTAAGCTTAGATTTCAACTTCACACATCCTAACTATCATCTAATTACATATCTAGACCATCAATTTCATCCAATTTCACCAATTTAATTTTTTCAAAAAAAATCAAGCTGATGCAATCTTTCAAAAAGGAAAAACATTATGTTTGCTTAAATTCATTAAGGATTTATTAAATTAAGATCAAATACCTTTTAATTAGATCAAATGAGTTAGAAATCAATTCATTTTGCCGAAATATAAGGTTTCCTCACTCGATTTTTGTTCCTAAACCTTAATTAAGTTTCTAAACATCCTATTTAACCTATTATTACAAATATAAACCTTTAATTTTATCTAATCTCAAAAATTTAAAATTTTTAGAAAATTAAGCTTTTATGAACACACAAAAAGGGGAAATTTGAAATTCATTAAAATTGGATACTGATCTATCAAATTGTGTTATGTATAGCATTCAATTGGCCATTAACAGGAGTTCATCGCCATGTTTTCTATCAGTTCATACGCATCTTCGTATGTTTTGTTCATTAAAGCTCCTCATGTGGCTCCATCTAGTCTTGAACGTGTGTGCACATCCAATTTGTTGTAGAACATTTGCAGTCTCAGCAACTCAGGTAACCTATTATGTGGACATCTCTGTATTAGCGTTTTAAAGCGCTCCCAAGCTTCGTGAAAGCTCTCTCCTTCTAACTGTTTAAGTGTTGTGATATCTCTTCTCAGTTGGACCGTCTTGCTAATAGGGAAAACCTTTTGTAGAAATTTCCCTGCAAGTTCATCCCATGTCGTGATGGATCCTGATGCCTGTGAATCTAACCAAGAAAAGGCATTATCGATTAAGGAGAAGGGGAACAGCTGAAGACGAATAGCGTCATCGGTGACCCCATTATATTTAAATGTATCACGAAGCTGAAGGAACCGTTTTAAATATTGATTTAGTTTATCTGCCATTGTGCCTCTAAACTACAAATTGTTTTAGATCATATGAATCCTGGCCGGTTTCATTTCAAAATTGTTAGTCGTGATGACTGGCCTTGTGATGCTTCCTTGAACCATCTTCATATTTGTCAGCGTATAGTCCCTTAGGGTTTTTTCGTTTTGCGCCATCTGTATGTTTGTGAGAAGTTATGGTGGTGGTGGTAAGTCTTTTGGGTTATTATTGTTAATCTAGTCAAACAATGGATTTCCTTGCGGTGGTAAATTGCCTACAGCAGGTCATTGATTATGCATATGCTGTTGTTGTCGACGATTTTGGCGAATTATTCTCTCTGAATTAGTAGCTATGTAACAGTCCGATTTAGACCCTAGTCGGAATAGTGGTTTCGAGACCACAAATATGAGTCAAAAAAATATTTAAATATTATTTTTCGTGCTTATAGTATGTGAATTAGCATGTGTGAAAGTTTCGTGATTTAATTTGATCATCTGTGTGCTTAATTTGAGAAAAGGGCTAAATTGTATAAAATGTAAAAGTGGCATTCCATTTGTTAATGTGCTAAGTTGCTATGATTTAATTTATTATAATTCCTTAAAAGGTTATTATGCCACTATTAGGTAAGTGGACATTTATGTTCATGTTTTATAAAATGTTATAATTAATTCATTAAAGGCATTAAGGTAATTTGTAAAATATATGTTAATTTATATAACAAAAAGCATGAAAATAGGCCATTATTCATCTTGTTGGCCGAATATAGCAAAGAAAGAAAATAAGAAAAGTGTTCTTAGGTTTCGGCTACTATCAAGCTTAACCCAATGTATGTTTTGCTTCGATTTTTGATAATTTTTACGTTTTTGTAATCGTTGCTTTGTGTTCTTCAAAACCCATGCTTCAATTTTGTGAATTGATGAAGATTTTGAAAAGTTCCATGGATGAATTCATGAGTTTTGTGATGTTTGATGATGAAATATGAAATATATGTGTTAGATTAACATGTTTTGTCTTTGGATTTTTGGTGATTTTGAGTAATTTTGACTTAATTGAGAAAATAGTATTTTGAGGGACTAAATTGTGAAATAAATGTAATATATGGACTTGTATGAGCATGGGTAATATTCGGCGTAAGCATGGTGTATACAAATTTGGTGTATTTTGTGATTTTATAAAATAGGGACTAAAATGTCAAAATGTGAAAATATGAGGGCTAAATTGTAAATTGCCTTAAATATGTGTTTTTGGATTGAATTTTATGATTTGGTGAATGAATGGATTAAATTTGAATGTGTATAGATCAAGAACCGAAGAAAACGGATTTAGATCGAGGAAAGTCGAAAATAGTTGAATAGCCGTTCGTTTCCGTTTACACGAATCCGAGGTAAGTCGATATACAAATAAATGCATTAGAATTTATTTATTTATGCATCTATGAAATTTGATTGCGATGAATATGTTCGAGATGATTCGTATATGAAATCCGAGGAAATATCGACAATGTATCAATGTCTGAGAAGTCCCGTACGAACCTAGGAATAGATAGGATTAAATATGTCATGACATGGGTTTCCGATATGTCAGATCGTGTAAGACCACGTCTGGGACATTGGCATCAATTTGAGATTTACGTGTAAGACCATGTATGGGACATTGGCATCGTATTTGCTTCGTGTAAGTCCCTGTCTGGGACAGTGGCATCGATATTTGGTCACATGTAAGACCACGTCTGGGACGTTTGCATTGTACGATTATTTTGAGTATTCCGAGCATCCTATTTGATTCCGAACGGTTCAACGGACAAGTCCGAGAAATGAATAACTATGTGAATTGTATATTCGTTTCAGGTACGTTTGATGCGAGTAAATACGTAGATAGATACAATGAATAAAGTGTGATATATGTATGTTTGACATATGAGCAAAAGAGATGCTTGAGGTATGATAAGTTTGTAAGCAATGGCAAACCAATTGAGCCAAAGAGAAATCTATGTTTGTATTGAAAATATTAATGTATTTGAATTGCTATGCTTATAAATGATTATATGTTAAGTTTATTTGTATATGGCTTACTAAGCTTTTGGAAAGCTTACTTTGTGTGTGTTTGCTTTGTTTTATAGACCCTTAAAGCTATAGAAGGCTTGGGGATCATCGAGGATTGTCATCACACTACTCAAATTAAATTTTGGTACCTTTTGAATATGTATATATTAAGTATGGCATGTATAGTCTAGTCGATATGGTTATGTTTTGAAATGGTGTATAGTTAGCCATGTGATATGGCTAGATTATGACATTATATGAATGAGTAATCAAGTTATATGATGCTTAATTTGGTATGGTTTTCTAGCTAATGAAATGGTCAAAGTATTGGTAAACTTATTGATGCAAAGTTGGTATATTATTGATGATAAGATGTCTATTATTGTGGTAAGTTGTGGATGAATCATGCTTGGATTTACTTGTGATTTAGTTGGGCTAATTGGCATATAAAATGTTGTGATGAAATGTTCTTGAATGATGTAAAATAGATGGTCAATTTGGTATGTTTTTGGTTGCCATAAGTGTTGGATTGATGCTTGTATGTACTTGTAGGGATAGCCTAAAGTGTGGGTGGCATTTTGGCCTTGCAAATGGCCTATAATTGCCCACACGGATGAGCACATAGGCGTGTGGCTCGACCATGTCCTTTGTTGATGAATTTCAAAACAAGTCAGGCTCGACCACGGGCTGGACACACGGACGTGTGACTGCCCGTGTGATGCAAGTTAGGCTCGACCACGGGTGAGGCACATGGGTGTGTCTCAGGCCGTGTGGTCAAGTCAGTATGTATGCCCTGTGTAACTGCCCAAACCCCGCCTAGAAGTTAAGCCCAAATCCGGCGTGCCACATTGAAGTGTTTTTCGAAAACCATGTTTTCATTGAAAACCCTTTTTAAAGAAAAGCTTGAGTAAAAACCCCAGTTACGTCAGTTTATTTTTAATCGTGGTTTATTAAAAGGTCATTCCCTTCTAAAACGTTATTTGTTGCGGAAGCTTACTTTAAAGCAGATGATTTGCGAAAACGTGTTGTTTAAAGATTAAGTCGTGGAAGCGTAATGTTTTGAAAACATGTATTTTTTTGGAAAACTGCAATCTACTTTTAAAAAATAGAAACGTAATAACTGCAAATCCCAAATTAAAACCAGAAATTAAAAGAGGCCTTATTACAACCCAATAAGAAAATGATTTAATTAAGGTAAAATAGAACACTAAAGTTTAAAGCTGTTCGTAGTGTGGCCACCTCCGAGTCCTCCAGTACGTCGAACCGCCTACTGAGGATTACCTAAAAAAATTAAAAAGAGGGGGTGAGTTTACGAAAACTTAGTGTGTACAACCCTCATCGGTCATAAAGCATGTATCACATCAATCCAGGCCTAAGCCCATTACAGTAATCAATGTGGGCCTAAGCCCAACACAGTAATGGTGGCAATTGGGCCTTAGCCCATAATAGCCTCACTTGGGCCTTAGCCCATATCAAATGTCACAGATCACATCTATCTGGGCCTAAGCCCATCTCAATAACAGAACAAGTGTATGTAATGCATTAATGCCCATACCAACCCTACACTTCGTCTCCTGTCCAACCCTGCACTCCTGTGGGGATTTAATCGACCCACCCATCCCTACACTCCTTATGTAGCACCGGTTGCGGCACTAGCCAATGTTGCAGCAGAGCTGCCAATCACATAATCGGCTTAAAGCCATCGGTGGATCCACAGTCGTCAAGCGACCATGCGATCCTAACAAATCATATACTTCCTCCAAATCAATGATCCCATCCCCCATGCAACATAATATCACATGAATGCAACATACCATAAATAGCATACAATAACAATCATATAACATGTAGGGGCATTTTAGTCACTTTGCCCTTCAAGGGCATAACAGTCATTTTACCCTCTAAGGGTATTTCGGTCATTTTACCTTTCGAGGGTATTTCGGTCATTTTACCCTTCGAGGGTATTTCGGTAATTTTACCTTTCGAGGGTATTTCGGTAATTTTACCCTTCGAGGGTATTTTGGTAATTTTACCCTTCGAGGGTATTTCGGTAATTTTACAACCTTCCCGAAGGTCTATAGTCGCCTTGAGCGACGCAGCTAACATATATCATCAAAACGGTGTATTTGGGCCCAAAGCCCAATACTCGGCTCAAGTGGGCCCACACTCCCGTGTGGCCCATTCGGCCCATTTCCAACCACGACTATGTGAACGTTATAGCCCAATTCAATTTTTGCCACTTTTCGTAAATTAGTCAATGTGGGGCCCACGAGCCTATTGGGCCCACACAGCCCATATCGGCCCAACGAGGCCCATAACGGCCCAAGAGCACGAGGACGCTCATGGTGGCCTCAACCATCTTACGCCCATATTCGTGGGCTCGGTCCACCACACGTGCGATCGCACGCTCGTGTGGCATCATTCGCCAATACTTCGGCTTTTCGGCATTTGCCGATCTACTGTTTGAGTGGTGTGTGTACACACCTGATCACGTAGAGTACTAAAAATTCACAATAGCCAGAACCTATATTCAAACATAACATTCAATTAATCACCTATCAAAAAGTGTTAGAAAGACTCTGAACAACCACTTAACCGAGAGGTCGACTACCACTTGCCTTGACTAGATCAGTCGACTGTGATTAGCCTACTCGAACCAGAGTTTGGTGCAGCCACCCTTCCGCATCCTGGTGGAAAGTCCCGAACAGCCGACACCGCACGCCTCTTAAACTTGGGAGTAGAGGCTACGAGTCCATTTCCAGTAGGCACTCTTCCTGATCCCCCCTCCGACTGGCTATCACTTGCCTCCATGATAATCTCTTGATTGGCTAAACCCACGGGTTAAACATATATTAATCTACAGCAAGCACAACACCCCAGAATAGGGAAAGTGGCATTCGGCCCAAACCAAGAATACAATCTAACTTACCTTGATCGAAACCTTAGAGTAGAAAGTCGGTAACTATTAATCACTTGCCCTTTAATCGCCCCTCGAGGAACCTTAAACAAACCAATCATCAGTCAAGATAAGAAAGGGAGGTTCGGCAGCTAAAGGGGAATACCATCGATACCGAAAACGGTTAAAAACATTAACCACAACTTACTATCTCATTCGGCCAAGAGGAGAAATCCCTAACTCGAGCTCACTGACTAAACCGTCGAAGATTTGAAACTAAGAGGATTGGAGATGGATAACGAAACAAAGAAAATAGAAAAAGGAAGGTGTGGATAAAGATTTTCAATAGGCAAAGTGAAAGTATTCGGCTTTAGCAATATAAGGAGGGACACTCGAAAAGAATCGAAGGAAAGAGAGAAAAGGAAAAAGGGGTATTCGGCTATCACTGGAAGATAAAGGAAACAGAGGAACCTTACTTTGATTTAGCAAAAGAGGAGAAGAATAATGTCAATTCGGCACAGGTAGTAATTGATGCAAAGAAAATAACAGAGAAAAGGGGTATTGCTCGGTTTTGAAAAAGGCAAAAAAAAAGAAATAAAACAAATAAGTCAAAAGCCGAAATGGCTAAAAGAAAAATGACATCCTTTCATACACTAGCCGAATTTCGAAGAGCAAGGACCCCAATATTCGGCCAACACCTACCCATTTCAAATTCCCTGATTTTCTCCTTGAATTCAGCCACCAATCGAGTTTGAATTACAATCAAACTCCTTCATCCAATCTTCATCCCTTGAAACACTCCCCTAAAACACTCACTTGACCAATTCAAACTCTCCAACACAGAGTTCAAATCCAACATAAACTCTTGCCCACACAAGAGTAAAATAAATAATCCCTTTTTGCATGTAGTGAGACTTGAACCTCTGCCCTCCTTGCCATACCTGTGACGCCACAACCCATCCACCACAGGCTCTCTTGTGTCTCCTTTTAAATCACAAATACTTATAAGGCTTAATACCAGGAGTCAGGGTCCCCTAATGCTAAAAATAAAAATTTTCCAAATGACATGGCTTGAACCCATGACTTCATAGAAGCCCCCCAACCTTCTAAAATCACTCACCTAATAGATCCAACTTGCATTAGTGCCGTTCTCTTGTTCTCAAAGGTTTTAAACACTCCCATGCCCAAGGCCCAATAGGCCTAATTCTACTAGGCCCAAATTCAGGGTGTTACACCCTGTTTTAACACGGCTCGGGCACATGGCGTGTCTGAGGCCGTGGGAGGCACACGGCCTGCCCACACGAGCGTGTGACCTCTGTAACTTTGAAAAATGTTTGGTTTTTGAAAAAGTTTTATATGATTCCGGTTTAGTCCCGACCTATTTCTAATGCATGTTAAGGTCTCGTAGACATATTTAAGGGACACTTTGATTTGATTCGTTGAATAATAATATGAAATGTCCGTAAAAGGTTCCGTTTTGTCCGGTAATGCCTTTAACCCTAAACCGGCGATGGTTACGGGTTACGGGTGTTACATTTGATTGGTATCAGAGCTATGGTTTAGTCAATTCTCAGACTAACGTAGCGTGTGAGAGTCTAGCTATACATGCCATATATATGAGGTGTGATAGTGTGATGAATTTTGACGTGTAAAATGTGCTATTCGTATAGTAATGGATCCCGAAAGAGCCGTAGCTGATGATGTCGAAAGCAATGCGCCTGCTTCCGCTCAAGGGACAGCGCCATCTATTCGAGACTGGCTACTAGCAGTCAGGAAGGAGAGGCTAAACAAGCCTTCTTCCAAATGATGAACGAGTGGTTCACTCAGTATATAAAAACTAATCCGGCTGTTTCACAACCTCCGCCCCCGCCTAATCCTCCTCAGACTTCAGTTGTGCCTCCGTTTATGAATCTGAATCTGTTGAATAAACCTCCGGTTGACAAAATTCGTAAGTATGGGGCCGAGAGTTCAGGGCCACTAGTGATGACGATACCGAGAAAGCTGAGTTTTGGCTTGAAAACACAATTCGAGTATTTGATGAAATGTCATTGACTTCTGATAAATGCATAAAGTGTGTTGTTTCTTTGCTTAGAGACGCAGCTTATCAATGGTGGAAGACCTTGATTTCCGTTGTTCTGAAAGAACGGGTTACATGGGATTTCTTTCAGTCTGAGTTTCCAAAGAAATACATCAGTCAGAGATTTATTGATTAGAAACGAAAAGAGTTTCTGGAATTGAAATAGGGTCGCATGTCTGTCACCGAGTATGGACGAGAATTTATGAGATTAAGTCAGTATGCTCGGGAATGTGTATCAACCGAGGCAATAATGTGCAAAAGATTTGAAGACGACCTAAATGAAGACATCCATTTGCTAATTGGGATTCTGGAAATAAAAGAGTTCGTTGTGCTTGTTGGTCGAGCATGCAAAGCTGAGGCACTCGGGAAATATAAAAGAAAAGCTGAGTCTGAAGCTAGAGATGCGAGAAAGAGATTTCTGAGTAAAACATTTCAGTCTGCTTCAAAGAAATTTAGAGATGAGTATAGCCGTTCAAAGGCTAATGCGAAAAATTCGAACAGAGATCGAGCTAGATCACAGTCAAATTTCAAAGCTCCAGCTACTTCGATGGCTAGTGTTGGAAATGTCCGATCAGAAAGAACTGAATGTAAGCATTATGGTAAAAGACATCCGGGAAGTTGTAGGTTGAATGATCGAGCCTATTTCAGATGTGGATCATTAGACCATTTCATTCGAGACTGCCCAGAGTCTGTTGAGCAAGAGATTATTCAGAACCCGAGGTCAGATAATGTTTCAGCTAGAGATAGACCTTATAGAAATGCAAGGAATGTCAGTGGTAGTCAGAGAGCTAAGAAAGACACTGTTGCAAGATCTGAAGCTAGAGCGCCTGCTAGAGCGTATGCTATCCGAGCCCGTGAGGAAGCTTCATCTCCAGATGTTATAACGGGTACATTTACTCTTTATGATACTTCTGTGATTGCATTGATAGACCCATGTTCTACTCATTCGTATATATGCATGAACTTAGTATCCAGTAAGACTTTGCCTGTAGAGTCTACTGAATTTGTTGTTAGAGTATCGAACCCCTTAGGTAAAAGTGTCCTGGTTGATAAAGTATGCAAGAATTGTGCGTTGATGTTTCGAGATGTTTGTTTTTCGGCTGATCTGATTCTATTACCATTTGATGAGTTTGATATAATTTTGGGTATGGACTTGTTAACATTGCATGATGTTGTTGTGAATTGCAAAAGAAAAACTATTGATTTGAGATGCCTGAATGATGATATAGTTTGGATTGAGTCTAATGATTTAAATGGGTTACCTACTGTGATATCAGTGATGAAAGCTCAGAATTATGTGAAAAAGGGTTATGAAGCTTATTTTGCTTATGTGATTGACTCGAAAGTAACCGAAAAGAAAGTTGAATCAGTGCCAGTTATCTGTGAATTCCCTGATGTATTTCCTAAAGAATTATCGGGATTACCTCCGATACGTGAAGTTGAATTTGGTATTGATCTATTGCCGGGGACAGCTCCTATTTCGATAACTCCGTACAGAATGGCACCAACAGAGTTGAAAGAGTTAAAGTCACAGTTATAAGAGTTAACCAATAGAGGATTTGCAAGACCGAGTTTCTCATCTTGGGGTGCTCCTATTCTATTTGTGAAAAAGAAAGATGGCATGATGAGAATGTGCATTGATTATCGTCAGTTGAACAAGGTGACCATAAAGAATAAATATCCTTTGCCTAGAATTGATGATTTATTTGATCAATTGAAAGCCCTTTTGACTGAAGCTCCAGTTTTGGTACAACCAGAAACGGGTAAAGAATTCGTGATTTTTAGTGATGCTTCGTTGAATGGTCTGAGATGTGTTCTGATGCAGGAAGGCAAAGTTATAGCTTATGCCTCGAGACAATTAAAGTTGCATGAAAAGAATTATTCGACACATGATCTTGAGTTAGCTGCGATTGTGTTTGCATTAAAGATCTGGCGCCATTATTTATTCGGTGAAAAATGTCATGTGTTTTCGGATCATAAAAGTCTGAAATAGCTGATGACATAGAAAGATTTGAATCTGCGACAGAGAAGATAGTTAGAACTGTTGAAAGATTACGAGCTTGTGATAGATTATCATCCGGGAAAAGCGAATGTTGTTGCTGATAGCGTTGAGTCGAAAAGAACTGTTTGCATTATGTGCTATGAATGCTCATTTAGACTTATATGATGATGGTTCAGTTTTGGCGGAATCGAAAGCAAAACCGTTCTTCTTACAACAAATATGTGATGCTCAGAAAGTTGATAATGAAATGTTAGTGAAATGAGCTCAGTGTGATTCAAACCCTGATTCTGAATTTCGAGTTGATGTTGATGATTGCTTGAGATTTCGAGATCGAATTTGTGTTCCGAGAAACCCAGAGTTGATTCAGATGATCTTGAATGAAGCACATAATAGTCGCCTATCTGTTCATCCGGGAAGTACAAAGATGTACCATGATTTGAAACAACACTATTGGTGGTCTGGTTTGAAACGAGACATCTCTGAGTTTGTTTCGAAATGTTTAGTTTGTCAGCAAGTTAAAGCTGAACATCAAGTGCCATCTGGTTTGTTACAACCGATAATGATTCCCGAGTGGAAATGGGATAGAGTGACGATGGATTTTGTTTCTAGGTTGCCTTTGACTCCGAGAAAGAAAGATTCAATTTGGGTCGTAGTTGATAGATTGACGAAATCAGCCCATTTTATTTCGGTACGATCTGATTACTCGCTTGATAAGTTAGCTGAGCTTTACATATCTGATATTGTAAGATTGCACAGAGTGCCACTGTCTATTGTATCTGATAGAGATCTGAGATTTACTTCACGATTCTGGAAGAAACTGCAAGAAGCTTTTGGTACTAAATTGCATTTCAGTACGGCTTTTCACCCACAGACTGATGGTCAGTCCGAGCGGATCATTCAGATACTTGAGGATATGTTAAGATGTTGCATTCTTGAGTTTAATGGTACGTGGGAACAATATTTACCATTGATTGAGTTTGCATACAATAATAGTTTTCAGTCGAGCATCAGAATGGCACCTTACGAGGCTTTGTACGGACGCAAATGTTGAACACCTTTGTATTGGTCAGAACTCAGTGAAAATAAGATACACGGGGTTGATTTGATAAAAGAAACTAAGCAGAAAGTTAAAGTGATCCGTAATAGTCTGAAAGCCGCGTCAGATCGTCAGAAATCTTATGCAGATTTGAAACGAAAAGACATTGAGTTTGAGATCGGTGATAAAGTGTTCTTGAAAGTATCTCCATGGAAGAAAGTACTTCGATTCAGACGTAAAGGCAAATTGAGTCCGAGGTTTATCGGGCCGTATGAGATCATTGAACGATTTGGACCAGTTGCGTACAGATTGTTGTTGCCACCTGAGCTAGAGAAGATTCATAATGTGTTTCACGTGTCAATGCTCTGTAGATACCGATTCGATCCCTCACATGTGATTTCTCCGTTTGAGATTGAAATCTGATTCGATATGACTTACGAGGAAGAACCGATCCGAATTTTAGCTCGTGAGGTAAAAGAATTGCGAAATAAGAAAATTCCGTTAGTAAAAGTACTGTGGCATCGACACGGAGTGGAATAGGCTACGTGGGAGCCTAAAGATGCAATGAGACAACAATATCCGAATCTGTTTAACGGTAAGATTTTCGGGGACGAAAATCCCTAAGGGGGGAGAATTGTAACAGTCCGGTTTAGACCCTAATCAGAATAGTGGTTTTGGGACCACAAATCCGAGTCAAAAAATATTTAAATATTATTTTCCGTGCTTATAGTATGTGAATTAGCATGTGTGAAAGTTTCGTGATTTAATTTGATCATCTGTGTGCTTAATTTGAGAAAAGGGCTAAATTGTATAAAATGTAAAAGTGGCATTCCATTTGTTAATGTGCTAAGTTGCTATGATTTAATTTATTATAAGTCCTTAAAAGGTTATTATGCCACTATTAGGTAAGTGGACATTTATGTTCATGTTTTATAAGATGTTATAATTAATTCATTAAAGGCATTAAGGTAATTTGTAAAATATATGTTAATTAATATAACAAAAAGCATGAAAATAGGCCATTATTCATCTTGTTGGCCGAATATAGCAAAGAAAGAAAATAAGAAAAGTGTTCTTAGGTTTCGGCTACTATCAAGCTTAATCTAAGGTATGTTTTGCTTCGGTTTTTGATAATTTCTACATTTTTGTAATCGTTGCTTTGTGTTCTTCAAAACCCATGCTTCAATTTTGTGAATTGATAAAGATTTTGAAAAGTGCCATGGATGAATTCATGAGTTTTGTGATGTTTGATGATGAAATATGAAATATATGTGTTAGATTAACATGTTTTGTCTTTGGATTTTTGGTGATTTTGAGTAATTTGGACTTAATTGAGAAAATAATATTTTGAGGGACTAAATTGTGAAATAAATGTAATATATGGACTTGTATGAGCATGGGTAATATTCGGCCTAAGCATGGTGTATGCAAATTTGGTGTATTTTGTGATTTTATGAAATAGGGACTAAAATGTCAAAATGTAAAAATATGAGGGCTAAATTGTAAATTGCCCTAAATATGTGTTTTTGGATTGAATTGAATGATTTGGTGAATGAATGGATTAAATTTGAATGTGTATAGATCAAGAACCGAAGAAAACAGATTTAGATCGAGGAAAGTCGAAAATAGTTGAATAGTCGTTCGTTTCCATTTACACGAATCCGAGGTAAGTCGATATACAAATAAATGCATTAGAATTGGTTTATTTATGCACCTATGAAATTTGATTGCGATGAATATGTTCCAGATGATTCGTATATGAAATCCGAGGAAATATCGACAATGTATCAATGTCCGAGAAGTTCCGTACGAACCTAGGAATAGATAGGATTACATATGTCATGACATAGGTTTCCGATATGTGATATCGTGTAAGACCACGTCTGGGACGTTGGCATCGATTTGAGATTTATGTGTAAGACCATGTCTGGGACATTGGCATCGTATTTGCTTCATGTAAGTCCCTGTCTGGGACAGTGGCATCGATATTTGTTTACATGTAAGACCACGTCTGGGATGTTGGCATTGTACGATTATTCTGAGTATTCCGAGCATCCTATTTGATTCCGAATGGTTCAACGGGCAAGTCCGAGAAATGAATGACTATGTGAATTGTATATTCGTTTCAGGTGCATTTGATGTATATGCTTTGAATAGGCATGAAAGGTGAGTAAATACGTAGATAGATACAATGAATAAAATGTGATATATGTATGTTTGACATATGAGCAAAAGAGATGCTTGAGGTATGATAAGTTAGTAAGTAATGGAAAACCAATTGAGCCAAAGAGAAATCTATGTGTTTGTATTGAAAATATTAATGTATTTGAATTGCTATGCTTATAAATGATTATATGTTAAGCTTATTTGTATATGGCTTACTAAGCTTTTGGAAAGCTTACTTTGTGTGTGTTTGCTTTGTTTTATAGATCGTTAAAGCTACAGAAGGCTCGGGGATCATCGAGGATTGTCATCACACTACTCAAATTAAATTTTGGTACCTTTTGAATATGTATATATTAAGTATGGCATGTATAGTCTAGCCGATATGGTTATGTTTTGAAAGGGTGTATAGTTAGCCATGTGATATGGCTAGATTATGACATTATATGAATGAGTAATCAAGTTATATGATGCTTAATGTGGTATGGTTTGCTAGCTAATGAAATGGTCAAAGTATTGGTAAATTTATTGATGCAAAGTTGGTATATCATTGATGATAAGATGTCTATTATTGTGGTAAGTTGTGGATGAATCATGCTTGGATTTACTTGTGATTTAGTTGGGCTAATTGGCATATAAAATGTTGTGATGAAATGTTCTTGAATGATGTAAAATAGATGGTCAATTTGGTATGTTTTTGGTTGCCATAAGTGTTGGATTGATGCTTGTATGTACTTGTAGGGATAGCCTAAAGTGTGGGTGGCATTTTGGCCTTGCAAATGGCCTATAATTGCCCACACGGTTGAGCACACGGGCATGTGGCTCGACCGTGTCCTTCGTGGTTGAATTTCAAAACAAGTCAGGCTCGACCACGGGCTGGACACACGGGCGTGTGATTGGCCGTGTGAGACAAGTCAGGCTCGACCACGGGTGAGGCACACGGGCGTGTCTCAGGCCGTCTGGTCAAGTCAGTATGTATGCCCTGTTTTGACACGGCTCGGGCACATGGGCGTGTCTGAGGCCGTGGGAGGCACACGGCCTGCCCACACGGGCGTGTGACCTCTGTAACTTTGAAAAATGTTTGATTTTTGAAATTTTTTTTGTATGATTCCGGTTTAGTCCCGACCCATTTCTAATGCATGTTTAATGTCTCGTAGACCTATTTAAGGGACACTTTGATTTGATTCGTTGAATAATAATATGAAATGTCCGTAAAAGGTTTTGTTTTGTCCGATAATGCCTTTAACCCTAAACCGGTGATGGTTACGGGTTAGGGGTGTTACAAGCTAGCTCTATAGGTGTTCCCCTACTACAAGTCTTATACTGAAACTAGACCGGTCCATGGCCCGAGCCACCTGATTTGGCCCGAAGGACCGTCCAAAATATGGGAATGTTTGGGCAAAAATATAGGCCCCAAAAATGGGCTTGGGTTTAGGAATGAGGCCTGCTTTAAAAATGGGTCGGGCATCAGGCAAGGATTTTTCAGCTTGGGCCCGACCTGACCCGATTTTATTAGCCCCAAAATTTTACCCTTGTTTCCAGTCCCCACTTCCCAACAAACCTAGTCCCGATATTCCCCTTTCCCTTTCCCATTCTAATCCCTAATCCCTAAAATTTTCCTTGCTTTTTGTTTCTTTGCCATTGCCACCACTGTTGCTTCTCTTCATTTTGCTGCTTTTCACTTTTTCTTCTCTACTGTCGCCATAGCTGCTTCGATCGCTATTTCTCTACCTTAGTCTTATCGCACAAAGACATAACAATTGGTTACTAGTTATTAAAAAAACTAGTTAGTAATTACAACGAAGTAGGTAAGTACTCCGAGGATCGTACCCAAAGGAGGCGAGTACTAAATTAATGTGAACCTAAATGCAAATAGAAGTGATTAGTAGTTTAAATAAATTATATTACGATAAAAGATAAAAAGAAATATTTTGGGATTTTATAAATAATAAAATAAAAATAACAAAAAGAAATTGAGCTTCGTATATATAAATTCTAACTTAATCAAATCTAAGTATGGGTGATTAGCTCACTTCGGTAATCATAACTAATTGCTATTTTGGGTTTCTACTCAATCAACTAGTTACTACCCTAGCAGGATTTCTCAATCTTCCATTAAACGAACGAGTCAGCAAGAACTACTTATCTCTAGACCTCAGAGTCCAGAACAGTTCGGGGCGAAGGTGTTCATGGATAGGTCATACCAATTTTGGGTTAATTCCCACCTAAATGACTTCCTAGGGTCGTCAAGCCTAGGGTTTAACTTCTTCCTCTCCCAAATAGTTGATTCGCGAAGAAAACCTTACATATCAATTAATTAATCACACTTCCATTCATTAATCCCCCATAAAAGGATTAGTTCCTTGTGGATCTCGTGAGCACAATAATCTTGATAATAAATATAAGCATAAATAATGAATCTAGAGAAAATGTTAAGAGAATCCTGAATAATATTGATTAAAGCGCGGAATCCATAGTAGTTTGATCACAGTTACAACTCATGTTCTCTGATGAACATGAAATAGAAAAGAATTGAAATAAACCTAAAGCCTAAAAGAAAGGAAAAACTAAAGACTAAATTTACAAAGAAAAACTTAGAATGTAAAAGTTGTCCTTCAAACAAGTGTTTTAATAGCCTATTTATAGAGTTAGGGTTTTTTTGTCCTTAACCCTAGGTCAGCTGACATTCTCGTGTTTTAATTTCCATTGTGTGGACCAAAATGCCCCTGGCTCGTTAGTACTTCCTGTACAGGACTGATGTCGCGACACCCTAATCCTTGTGTCGAGACATTGAAGGCAGTATGCATGGTTCAGGGGCAGCTTCAGGGGTGTGCCTGACATCCATTGGCTATGTCACGACACCCAAGACAATATAGCAATCCTGGTATTCTACTCCCTATGTTGCGACATCACACTCCCTGTGTTGCAACATAGCGACCAGATTTGAGTTCCTATGCCTTTGAATGGTCTCCTACACACTTACTAAGTACGTTAGCTCACCTTTAGGCCTCATTCGGCCCCTAAGGTCAATAAAAGACTTAAAATGCACTTTTTATTGAATTTAAACTAAACTAAGAAAACATAACTCAAACATACTAAAATTGCTCGTATCCAAGCTCCTCAAGTACGAAAACTAGTTTAATCTACTAAATTGAATTACAATAGATCAATAATGATATTTTTTTAAACCAACCAGTTTGAAAATTTTCAAGCATAAATTAACGAAAATACTACACTTAGGGCACTAAATCCTAACAATAAAATGGACATATTATATAAGTACTCTTACCCATTGCATGTTAAGGTCTGGTTTGAAATGGGAAATAAGTTTAAGATTGATCTGGATGAAAGTATAGATAAGGTTTCTCATGTTTTGAAATTAACTTCGATGAGAAAAATAGCTGAGAGGCCCTCAAACAAAATGGGAGTGTGGAATACTTTGCAGAATACTTGGCGAGTTAGGGCGGTAAGGACAGTTCATTAAATAGGCGTTAATTTTATGGTTATTAGTTTTCCCAATTCTAATGTGACAGAGAAGGCTCCGAATGATGGGTTATTGTAGGAATCTACAAAGAGAATTGATCGTTATGTCAGAGTCTTAAAATTTATATAATGAATGATCTAGCCTAGAAACTAACTGTGACAACGATTGAGGCAAGCGCACCTATCGAACAGTAGTATAGTTTAGTTGCAAGACCCGAATGTCGAACCCAAAGGAACCAAAAGTACTAATACTAACTTTCTTTCTATTATTTAGCCAAAGAATTGAAGTGAATTATTGTTTAATCTAAAATTAACTAACTACTAAGCTAAAGACGCTAAGACAAAGAGAACGAATTGGGGAAATACTTGGGGGAAAACCAATTGATTAAGACAATACCCAAGGAAGAATCCACCTAGACTTCACTTGTTATCTAACTTTGAACCAGACGATTTATTCACTTGACTTGATCCGTAGGATTCCCTAATGTATATTAATACCTCCGTCGAGGCTATTAACGTCTAACCCTAGGTTGATTAATTGAAATCTCTTTCTAATTAAAACCCCTAGAATTGCATTAACTCGATCTATGGACTCCCATATTAGGTTTGACCCTAATCCCGCAGATTTTCGTCATCCTATGTCTAGGGTTGCGATCAACTCCGCTTAACTATGCTAGATCTACTCTTAGACAGGGACTTTTTCTCCACTGCCTAAGCACATCAATACTTGAATCGATACCCTGAAATATCAAAGCAAGAATTAAGAACACATAGTTAAGAACAAATCAAGTATTTATCGTATAGTTCAGAAAACAATAACAAGATCCGTCTTAGGTTTCATCCCCTCGTATCTGAGGGTTTAGTTCATAATTATAAAAGAATACATCTCAGAAGAAAAGATAAAACAAAACATAAGAAAACCCTAAAACCCCCTGAAGGAATTGAAGGAGAGATCCGCCGTCTTGAGTATGATTTTGGCTTCTTGAGATGTGATCGCTGTAAACCAGAGTTTTAAAATTTATGAAAGAATGATCGAACCCGGAAACTAACTCTGACAATGATTGAGGCAAGTGCACCTATCGAACAGTAGTATAGCTTAGGCAAGACCGGATTATCGAACCCAGAAAGGAACTAAAAGTACTAATACTCACCGTCTTTTTATTATTTAGCCTTAATATAAAGTGATGGTTGTTAAACTAAAATTAATCTACTTACTAACCTAAGACGCAAAGACAAAAAGAATGAATTCGGGAAATAACTTTTGGAAAAACTCAGTTGACTCAAGCGATACCCTTATAGGAAAAATCCACCTAGACTTCACTTGTTATCTAACCTTGAACCATATGATTTATTTACTTAGTTTGATCCGTGAGACTCCCTAACGTATATTAAACCCTCTCTCGAGGCGAATAACGTCTAACCCTAGGTTAATTAGTGGAACTCTCGTTCACTTATAATAACCCCCTAGAATAGCAGTAAATCGATCTGTGGACTCCCATATTAGGTTTCACCCTAATCCGGCAAAATCTCGTCACCCTATCTCTAGGCGTGCGATCAACTCCGCTTAATTATGTTGGATCTACTCTTAGGCAGGGTCTATTCCTCCTCCACCAAAGCACATTAGATTTGGATTAAGTTCACACAATTAAGAACAAACTAAGTTATTATCATATAATTCAAAAATCAAATAACAAGATTTATCATAGGTTTCATCCCTTTCGAGTATCTGAAGGTTTAGTTCATAACAATAAAGGAAAACATCTCAAGAGAAAAGATAAGACAAAACATAAGAAATCCCTAAAACCCCCTGAAGGAATTGAAGAGGAGATCCTCCGTCTTGAGCAGAATTCCGGCTTCTTGAGATGGATCAACTGGCTATCTTTGAGTGATTCCCACAAATCTGACCTTTTCGGCTTGGCTTTTTAGCCTAGCTTTCCGCCCCCTTTCAGCTGGTACCTAAGGTGTATTTATAGGCTTTTGAAACACGTTTCTTTCTCCTAAGTATCCTTTTAGAATGGAATTCCTCTTCTCCACACAGCAGGAGGCACCGCCATGGCACACGCCCGTGTAAATCGCGCGCCAGCCGTGTTCAAATCATTAAATGAGGCACGACCGTGTAAGTCGTGGTCAAGGCCGTGTTCTAGTAGGAATGGTGGCATGGCCGTGTGGCTTGGAGTCTAGGCCGTCTTGATTTCGTGGCTTGGCCCAACTTGGTCTGCTTTTAAGCCCGCTTCGTTCTTTTCGTCATCGGTGCTTTCACGAGTATAAGACATGAAAAGAAAGGATTAAGAGCACCTTTTTACACAAATTAGGGCTTAAATCATCCAAAAGCATACTAAATGTGGGCTTAGAATATGTTACTTTTACGGTTTATCAAATACCCCCACACTTAAGCTTTTGCTTGTCCTCAAGCAAAATTCTCAACTTACAATTAAAACGAACTTCCTGTAATTCATAATTCCTTTTGATAGTGTCTCATCATAATTCATAGATAATTTATACATGGATAATTCAATTCAAAGTGTCCTAAAAATTCAAACAGTATAAGTCATAGATTCTGTAGCACAAAACATAGGCGTTTCCCTTCATCTAAATAATTACCTCTGATTCGAAATCGACAAGGATTGACATCCTCTCAAAAGATTCGCTCAAATCATTCAAAGTGCTTAAGGTTCAGAATTTAGGCACTCAAAAGTCAAACATGAAGAGTTAATCCCATAGGCTTGCATGAAAATCAAATCTCCACCACTGAAATATGAGATGAAACACAAATCAAAAGGTCTTTGTTAGGGTTGTAACGGGGCTAGGGTTAAGGTGTGGAGTAAGGCTGAATTAGAGGGTTAGAATCGAGATTGAATTGACAAATTACCTAACTAAGAACTAATGAACTAATAATAACAAATACATCAATTGAAAACTAATAATACTAATAATACGAGCTTCTTCTTCGATATTTGGAATCCAAACGTATAAGCTCATTTAATCACAACTAATAATGAATAATGAATTTACTTCGGGTTTTTTTTTCAAGAACAAACTAAATACATAATAAAGGATAAACTACTAAAATTCATAATTAGGCAACTAATCAGATCAAATCTCGATATAAGGGTAGTCAAAAGGAATGGTGATAACAAAAACAAAGGGGTTCTGGGTTAATATTAGTGGGTATGTCAATAAAAAGGGTGTCCGGTTAAAACGGGGTTAAATAGGGGTTAATTTGTGACGGTAGGCTTTTTAGGGAATTAGTGGGTTAAATCCTAGGTGCCTTTATCATCTCTGTGAATCAAATCATAAAATGTGGTCTCAACATGTATAATCGATGCAAGTTCTAGAATAACAAATCAGTGTTGACATACTCATAATCAATAAAGTGAGCAAGAAAAAGAATTTATGCTCTATAAGGCTCAAAAACTCACAAAAATTATGGGTATTTTGATGTCAACCTCAGTAAATTTCAAACTTCAAAGTAATATTTAAACTCGATTCGACAACCTAGAAAAAAATTTAATTTCTGAAAAATAGACTTATCATGCTTGATTCTCTAGTATTCTTCAAATTTAATTATCAATGCACAATTATCAATGACTTAATCTAAAACATATCAATAAAAATCATAAATCATTAAAAATTTCATCCTAATTAGCAATATGAGTAAATTTACTTAAAAACAAGACTCAATTCAGGGTTTTTGTTAGGTATCTTCTTAGGTTGTTCACCTCCCCACACTTAAGATGTACATTGACCTCAATGTACAAAGATATATAATGATAATTAATATGTAAAATCAAAAGAGAGGGGAGAGAGTGACACTTCCTGAATGAATGGATGATCTCTTATGTGGAAAACACGGCGAGGCGTCGGGATGGTGTTGTTGTTGGCTGATGACTTGAGTAGTGGTTTATTGCTCATTGAAACTGCTAAGTCATCAGTTAGAATTCTTTTGGGGTGTAATTAAATAAATGTTAGGAATACTCGAAGGTTAGGAGTTAATGATAATCATGATAAAAGTTATCAAATGTATGATTAAAATGTTCAAACTTAAGATGAATCGAAATTAAATGAAAATAACTAGACAATAAAATAAAATAAAATTAAAAAAAATTGAAAGTAAAAGAAAACTAGATAAAAGGACTCAAAAGTCCTCATCCTCGGCTGGGTCCTGTGGTGGTCCTGGTGGTGAGATATGAAGGTGCTGGCATATTTGTTGAAGGGGGTGGCCTCTAGCCCGTCAAAGCGCCGAGTGTTTTCAGCAAAATACAGCTCGAACTGGTCAAGCTGTGCAGAGATGCCTGCTAATGATGGTTCTATACGGGACGGTCGCTGACTCGAAACCGGTACCTCCTGTGATGGTGGTGGGACATCATCAGTAATGTCCTCGGGCTCCCCCTCGTTTGTGGTGGTCACTAATCGGTATTGAGGGGGTTCAGCCCCTCGTCGGTGTTTAATCAACCTCATGTGTAGCATTGTTTGGATGCCTTGAGGTACCATGTTGCCGATCAGTGTGAGGGAGGTGATCTGAGCTTCAGTGTCGAGGAGGTTGAAGTGCCGAGCCAACCTCGTAATGTATGGCCCCATTGACAAAATCCCCTTCCTATGTTGCTCATCGATGTTGAATCGCGCATGCGATAAAATATGCTAAGTCGAAAACATGTCCTTCAGACATGCATGATAGGAAGTAAACATCCTGCTTGTTTACGATGCCCGTGCTTTCTCTGCGACCTGTGATGGTGTGTGCGAGAATGGCGTGAATATATCTTAGAGCTGGGGAAAGTGCCATCGCCTTAGAGCGACTAGGATCGTAGATGCTTGTAGTGGGGTGTAGGTTTCGCCAGCATTCGATTTGAGTGCAGTGGAGCTCACTGTTTAGATCGTCGAGTGGGTTTTCTTCTATGAATTCCGGTGTGTAGAGTCCTAGAGCTGTCCGAATTGTGGTATGCTCAGTCGACGTACCGTACCCCCTAGATGAAACTGTACCGTGCCTGGATCATCGAAATGTGCCATCACAGTTTGTAAAGTGAAGGTGGTGCAAAACTCGAGGGTAAGCTCCATGTATGTGGGCTCGGTGAGGTCGCACGGGTGTGTGTTACCCGTGTTCGATAAGTCAGTAGCCTCACACGGTTGTAAGCCACGGGCGTGTGTAGCCCGTGCTCAATAAGTCAGTAGCCTCGCACGGAAGGTTGGCACGGGCGTGGTCTGATGTCGCAGCCCGTGTGGGGCAAATCGTTTCGTCCCTGTTTATGCACGACTCTCGCACGCCTGTGTTTTATCCCCGCCTTCCACACGGCCATTAGCACGCCCGTGTCGACACTACCGTGTGGTTTAAAACCCGCGCTTATTATTAACTGAGTTAGTATGGAGTTAGATGCCGAGTAAAAGAAATAAATAAAATAAAAAGAATTGAAAATAAAATGTTAGTGAATTAGTGCTCGGGTTGCCTCCCGAGAAGCGCTTGTTTATAGTCTTAAGCTAGACTTTCCCTAATTTCGGTTCTAAAGGAAGGCTCATGGAGCATAAGCTCCTCTCTCATATCTCCAAAATCTGCACCATTATAAATTTTAAGTCGGTGACTATTTACCTTAAATGTGCCTTTAGTGGGATGAGTTACCTCGATGGTGCCATATGGAAAAATTGTTTTGATCATAAATGGGCCTGACCATCTTGATTTTAATTTTCTCAGAAATAGTTTAAGCCTTGAGTTGTATAGTAGGACCAGGTCTCCTATTTCGAATTGCTTTAATCTCTTGAGAAGAGCATCGTGGCGTCGCTTTGTTGCTTCCTTGTACAATTTTGAGTTCTCGTAAGCTTCCGTTCTCCACTCGTCCAGCTCATTCATCTGCATCATTCTTCTTTTTCCTGCAATTTTTAGGTCAGAATTCAAAAATTTTATCGCCCAAAAAGCTTTGTGTTCTAATTTGAATGGTAGATGACAACTTTTCCCATATACAAGTTTGTATGGGGATGTCCCTAGGGGTGTTTTAAATGCTGTTCTATAGGCCCATAAAGCATCATCTACTTTAACTGCCCAATCTTTTCTATTTGATTCAACCATTTTTTCTAGAATGCGCCTAAGTTCTCGGTTTGCTACCTCAACTTGCCCGCTGGTTTGAGGATGATATGGGGTGGCTGTCCTGTGGTATACTCCATATTTTTTTAGGAATTTTGCAAATTGAGTATTACAGAAATGAGTACCCCTATCACTAATGATGGCTCTCGGTGTGCCAAATCGGGAAAACAGTTTCTTGAGAAACTTGACTACTACCCTAGCATCATTGGTAGGTAAAGCTTCCGCTTCTACCCATTTTGACATGTAATCAACTGCCATTAGGATGTACTTGTTTCCAAACGAACTAGGGAATGGTCCCATGAAATCAATACCCCACACATCAAATGTTTCACATGATAACATATATGTTTGAGGCATTTCATCACGTTTAGAAATATTACCTATTCTTTGGCATCTATCACATGAGGTAACATACCTGTTGGCATCTTTAAATAGAGTGGGCCAATAAAAACCTGATTCGAGTATTTTTGTGCTATCTTAATACCACTGTAGTGTCCTCCCGATGGTCCTGAATGGCAGTGCTCCAAGATTTTGCTCGCTTCTGTCCTTGTAACACATCTTCGAATTATCTGATCTGCACATATGCGAAAAAGAAAGGGATCTTCCCAAAATAATTTTTCACATCAACAAAGAATCGCTTCTTTTGGTGATGTGTTAATTTCTTGGCAAGACGTTAGTCATAAATAATTCGCAATATTAGCAAACCAAGGTACCTCGTAATGTGTTATAGAAAGAGTTGTTCTTTGGGAAACGAATCATTTATTTCACCTTCATCGATTTCTTTGGTGTGTAGATTTTCAAGTCTAGAAAGGTGATCTCACGCAAGATTCTCGGCTCCTTCTTATCTTGTATTTCTAAGTCGAAATCTGTAAGAGTAAAATCCATCGTATGAGTCCGGGTTTTGCATCGGTTTTGTTTAAAAGATAACGAAGAGTTGAATGGTCGATGAAAACGACAACTTTAGACAATATTAGATATCGCCTAAATTTATCAAAAGAAAAACTACGGCTAGCAATTCTTTCTCCGTGGTGGTATAATTTTCTTGTGCGGGTGTTAGTGTTCTCGCTAGCGTAGTAAATTGGCTAAAAATGCTTGCCTCTTCGTTGTCCCGTAATCGCACCTCATCATAAAATCACTTGCATTACACATTAGTTCAAGGGTAGATTCCAATCAGGTGCAATTATAATTGGAGCATTTATTAGTTTATCCTTAAGGATATTGAATGCATCTAAACATTCCCGATCAAAATCGAAAGGAACATCTTTTCTAGTAATTTTGTTAAAGGCTTAGCTATTTTAGAAAAATCCTTAATGAATCTTCTCTCAGAAAATCCTGCATGTCCTAAAAAACTTCTAATGGCCTTAACTGAATTGGGAGGAGGTAATTTTTCTATGGTTTCAATCTTTGCTTTATCTACCTCGATCCATTTACTAGAAATTTTATGTCCTAATACTATTCCCTTTTGTACCATGAAGTGAAATTTTTCCCAATTTAAAACAATATTTGTTTCCTCACATCTCATTAGTACTCGTTTTAAATTTTTAAGGCAAAGATGGAAAGAATTATCGTAAACTGAGAAATCATCCATAAATACCTCCATGATATCTTCCACGAGTTCATCAAAGATTGCTAGCATACAACGCTGAAAAGTAGCAGGAGCATTACATAATCCAAAAGGCATTCTACGATAAGCAAACGTACCGTATGGGCATGTGAACGTTGTCTTCTCTTGATCTTCAAGTGCTATTGGGATTTGGAAATAGCTGGAGAGTCCATCTAGGAAGCAATAGTACATGTGTCCTGATAACCTTTCTAGCATTTGATCAATAAAGGGTAGGGGAAAATGATCTTTTCTAGTGGCGTCATTCGGTTCTGTAAATCTATGCAAACTCTCCAACTCGTGGACTGTCCCGGTAGGAATTAGTTCATTCTTTTAGTTAGCTACCACGGTCATGCCTCCTTTCTTTGGGACAACTCCGCACAGACTCACCCACTTGTTGTCGAAATAGGATAAATTATTCCAAAGATCTAGAAGTTTAATTACCTCTGCTTTCACGACTTCTTTTACATTGGGATTTAGACATCTTTGTGGTTGCACACATGGCTTGTACTCATCTTCCATTAAAATTTTGTGGGTACAAAATGTTGGGCTTATTCCCTTAATGTTAGAGATTTTCCAAGCTATGGCTTTTTTATGCTCTCTCGAGACTGTATCAACTCCTCTTTTTCCTTGGGTTCTAATTCAAGAGATAATTACTGGTAACGTAGAATTTTCCCCAAGGAATGCGTACTCTAGGTGCTTTGGCAATTGCTTTAATTCTAAATTGGGCGGTTCATCAACAGAGGGTTTTTGTTTGAAATTGTCATCAAATCCAATGCTTTCTTTCTCCATTTGTTTTGATGATAATTTTAGCTTAGAAGCTTCATCTTCTTCCCCCTCTTCTTGAGTGAGACACAGTTTCATCGTGTCATCATGCAGGATTTCCTGTAAAGAGTTTTGAACAAGATGGTTATTGGTATCAACAAAATAACATGAATCATCTTGTTCTCTGGAATATTTCATGGCATCATAAATTTGAAAACTAATTTCCTCATCACCTATCCTTAATGCAAGTTTACCATCACCTACATCAATAACAACCCTAGCAGTAGCTAAGAAAGGGAACCCTAGTTGTAACACCCCAAACTCGGTCAAAACGTTACGACCAGATCTGACATGTCACATAAAAGGGTTGTTTAAAAATTGTGCGTTTGTTAAAAATTTCGAGTTTAATTATGTATTCGCTTGTTATCCTTTTGTTAACATTTTGGAAAAGGATTATTAAGGGTTTAAAAAAATCTCGTATTAAACATTTAAGAATAATAGGCAGTATCATATTAAAAGCTAAACCAAATAAAATACCAAATTTAAAGTTAAAGCGGCCTTATTACAAAATATTAACCCAAGTTAAAAATAAGTAAAATACTAAAGTCCAAAACTACTCGTAGTGTGGCCACCTCCGAGTCCTCCAGTATGTCGAACCGCCTACTGAGGATTACCTAAGAAAAATTAAAAAGAGGGGGTGAGTTTACGAAAACTCAGTGTGTAATTCCCCTTACGAACAAAATCTGTAAGAACATGCATCAAAACAATTCGGGCCCAAGCCTATTAAAGTAACGGTGGCAATTGGGCATTAGCCCAAAATAGCCTCGGTTGGGCCTTAACCCAAGTCAAATGTCACATGTCATACATATAAATCGGGGCCTAAGCCCATCTCAGTAATATAATCCAGATATGCAATGCGTTAATGCCCATACCAACCCTGCACTCCGTCTCCTGTCCAACCCTACACTCCTGTGCGGATTTAATCGACCCACCCATCCCTACACTCCGTATGGAGCAATTATGGTATCAGAGCCTAGTTTGCAAAACTCGGCTGTGGATTGGGTTTTCAAAATTGAATTTCTGAAAGTATTGTTTCAAAAAGGCTTGAAAATATTTAAAGTTCTGAAATTGTATTGATCGATTTTTGAAAGTGTGGTACACCGAGTCTCCGGCATCGAATCCGTAAGCTTCCTGACCTTATACTCTGTTATGTGCTGTAATGACTGTATTTTTTGTATTTATTTTGTATGTGCTTTGTTTAGATGTGATGTTTGGATATAGAAATTGGTTACGTATAAGATATCTGTCTGCTTTAATGGTTAGGTGTTTCGAGTATGTGTAGGGAGTTCCAAATTCTAGTTAAAATATGATAGGGATATTAGAATCAGAGTACGCAGCGGTAGCGTAGTGGGGTAGTTGTTACACGACTACCCTGTTAGCTAGAAATTTTGGGGATGAATTTTTTTTACGGAGGGTAGATTTGTAACATCCCAAAATTGGGCCTAGGAGAATTGGGCCCAATGGGTCTTGGGCGTAGTAGCGTTTAAAATTTTTTGAGAACAAGAGAACGGCTTGTTGGACCTATTAGGTGAGTGATTTTGGAAGGTTAGGGGGCTTCTATGAAGTCCCGGGATTAAACTTGAGCTTTAGGAAAATTTTGGTTTTAGGTGAAAAAAACCCTGGGAGTTGGTAGGTGGGCTTTAAGAATAAAATGTGGAGAAAAATGACACAAGTGGAGTGTGTGGTGTAGTGGCAAAGTGACGCCACTTAAGAGGCAAGGGAGTGACGCCACAGGGAAGGAAGGAGGTCCAAGGTTCAAGTCTTGGCTCTTGCATTTTGGTTTTCTTTTTAAATGGACTTTAGAATTTGGCTATAGATTTATATTTAGTTGCGCATGGTTTAAGACACAAGAGGAGCTTGTGGCTTGGTGGCAAGTGGCGTGTTGAACTATTGAAAGGAGCCTGGGTTCGAATCTCATGAAAAGCAAGGGAGTATTTATTTTGCGGATTGGACGGCCAGAGTTTGAGTTGGATTTAAACTCTGCTAGCGGAAGGATCCCACATCGGAAAGATACAAAGAAGGAAGGTGAGAAGCTAGCTATATATAGAGCATTCTATGATAGGAGGAAGGATACCTGGTTGGCGTTGGGCATAGGAGCATTCAGAGCGCGGATTAGCTTCAGATTCCTATCAGGTGTGTATTTCGCCCTACTCTAGCTGTAGAGCGGCAAATGCCGAAATGCCGGTCACACGGCAATGGTAGCCACACGAGCGTGCGAGCGCATGTGTGGGAGCTTCGACGCGATAGTTGAGGCCACCATGAGTGTTCTTGTGGGTTAGGCTATTTGGGCCCAATGGGCCCGTGGGCCCATATGATTAGGTTGTACGATTGTGTAGTGGATGTTCGATTAGACTATGTGAACCTCATATATGTGGCTAGATTTGGGCTAAACGGGCCACACGAGCGTGTGGACCCATTTGGGCCGAGAATGGGCTCTAGGCCCATTCGCATCGTTATCTCTGTTAAGAATACCCTTGGTTTACAAAATTACTGAAATACCTTTGGTTTACAAAATTACTGAAACACCCTTGGTTTACAAAATTACTGAAATACCCTTGGTTTACAAAATTACTGAAATACCCCCAGTTTGCAAAATTATCGAAATACCCCTGATTTGTGAAATTACCAAAATACCCCCGATTTGCAAAATTACCGAAATACCCCCGATTTGCAAAATTACAGAAATACCCCCGATTTGTGAAATTACCAAAATACCCCAGTTTGTGAAATTACCGAAACACCCTCGATGGGTAAATTACCGAAATACCCCCAAGGGGTGAAATTACCGTTTTACCCCTAAATGACAAAATGATCATTGTACCCTCGTGGTAGTACTAGCGTTGTATGTGTTAATTGTATGATTGATTATGTTTGAGATGCGTTGCATACATGGATTGGTTATGAGTAGAATTACCGAACTACCCCTGTAGGGTAGAATTATCGAAATACCCTTATAGGGTAAAATGACTAATTTTCCCTTGTAGGTAAATGATCGACTTGTGCAATGAGTGGACTAATTTGACTGTGGTTGTATGACTGATATGCTTTTATTACATGTTTAAATAATTGTTACTGAGCATGGCCATTTTGCATACACGTGTAATGATTGAGCATGACATACACGACATATTGCATGGGGTTGGGATTATTAATACGGAGGAACTGCTAATGGGATCGCATGGTCGCTGACGATTGTGGATCCACCGAAGGCTTTATAGCCACCGCAGGCTTTTTAGCCACCGAGCAGCCATGCTGCACCGATAATGTTATCGAGGGTCGTGTGCCATTAATATGGCTTCGCGTCGTAATTATGGGCTTTGTGCCAATACCAAGGCTTTGTGCCGATATTATGGCTTTGTGCCAATCGTATTTACCGTGGCTATGTGCCTAACTTATATATGGATGACTCGCGTCGATCATATTTACCCAAGGTCAGTGTGCCAATTATATTATCGCCGTTGATGGCTATGTGCCAAATATAATACAATCATCGATGGATTTGTGCCAATTGTAATACCGCTCATCGAAGGCTTTTTAGCCACCGAAGCGATCATGTTGCACCGATAATGTTAGTGCCGCAACCGGTGCTACATACGGAGTGTAGGGATGGGTGGGTCGATTAAATCCCACAGGAGTGTAGGGTTGGACAGAGACGCGAGTGCGGGGTTGGTATGGGCATTAATGCATTGCATATCCGGATTATATTATCGAGATGGGCTTAGGCCCCGATTTATATGTATGACATGTGACATTTGACTTGGGTTAAGGCCCAACCGAGGCTATTTTGGGCTAATGCCCAATTGCCACCGTTACTTTAATAGGCTTGGGCCCGAATTGTTTTGATGCATGTTCCTACAGATTTTGTTCGTAAGGGGAATTACACACTGAGTTTTCGTAAACTCACCCCCTCTTTTTAATTTTAAATGTTTCAGGTAATCCTGAATAGGCGGCTCGACGAGGGAGAGGACTCGGAGATGGCCATACTACAAGTTGTTCAAATGTTTTAATTTATTCAAATGATTCTTTTTAAATACTTTGTTTTTTCATTGGATTGTAATAAGGCCATGTAACTCCTATTTGACTTTGAATTTTGGGTTTATTATTACTATTGTTTCAACTGCCCACTTAAGAAATTTCATAAAATTATTAAAGTGTTAATATGGTTTTCGAAATAATCTTTTGTTTTGGGCTTTTGGGCCTTAAATGGTTAATTAGTAAATTGTTTTGAAGTGCGCCTTTAATGTGACATTTCAGATTCGGGCCTAACTTCTAGGCCGGGTTTGGGGTGTTACACTAGTATTAAGGGGACCTCAATGTCTTCATCCATGTAAAGCACAACAAAATCAATGGGAAAAATAAATTTATCAATTTTTACCAGAACGTCTTCGACAACTCCCCTAGGATATTTAATAGATCTATCAGCTAGCTGAATACTCATCCTAGTGGGTTTTGGTTCCCCGAGATCTAGTCGTTTAAACATCTTATAAGGCATTCAATTAATACTGGCACCTAGATCAGCTAATGCTTTCTTAATATTTAAACTGCCAATTAAACAAAGAATAGTAAAACTTCCTGGGTCTTTTAATTTGGTTGGTAGCTTATTTTGGAGGATGGCCGAACATTCTTCACTAAGCTCCACCACTGATATTTCTTCAAGCTTCCTTTTATTCGTCAGGAGTTCTTTCAAGAATTTCGCGTACATCGTCATCTGTGAAATAGCTTCAACAAAAGGTAAGTTAATATGTATTTGTTTAAAAAGTTCGAGGAACTTACCATATTGGGAGTCTAATCGTTCTTTCTTCAACCTTGCTGGATATGGGATCGGTGGTTTACTTTCTTTATGTACTGGAATTACATCTTCAATTTCCATATCCTGTGTTTTGTCATCTACGGGTGGCATTCTTTTCTCTGGTTCGACTAGCTCCTTTCTGCTTCTTAGTGTAACTGCCTTTACCTGTTCTGTTTCTTTAGAGAAAATCGCTGATCGAATTTTGAAAACCATCTCAGTAAGTTGTTTAATTGACTGAATAAATTCCCCAACTTGCCTCTCGATCGTTTTGATCGCTGTTTGTTGATTATCTACTGTTGTCTCAGTCTTTTGGAAGCGGGCCTCGGCTGATGCTATGAATTTTTTCAGCGTCTCTTCAAGACTCAGCTTCTTTTCCTGTGGATAGGGCTGATTTTGGAAATTTTGAGGAGGTTGTTGTCTTTGATTTCCTTGATTTCCTAGTCCTCCCCACGAAAAATTTGGGTGGTTCCTCCAATCTGGATTATAATTATTACTATATGGGTTATTATTAAATCTGAAGTTGTTACCTATATAGTTCATCTGTTCGCTCTATGTGCTTGGTTGGTAGGGTGGGTACTCAGAATTTGCCACAGTTCCACTTGCGTTGCACTGCATCACTAGATTTACCTGCGAAGAACACAAACTATCAATCTTCTTATTCATCAACTCTACCTGGTTTGATAGCATGGTTACTGCGTCGAGGTTGTAAACTCAGGCTATTTTTGTTGGCTTTGTTCTTGTAACTTGCCATTGATAGTTGTTCAGCGACATCTCTTCAATAAACTCGTAGGCTGCCTCAGGAGTTTTATTATTCAGGGTTCCACCGACGGCTGAATCAATTATTTGCCTCGTTGAAGGATTCACACCGTTGTAAAAAGTTTGGACTTGGAGCCACAATGGTAATCCGTGGTGTGGGCATCTCCTCAAGAGATCTTTGTATCTCTCTCATGCGTCAGATAATGTCTCTAAATCCATTTGCACAAAAGAAGATATATAATTACGTAACTTGGCCGCTTTTGGCTTAGGTGAAAAATATTTTAATAGAAATTTTTCTGGTCATTTGTTCCCATGTAGTTATTGAACCTCGTGGTAACGAGTTTAACCACTGTTTGGCTTTATTCCTTAATGAAAAGGGAAATAACCGAAGACGTATGGCATCATCGTAAGCACCATTTATTTTGAAGGTATCACGCGAAATCTAAAAAGTTAGCTATATGAGTGTTTGGGTCTTCGCCCGCAAAACCATCAAATTGAACAAACTGTTGAATCATTTGAATAGTGTTAGGCTTTAATTCAAAATTATTAGCAGCTATAGCAAAGCCTAACAATACTCGATTCTCTTTTACTCGTTAAATGAGGTTTAGCATAATCATACATAGTACGAGGAACATTCTGATCCGCCACATTGTTTTGTGGTGGTGGATTATTTTCGTCCATCCCTTCAGTAGGATTGGATCGGTCTTCTCGCTCTCCTTGGTAATTTAGGGCTCGCCTAATTTCTCTGCGGTTTCTTCGAGCGGTAGCTTCAATATCACTATCGTATTCTAAAGGTCCTCTCGGGTTTCTTCTAGTCATAAACTAGAGGTACCTGCTAGGAAAAGAAAATTATAAAATTTAGCAAAATTTAAAATTAAAACTAAAAATAAAAATAAATTGCGAAAAAATAAAAATAAAAATAATGGCTAAAGTAATAAAAATAGAGTTTTCTTAATATTTTAGTTCCCCGGCAACGGCGCCAAAAACTTGATCATTGTAAATCAGAGTTTTAAAATTTATAAAAGAATGATCGAATCCGAAAACTAACTCTGACAACGATTGAGGCAAGTGCACCTATCGAACAGTAGTATAGCTTAGGCAAGACCGGATTATCAAACCCAAAGGAACTAAAAGTACTAATACTCACCGTCTTTTTATTATTTAGCCTTAATATAAAGTGATGGTTGTTAAACTAAAATTAATCTACTTACTAAGCTAAGACGCAAAGACAAAAAGAATGAATTCGGGAAATAACTTTTGGAAAAACTCAGTTGACTCAAGCGATACCCTTAAGAAAAATCCACCTAGACTTCACTTGTTATCTAACCTTGAACCATATGATTTATTTACTTAGTTTGATCCGTGAGACTCCCTAACATATATTAAACCCTCTCTCAAGGCGAATAACGTCTAACCCTAGGTTAATTAGTGGAACTCTTGTTCACTTATAATAACCCCATAGAATAGCAGTAAATCGATCAGTGGACTCCCATATTAGGTTTCACCCTAATCCGACAAAATCTCGTCACCCTATCTCTAGGCGTGCGATCAACTTCGCTTAATTATGTTGGATCTACTCTTAGGCAGGGTCTATTCCTCCTCCACCTAAGCACATTAGATTTGGATTAAGTTCACACAATTAAGAACAAACTAAGTTATTATCATATAATTCAAAAATCAAATAACAAGATTCATCATAGGTTTCATCTCTTCTGTATCCGAAGGTTTAGTTCATAACAATAAAGGAAAACATCTCAAGAGAAAAGATAACACAAAACATAAGAAATCCCTAAAACCCCCTGAAGGAATTGAAGAGGAGATCCTCCGTCTTGAGTAGAATTCTGGCTTCTTGAGATGGATCAACTGGCTATCTTCGAGTGATTCCCACAAATCTGACCTTTTCGGCTTGGCTTTTTAACCTAGCTTTCCGCCCCCTTTCAGCTGGTACCTAGGGTGTATTTATAGGCTTTTAAAACACATTTCTTTCTCCCTAAGTATCCTTTCTTGAATGGAATTCCTCTTCTCCACGACAGAGGCACGGCCATGGCACACGCCCGTGTAAATCGCGGCCAGGCCGTGTTCAAAACTGTTAAATGAGGCACGGCCGTGTAAGTCGTGGTCAAGGTCGTGTTCTAGTAGGAATGGTGGCACGGCCGTGTGGCTTGGAGTCCAGGTCATGCTGATTTCGTGGCTTGGCCCAACTTGGTCCGTTTGAAGCCCGTTTCTCGTTCTTTTCGTCATCGGGTGCTTTTCTGAGTATAAGACATGAAAAGAAAGGATTAAGAGCACCTTTTTACACAAATTAGGGCTTAAATCATCCAAAAGCATACTAAATGTGGGCTTAGAATATGTTACTTTTACGGTTTATCAAGATGAATCAACTGGCTTTCTTCGAGTAAATCCCACGATTCTGACCTTTCTGGCTCGGCTCCTTGGCCTAGCTGGACGCCCCTTTCAAGGTTGGCCTCTAGGGTGTTTATATAGGCTTTGGAATGTGTTTCTTTGCCTCTAAGTATCCTATTTCGCGTGAAATTCCTCTTTGTCATGGCAGGGACACGCCCATGTGAATCGACTTCAGGCCGTGTTCGAGCCTGCTAAAGGGGCACGGCCGTGTGCTTTGGGCCCAGGCCGTGTTGATTTCCTACTGTGGCCCATTTGGCCCGTTTTAAGCCTATTTTCCGTTCTTTTCATCTTCCTATGCTCTCTTGAGTATAAAACATGAAATTAAAGGATTAAGAGCACCAAATTCCATAATTCAGGGGATAAATCATCCAAAAGCATGCTAAATGTGGAGATAAAATATGTTACTATTACGGTTTATCAAGAATTGTGGTTAGATCATGGTGTGTAGGATATTCATTATGGTTTAATTTTGGATCTAGATGCATGGATTGCATTTGTTTCCATTTACAAAGGCTAATGTGGAGAAGGTCAGAACCAAGTTAGGTAAGCAAACCAAAATTTAGAATCCGAAAGGTTTTATAGTTCTTAGGATATGTTACTTGTTAGTATTGAATTGTTGGTCAATTGTATTGTGTGTAATACCCTACACCTGGTTTGAAAAAAAGATTGAATGTAAAATACCACATTCGTTGTCATATCAACATAAATTAATTGTAACATCCCAAAAATTGGGGGTTTGTGATTTTGCACTATTGCATGTGTTGAGCTTGTCTAGCTAGTTATTTGGGTGTGTTTGGGGGTTCTAGGGTGGCTTGGGTTCGAGTCCAAGCCCTGGAAAATTTTTTTTTTTTAGCCCTTTAGTGGAGAGGGCTGTTGGAAGCAAGACTTAAGGGAATTTGAATGTGTTTTGCTAACACAAATGAGCTAGTGGCAAGGTGGTGTGGCGTCACAAGGGAAGCATGTGGGAGTGGAGTTCGAATCTCACAAGCTGCAATTGGTGGCTTTTATTTTGTGTTTTGGGAGAGGAGGAAGCAGAGTTGGGATCAAACTCTGCTATGGGAGTTGGAGAATTGGTCAAACAATTCGAATGGGTGGAAGAGAGGAATTCTAGGAGAAAATAGTGGAGTGGATCAAGGAGTGGGGAGAGTGGGAGAGTTGTGCCGTGAGTGGGGACTCAATCTAGGCATTTTCGGCTAGGGGGATGTTAAGCATTTTGGGTAGTGTGTATAGCCGAAATCTCATTTGGTTTTCCTTCCATTTTCGGCTCTTGTTTGTCGTTTAGAGCATTTCGGGTTCTTCTCTTTTGGCACACTTTTTCTTCTCTTTGTACACTTTTCTCCCTTCTTTCTTTTCCCTCAATTGGGTCTTGGCCGAATCTGTGGAGAATTGACCACTCATGTATCTCCTCTTCAACCTTTCCTCTCTTTTCTTTAAGCTGATTAACCACACCTCCTCTCTTGGCCGAATTTGGTAAGCCTTTGCATTCACTCTCTTTCTTTCTCCCTCACACTATTCTTCTTTCTCTGACCGAACACAACATTCTCTCGTTCTCTTTATACCTTACTTATTTCTCTTTAAAGCATAAGCCAAAACACACTTTCTTGGGTGTAGGCCGAATTGTTTAGCAAGCAACGGGCGTAGGTCGTCAACTTTGGTTTTGGTAAAGGTGAAGTTGTTCAAATACCTTTTTAATTCGATCCTAATGTTATTCATGTGACCTCTTTTTGTAGAGTTAGTATCGATTCTCTTCTTTCTTGTGGGAGGGCCGAATGTTGGTTAGATGCTAACCCCTTTGGTACATCAATTACTTTCTTTTAGGAACTCTTTGCGGTAGCCAAGGAGCAAGGCCGAATATTGGTACTCTGTAAGGGGGGGTCACGTCTTGTGGTAAGTGATTCTAGTGGTGTAGTAAATTTTGAGATTATGAATTCTTTTGAGAAGTTGGGATTAACTCTTGATCATCATTATCTTAGGGGCAACGAGGAGTAGTTCTTTTGGCAATCCAATCAGGTGTGTAATCTCACACTACCAGCTATGCTATGAATGTTGTTCTGTGAATCGGCCCAAAAGTCGGCGTCTTAGAAAAGCGAAAAATCGACAAAGTAGTGATCACTCGAGCGTGCAAGCGTTCGTGGTGATAAACCGAGCCACTAGTGATGGCGATAGATCATTGAGAGTGTTGCGAACACTCTCGTGAATCTGAGGCCAGAATGGGCCTTATCGAGCCGAAATGGGCTAAGTGGGCCCAATGGGCTAACCGGCCCACACGGGCAAAATTGATGGAAAAGCGACCAAATAATTGGTGCGACTGCGAAGTCAGTAAAACCGTGATAAAAAATGTGCTAAAGGGGCCACACGAGCGTGTGGGCCCATTTGGGCCGAAATTAGGCTTTAGGCCCAACTACATTGTTTTGACTAAAAAGGGGTCCCGAGTCGCTCGAGGCGACGAAAAGGCCGTTAGATGGCTAAATTACCGAAATACCCTTAGTGGGTAAATTACCGAAATACCCTTAGTGGGTAAATTACCGAAGTACCCTCGATGGGTAAAATACCGAAACACCCCAAAGGGGTGAAAATTACCGTTATACCCTCGATGGTGGTTAAATATCGTGTATGTGATTTTATTTATACTGTTTATACTTGTAATCCATTGCATTCATATCATGTTGCATGGGTTGGGTATGATGTTTGGAGGAAGTGCAGCTCTGGTGGCTCTGCCACATACCGTTTTAGTGGCTATGCCACATATTGTTTTCGTGGCTCAGCCATATTACCGTGATTAGCAGCTTGACTGCAATATTGGTGCGTTTGGCGGGGTGGGTTGACTTGATCCCCACATGGTGCGATTGGTTGGTACGGGAGGTGTGATGGTTGGATGGGGTTGGGCTGCATTCTTGTTTGCTTTATCATGTTTATAGGGCTTAGGCCCAAACTAACACCGCAGGGCTCAGGCCCAGATTATGACTGTTATAGGGGATTACACACTGAGTTCTTGTAACTCACCCCTTTTTTTACCCGTGCAGGTAATCCCCAGCGTTAGAGGATTTGGAGCTGTGGAGAACTCGAAGGTGGCCATACATCGGGATTGCTTCTTACGAAACTTAGTAAATTCAGTTTTATTAATTCATTTTATGTTATTATTTTGGGTTAATATTTTGTGTAATAAGGCCATTAAAGTTTTCTTCTAAATTTTTGTTTGGTAATTTTGCTAGATAATAATTATTAATCGGTTAATCGCGGATTTTTAACCAATAACAACCGTTTTCAAAATAACACGTTTCCGCAAATCTTTGAGTCAGATTTCAGAGATAAACAAAGTTTTCGAAAATAATAATAATATCTTTATAAGAAAACATTTTAAATGAATCTTGTTTTCACAAGAAACAAAGTTTGGAGTTTCAAGAGAAAGAAGATACAAAGTTTTTAACGAATGCACAGCTTTTATACAACCTTTTGATGTGACATGCTAGATCCGGTCATAACGTCTAGGCCAGGTTTGGGGTGTTACATTAATGATCATACAAATATTTCTCACAAAATTTTAATATGAAAATTTATTCATTGGATGTGTAAAGATCATTATAGATGAAAATTGAACTTAAATAGGCCCGCATATGATGTTTCGAAGTATAAAAACAATAAAAAATAAGGCCATGTTACGAATCTTGGGCTAAATGATCAAAATGCAATGCCAAATCTCAAAACACTTTATCTGACCTCATAAGCACCATATGTACCAAACGAATCTTGAGACTTTTATCTTTGAAGCTGTATATCTCGAGACAAATGGATCATGTCTCAAGACACTTTATTTGGTACATATGGTGCTTATGAGGCTAAATTACCAAAACGTAATTCCATGTCTCAAGACATCTCAAGACAAGCATGGAATGTCTCGTGACATGCACTTAGGAATGCATGATCAACCAATTTTGTTCCTTTTGTCTCGAGACATGTTCTTACGTAACAGCCCGATTTAGACCCTATTCAGAACGGTGGTTTCGGGACCATGAATCTGAGTTAGAAAAATAGTGTAAAATTATTTTCAGTGTTTATTATGTGTGAATTTGCTTGTGTGAAATTTTCGTGTTTTAATTTCGTTGTTTGAGTGTCCGATTAAATAAAAGGGCTTAATCGCGTAAAATGAAAATTTGATGGTTAAATATGAAAGTGCCTAATTGTTGTTGTCTTTTTAATATGGAGGTTTTATGTTGCAATTTAGCCATTGAATAAGTGATGGACGGCATTATGGTTATATTATATAGTTTTTATATTAATTATAAAAGTTAAAATAATAAATAACATATTATAAAGATATTATAATAAAACAAACATAAAAATAAAAGCCATGTTCATCTTTTTGTGCCGAAATTAAAATAGAAAGAAAATAAGAAACCAAGCTAGGTATTCGGCCCTTGTTCAAGCAAATTAAGGTATGTTTCGGTTTCGGTTTTTGATAATTTTTACGTTTTGTAATCGTTGCTTCGAATACTACAAGACCCATGCTTGAATTTTTGAAATTGATGATGATTTTGTGTTTTGCCATTGATGATAGCTTGTCATTTTTTGTTGTTTGATGATGAAATATTAAAGATATGTGAAAGATTAACATGTTTTGTCTTGGAATTTTTGGTGAATTTGAGTAATTAGGGCTAAATTGTAAAAGTAATATTTTGAGGGACTAAAATGTGAAATAAATGAAATTTGTGGACTTAGATGGACAATAGGAAGATTTGGCCTAGCTATGGTATATGCAAATTTTGTGTATTTTGTGTTTTATGCAATAGGGACTAAATTGTGAAAAGTTTAAAATGTCAGGGGAAAAATGGTATTTTGCCCATTTATGTGTTTTTGGATTAAATTGAATGAATGTGTGTTTAAATTAGTTAAATTTGAATTTATTTAGATCAAGAATAGAAAAACGGAATTAGATTGGGGGAAACCGAAAGTAATCGAATAGTCGATTATACCGTCCGACAACATCCGAGGTAAGTCTATAAGCATTTAAATGTTGTTAAACTTGAGAATATATATAAATGTTGTGTGATGAAATGAATTATTCGATTATATATGTGTTTTGTATCGTGATTTGAGATAGGGAACTATGTTTCGAGCTCATTTCGATCGAGATTCAATATCCGAAAGTCCCGTACGAACCCTAGGAATAGATAGGATACATATGTCATGACATAGGATTCCGATATGTGTTTTCGTGTAAGACCACGTCTGGGACATTGGCATCGATTTGTGTTTACGTGTAAGACCATGTCTGGACATTGGCATCGTATTTGATTCGTGTAAGACCGTCTGCGGGACAAGTGGCATCGATATGTGATTACATGTAAGACCACGTCTAGGACGTTGGCATTGTACGAGCCTTCCGACTATCCACGTATCCTTTTTAATTCCGAACGGTTCAACGGGCAATGTGAAGTAAAGACCGAATGTAAAATTGAATTACAGGTTCAGGTATGTGTTAGTTATTTGTTTATAAGAAAACAGGGTAAGTGGTTAATTGAAATGATAAAAGGTTATGTGAATATGAATTATGTGATAACATATTTGAACATATAAGTGATTCGGCCTATTGATGTGTTTGTAATAATAAAAGTGAAAATTTATATATGTATATGATTGATTATATTCGGCCATATGATGTATGTATGTGAGGTTGAAATGTGATCTAGTAGTAAATGATAACTTGTATTTGATATTATGCAAATTTGGCTTTGTTAACAAATTGTTAATATGTAATTGTTGTTATATATGTTTTTGCTTAAGACTTACTAAGCTTAAATAGCTTACTCTGTGTGTGTTCTTGTTTACCTCTGTTTTATAGATTTTGGAGTCACGTTACGAGCTCGGGGATTGTCAGCAAAGTCTATCACACTATCGACTTCTTTTGGTATTTTTTTAAAGTTTGAACTCAATCTTATGGCATGTATAGGCTTGCTTATGTTTTTGATTAGTTTTGGATCATGTATATATAAATTGCCATGCAAAAATGGCTTAATTTCCATGCTTGTGTTCGGTTTGGTTTAAAAATGGCTTGTCTATGATCATTTTGTTTAAGTTGGATTTTATGTGCTTTTGAATGGGTGCTTGATGTGTTTAATTTTTATGCTCGAATTTGACTACATTTGATCATGATTTGAGCTTGCATTCGAATGATATATTCAAGTTACATGTATGTGATAAATTTGGTTTATGCTAGGTATTAAAGTCTTGAGATATGAGTTGATTAAAAAGGGTGATATTTGGTTATGTGTTTCGGCAATAAGATTAATATTGGATGTTAGTTAAATTAAGATTATGTTATGTGATAATTAGGTATTTAGAAATATTGTATATACATGTGGTGTATTTAAAGTATGTTTGATTTGAAAATGTAAGTGATTATATGATTCGGTTTTGATGTTTATATTTATATTGATAAGTATGTGTTTTGGAGAATATTATGAAAACATAAATATGCTATGGTTTGAGTGTTATAATGACCGAATATGTATTAATTAGTTTTGTAGTGATAATGAAATATAGATGTTCGGAAATGGCTTATTTGGAGTATACACATGCGCAAGCTTGTAATAGATAAATAAGTATGTTTTGGTTTTATAAAATGATGTATAGTCGTCTTTTAAATGAGCTTAAGGTTAGTAAATAATGTATATGATAAATTTAGGTAATGTTAGTTAACTGAGAGATGCATGTTTAGATCTAACTTTTATAGACTTAAATGGGTTAGTCGAATTGAGTACATGGTAAATGGCAATGTATGTGTATATTTTTTTGGAATGATTTAAAAAAAGAAAATTATGCAAATATGACATATGTGCATTCGGAATTGTTTGAAAGTTATGTCTTATTCGGTAATGCCTCGTAACCCGAATCCGGCGACGGATACGGGTTAGGGGTGTTACACTTACTCTCTCAATACATAAGCCTAGAAAATCCATAAAATCATCATTTAAAGTCATGCAAACATGCCTCAAACCTTTCATAAATAAAATAGGCATGCTACCAAAAGTATACTAGCAAGTTAGATTTGTAAAAACAAGTCCAAAACATACAATTCCTTCACTAAAAGCATGCTAAATTAGAATTTGACTATGTAAGTAAATTATAAGAATGAAACCATGATGCAAAACCATCAAGATCTTAACATTTGAAAAAAAAAAAAACAAGCCTCATAAGCAACATATGTACCAAATAAAGTGTTACTATACCAATAAATCTCAAATCAGCATAAGGCAATGAACCAAAGACCTTATAGTATCCTAGGCCTAAGTACATGGAAAAAAGCTAAAACAAAGTTCAAATAAAGGTCACAGAAGTAAAAGACCCATTAAGACTCCCAAAAGTGGAATTGCTCGACCCTAATGAATGTTCACAAACCTTATAAACCTGTGCATGTAACATAAATCCACGATCGAGCTTTTCCACTAAGCTCAGTGGTGCATAACTAATTTCCATTATACCAAATATCAAGCTAAATTAAAAATATACCAACAAGAAACAACATTAAATCTCATGGAATTTAAGAAGCATAATAATAAGCAACATTTCAAGTAGTACAAGACATAATTAAACCACCAAGATTATAACATTCCACATTTATATCAAGACACATTAAAATTCATGGTTACATTACATAAGTAAGGAAAACATCAAATTTCATATACATTTCTCCATAACAAAGATTTCATTAGCATACTTATTAAAACATTGCTCCAAATAACCAAATTTAACATCGTAAATGGATACACAAATATCCACCCAGTCCTAAAAAAAATGATGTATAAACAAATCAAATAGGTACACAATAATGAATCTTTGGGGCATGTGTGACACGACTTATCAACCTATTCCTTAAGAATGCACAAAGAGCTAGAAAACGAATCTCCCAAGTGCATTGAGCAAACTCATAATGTAACACCCTATACCCAACCCGATCGGTTGATCCAGACTACAGGGTGCTACGCTTCTATTCTAAAATTTAACTAACACATTCTTTAGTATATATTCCGGCATTCATACTTAATATAGTTATTACTAAAACACGATTCTAAAATTAATACATTCATTAATACAATCCACAATTCATAATCACTTAATAAAAATATTAATTAAAGCGGTTAGTTACTTGACTACGACAATCGAAGACTTTATTTCAAATATATATACCTTTAATTTAAGATATAGAAATTACACAAAAGTAGCTTTAATATATTGTCATATTTACTTAATTACAAATTCGACTCTGACCCTGAGGCCCCGCCTTTAGGTCGCCCCGTTTTATGCATATTACTACGAAGAAACATGTCCGTCTGAGCATGACAGATTCTGGCCTAACCCCTTATCAAAACTTCGAATTTCCCTGTTTAACTAAAATACATAATAACACATATGTAATGTCAAATGAACTTAGTGATTTATCCATACCTTGCATCAGTAAAATGCTAACAAGCTGGTACTTCATGATTTAGATTTCAAGTCTGACTTTGTCTGTACTAGGATGGTTCGCCAATCTTATTGGCATAATATTTACATCAAACTAACTAGCTCACTTGTACTTGGTACATTATCTTCAATGACACCATCACTTATTTACTGGCGCATTCTAAAGTATAATTCCACTTAGTCGATTGCATTTGATCTACTACTGACAGCTTGACAACAAAAGATTTTGTATTCGACTATACAAAACCTTACACATATAAAGCTTCCACTGATGAGATTTTATAGATTTAATGTCAGAATACATATTTATAAATGTTTGACCTCTTGGCGGATTATCCCTGCGAATTCTATCTTCACTAGTTGCCTCTGCAGACTCCTATACATCTAATTCCTTGAGAGGAAATCCTTGTGGATTCTTACTTGTGGTCTTATGAAGAAAACCCTTAGATAATTCCCATATCATGTCTCGCATCAACAAATACAGATAACTGAATAAGATAGATCTTGGCGAATGGTTCTTTCTACGAACTGCTATTGTTAGCTTGTCCTAACGGACTCAAATTTGTAGTATGATCCTTATGGATTCATGCTTCAGACCCAAGTATACGGTTCCATACTTGCAATACATATCAACGGATTCATGAAAGAAAACGTTCATTATGAATTAAATAAGAGACTAAACTCATACCAATCAAGCAAACGAATCTGGCAGACTATCATATCTTGTATACGACTTGCATAAACAGATAACTTGTACCTTTAGATTCGTGCATAGAAATAGATTACAAGTAAACGAGCACATTCTTGGCGGAATTATGAAAGCAGATCCAATATTTGCGGAAACATAGACTTGGACATATACACAAATTCATATACGCGAATTATCTCGCGGACCTCCACTAGATCATGCCATGGCCATGGACTTGCATTCACTTATACGGCTTAAAGCCTTCGGCTCTGTAGAGTCTTTTACCACCCTTAAAGGGCTTTCATATACTAGTGCATACCCTTCTCTGTATAATCCTCCCAAACCTCCGCAAAGCCAATTATCATTAATATTCATTTTCTATATAGTTCGCTTGAGCCTCCGCAAATCTTCCTTGTTAATTTGAACACCTAAGTGTTCCCCTGCAAGGATGAGGTTATTCGGCAATCTCGGTTCACATGTCATACCAGAGGCAAAACTTATAACATATCATATTCTCCTTCTCGGCCTCCCATCTCAATCACACTTCGACAGACCTGCATGACTTCGCATATCATTCATACGCATGCATTTCATACACAAGCAGTCAACCAATACTACTACTCATGCACGACACACATTACTCCAAACATTTCATTTATCCAACGTGGTTACTTACAAACAGTTATGCATTTTCATATCTACACACGACATGCATCACGATATATCATCATTCAATCGTAGAATAATTCATTGTTTGCAGAAACAAGTTAACATACCCAACACATGATACTGAAAAAGTAAATATCCATTTAAGACCTGAGTTCTAAAACTCACCTGGAAGTTGACGCAAAATCCATCTACTTATCTTTTCCCTTGCTACTCGAGCCTCCTTAGTCAATAAAACATAACAACCATTTCATAATTCCAACGAAGACAATTCATCATCATAAGAACCATAATTCCTTTACATGTAGAGGTCATTTAAATGGTTATCTGCAACCCTACCCATAACGAAATAGAATCAATGGATAACTAAAATCCTTAACTTTCTTTCCTTTTTCTTAAATCCATTAATACGGAGAGGTTAGCAAGCTTACCAGCTTACAAAATTTCTAGTTTCTTAGGCTTACACTTCTGTCTCTTCCTCCTTGCATAACGCTCCTTAACCCTTCTTTCTTCCAGAACAGGCTAGAGAAAAAAGATTTAGGAAGATCAAAAAAATGAAAGAATAGCCTGGAGAACAACATCTTTCCCTTATATAATACTCCCGCACTTCCTTCACCGATATCAATTCAACAGCCAAGTGTACATACCCACAATCATCATATCTTCCACTAAGAAACCTTTAGTTCAAGCATAACCGAACTAAAGGTTGAAATCCAACCTTTCACAACCAGTCCGCAAATCCCTATTGTTTGCATTAGAGCCTGCTAAATTTGTAAGCTTTTCAATTTAGTATCCAAAGTCACTATTACAACTAAAGCTTTGACTTTTTCGGGTGTGACAAATAATACAAAAATATAGAGAGAGAGCTTTATCTACTGTATGACATGCCCCAAGTATACCCGTGAACTATTCAAAAATAATTTATTAGGGCCTTTAAAAAGTAAAACATGTAATCACAACAAAAAATATTCCACCTAAACACATCTTCAATTTAAACAACATCATAGAATCACTTAACCTTGCAAGAAAAAATCATAAGCATCAATATAATTATAAATCAACATACACTCAAATCACTATAGAAAATAAAAAGTTTCTCAGCAAATTAGTCATATAATATCAATATCATACATTTAGCTTGTAAACAATTAATTTAGACGAAAACATAAAGTGTAACAAAAATTAGAATGCACAAATTGAAACCAAATATGCTTTAGATACTTTCTCCTTCCCTTTAGCTTTCGAACTCTCACGAACTTCTTTGGCTTCAAATTTAATGCCAAAAATAATAAATCAAGTTGCTATAACCTTAAACAACAATTAAAACACCCAAATATATTGAAATGATATAATTTGTTAAATTAAGAACCCAGTTTCACTTCTTAAACCATTTAAGATAAATCTAATTTAAACTCATTTAATATGAAATTTATTCACTAATGATTTAAAACTCAAAAACTCCTAAAACTTCTTCTAATCCTAGCAAAAACAACAAGAAGTCTTAAAATCTTTCTGTCATTAGAACTTGAATTGAAGCTTCAAGAACTCAATTAAGGCTTATACAAATTCGAAGTTCATTATTATAATGTTGTTCTAAACTTAATAACACTTAGAATCTACCCTAAAATCAACAAAAAAAATCAAAGCCCTTTCTCTCTAGAAGAAAATTTGCGTGAATGAGAGTAAAAGAGAGAAAATGTTTAATTCATGTAAAAATATAATTTCTAATAGTCAAAAGATGATTTTAAAATTTTAAAAATATTAAATCTCTTCACAAATTCCATCAAGAATCATCAAAATCCAAAAGCCTTCTCTAATTTACTATTAACGTGAAACATAAACATTAAAGAGAAAATGTTGAAACCAAGCTTAGTTAGTTGGTAAATGAGGAAAATTATTTGAAAATATTGCTTACCTTACTAGAACTGATAGATTAAAATTAGGATTCAAGGAAAATTTCTTGCAAAAGTAGAGAATTTTTATCACGATTTTGGAAATGAAAACGTGAAAATAAGAGATGATAATCGTTCCTTCTACCCATTTTTAAGCTATGGATAGTTTGCTTAGGTAACCTTGGGTTAATTACCTATGTGGACCTCACCCTTTTCTAATCCTATTCCTCACTCTTAAGACATTTGCCTCATTAATTTTGTTGTCCTCACAAGCTAGTCTATATATCAAAATTTTGTCTATATAATTCTAATTATTTATTAACTAATTACTAATTGATACCCACTAATTATTGATATAAAATTGACTTGATTCTTATTTCCAAAAACCTATTAGTTTAATTTTCTAAAATTCTTGGATTACCAGTTTCAAAATATTACGAAATTCTTGACATTAGGAAAATTTTGAGGTGTTACATTGTGAGCTGCAACTAAAAATACAATTAGAACTAAAAAGCTAACACATTGAACACGCAAATTGGTTACGTAGCTCAGAACTATTTCCTATATCTACAAGGCTTTGCTAATAGAGTAATCCATCAAAAGTTTTACTCACTCATCTTGTTACAACCTCACTCCTATATATTTATCTAGATTCACTCTCCTGCTAAGTCTTTCCCCCTTGAAAGCTTAGTCACAAATAGATCAAAACAATTTATTTCCAATATAATATGCATTCAACAGAAGTTCATTTCTTGAACAAATTAGTGCTCTCTATCTCTTGTATATAAAACGATAACAAAGTCTTCACTATATAGGCATTGTTAGACTTGTATATTTGAGTTAGTATGATTGCCTTAAAGTGTTGAAATTGCACCCCAGTTAGACTCTTTATTAATGCATGAATTAAAAGTTATCTTCTTCACTTTAACTTCTTCAATTGCGATATATTTTAAAATAAGGTAAGTAGATCATACTAGGAGTCCTTTGAAATAGCATTGCTTAACTAAATCTCTTCATCAATCATAATCTTGAAAATTCCTACTTAATATCATTAAAATGAAACATGAAAATATTAAACGTAATTGAGTTAAAACATGTTAACAAAATAGGCAAGTTGCATTATGCTAGTTGCAAAGCAAGTGGCAACTAGTAGCACTAGCATTCTCCCTATTGGAATTTTTAACCAAAATAATTTTACATATATTCCTTCACGCAAGGTAAGCAAAAATTATAGTAATTTCAAGATGAAACTCTGCCTTAGAATTATCATCACCAACTATGAAAAATAATAGTCATAGTTGTTAGTTCCAAAATCAATGATTGGAAGCAGAAACTGAGGAATGCTACGAGCAGTGTCAATTGCTTCAGGCACTAGTGAAGAATGCAATAGAAAAACAATGTACACTCAATATGTTTACGAAATTTGGTTTCCTTACATTTGCGAGGCCTTGTTCTAGAGAGATAACCCACTATCTTAACATTTTGTAAAAAAGTTACTAAAAGCACTAACACTCGCCAGGTTAGCAACCTCACTTTTGTACCTAAGATCTAAATCACTCTCCTTTAAGTTTTCCCTTGAAAACATAAGATAAAAAACCAAGTGGCTCACTTGATTACTTACAAATGCACTTTGAAAACAAGTTTTAAACAAGTTCTAAATAATAAATATCAATTATAGTAAATCTTTCCATCAAAATAGCAAGATAATCAGCATGAATAATACCTTCAATATGATTAGGGTAAGTCTTCAAATCTCCAGGATATGTTACCAAGTTACCCGATCCGATCCAATCCAATCTCCTCAAACTATAGAAGTTTATTTGTTTGATCCAATCCAAACCAATCTTCAAAATATGTTCCTATAACAGGTTTGGATATCATATAAGGGATTGCACATGTCCAAAATATCAACAAATATCATAGCTCAACAATTTTGTTGAGTGTTAGGAGCAGTGGGCACTGGTTTCGCCACTTCTTACTTCCACCTTTTATTTCTCAACATTTTAAAACATTAGAGATTACTGGAATAATGAAAATGTGCAAGTGTACACAGTCGTGACAAGTAATAAAGTGATGCGAATCGAGTATCATTTCCACAGGGACTGTATAGGAAAAAACTTCTGTAAAATAAAGACTTTAGCAATTTGATGATGGAAAAATATTTTAAAGGGAATGAGCTATTATCTAAACTAAAACTAAGAAACAAATTAAACTAAATTGTAACACAAGGTAAATGCAAGATTTTAAAGAGTTTAATCAATATGACATAATTGTGTTAGATTAACACTATTCTTCAACTTAGAATTATTAAAACAATGTTCATGATGTTACGGATAATTCCATGGCAACTTGGTTCTTTGTTAATCGATGCAGTCCTACATACTAAATTATTAAACCTCTCTAACATATGTCTATGTTAAATTAATTAAATAATTTTCATAAGCATACATAAGAGATAGTGAAGTAACAATGTATTTCTATACTGAAACAAATTTAATCACGTCAAACTTTAGGTTATGCAAGGCAATATCTGTCAATACTGTCACTCATTTAATCTAATTTATCATAAAAAGATTAAACATGCACCATTTAGATAGTGTGTCAATTAATTGTAATTTCAATCCGATTAAATAATTAATTCATTTGTATTTTCACAATTATAATGCAAGAATAATATAAACATGTTTTTATCTAAATGAACAATTAACCAAAGCCTATAACATCAAAACATAATTTTAATAATTTAAGCGGATAGAATGTGGTCAATCTAACACAAACATAATTTAAGTCATTTTAATTAAATTGAAAGCATCAAAACAATTAGCAAACATATTTGTAACGCCCCGAAATTTGGGCCTAGAAGTATTGGGCCTTGAGCAAGGGAACGGTTAGGAAACTATGCATAAAAGTTTATGTGAGCTAGGAAATGACACAATGAAGCATGTGGTCTAGTGGTTGTGGCGTCATTAAGGTTGCAAGGGAGCCTGGGTTCAAGTCTTGGCTTTTGGCCTTTAGACCTTTTAGTTAATTAAAGATAAAATGTGACACAAGAGATCTGGTGTTGTGGTGGCTAGTGGCGTGATGGGAATTTAAGAGGTAGTGGGTTCGAATCCTATGGCTTGCAAAAAGGGGGTTTTTATTTTATGTCTTTGTGGCATGAGAGGTGGAGTTTGATTCAAACTCTGCAGAGGTGGTTGGAGAATTGGTCATTAGAATTTGAATGGAATTTGAATGGGGGGGTTGGAGTAAATCTAGGAGAAATCGGTGGAGATTTTTAATGAATTGAGGTGTGAGGGGAGTGATAGCCGAATTGGGTAGCTAGAGTAGGGGAATTCGGCTAAGAGATCTCATTGGGTGCATTTTTCGGCATTTTGTGAGAGTGTAGAAGCTGATTATCCTCTCTGCTATTTTGGGTTCTTTCCTTTTTGTGTTTCGGGTTTTTCTCTCCTTGTGGCATTTCGTACAGTGTTTTTGACCATTTGGGTCTTTCTCTTTTCAACTTTGTTTCTCAACTGTTGTTCACTTTAGTAGAAACACAAATACCAAGTGCCGAATTCTCCCTTGAAACTTCTCTTTTCTTCTTCACATTTTCTCTCTGCCGAATTGGCATTCTTATTCTTCTCTTTTGCTAAATCAAATTAAGTTTCTTTTGTTTCCTCTCTTCTTGAGTAATAGCCGAATACCTTGCCTTCTCTTCATACATTCTAAAACTCTGACAAGCCGATCACTGCATAGACCTTCTCATACTTTCATTTTGTCATTCCATTTCTGTTGCGAATCTATTATTACCCTTTCTCTTTATCACCAAGCCGAATATTGGGGTAAGTAATTGGGTTGTTTCTTGTTACTTTGCGGTTTTCCCTTTTAGGATTATCGTTGTTACTATTCAATGATCTCCTTTCAGTTTATCCTCTTAGATCGAACGCAATAATCCACTCACGTGTGTCGCTCCCTTAAGTCAGCATTCGATTCTGGGGGATTCGGTAAGTTGTTCTCTGCCTTGCTCAAGTTAATGTGATGGGTGTAAAGTACATCCTAAATCAACCCTCTAACGAGATCTGTTGTTATGCAGTGAGTGGTCAGTCAACAATTGTGGGAGTCTAGCCAAACGATTTTAGGGTTAAAGGCTATACTCCTATTTACCAAGGTTAGTGGTAAGGGCAGTGTAGAGATTCAGGGTTTGTGAATCTTATTAACGATTTAAGGACTGATTGAATTTTTGGATTGAATCTAGGTTGGTGCTTTTGGAATTTCGCAAGTGGTCGCTAAAAGGTGTGTAATCATACGCCCAGTATTGTTACTGTCAAAACGATGGACAATGGTGTGTATTCACACCCCTGTCTATCTGTGAATCGGCAAAAGCCGATAAGTTGAAATGTCGAAACCTCAGCATTCGAGGCCTCACAAGCGTGGGAACGCATGTAGGGCGAACCGAGCTCCAAATCCTGGGTAGCAGACTGCAGAGGCCACCATGTGTGTTTTCATGGACTGGGGCCGTTATGGGCCTCGATAGGTCGAAATGGGCCGCGTGGGCCCAATGGGCTTGTGGGCCCACACGGGAAAAATCCTCGGTAAGTGATCATTGATAGGTTGGTTTATGAGGCTCGCGATGCTGTATGTGAATCTGGACTAAATGGGCCACACGAGCGTGTGGGCCCAAGTGGGCCTAGTAGCAGGTTTTGGGCCCATATACACTATTCTGGCCATGTAGGTTATATGAGTCGCTCGAAGCGACGATAGACCCTTTAGGAGGTCGTAATAAGTACCGAGACCCTAATATTTGTAAAATTACCAAAATACCCCTGTAGGACAAAATGATTGTTTTGCCCTTGTGGGTAAATGACTGATTTAGATTATGAATTTAACTGATTTGACTGTGATCGTATGACTGTGTTTTAGCTGACTTGATTGTGGTCGTGTGACTGATATGCTTTTAATATATGTTTAAATGACTGTTACTGAGCATGGCCATTATGCATACACCTCTGATGATTGAGCATGACATACACAACATTTTGCATGGGGTTGGGTCATTGTTACGGAGGAAGTGTACGGCTGTTGTCGTTCTGTACAAGGCTTCCAGCCTTTCTGCGATATTTATGGCTTTTAGTCATTACTTCGCTCTACTGCGCGCCGAGCCGCTTCTGTTGACTTAGTGCCGCAACCGGTGCTAAGCTTGTGTGTGTTTGGCCGGGTGGGTCGATTTTATCCTCACATGGTGTGTTGGTTGGTACGGGTGGTGTATTGGTTGGATTGGGCTAGATTTACATTTGCATATCTCGCATCGATCATCGATTCTCAGAATGGGCTTAGGTCCACTGGTTCGTTATGGGCTAAGGCCCACCTGATCATCGTGGTGTGATGATGGGCTCAGCCCACCGTTTCTACATACCGTATATCTGACTGTTTGTATTATACGGGATTACACACTGAGTTTTCGCAAACTCACACTTCTTTCTAACTGTGCAGGTAATCCCCGGTCTTAAGCGATTTGGAGCCGCGAGAGACTCGGAGGTGGCCACACGACCGCTGATGCTCTGTTGTAGACTTTTTATTTGAATTTTATATTTTGGGTTTTAATTCTGTTATAAGGCCTTTAAGGGATTAAATTTTTAAATGTGCTTTAGATTTCCTTATTTAAAACTGCTAAACACGAATTTTCAAAATTAACAACTATTTTCAAAAACACTTAGAAATAGACGTTGTTATATTTCAAACTTTAGGAGCTTCCACGATTGGAATAACCTAAAGTATCAATGCCAGACATTAAGTAAACATTTCGACAAGATGATTTGCTAAACTCGAGCAAAATGATTTAAAATAGAAATGAACTTTTAACGACAAACTCAGTTTTTGAACGACGCTTTGATGTGACACGCCAAATTTGGCCATAACGTCTGGGCCGGGTGTAACGCCCCGAATTTGGGCCTAGAAGAATTGGGCCCAATAGGCTTTGGGAATGGGAGCGTTTAAATTTTTTGAGATATATGTAGCACTCAGAATATTAATATTAAGGTATTATCGGGATTATTTGAAGCCTTAGAGATAGGGGAGACCATAGTGGAAAATTTATTTTTCTTGCTTAGTGGACCCTAGTCTCAGGCATGGGGCCTCTTAAGTAGATTAAGAGAAAATAGGACACAAATGGGCTTGTGGTCCAGTGGAAAGTGGCGTCACTTGGGAGCTATGATGTGGTGTGTGTGAAAGCTGAAGAGGTCCAAGGTTCGAGCAGGAGGAGTGTATTTTGGAGTGTTTTATTTTGCAGTGGGCTGCAAGAGTTGTGTTGTTTTTGTACTCTTGCCGTGGAGAATTTGTAGGAAGCAGAGGCATGGATGGATGTGGAGGAGATTTCGGATAAGATTAAGGTATTATCAGAGAGAAAAGATAGGAGATGAGGAGGGTGAAGTGTTGGGGCCGAATAGGACTGTGGGGGGAAGGTAGTTCGGCCTTGGCTATAAAAGAGGGGTGCCGAAATCTTTAGAAGGGGTTCTTGGAGTTTCCATCTTTCTTTCTCTCTTTTTTTCCCCTCATCCTTATTTTCTTCCATTGCCGAATACCACCACCTCTGTTTGTCGAAATCTCTGTTTGCCAAAATCCCTATTTACCGAAATCTTTGTTTGCCGAAATCCCTATTTGCCGAAATCTCTGTTTACCGAAATCCCTATTTTCTGAAATCCCTATTTGTCGAAACCCCTGTTTATGCCGATTCTTTGTTGTTTGTCCATCCACCTCAATCGATTATTATCTACTTTTAGTCACGTTTGGAAGCCGAATCTTTTTCAAGTAGATATCTAAGCCGCAGGATCAAAGGAGAATTTCGGTAAGTGCTTAGTTAAACTTTTTAGTGTGTTTTGTTAAAAGCCGAAGGGCTATCTAACCCCTCTTTGTTGTTACCATGTATTAACAAGGGTGAGGCTCAGCAATCGCAAGCGCAGTAGGTAAGGATTATTATCAAGGTAGTAAGTATTCTCGATTTAGTTAGAGTTTTAATAAGTGACCGAATCTATTGTGGCTCATAGGGGTGATTTATGATCTATATGGATCACTTGGTTTTGACGATATAGGTGTTGGATGCAGATTTAGAGGATAATCGCCAATAGTAGAAAAGGAAGGGGCTACTAGAAAGTAAGGCACACGGTAAGGTTACGGTGAGGTTTCGGTTTCTGATAAAGTGCATCTTAAGTTATGATTAGTCGTTAGGTCATGTCAATTGTAGGTTCGTGACTAAGGGGTTCGTAGCATGCAAGGTTACCAGGTGTGTACAAACACTACACACACGATATCGGCAATGCTGAAAAGCTGAAAGTGGCTAAATGGGCCCAGTGGGCCTTGAGGCTAAGTTTGATGGAATGGTTTGGTTGTTATACGAATTGAATTACTCTTGCATGATGCATGATCTGGATATGTTTTGGGCCTAATAGGTCATATGGTAAGATTTGGGCCTAATGGGCCGTAAGGTTGTAATTTGGGTTTGATGGGCTTTATGGGGACGTAAGCAGATATGCTAGGGTTATGGACTTAGGCCTAGTTTGAACAACTCTTCAATTTCATAAGACTTAAGTTAATTAAACATGCCTGTAGACAAGTCGATTAGTTAGAGTGTGGTAATAACGATATATGCATGTCTAGGATTGGATCTAGTGAGAGCTTGGTATTTAAGCGGTCCGAGTGACCCACCTCCTCTTTCCTGAGATCCTACCTGGTGCATAGTGTTTGTTCACTTTAACCGCGAGGACTTGTTTATGGGCCAAAGTTTATAACTAAAACCCGAGAGGGACTAAAATACCCTTATATTGGAAAATTACTAAAATACCCTTATATTGTAAAATTACTAAAATACCCTTATGTTGGAAAATTACTAAAATACCCTTATATTGTAAAATTACTAAAATACCCTTATATTGTAAAATTACTAAAATACCCTTATGTGTAAAATTACTAAAATACCTCTAGATTTTTAAATTACCGAAATACCCCGATTGGCGAAATTACCAAAATACCCCTGTAGGGTAGAATTATGAAAATACCCACAGGTAGTGAAATGACGAAAATACCCCCATGTGACGGATGTGAGTTTATGGATGTTACTTGTGTGTTTCTTTGCATTCATATGATATTCGCGCCTAGGATGCATATGGGTGGGAATTATGGTAGTGGGAGGAAGATTTGAGGATCGCATGGCCGCATTTCGTATGGATCCGTGGATCGCATGGCCGTATGGTATGGATCCACCACATGCTTTTTAGCCACCGAGCAGCCATGCTGCACCGATAATGTTACCGAGGGCTGTGTGCCGTAATTATGGGCTTTGTGCCAATACTGAAGGCTTTGTGCCGTAATTATGGGCTTTGTGCCAATACCGAAGGCTTTGTGCTGTTATTACGGCTTTGTGCCAAGCATGTTTACCGTGGCTATGTGCCTAACATATATATATTGATGACTCCGTGTCAATATTTGAGGATCGCATGGCCGTATGGTATGGATCCACCGGTGGCTTTAAGCCCAATATATGATTAGCAGCTTTGCTGCAACGTTCGATAATCACATAAAAGGCTACCCATGGTGTGTAGCAGAGGGATGGGTCGAGCTAGAATTCCCCACAGGAGCCATAAGGTTGGAAGGGAAATGGTGCGTAGCGGATGGATTTTTGGGGTGGGTTTTGCATTATCTTGTTTGTATGTGATACGATATGATATGATATGAGGTCATTGTGGGCTAAGGCCCAAGACCACCGATTTTGTTAGGGCTTAGGCCCAATGTGAATATTTGTATGTGATTTGATTGCCAAGGGTCGTACACACTGAGTTTCGAAACTCACACCCTTAATTTTAAATGTTTTAGGTAATCCTGAATAGGCGGCTCGACGAGGGAGAGGACTCGGAGATGGCCACACTACGAGTTGTTCAAATGTTTTAATTTATTCAAATGATTCTGTTTAAATACTTTGTTTTTTTCATTGGATTGTAATAAGGCCATGCAACTCCTATTTGACTTTGAATTTTGGGTTTATTATTATTATTGTTTCAACTACCCACTTAAGAAATTTCATAAAATTATTAAAGTGTTAATATGGTTTTCGAAATAATCTTTTGTTTTGGGCTTTTGGGCCTTAAATGGTTAACTAGCAAATTGTTTTGAAGTGCGCCTTTATTGTGACATTCCAGATTCGGGCCTAACTTCTAGGCCGGGTTTTGGGGTGTTACATTTAGTGGTATCAGAGCCTGGTTACAAAGCTCGGGCTGTGAAATGGGCCTTATGTTTTGGGTTTTTAAAACAAGTAGATTAAGAAGTTTTTGCAGGATTCTTGAAGTGTGGTTCACTGAGCCCTCGACGTCGAGCCAAGTAAGTTTTCTGTACTACATTTGTTTAAATTACGGAACTATATAGATAATGGGCTACTTAAAAATAGGCTTTTAGAGACTAAAGCCCGTAGGAAACTTAAGCCTGTAGTGGATTCTCGACAGCGGAATAACTTTAAGAAAATTGTTGTTACTTACATAAGATATGTGCCCTAAACAAGTGGAACTATGTACAAATTTCATAAAATTCCTAATTCGGATAATACGAGAATCAACGATGAGCGCTAGAAGAAGTGTGCAAGGGTCGCGCAGAGGCCGTGGAAGTGTTAGTGCTTTGATGTCTTGACTCAATAGTTAGGGAGGTACTTTGGAGGAGGTTAAAGAAATTGGTGAAACACTTCGGGTTAGGTGCGTGGACTGTAAGAAAAAAAAAGAGATCGCAGTTTCTAGGGTTGCAGTCTCGTTCTGTGAAGCATGTTAAGGTACATCCAAACTTTCCGGCTTGCGAATATTGCGCGAAAAGCGTCATCCGGTGAATGTTGGAGGAAGTCGAGAACGTGTTTAAGATGCGGTCTGAGGAGCATAAGGCTCGGGATTATTCAATCACCATTAAGTCGGGTATGTTTTGTGTGGATGCTATATTTTTGGGTATAGAAACCGTATGCGTGCAATGTTTATATGTTATTAAATCGAGTCTTGCAATAAAGCATAGTAGTGTGACTTGAGCGGTCACGTTTAGTAGTTAGTTGGAAATATCGAGAAAAATTTCTTTAAGGAGGGTAGAATTGTAACACCCCGAATTTGGGCCTAGAAGAATTGGGCCCAATAGGCCTTGGGAATGGGAGTGTTTAAATTTTTTGAGATATATGTAGCACTCAGAATATTAATATTAAGGTATTATCGGGATTATTTGAAGCCTTAGAGATAGGGGAGACCATAGCGGAAAATTTATTTTTCTTGCTTAGTGGACCCTAGTCTCAGGCATGGGGCCTCTTAAGTAGATTAAGAGAAAATAGGACACAAATGGGTTTGTGGTCCAGTGGAAAGTGGCGTCACTTGGGAGCTATGATGTGGTGTGTGTGAAAGCTGAAGAGGTCCAAGGTTCGAGCAGGAAGAGTGTATTTTGGAGTGTTTTATTTTGCACAGGTGGACGGCAAGAGTTGTGTTGTTTTTGTACTCTTGCCGTGGAGAATTTGTAGGAAGCAGGACTGTTGGATGTGGAGGAGATTTTGGATAAGATTAAGGTATTATCGAGAGAAAAGATAGGAGATGAGGAGGGTGAAGTGTTGGGGCGAATAGGATTTGTGGGGAAGGTAGTTCGGCTTTGGCTATAAAAGGGGGGTGCCGAAATCTTTAGAAGGGGTTCTTGGAGTTTCCATCTTTCTTTCTCTCTTTTTTTCCCCTCATCCTTATTTTCTTCCATTTCCTAATACCACCACCTCTGTTTGCCGAAATCTCTGTTTACCGAAATCCCTATTTTTCGAAATCTCTGTTTGTCGAAATCCCTTTTTGCCGAAATCTCTGTTTGCCAAAATCCCTGTTTGCCGAAATCCCTGTTTGCCGAAACCTTTTGTTTATGTCGATTCTTTGTTGTTTGTTCCTCCACCTCAATCGATTATTATCTACTTTTAGTCACGTTTGGAAGCCGAATCTTGTTCAAGTAGATATCTAAGCCGCAGGATCAAAGGAGAATTTCGGTAAGTTCTTAGTTAAACTCTTTAGTGTGTTCTGTTAAAAGCCGAAGGGCTATCTAACCCCTCTTTGCCGTTACCATGTATTAACAAGGGTGAGGCTCAGCAATCGCAAGCGCGGTAGGTAAGGATTGTTATCAAGGTAGTAAGTATTCTCGATTCAGTTAGAGTTTTAATAAGTGACCGAATCTATTGTGGCTCATAGGGGTGATTTATGATCTATATGGATCACCTGGTTTTGACGATATAGGTGTTGGATGCAGATCTAGAGGATAATCGCCAATAGTAGCAAAGGAAGGGGCTACTAGAAAGTAAGGCACACGGTAAGTTTACGGTAAGGTTTCAGTTTCTGATAAAGTGCATCTTAAGTTATGATTAATCGTTAGGTGATGTCAATTGTAGGTTCGTGACTAAGGGGTTCGTAGCACGCAGGGTTACCAGGTGTGTACAAACACTACACACACGATATCGGCAATGCCGAAAAGCCGAAAGTGGCTAAATGGGCCCGGTGGGCCCTGAGGCTAAGTTTGATGGAATGGTTTGGTTGTTATACGAATTGAATTAGTCTTGCATGATGCATGATCTGGATATGTTTTGGGCCTAATAGGTCATATGGTAAGATTTGGGCCTAATGGGCTGTAAGGTTGTAATTTGGGTTTGATGGGCTTTGTGGGGACGTAAGCAGATATGCTAGGGTTATGGACTTAGGCCTAGTTTGAACAACTCTTCAATTTCATAAGACTTAAGTTAATTAAACATGCCTGTAGACAAGTCGATTAGTTAGAGTGTGGTAACCGACATATGCATGTCTAAGATTGGATCTAGTGAGAGCTTGGTATTTAAGCGGTCTGAGTGACCCACCTCCTCTTTCCTGAGATCCTACCTGGTGCATAGTGTTTGTTCACTTTAACCGCGAGGACTTGTTTATAGGCCAAAGTTTATAACTAAAACCCGAGAGGGACTAAAATACCCTTATATTGGAAAATTACTAAAATACCCTTATATTGTAAAATTACTAAAATACCCTTATATTGGAAAATTACTAAAATACCCATATATTATAAAATTACTAAAATACCCTTATATTGGAAAATTACTAAAATACCCTTATGTTGGAAAATTACTAAAATACCCTTATATTGTAAAATTACTAAAATACCCTTATATTGTAAAATTATTAAAATACCCTTATATTGTAAAATTACTAAAATACCCTTATATTGTAAAATTACTGAAATATCCTTATGTGTAAAATTACTAAAATACCCCTAGATTTGTAAATTACCGAACTACCCCGATTGGTGAAATTACCAAAATACCCCTGTAGGGTAGAATTACGAAAATACCCCTGGGTAGTGAAATGACGAAAATACCCCCATGTGACAGATGTGAGTTTATGGATGTTACTTGTGTGTTTGCTGCATTCATATGATATTCTGCCTAGGATGCATATGGGTGGGAATTATAGTACGGAGGAAGATTTGAGGATCGCATGACCGTATGGTATGGATCCAGGATCGCATGGTCGTATGGTATGGATCCACCACAGGCTTTTTAGCCACCGAGCGACCATCTTGCCGCATCGATAATGTTACCGAGGGTCGTGTGCCGTAATTATGGGCTTTGTGCCAATATCTTTGAAGGCTTTGTGCCGTAATTATGGGCTTTGTGCCAATACCAAAGCTTTGTCTTTGTTATTACGGCTTTGTGCCAAGCATGTTTACCGTGGCTATGTGCCTAACATATATATATTGATGACTCCGTATCAATATTTGAGGATCGCATGGCCGTATGGTATGGATCCACCGGTGGCTTTAAGCCCAATATATGATTAGCAGCTTTGCTGCAACGTTCGATAATACATAACCGGGCTACCCATGGTGTGTAGCGGAGGGTGGGTCGAGCTAGAATTCCCACAGGAGCCATAAGGTTGGAAGGGAAATGGTGTGTAGCGGATGGATTTTTGGGGTGGGTTTTGCATTATCTTGTTTTTATGTGATACGATATGATATGATATGAGGTCATTGTGGGCTAAGGCCCAAGACCACCGATTTTGTTAGGGCTTAGGCCCAATGTGAATATTTGTATGTGATTTGATTGCCAAGGGTTGTACACACTGAGTTTCGAAACTCACACCCTTAATTTTAAATGTTTCAGGTAATCCTGAATAGACGGCTCGACGAGGGAGAGGACTCGGAGATAACCACACTACGAGTTGTTCAAATGTTTTAATTTATTCAAATGATTCTATTTAAATACTTTGTTTTTTCATTGGATTGTAATAAGGCCATGTAACTCCTATTTGACTTTGAATTTTGGGTTTATTATCATTATTGTTTCAACTACCCACTTAAGAAATTTCATAAAATTATTAAAGTGTTAATATGGTTTTCGAAATAATCTTTTGTTTTGGGCTTTTGGGCCTTAAATGGTTAACTAGTAAATTGTTTTGAAGTGCGCCTTTAATGTGACATTCCAGATTCGGGCCTAACTTCTAGGCCGGGTTTTGGAGTGTTACACCGGGTTTGGGGTGTTACAATATTCATAATCTCAAAACAAATTAAAAAGAATAAAGAAAAAAGTTTAGAAGACAATGTCGATGTTTCTCTGAAGTCAGACTAGTGTGTGTCCCCTTTCTTCCTTCTACTTTGTTCTGTCGATCAAAGACCTCCAAGATGTTGAATGCTACTACTCTAGGGACTTGCCAAGCTCTCTTTTTCAAGAGGGAAACAATTGAAAATAGGAAGGGGAAAGAATGATAGAGCAAATGAGAGAAATGGATGAGAGGTGAGTGAATTGCTTCCTTTTGAAAGGCAATGAGGGTGGCTATTTATAATAGCATGGGACGGCTAAAAATAGAATGGCAGAGCATTGATTTTCTCTTCCCATGGCCAACCTTGATTGTAGGATGAGGGGTTTGAATGATTTTGCTAAAAATAATTAGGTGCTTGAAAATGGAAGGCTTGAAAAGTGGAGAGGTTGGAACGACTTTACGGAGAAGATTAGGGACTGTTTTATAATTTTTTTTAATCAGCTTTGGATGCTGATTTGGGAAAGTGTTTGGATGGTTTTAGGCTGCTCTTGGGCTGGTAATTCTTTCCCCTTTAATTAGACACTTCGGGCCTACAACAGACTGTAAATTCCATCAACTCAATTCTTAATTGGGTCAAATGAATTTTTTTTAGATTGTCCAAGAATACTAATTTGGGCATCCATGGTTTTCTAAATACCAATTCTCTCTTTTATGACAATGCCTTGAAAGAATGCTTCAGCAATTTGATCTTCTCAATGTGTCTCCGAAACTAGTTTTTTTCTTTCGTTGCATAAAACTGCTAAAAATTGCAGAATTTTGTAAGTTAAGCATAAAAATAATTAAAAATATATATTTGTATCTAATTTTTCCAATTTAGATATTTTCTAATAAAATTACAAAAATATGCTAAAAAGAGCTCAGGTTTTGCAAAATTTGTTAGTTAGAAAGTGCTGAAAAAAACCTATAATTTTTTAGTTTCCAATTATCTTTTTTTTTTTAAGCACGGATCAAAAAATGATTCTTGAAGCATTCACCTTGATCATCATTTTCAGTAGCTTTGAGAAACACTATTGGACTATTTATCATATCTTTTTTTCTTCTTCTCGACATATCTAATGTCATCTTTTGTTGAACTCCTTTTTCTAGTAGCAAGTATTTATTCAAGTTTACCATTATTGGTATTAAAGTTTTCTAGCATAGATTATGTAGTCCATCTATTTCTTTTACTTTATAGTTTTCATTCATTACATATTATCTTACAAGTAATTTGTTTGTGGTTATCTCAAGCTAACGGGGTTGATTTGACATATATAATTAGGGCTTGAATAATTTGTAATTTAGTTATGGCTTTTCACCTATTAGTTACAACATGATTTAGTCACGAATTCTATAACACCCCAAATTCATCCTAGACGTTATAGCCGAATTTCGGAAGTTACACTAACAACGCTCAAAATTATTTACTTATTGAAAATAACTAGGTTTGAGTTGTTTTGTGAAAACTAAAAGAATTTGAATATTTATTGATTTTGTTTCTTTAAGAAATACTTAAAAATATAATCATTTAAAAGGAAAGGGCAACATTATATTGTAATGTCATTTTAAGTTATTTGAAAATAAAGAATTTGCACTTTAATTATTTATAAAAATATTTTTGGGTAAAAATCTTTTGTAGCAGACTTTCATAAAACTACTTAGAAAATTACGAGTTATAATTTTGTTTAAAACCAAGTAAAATCGTAAATAGTTTAAAAAAATTCTATAATTTAAAATACTTGAAATCTCATAAATTTTGCATGCATGTATGAAAATTCTAAAGTTTATAAAAATAAACCACAACCCAAAAATAAAAAGAAATGTTGTAAACGGAAAAATATATATGATTTTTCCTATGTAATTTATCACCTTTTTATTTAAATTCGTTGTTAAAACTAAGTAATTGTTTAATAAATTAATGAAATATGTGAAAATATGAAATTAGGACATAGAAATTATTAAAATATGATTTTATGCTTTATTATATAGTTTTCATGCAATAAATGGCTTATTTTATATTAATTTGAATATATTATATTTTTTAAAACATAAAGTGGGCCATGCATGATTAAATTAAATAATAAAATATAAAATTATATTTAATAATTCATTTTAAAATATTTCATTAATAATTTGGGTTTTAATTAATTAATTAAATTGGATAAATTTTATTCTTTGGTCCTCTAACTTGTTGATTTATTCTGGACAGGTTTGATAACTTTGCTGGATTACAAAACCATCCAAATTGGAGACCAAGTCAACCCAATATTCGGCTACACATGGCTGTCCATTTAAACCAATCTTTAATTTAATTACACAAGGTCCTTGCAGTGTTAAAGAAATTAGAGATTTGCCCGAAGATTTACGATTGACCGAGTCTCAGTCCTGAGTTGTGTGGCATCCAAAATTGCTTAAAAATCAAGCAAAAATCAAGTCAAAAGCCACTAAGCATGGCCGGCCACAATTTGAGGAGATTTGAAGATGTTAACATCCACTATTTTTAGCAAACTATCCCCCTCTCCTCACCTATAAATAATACCCTCTCATTCCCTCATTCATCATCCCTCAAGCATCCATCAATCATTCATCATTCATCCTCATCATTCATCATTCTCTCTTCTCTCCAAATTCTCTTAGCCTTTTCCACTCCCACGCCTAGCATCATCTCTTCATAGAGATTTTATCAATTAAGCCTCTTAAAGAACCCTTGGTCGGCCACCTTGGAGAGCCATCAGTAAAGGAGCAAAGTAAAGGAACGAAGGAGCCTCGTCAGTCAGAGTCTTGGGTGACAGCCACTCTAAATTGGGTTTAATCTTTCTTTTCTTTAATTTAATCTAAAGATGTTTGCTATGTGTTCTTTTTTATTATTTACAACAATGTTAGCTTAATTTTATTTAAGCTAGGATGATTGCTTTGATTAAATAATATTTATTTGATTCATGCTTATAATGTTTGTGCCTCAATCGATCATGTTTTCAATTAAAATCAAGTCTGTATTTCGTTCATACATGATAAACCGTAAAAGTAACATATTTTAAACCCACATTTAGTATGCTTTTGGATGATTTAAGCCCCAATTTATGTAAAAAGGTGCTCTTTATCCTTTCTTTTCATGTCTTATACTCAGGAAAGCACCCGATGATGAAAAGAACGAGAAACGGGCTTAAAAGGGACCAAGTTGGGCCAAGCCACGAAATCGACACGGCCTGAACTCCAATCCACACGGCCGTGCCACCATTCCTACTAGAACACGACCTTGCCCATGACTTGCACGGCCGTGCCTCATTTAACAGTGTCGAACACGGCCTGTGCCATGGCCGTGCCTCTGCCGTGGAGAAGAGTAATTTCATTCGGGAAAGGATACTTAGGGAGAAAGAAACGTGTTTCAAAAGCCTATAAATACACCCTAGGTACTAGCTGAAAGGAGGCGGAAAAGCTAGGCTAAAAAGCCAAGCCGAAAAGGTCAGATTTGTGGGAATCACTCGAAGATAGCCAGTTGATTCATCTCAAAAAGCCGGAATTCTACTCAAGACGGAGGATATCCTCTTCAATTCCTTCAGGGGGTTTTAGGGATTTCTTATGTTTTGTGTTATTTTTCTCTTGAGATGTTTTCCTTTATTGTTATGAACTAAACCTTCGGATACCCGAAGGGGATGAAACCTAAGATGAATCTTGTTATTTGATTTTTGAATTATATGATAATAACTTAGTTTGTTCTTAATTGTGTGAACTTAATTCAAATCTAATGTGCTTAGGTGGAGGAGGAATAGACCCTGCCTAAGAGTAGATCCAACATAATTAAGTAGAGTTGATCGCACGCCTAGAGATAGGGTGACGAGATTTTGCCGGATTAGGGTGAAACCTAATATGGGAGTCCACAGATCGATTTACTGCTATTCTAGGGGGTTACTATAAGCGAACGAGAGTTCCACTAATTAACCTAGGGTTAGATGTTATTTGCCTCGAGAGAGGGTTTAATATATGTTAGGGAGTCTCACGAATCAAACTAAGTAAATAAATCATATGGTTCAAGGTTATATAACAAGTGAAGTCTAGGTGGATTTTTCCTAAGGGTATCGCTTGAGTCAACTGAGTTTTTCCAAAAGTTGTTTCCCAAATTCATTCTTTTTGTTTTTGCGTTTTAGCTTAGTAAGTAGATTAATTTTAGTTTAAACAACCATCACTTTATATTAAGGCTAAATAATAAAAAAGCGGTAAGTATTAGTACTTTTAGTTCCTTTGGTTTGATAATCCGGTCTTGCCCAAGCTATAGTCTTTGTTCGATAGGTGCACTTGCCTCAATCGTTGTCGAGTTAGTTTCGAGTTCGATCATTCTTTTATAAATTTTAAAGCTCTGATTCACAAATGATCAAGTTTTTGCGCGCTTGTTTTGAAACTAAAATATTAAGAAAACTCTATTTTTATTACTTTAGCCATTATTTTATTTTTCGCAATTTATTTTTATTTTTAGTTTTTAATTTTAAATTTGCTAAATTTTTTCTTTCTTTTTCTAGCAGTACCTCTAGTTTATGACTAGAAGGAACCCGAGAGGACCTTTAGAATACGACAAAGACATTGAAGCTACCGTCAAGAAATCGCAGAGAAATTAGGCGAGCCCTAAATTACCAAGGAGAGCGCGAGAAGACCGATCCAATCCTCACTGAAGGGATGGACGAAAATAATCCACCACCACAAAATGATGTGGCGGATCGAATGTTCCTCGTACTATGTATGATTATGCTAAACCTCATTTAACAGGCGAATAGAGTATTGTTAGGCTGCTATATAGTATTAATAATTTTGAATTAAAGCCTAACACTATTCAAATGATTCAACAGATTTGTTCAATTTGATGGTTTGCGGGATCGAAGACCCAAACACTCATATAGCTAACTTTTTAAAGTTCTGTGATACCTTCAAAATAAATGGTGTTTCTGATGATGCCATACGTCTTCGGTTATTTCCCTTTTCATTAAGGAATAAAGATAAACAATGGTTAAACTCGCTACCACGAGGGTCAATCACTACATGGGAACAAATGACCGAAAAATTTCTATTAAAATATTTTCCACCGGCCAAAACGGCCAAGTTACGTAATGATATATCTTCTTTTGTGCATATGGATTTAGAGACATTATACGACGCATGGGAGAGATACAAAGATCTCTTGAGGAGATGCCCACACCACGGATTACCATTGTGGCTCCAAGTCCAAACTTTTTACAAAGGTGTGAATCCTTCAACGCAGCAATTAATTGATTCAGCCGCCGGTGGAACATTGAATAATAAAACTCTGAGGCGACCTACAAGTTTATTGAAGAGATGTCATTTGAATAACTATCGGTGGCAAGTTACAATAACAAAGCCAACAAAAACAAATTCAGAGTTTACAACCTCGATGCAAGAAACCATGCTATCAAATCAGGTAGAGTTGATGAATAAGAAGATTGATAGTTTGTGTTCTTCGCAGGTACATCCAGTCATGCAGTGCGATGCAAGTGGAACTGTGGCGAATTCTGAGTACCCACCCTACCAACCAGAGAGCGAACAGATGAACTATATAGGTAACAATTTCAGATCCAATAATAACCCATATAGTAATAATTATAATCCAGGTTGGAGGAACCACCCAAATCTTTCGTGGGGAGGACAAGGAAATTAAGGAAATCAAAGACAACAACCTCCTCAAAATTTCCAAAATCAGCCCTATCCACGGGAAAAGAAGCCGGAGTCTTGAAGAGACGTTGAACAAATTCATAGCATCCACAGAAGCCCGTCTCCAAAAAAATGAAGTAACGCTCAACACCCAACAAACATCGATCAAAACGATCGAGAACCAAGTTGGAGGACTTACAAAGGCAATCGGGGAAATTACCCAGTCAGTCGAAGAAATCGCAAAGCTATTATCCGAACGACCGCAAGGGCGTCTACCAAGTAACACCGAAATTAATCCTAAAGAGCGATTCAAGCCATAATGACTTCGAGGAGAATACAAGGGTAGATGAATCCATCTCAACACAAGGAAACGAGGTAGAAAAAGGTAAAGTTGAGGTAACACAAGACAAGCCAAAACCGATAATCAAAGCTTACCAACCTCACATACCTTATCCCGAAGCATTGAAGAGAGACGACACAGAGGAACAGTTTGGTAAGTTTCTTAAACTCTTAAAGAAATTACACATTAACTTACCACTCCTCGAAGCTCTTTCGCAGATGCCTGATTCTAGGAAATTCTTAAAGAAGCTTCTGACAAACAAGCGGAAACTAGATGAAGATTCGCATGTGGAACTCAACGCAAAGCGCTCAAAATCTTGCAAAATAAGCTACCACAGAAACTAAAAGATCCGGGGAGTTTTACAATTCCATGTTTAATTGGTAGACTAACTGCTGATAATGCGTTAGCTGATTTAGGGGCAAGCATAAATGTCATGCCTTATAAATTGTTTAAACAATTAGGTCTAGGAAACCCAAACAAACTAGGATGAGCATTCAATTAGTGATAAAGCTGTTAGAATTCCTAGGGGTATTATCGAAGATGTTCTAGTAAAAATTGATGATTCGTTTTCCCAAAGAGATTTTGTTGTCTTAGACATGGATGAGGATAATTCGATCCCCTAATTTTAGGAAGACCCTTTTTAGCCACTGTCAGGACTAAAATTGATGTTGATGCAGAAGAACTCATACTTTGCGTAGGTAATGAGACCGTCACCATCAAGGCTCACGATTCGGCTAGAACATCGAGTAATCAAGGTGAGAACGTAAATTTCCCTAATAACCATTCGGTTAACTCTTCTTTTCAGGAAACACCACCGAAGAATACAAGCCAACCCGATCCCGACCCCAACCCCAACAAAGAAATAACTCATGAAGATCGAGGAATTCAGATCGATGATCTAGACGAGTGGAAGACACATTTTAAGGAGAAATTAGGGATACACGACGAAGAGCCAGAACCACACGAGGAAAAATCGAAAGAGTCCCCAGAAGAGCTTATAGGAACAAAAACCACTTCAAAATAGGGGACAAGGTACTATTAGAAGAAGCAGATCCTCAAATATCTCCTCCAGACCCTAACACAAACAAAGAAATACCTTTGAGGGTAACCAGTGTTTTCCCATACGAAACAGTCGAGGTAAGTAATCCTATTTTTGGCACTTTTACTATAAACACATCTCGGCTTAAAATTTTTCACGAGGATACAGATAATAACATGAGGAAGGACCTCCAACTCCTCAAACCACCCTGAAGATGCAAACGAGAAGAGAGTCTAGCTTAAGACTATAAACGAGCGCTTCTCGTGAGGCAACCCGAGCACTAACATAAATTATTCTCACATTTTGCTTTCAATTTATTTTTCTTTTCATCTTTTCTTTCTGAACACGTAGTTATAAACTAACAAAGGGTGCAGAATTCCAGGACACACGACCTTGCACACGGCCGTGGCCGTGGCCGTGTGTACCTCAAGAATCTTGGTACTAACATGGCAGGGCAGTACAAGTCAGAATGAACTAAATTCTGGCAATCACGGACTCAACTACTCCCTCACGGGCACCGATAAAGGGACACGGCCGTTCTTGACGGCCGTGTGAGGCTACTGACTTGCCAACCACGGGCTGAACACGCCGCGCGCCACCAACCGTGCCAATATATCGACTTGTCGAACACAAAGCTGACACGAGGCGTGGGAAATCAACACGCCCTAGAGCACGGCCGTGTGAGGCGGCCATGTAAATCGACACACCCTCAACCCATGGGCGTGGGAAATCGCCAGACCTGAAATTCTATTTAAACATCATACCCTTTTCCTTCCCCTTATTAACCCACTTCTTTCTTCTATCCTTCTTCCTTCCTTTCCTCTCTCTTTCCTTTTCTTTTTCCTAATAAATCCTTAGACTCTTGAGCTACATTAAAATCATATCCATGGCAAAGAAGCTTAAAAGGCCAATCTCCCTAAAGGAGACCGATTCACCTGAGTTCATGCCGGCAGCTTCATCCAAACAACAACCCAAGGGTCTTTGAGACCAATTATCTGTTCTTTTATTATTATCTTCTCCTTTATTTTCTTTATCTTTACTTCTATACTACTTAATTTAGTTTAATTTGTTTTAGTTTCTTGTTTTTAGGAGCTAAAGGCCGCTTGGGAATCACGCCACTTCCGCCACCGCCAGCACCTCCGTGACCGTAGAAGTCACATCCACCTCGCAAACCATACACCAATAAGGATTCTCAAGTCCCTTTACCTTTTTACTTTATTTCGTTTACATTTTTGTTTCCTATTTCTTTACTTTTCTTTTCTTTAATTATATATTAAGTTTATTTTAAATTTGTCTTAATAAATCCTGGCTAATCCTCCACGAGTTCCCCAATTTCTTCATCTAGTGCAGAACTCGTGAGCATCCACCACATCCAAAAATGAGCCCTCTAACTTATCTTTCACCACGACGCTGCCAACTCTAGGAAATCATCCAATTCAGGGAGTGTCACTCTCTCCCCTCTCTTTTGATTTTACATATTAATTGTCATTATATATCTTTGTACATTGAGAGCAATGTACATCTTAAGTGTGGGGGGGTGAACAACCTGAATTTAGTCTTGTTCTTAAGTAATTTACTCATATTGCTAATTAGGATGAAATTTCTGATGATTTATGATTTTTATTGATATGTTCTAGATTAAGTCATTGATAATTGTGCATTGATAATTAAATTTGAAGAATATTAGAGAATCAAGCATGATAAGTCTAATTTTCAGAAATTAAAAATTTTCTAGGTTGTCAAACTGAGTTTAAATATTACCTTGAAGTTTGAAATTTACGAGGTTGACATCAAAATACCCATAATTTTTGTGAGTTTTTGAGCCTTATAGAGCATAAATTCTTTTTCTTGCTCACTGTATTGATTATGAGTATGTCAACACTGATTTGTTATTCTAGAACTTGCATCGATTATACATGTCGAGACCACATCTTTTGATTTGAAACACAGGGATGATAAAGGCACCTAGGATTTAACCACTAATTCCCTAAAAAGCCTACCTTCACAATTTAACCCCTAGTGAACCCCTTTTAATCCAAACAACCCTATTTATTGACTCACCCGCTAATATTAACCCAGAACCCTTTTTTTTGTTATCACCATTCATCTTGACTACCTTTATATCGAGATTTGATTTGATTATTAGCCTAACTATGTTTTCTATTTCAGTTATGATTTGTTCTTAAAAAAAATTCAAAAGTATATTCATTATTCAGTATCAGTTGTGATTAAACGAGCTTATACGCTTGAATCCCAGATATCGAAGAAGAAGCTCGTAGTGTTATTAGTTTTCAATTGATGTAATTATTATTAGTTCATTAGTTCTTAGTTAGGTAATTTGTCAATTTAATCTCGATTCTAACCCTCTAATTCAGCCTTATTCCACACCTTAACCCTAGCCCCATTACAACCCTAACAAAGACCTTTTGATTTGTGTTTCATCTCATATTTCAGTGGTGGAGATTTGATTTTCATGCAAGCCTATGGGATTAACTCTTCATGTTTGACTTTTGAGTGCCTAAATTCTGAACCTTAAACAGTTTGAGTGATTTGAGCGAATCTTTTGAGAGGATGTCAATCCTTGTCGATTTCGAATCAGAGGTAATTATTTAGATAAAGGGAGACGCCTAGGTTTTCGAGCTACAAAATCTATGACTTATACTGTTTGAATTTTTAGGACACTTTGAATTGAATTATCCATGTATAAATTATCTAAGAATTATGATGAGACACTATCAATAGGAATTATGAATTGAGGAAAGTTCGTTTTAATTGTAAGTTGAGAATTTTGCTTGAGGACAAGCAAAAGCTTATGTGTGGGGGTATTTGATAAACCGTAAAAGTAACATATTCTAAACCCACATTTAGTATGCTTTGGGATGATTTAAGCCCCAATTTATGTAAAAAGGTGCTCTTAATCCTTTATTTTCATATCTTATACTCAGGAAAGCACCCGATGACGAAAAGAACGAGAAACGGGCTTAAAACAGACCAAGTTGGGCCAAGCCACGAAATCGAAATGGCCTAAACTCCACTCCACACGATCGTCCCACCGTTCTTACTAGAACACGGCCTTGCCCATGACTTGCACGGCCGTGCCTCATTTAACAGTGTCGAACACGGCCTGGCCATGATTTATATAGGCGTGTGCCATGGCCGTGCCTCTGCCGTGGAGAAGAGTAATTTCATTCGGGAAAGGATACTTAGGGAGAAAGAAACGTGTTTCAAAAGCCTATAAATACACCCTAGGTACCAGCTGAAAGGAGGCAGAAAAGCTAGGCTAAAAAGCCAAGCCGAAAAGGTCAGATTTGTGGGAATCACTCGAAGATAGCCAGTTGATCCATCTCAAAAAGCCAGAATTCTACTCAAGACGGAGGATCTCCTCTTCAATTCCTTCAGGGGGTTTTAGGGATTTCTTATGTTTTGTGTTATCTTTTCTCTTGAGATGTTTTCCTTTATTGTTATGAACTAAACCTTCGGATACCCAAAGAGGATGAAACCTAAGATGAATCTTGTTATTTGATTTTTGAATTATATGATAATAAATTAGTTTGTTCTTAATTGTGTGAACTTAATTCAAATCTAATGTGCTTAGGTGGAGGAGGAATAGACCCTGCCTAAGAGTAGGTCCAACATAATTAAATGGAGTTGATCGCACGCCTAGAGATAGGGTGACGAGATTTTGCCGGATTAGGGTGAAACCTAATATGGGAGTCCACAGATCGATTTACTGCTATTCTAGGGGGTTATTATAAGCGAACGAGAGTTCCACTAATTAACCTAGGGTTAGACGTTATTCGCCTCGAGAGAGGGTTTAATATACGTTAGGGAGTCTCACGGATCAAACTAAGTAAATTTATCATATGGTTCAAGGTTAGATAACAAGTGAAGTCTAGGTGGATTTTTCCTAAGGGTATCGCTTGAGTCAACTGAGTTTTTCCAAAAATTGTTTCCCAAATTCATTCTTTTTGTTTTTGTGTTTTAGCTTAGTAAGTAGATTAATTTTAGTTTAAACAACCATCACTTTATATTAAGGCTAAATAATAAAAAGACGGTAAGTATTAGTACTTTTAGTTCCTTTGGGTTCGATAATATGGTCTTGCCTAAGCTATACTACTGTTCGATAGGTGCACTTGCCTCAATCATTGTCAGAGTTAGTTTCCAGGTTCGATCATTCTTTTTATAAATTTTAAAGCTCTGATTCACAGCGATCAATACGTGATTGAAATGCACCTGAATTAGCTAAGCAATCCTGACCAGACGATGGCTAATGGACACATAATTGAAATGTGCATGCTCAATTTAGATCCTGACCCGATTAAGTTGTAGGTTGCATAACAACTCGACCAAGCTCGATTATATCGCATAGTTTTTAGATTTGTGTGATTACACTGTTTCAAACCTGACACGTCCCTGTTACCTTACACGAATGCTGAGAAACCCTTAGTAAATAAGGATCAGTAAAATGTGTATTTACTAAGTAAAGGATTCCGAAAGGATAACGTGGTTTCCAAACTCATGAAAGATCGAGTTGCCATGGAATGTTTTTCCGAATGTTATTAAGCATGTTGACAATAAATTGAGTTTAATTAAAGTAATTGTCCTAGTTTATTTATGTTATAATTGTTGCAAATTGTGTTTAATTTTACTAAAATCTATTTCATTCATATAGTTTGCATACTTAGGATAATTTGCATTAGGGATCATTGCATTTAGTTTAATATATTTTAATCACCACTTCTCAAATATACTGTGTTTTTATTTACCAAATTGTTAATATAATTTTACAAATTAAGTGACTTAGCACAAATACAATCCCTGTGGAGACGATAACTCGATACTTACTTATTACTTGATAACGATTGTGTACACTTGCACAAACCTACGCGTTACAAGTTTTTGGCACCGTTGCCGGGGATTGTCAACTGTTGCCATAGTCATTTCTTTCGTGAAATTATCTATTTTCAATCTGATTCATTTCTAACATTACTAACTTATTCTTTTTAATTTTTGTGATTTTCTTTTCAGGTGTTTATGAGCATAGATCGAATTATCGATTTACTCCCTGTAGACCCTGAAATTGAGCGAACTTTCAGACAAAGAAGACATGAAAGAACAGCTCAAAGACAAGTCGAAATGGACCTTGGAAATTAGAATCAAGACCAAGGTAATGAAGCCGATCATGTACGAAATCCCATCCTCATTGCCGATGATAGGGATCGATGCATCAGACAATATACTGTGCCACTTTTCAGTGAGTTAAATCAAAGAATTAGAAGGCCAGATATTGAGGCAACCCAATTTGAATTGAAACCAGTGATGTTTCAAATGCTACAAACGGTGGGCCAATTTAGTGGTATGCCCACGGAAGATCCACATCTCCACATTCGATTGTTTATGGAGGTGAGTGATTCATTCAAGATAGCCAGCGTGACTGAAGACGCACTGAGGTTGAATTTGTTTCCGTACTTGTTGCGAGATCGAGCACGAGCATGGCTCAATTCATTGCCACCAAGTTCAATGTCTACATGGTAAGAATTAGCAGAGAGACTTTTGGTTAAGTATTTCCCACCTAGCAAAAATGCTAAGTTGAGGAACGAGATCACAACTTTCCAACAATTGGATGACGAGTCTTTGTATGAGGCTTGGGAGCAATTCAAGGAGTTACTTCGTAAGTGTCCTCATCATGGGATTCCTTATTGTATCCAGTTGGAGACATTCTATAATGGTCTCAATGCACATACAAGATTGATGGTAGATGCTTCTGCGAATGGTGCAATTTTGTCTAAGTCTTATAATGAGGCTTATGAGATCATCGAGAGGATCGAGAGTAATAACTATCAATGGCCAACAAATCGAACAGCTTCAGGAAGACGTGTAGCCGGCGTTCATGAAGTTGACGCCCTCACTTCGTTATCAGCTCAGGTATCGTCTATTTCCTCTATGTTAAAACAATTTACCGCTAATAGTGCTAATAATTTTGTAGCTCAGCCACCAAGTCCGTTTGAAGTAGTTTCCTGTGTGTACTGTGGGGAAGGTCATTCTTTTGATAATTCTCCATCAAATCTCGAGTCAGTGTACTATGTGGGGAACCAATATCAAAATAGGAGTGGACAAGGACCCCAGTCCAACTTCTACAATCCTTCATGGCGTAATCATCCTAACTTTTCTTGGAGCAACCAAGGAAATGGACCAAACAACAATTTATTGCAGCAAAGACCCAACCAATCTCAAGGGTTTAATCAGTAAGCTCTAAAACCACCTCAAGTTGAGGCATCAAACAGTCTGGAGAACTTATTGAAAGCGTACATGGCAAAGAATGACTCTTTGATCCAAAGCCAAGCAGCAACACTGAAAATTTTGGAAAACCAATTGGGTCAGTTAGCTACGGAGCTACGTAATAGACCGCAAGGAACCTTGCCGAGCGATATTGAGAATCCCAGAAATTTGGGTAAAGAACATATCAAGGCAGTGGCACTGCGAAGTGGTAAAATTCTAGAACCCCGATTGATTGATGTCGGAGATAAGCCCGTTGAGAAGAATCAACCAACTGTTGAAATTCCTACACCAAAGGAATCAGAATCTGCAAAGTCTGACAAGGTAAACCCTGACTTAGTGAATTCAGATATTTTAACATCTTCTTTGGATGCAGATTTACCTACTCAGAAAATTTGTCCGGTTCAACCGAAAGTTCCATCACCTCCATATCTGCAAAGATTGCAGCAACACAAGCGAAACAAGAGGTGCAATTCAAGAAGTTTTTGGATGTTACAAGGCGATTACACATCAATATTCCGTTGGTGGAGGCTTTAGAACAAATGCTGAATTATGTGAAGTTTATGAAGGATATCTTGTCCAAGAAGAAATGGTGAGTGAGTATGAGGCTCGTTGCCTTGACAAAGGAGTGCAAGTGCGTTCTGCAGAACAAATCGCCATCAAATTGAAAGACCCAGAAGCTTTACTATACCCTGTAACATTGGTGAATCTTACTGTGGTAAATATTTGTGTGACTTAGGAGTGAGTATCAACTCTATTCCTAAGCCTATTTTCAAGATGTTAGGGATAGGTGAAGTAAGACCTACAACTGTGACGCTTCAGCTAGCGGATCGATAGATTATCTTGATAACGAAACGGAGGGAAATGAGGATTTAAAGAGGAGGACTATTATGAAAATAAGTATAAGAAATAAGTTTAGGATTAAGAATTAATTTAAAATAAATAGTGCATAATTTTTTTATGACAAAATAATAATGAAGGTTGAAAAAAAATGAAGAATGAAAGAGGAAGAATCTCAACTGTCGGTGATGGTGCTACGATGGTGCTCTGGCAATAGAGGTAGCGGTTCGGTGAAGTAAAAGGAAAAAAAGATATGGATCTCGGTCATTCACTTAAATAAGAAGAAAGGAAAAGAGAAAATAAGAAAAATGGGTGGTGTTGCGCAGTGGTTGCCACGGTGGTGGAGGGTGGCGCTAGGTGCAGCGTTGAGAGAGAAATGAGAGGAGAGAGGTGGCAAGGTGGTGGATCAATTGTGTGGTGATGGTGGTTCAAGGCTAAAAAACGGTGGAGGAGAAAGAAAAGAGAGCAAAAAAGGGAGGTTGAGGGTTAAAAAAAAGAGAGAAAAGAGAGAAAGTGGAGAGAACGGGGAGGAGTATAGGGTGGTGCGGTAATGAGAGGGAAAGGATGAAAATTGGATGAAAATAATTATGGTCAAACATGTTTAGGTTCATTGTATCCCTTCATATGGAAAATATAGAGAGAATGGTAAGTTAGGAGGACAAGTGAGTGAAAAAGGGATCATGTCCTCATAAGTATGGTATGTTGACTAAAAAGAAAGGAAAGAATATTCTCTTAGTATGGTAACAAAGGTTGGACGGTAAGGGGTATTTAGCACTTAGAAAATTCAAAAAAAATTAATTAAAAAGATGGTAATGAGAAGACTTGAACTTAGGACCTATAGGATATTAATTAAACACTTAACCACTTGGCCACTTTATTCCTTGTTTTCATCTTAACGGAAAATATTTAAAACATGGGATGTGACCTTTGCTAAGGTTGGAAAAAATTGCACCATATAAAAAATAATGAGAGGGAAAGGATTCGAACACTGATCATCAAGGACAACTCCACCATTACTCAATCACTAAAAAAAATTTGGGCGTGACCACTCTCGGTTCATTAACCTAATTTTTACTAACTCGGGTTTTAGGATGTGACAATTCTCCCCTTCTTAAAAAGAATTTCGTCCTTGAAATTCATATTGTCAAAGCTAATTCACTTATCCACAAGATTCATAACTCTTCTTTCTAAACTATTCATCAAGCTTCCGCTGCGCAACTCTATTTCCAATGTAGTTCTAATACTTCACCTTAAATCACCAATGTATTTCCTATTTACTTACACGGATTGTCCCAAGGGATATCTATAGAAATATCACTAACAATTTCCTCATTCCCAAATTCTCAATTTCATAGATACACTATTAACAGTAAACTTTTAGGGAAAACAAATTCTCAATCAATGCAAGGTACAATTAGAATGGATCATAAAAGTACCTTCATTGACGCCAGATGCGTCTCGATCCTCTCGACACCTAGCAACATAAACCAATTTGTGATTCCGTTTCTTAGTCAAAGGCATTTAACTAAAAGAATGACGTCAATGATCTTTAACACAGTGCTCAAGGGACCCTCATCTGAAGGGATTCGAACATGGGTCATCAAGGACAGCTCCACCACTACTCAATCACTAAAAAAAATTCGAGTGTGACCACTCTCGGTTCATTAACCCAATTTCTACTAACCCAGTTTTTAGGATGTGACAAATTCATTCCACTAAAGTGTCATGGTTGAGCTCTCTCTTGTTATATACCATTATGAAAGCCACTTATCAATTCGTCCAATGACCTTGCCATAAGTATGTTACCCTCATAGGATATCATTAATCTCTTTAGGATAAATTTGTTCTCCCAATATAATCCTATTTTATCTCATGGTAACCATTACATATTCTTCTATAAAAAGTCAACTACTATCAAATAGTAATTTAATCATTTAACACAAAGGCAAATGACTGATGGCCGTGTTTTACTTATCAACTATCATGTAATACCGATGAGAGGATATCATTTACCCTTTATTGGGCTATGAATTCCAATATTGTAGAATGATGCTACATACTGTAGAAGTCATATACCCAACATACCAACTTTAGGTTCCTTATCTATTTGAACTCAGGCTTTCATTTACACCAAAGTATATAAGTTGTGCATACGTAGTCCATCATCCACTCAAGATTAAAGTATGCCACACTATGAACATCACAAGTGAATAAATCCATAAACGAATCTAGAATCTATTCTACTTGGGTCATGTTTAATGTACTACTAATTCAATCAGTCACATCCATATCTTTACCTTTTGGTAGTCATCACTTTGATACCCAAAACAAGGTATCTCTCCTTAGATATGATAGACGGCATATTAGTCTTTCAACTTATTTGCTCAATCTCGATTAGACTAAAGACATGTTTAGATTATCTACTAATATAATCCATATTTTTGTATTACGATTTGACCACGTAATTCTACTTAATTTTAGTTAAACATTAGATAACCAATGAGCCAATATTTTCTTTCATTTTGCTTTGCATGCAAAATCGTTGAGGACAACATACAAAGATATTAATGAAACTGATGTATATTTTATTAAATCAATTTTTTTGAAAAATACAAGTACATATAGACAAAAATACTACACTAAGAGAACTAGATCCCAACAGCCACCCACTTGTCTTAGTCAAGTAGATGAGTCACATTTTCCATTCCAATACCCTTTACACATTTCTCAAAACTCCTAGCCACCAAGTCTTGGTCAACAAATCCTCAAGGTTGTCCTTTGATGTGATTTTGACTATATCCACTATTTTGTCTACTACTGTCTCTCTTATTGTAACGCCCCTAACCCGTATCCGTCACCGGAGTAGGGTTACGAGGTATTACCGATCAATACATAGCACTTAACATACATAACTCATACATTTATGCATTCATACTCAAATATCATTTAATCACAAACACATTGTCCCTTATAAGGGCCTACGAGGCCTTAAACATGCTTTAGAAGGTTACGAGGTATTACCGATCAATACATAGCACTTAACATACATAACTCATACATTTATGCATTTATACTCAAATATCATTTAATCACAAACACGTTGTCCCTTATAAGGGCCTACGAGGCCTTAAACATGCTTTAGAAGTGGTTCGGGACTAAACCGATAACATATGAAAATTTTGGAAACTTAGGAAAAATTTCAAACATACAGGGGTCACACGCCCGTATGAACAGGCTGTGTGCCTCACACGGCTCCAGACACGCCCGTGTCTCAGGCCGTGTGGAAACAGGGCATACATACTGACTTGGGTCACACGGCCAACCGCACACTCGTGTGTCTAGCCTGTGTGCCCTAAGAAATGGCCACACACGTCCGTGTGCCAGGCTGTGTGCTAGGCCGTGTCAAACCTGTAGGGTATACTGACTTTTGCAACACGGCCAAGTCACACGCCCGTGTGCTAGGCCGTGTGCCAATTAAAGGGTATACTAACTTGTACCACACGACCAGTCACACGCCCGTTTGTGAGACCATGTGGAGCATACTGACTTCAATTCAATTTCAACCCTAGAGGACACATGGCCGTGTAACATGATCATGTGTCACACACGGTTGAGACACACGCCCGTGTCTCTATCCGTGTGGACAAAAATAAGCTATTTGCAAGGCCAATTTGCCACCCCAACTTCAATGTACTTACACAAGGCAAAATGGTACCATTTCATCATACAATTAGGCAGCCAAAATCATCAACCAAATGCACAATTCATTTCATCTATTCCAAATCTCAAATCACTACCATTTACTTAGCCAAACACATGCAAAAACAAACCAAAATAAGCCATCACTCATGGCTATATATATATACAAATCAAAACATATACATTTACAAGCTATTTTTAATAGCCAAACACAAATCAATATTAACATCATTTACAAGCCAAATCTCATGACTATGATCACAACCAAAATACCACATCTAGCCTATACATGTCATATACCATATATGCATAACTCAAAAGTACCAACTTAGATGTTTAATAGTACGATGATGTTCCCGACGACTCCCGGATCCGAGCTAGCCTTGATTCACTATAAAACATAGAAAATAACACGAAGTAAGCTTCATAGCTTAGTAAGCTCGTATGTGAATAACTTAATTCATCGAATAAAGCAAATCAACCAATTTCACATGACAAAACCATATACACCTTAACTACAAACCTTTCTCATGTCTCAAAACATGATCAAATACCAACTAATCAAACTTTCACTATTTAATACTCGAATAGGTTCTGCACATACCTGAATCGCCTCGTACTAACCTCTTTTTCAACCACATCATTCGTTTACCCGTTGAACCATTTGGAATAGAAATCAGATGCTCAGGAGTCTCGTACGATAAGTACATATACCATGGCCCGTAGCCAAATCAAGGTAACTTATCCGAAGTACTATTATCATGGCCCGAAGCCAAATCATCCGATATGCATGGCCCGAAGCCAAATCGGTAAAATACGCACCCGAAGTGCTAATATCATGGCCCGAAGCCAACTCAACGTATCATTTACTGACATGTCAATAGTATCCAAAACTATTCTTAAGGTTCAACCAGGCTTTCACACTTTTCGTTTCTATCATCGAATGCATTCGTAGAGTCGTTTTCACAATTCATACATTATCCATAATCCCATTTTAACAATTTATGCAATATTAAAGTATTTTAACATACATTTATAATGTAATCATCACATATGAACTTACCTCGTATTCGGAATTGACGGATCGGTTCGACTACTCGATCACCTTGCTTTTCCCTCGATCTAAATCTGAATTCTTTCTTTCTTGATCTATATGAATTCAAAATTAACTTATTTATTCATCTACTCATTCAATTTAATCCAAAAATACACATTTGGGCATTTTTACACATTAGTCCCTAAACTTTCACATTTAATTAATTTAGTCTCTATTTCACAATTACACAAAATTCACACAATTCAACAAAACCTATGCTTGGCCGAATTTTATATAGGTCCCTAGAAGCCCAAAACTTTCATTTATTTCACATTTCAACCATACAATTTGCACATTTCACAATTTAATCCCTATTATGCATTTTCATCAAAAATCACTTAACAAAACATGTAAAACTATCATCAAGCTTTCATATTTCAACATAAAACATCAAAGAACACATAGATTCAACAATGGAAACTCTCAAAATCTTTAACAGTTTCGAAATTAAAGGTATGGGCTAGCTAGAATACGAAGCAACGATCTCAAAAACATAAAAATCATTAAAAATGGATCAAAAACGAACTTACATGTAAGGATGAACCCTAGCCAAAAATTCAAGCTTCAAATATGGTGTTTCTTTAGTTGATTTTCAGTGGATGATGATAATTAGGAAGACAACCATTTGTTTTTCATTATTTTAGTTAGGTTATTTAATAATTTACCAAATTAACCTTGGTTTAAAACATTAATAAATCACATAAACCATGGACATAAATGTCCACTAACCTTAACAATGGTCTAATTTCAACATAAGGACTCCCAAAATTTAATTTCATAGCTATTTAATACTTTTAACTATTAGAACTCAAGTTTTTTGCTTTTCGCGATTTAGTCCTTTTTATCGAATTGACCATTCAAACGATAAAATTAGCTCACAAAATTTTCACACATATCAAATAACATGCTATAACTACCGAAAATAATATAAAAATAATTTTTTGACATCGAATTTGTGGTTCTAAAACCACTGTTTCGATTTAGCTAAAACCAGGTTGTTACACTTATGATATGATACTTTCTATCATTGTGTTATATCCTTTTGTGGTTTCTGGTTTTTTTGGTGTTAGCTATTGCTGCAATGTTATCATAATACAGTGTGATAATTTTTTTCGTACTAGGAATGACTTCGAGATCCGTAAGGAACTTCATAAGCCATGTTGCTTCCTTTTTTGCCTCAGAAGCAGCCACATATTCGGCCTCCATAGTGGAACCAACAGTGCAACCCTAGTTGACACTTCTTCACATTACGAACCCATCACTTAGGATAAAGACACAACCCGATGTTGATTTCCTCGAATCCTGACATGTTTGGAAGTCAAATTTTGTATAATCAATATAAGTAAGATCTCCTTCAGAATACACAACCATATAATCCCTTGTTCTCCATAAATACTTGAGTATATACTTAACTACTTACCAGTATTTTGGATTGAGATTTGCTTGATATCGACTCACTAATCTTATTGTGAAATAGATAACTAAACGAATGCACAATATAAAATACATGAGACTTCCTACTGCCGAAGCATAAGGAATCTTTCGTGTATATTCTTTTTCTTCTGTTTCCTTAGGATAGTCACCTAAAGAAAGATGAACTCCCAATAATGAGATTTGAGCTCCCTTCTTTGAATCGGTCATTGGAAAACATTCCAATATATTATCTATGTATGAAACTTGTGATGAAGCTATCACTTTGTTTTTTTCGATCCCTTAGGATTCGAATGCCTAAAACATAGTTAGCTTATCCTAAGTCCTTCATGCTAAACTGTTGGGTTAACCATAGTTTAACTGATGACAATGTCTCTATACCATCCCGATGAGTAGAATTTCATCAACATATAGAACGAGAAATGTCACCTTTCCATCCTTAATACATTTATAAAAAATAATTCATCAATGTTTTGCTCAAATCCAAAAGCTTTGATTGTTTGATCAAATCTTTTATTCCATGAGCGGTATGTTTGCTTAAACCCATATATAGATCTAAGCAGTTTGCAAACTTTATGTTTGTTTCCTTTAGCTATATTTTTAGTGGGTTGCGTCATGTAGATGCTTTTTTCAAGATAGTCATTCAAAAACGCTATCTTGGCATCCATTTATTAGATCTCGTAATTGAGAGCCTCGCAATGGATAAGAGTATATAGATCAACTTGAGCTTGGCAACTGGAGAGAAGGTTTCTTCCTAATCGATACCTTCTTTTTGAGTATATCCCTTTGCTACAAGTCATTTTCTACACCCAAACCTATATGAACGTTAATTACTTCATCCTAAAAATCACCTACATCATATCCACTACCTTGAAAGTCTAACTCAAAAGCTTCTTCATTAGAAGGTACATGGTCAAAAGCTTCTGAATCATCTTTGCTATCATAATTTGTAGTAGGTTTTACCAAACAAAACATGAAAAAAAAAGTAAGAAAGGTTGCACACATATTTCACAAGCTACACTCAACATATTTAAAATTTTTAAACAATGAACAATTCAATATAAAAGACCACAAAAGACCAAACCTTTTTACTTTATAGCATTGATCCACACAACACTAACTTTAAACAACTAAAAACAAACACTCAACAATAACAAATAGCTCCACATACACATTACACTTTAATACTCCAACAACTAGTTTTCAATTTCACATCATACAACAACTATTCATTACTTTAATATTAACATTATTGTATTCCAACACCTAACTACCACTGCATATACAAATTACTTTACCTGACAGCAACATAACAATACAAATCCATACTAAATTTCTCAAAAAAGACATAACAAAGTCAATTTCTCAGAAAATAACAAATCAAATCAATTATCTATTGTTAGTCAAATAACGACAATTTTGTAACAATAGTTAGATCACAAAGCATAAATCTCACATGTCACGAAAATACTAATATGTAACTTAACAAAAATCCAAAACAGTTTGATTACATACGTATTCAATATACTCTAACCCTTTCATAATTATTTAATAACCCTTCAATTGAAATTGATTTCATACATATTTTATAAACCCACAAACAATTTTTATAAACCTACAAACATAATAGATTGAATTTATCAACTCACAAACATATTTTATACATATTTTATCAGTTGCATTTTAATGCACATTTTCATGTTAGATTAATGTATGTCACACTTGATTTCCCCATTCATTGTATCCTCCTCCTATCAATATTGATTATAAAGTATTTTAAACAAACCATAACCCCAAATTTGTGAGAATCAACCACAAATCTATCAATTTAACAACTTTTCCCAAATTGATTCCTCAATTTTCTTCCAACCACTCTAAACACTATGAAAACATTAACTTCAATTTTTTTTTTTGAGATTTTTTTGTAAAATAAATGCATTTTTCACCTGATACACTTTAGAAAGTAACCAAAAAATTAATCTCTAATTTAGGATTAAAAAACCTAAAAGCATGTCGTTTTGATTTGCCTTCGGCCAATATTTTTTAAATTACGTGGAAAACAATTTCTTGTATGGACATAATATGGCGTGCTAAGTCAACTGCTGTTATGGAGTTCATGATTAGGTGACTAAAATGATTATTTTTTCTAATGACAGTGACGAAATTGCAAGTGTTTTCTTGAGTGATCAAAATGAAAGTGTTCTAAAAATTAGGTGACCAATTGGATAGTTTATCCAATAATAAAATATCAAGCTTAAACTACTAAATTTAAATACAAAAGAATCTATTTATAAGTTGAAGCTCAACCGAGAAACACATCTATTTGCTCCCTAGCTAGGTATTGCCCATTTCAACTAATCAAGGCACATTCATGTACAAGATAAAAACAGATTTTTAACTTTATATTTTTCTTTTTTATTGAATCAAAGTTCCGATATCTATTTGGATGAAAGAATGGTCTCTCCTTTTCCATATCAAATCCTAAATCTTACCTTTCCTCCTTCCATATGAACATATATTCTTATTTTGTATATGTATTAGGAATGAATTTGACGGTTGGGTTGAGTGGTAAATATCTTGATGCTCCTTAAATAAAGTTTCAAACTTAGATTTTGTGGAGAAAGAAAACATTACTGGAATAAATTTATTTCTATTTAAAGACTCAACTTGACTCACTCTGAATTTAATCGAGATGTAATGTAAGATATTCAAAATTCTCAAATAAAAAGAAAGAAAGAAACTCAATAATTTCAAGTTGAAAGTGACTGAATTAGGAAGCACGGTTTTGCTGACCAAAAGGAAACTTAACAATCTTAAACACATTAAAGTCAGTTGAGCTATATTTATTTCGTGACCTTATTTTAATCAAGTTTCAAAGGAAGTTAGAAAAATAAATTGTTTCATTCATTGTCAATACAGCTTTTAAAATAAGTATTCTTAGGGCATATTTAAAAAAGTTTAATTTCTTTTTAAACAACTTACATATGACTATATTATACCCATTTAATAAATATATAGCCAACAATGAAGAATTAATGCTGTCCACATTTAAAATCCCAAAATAGTTCAGTCAGTCATTCACATGGACATAACATAAGCAAATTAAATGCTAGATTAGTAAGATTATGGAGTGGAGAACAAATGGGCAATGGTGCTGAAATGGAAAATCAGTAAAGAAATCATTAACTTACCAACAGTGCCTTGCACCACAAACAATAAACCAACAAACAAAAAAGAAAGGAAGGGTCTTATCTCCTTTTCATTCCCTCTCAAATGCTTTATTTATTTCTTTATAGAAAGATGGTTTCTTTTATCTGAAAACTGAATAAAATTATTCCTGGCAATTGTTTTATGGTTATATACTCTGCTATAATTGCCTGTCTGGATCCTGAAATTGTTCTCTGGAAAAACAAAACTGCTTTTGTTTGTTTTCACAGACAATGGTACTAACAAAGGGAACAGCCTCTGATTCTACCTTATCTATCCCTGCCACTTTAAAACAAAAGTTGGTGTCTCATCAGCAGTTGTTGTTGTTGTTGTTGCCTTTTGTGTTTTTCCTTGACCATTTTGTATGAATTCCTGCCCAATTTTATGACCTGAAACAGAACTGTAAGGGCCAAGCGCAGCACTCTCACACATGTGGCTTACATTGACATTGTTTTATTGATTTTTTGTCATTTTCCTCTTTGAAATGTGCATGTACCTTTAAAGCTTTGGCTTCATACGAAAATATCATGCCTATTTTTGTTTAAATAAATAAACTGAAAATAGAGGTGTGGGAGTGGGAGGGAGTTGGAGGTTGATACAAAAACCCTTCTGTTCTTGAAAATGAAGGATTTTGAGCAATAGTGTTATTTAGTGCATGTAAACTGATGCTAATAGTAATAAGCTCTTTCATCCAAAGCTGGCTATTATCTTTTGACAGAGATTTGATTCGCTTTACTGCACTGAAAAAGGGTATCATTGTTTTTCATTTATAATTAAGCTACTCTACTTTTTTTTTCCGTAGATATTAGATTCCAGGAGATTAGCTTTGACCTTTTCAGTATGTAGTTTTATTGGTCATTTGAAGTTTGAACATGTATTAAAAAAAAAAAAAGTAGATTAAGTTGTTTATAATTTACCAAGTGTTAATGGATAAACACAGTGGAAAAAAGTTGGTATGCTTTTTCTTGAAAATTATGGAAAATGATGGGTGTTTATGGTACTTGTCTTTCGTGTTTGCCGTCTCAGTAAATGGCCCATGAGAGTTCAGTGGGCAGGATTCCTGGCTGGAATTATGAACCAAATTCCCATGAAATGTGATGATTATGGAGAGATTAAACAGCTAAACAACAAAGAGAAATTCACTATTTTTTTTGGCGGGGGGAGGGGGGGAAGAGCTTTCCTTGAAACATGAACTGTTTTTGTACATGGCTAAATCAAAAGTCCCTATGCATATCAAACAACAGTTACAAGAAACGTTCAAAGCGAAAACAAACATAAAATCATGAGGGGTTAACCTACAATGCCTTCATTTAACTTTTCCCAAAGATGATAACACCCACAGTGGTTGTGAACTTCCATGAAAAGCTACCAATTAAGAGCATCTCTCCCTTCATTTCCCTTAATTATTGTTGCTCCATTGCTTGTGGCCAGGAAACCATTTGGGGCATTTTGGACTGAAGTAACTAGACACAGCCCTTGAGTTCAACAGCTCAACAATGGGTGCAAATTTCACACATCTTGGAGTCTTGTACTGGTTAATTGATGCACCTAAGCTAATGGCATAATCCATCAGCTTGTCAAATGTCCCTGGTTCAACAACCTTGATCTCAAGAGGTCCAATGGATTTGTCACATACACGCCCTTGGCGGTATACACTGTTGAGGGACTCTTCAATGGTTAAGCAACAGTCCTCAAAAACTGAAGGAGGAATTGGGGTGTTACCATTGAGACTAAGTTCCCAGTACAACACATAGTGGCCTGGAATTGTTGTGGTATCTGCATAACTAGTGTACTCAGCCAATGTTGCACCGAATGGCAGCAAATGGTTCACTGCATTCTTCACAGCATTTTGAAGCTCAACCTCATCAGTCTTATCTGAATCGATGCACAAAACTACATTTTTCCTGCATATGAAATTGAATTGCGGTGCGTTGTTTTTAAACCCTGCTACCCTTAGCACATCACCAACTCTATAACGATAAAGTCCTGCAAAAGCATTATTTTCAACAGTCAGATACAGACAAGTTATACTACAGTTCTTAAAGTATAAACATGATGTCTCTAAAACTATACAATAATTCTTAAAAATGTTATTTTGATGTACCTGAATAAGTGGTGACAACAAGCTCATACTCTTGGCCAAGTTTAACATCAACAAGGTCAACCAATTCTTGTTGTTCTTTCTCATTGAGAGTTTTGGGCACAGAAATAGAACTCGTGACGCCATTGTTCCTTTGAACCGGCAAGAATTCAAAGTAGGCCATTGTGGGAACGAGAGTGTAGGAAACTTCACTTGGCTTGCAAAGAGGGTTGAGGTTGACACCAAAATAGCATTCACTGGATGCATACATGGTGCAGACGAGAGGGAGGCCATTGCTGTAGTAATCAAGAGTGGGAATGTACTGTGACATGGTCCCAGTCACAATCACATCCACATATTTTGTATTAGGCCATAACCTTGTGATGATCCCTTGCCATGAACCTTTGCTGCACTCGGCCTCAATGAAATCAGCAAGTTTAGGATCAGGTTTCAGGATTTTCATAACAGCCTCTCTCACAGATTGGTCAGTGATTTGGGAATCAATGGTTCCTGTTCTTATATCATTGCAAAGGAGACGCCAATGTTTTTCAAGGAACTTGATGGCCCTGATGAAGCCAGAGGCAAAAACAGCACCCACCCTGAGGACCTCTTTGTGTTGGCAAAGTCCACAAAGCATTTGAGAGTACATGCTTTGGTAAGAATCGGGACAAAGGATGGTTTCATTTGGGCTAGTGTAGTTGGTGTAAGGGTCATATGGCCTATCCTTGAAATGGGTGCTTTTGTAGTAGCTAGTGAGAACAGGGCGTGCCACAAGGCCACCAGGTGTCTTAGCCTCGGATTTTATAAACAAAAAGTACATTCCTTTGCCTTTGTCTAGACCAGGGACAAATTGGCTCATAACAGGCATCAGTAAGCTATAGAGCAGTGACCTCCTTCCTAACTCCTCTTCAATTGTTGGCATCAGCTTTCTCTCCCCACCTGATGTCCCAGAGCTGCAAAGAAGAAACCAAGACCATCCGTTTAGCCAAAACCAAAATAAACATGAAATCTACAAGGCAGGCTATCACTGATGTGCTTGTAAAACAGGTCAAGTTTGAAATGGCCTGCCTAGGAGGAGAGGAAACAAAAAACAGGAAAAACCTTTTAAAAAAAACATAAGCATAAAAAGAAAAAAAGGTTGTTTAGTTTGCTGACCTTGTCAAGAACTCAGAAATGGGGTTGGAAGAAAGTATGGGAGAGGTATCACCATTGGCAATACGGTCAATATGAGGTTGGATATCCTCATAGGTGATGACAGGCATGGTTTTTTTGAAAGTCTCTCTATCAGTGTGACCATTAAGGCCACGTGTTTGCAGGTACTCAACATGAGCATTGCGTGAAAGGATCTCTTCAAGGACTTTCTTTTGAACTTCATCAGCGTTTGAAGTCACATCCTCAATGAACTGAAGGGTTTTCTTGTTCTTCAGTTCCAGGTTGTAATCTGTAGTAGGTTTAAGTGTGTTCTTAGGTGCTTCAGGCATGATTCTGATAATTGTTGTTTGCACTTTTTGAATGGGAAGAAAGGCCTTTTTTTTAAGAGCCAAGAAAGAGAGAGAGAGGAGGGTGTTTGATAGATGAAATGGATGTCTATAGTTTTGGTTTGGGTTTAGGTGTGAGGGAAAAAGAAGGAAGGAGTTGGGTATAAATAGATGGAGGATTGAAGTTGGTTGAGCATTAAAAAATAATGGTACAATTAAGGGTATATACGTCAATTTCTCTTTTCTTATTTATCAATTATTTTTATTTTAGTTTTTATTTGTTGCATGCCTTAAGATAAAGAAATTTGAATATTCCCATATGCTTCATTTTTTTTTCTATCAAAGTAAAACAATCCAAAATACCCAATTCAAGTTCTATCCTTAACTTTCATCACTTCCCTTCACTCTAAAATCCCAAGTACCCAATTATCCCATTTTATCATTTTTAAAATATATATATTAATTCTTTTTATTTAAAAATTGCTATTCACAATTTAATATATAAAAAAACCAATTTATTTGATTAAATATCACGAAATTTTCACTTAAAATACATAATTAATTTACTGATTTTTTTTTCCAAAGGACAATGTATATGCTTAAATACAATTGATAAAGCGTAATTTGATATAGATATGGAGAAAAAGAACCAGTTCAACCGGGTAGAAACGGTTGACAGGCAATTCCCGGTAATCCCGCAGTAAAATCACCAGTACAAACGCGCTTGTACCGCGGGTGTCTCAAAAAATACCGGCAGCCAATTTCCTTTAAATTAGGTTTCAAGTAATTGTAAATTGCAATTCCCAGTAACAGATGGAAAAAAACGGCGTTTACTTTGAAGTTCTCGCGAGACAATATGTCAATATCTCTTGAAAAGATAAATAGAAAAGAAAATGGAGAAGAGAAGAGAAACAAATTATGTGTGTGTGTTAGATGCGTACGGTAAATAATTGGGAGGGGCGCGTTTTCCTTATTATTTTCTTGTTTAAAGGATTTAAGTGGGACCGGCTAGCCAGCTGGCTGCCAAATTTTATAATTTGACACGTGTACGAATGGGAGTTCAGTTCCTTCACGTACTTTATTTTTACTAGGAACCTAATCGGCTGCAAAAACTCGGCTTCTTACAAATGTTGTTATAATATTACATACTTTATACAAGGAGTAGTCATGCCCCCAACTTTTACTATACAAATTTCTATTACGACTTTGACTTTGTATTCCTATAGCCCTATTTTATTAATAATAATAAGTTGGTGCAATCAAATAAAAGTATTATAGAGGTTTTTATATTAAAAATTAAATTATATTTTTTATTAAAAAGTATGTAAATTAATATTTATATATTAGATAAAACACTAAATCGGTCTCTTTCTATTAAAATTTGATATAATTGATGAAATTACTTGATAGTGACACATGGCGTGTTAGGTGTATCTTATGCTGACATACAATGACAATTTTTTAACAATAGAAATGAATAAAATTTTTAACAGAATAACCAGTTTGTCATTGATCTAATGTATATAGACTAATTTACCTATTTTTTAAATAGAAGGGACAAATTATAATATGACTCTTAATATATAGACCTTCTTAGCACTTTTACCGAGTAAGGGCTTATCAAGGTTTGAATCTCGACTTTATGTCAATTAAAATTTAAAAACAGATTAATGACTTGGCTTTAAAAAAAAAAAACTAACTAATCACTTAATCAATAATGAAATGTTTTAATTTTATAAACAAAAAAGCATATATAAAAATGGAGACTAAGTTGGTATTTGATAAATAAAAAAATGAAGTTATGGATTTTTAATGTTGAATTTAAAAAGTATTGTACTTGAATTATAAAAATTAAATGTTGAATATAAATAAATTGTTTGTTAGATTTTGAAAAATTTCACTTTATATTTTACCATTAATTTTGTTTTGAAAATAAAAATATATATGGTAAAAAGTTAATGTGTTAAATATAGAAATATTATAAAACAGACTTTTAACAATAATGATAAAAAAAAATTAAAGTATAAATTCATTGAATATAGTCTTCTTAAATGATAAATGACCCTTATTTAATTATCTTTTTCAATGAGTTTTCATTGAAAATTTCTAACTAATGATTTTTTTTAATATATTTTATCAAACAAGTTTAAAACATTAAACCTATTTTCAATGAATTAATAAACAAGGCTAAAGTAATTTCGTTTCTAATTATTTTACTGTTCTATTGCAATTTTCATGTGAACAAAAGTTAATTATAAGAAATATTAAATAATATTATACTAATAATTTAAAGGGTAAATTATATTATTAGTCACTCAATTGTGCGTAAATTTTTTATTTTGGTCATTTAACTAAAAAAGGTAACAACTTCTTCACTAATGCATTCGAAATTTTTTTTTAGTCACTCGACTGTTAAGTGGTTAATGGTGGCACTTTTTAGTTTGTATAATAATAATTTTAGTCCTTAGCTTTTATACTTTCGATCTATTTAACCCTAATTCTATATAGAGATTATAAAAACTTTAAATTATTTAAAGAAAAAGAAAATTCTATATAAAAATTAAAGTTATTATAACAACAAATCTTCAACTTTGCCATAAAATCACGAAAATGAATAAACAAATAGATCAATTTCAATCTCTTAACATAATATTCATTAGATATAAAACTTAAATATAATTAAAGACTAATGTTCATACAAGAAAACTCAAGATTATATTGTAGTAAAGCTCGAGATTGTTCAATATTGAGACATAAGAACCAAAATGATCATTCAAATCTAACAACACATTAAAAACAAAATAGAGCCAAATTAGTAATATCTATAAGTTGAGTTCTATGTTGTTGAAGAAATTCTTCCAGAATTGATATTATAGATTTGTGAAATTCACTTTGATTCCATTTTTTAACCAAAAAATACAAAATTTTAATTTATTTAAATTATTTTTCAAAATCCAAATAATAAAAAATAAATTATATTCCATTTCTTATTCTTTTTCTTATTCTTTTTCTTTTCACACAATGAAAAACAATTTTCCTTCGTTTTCTCTCACTTTATCTATTTTTATTTTTATTTTGAATGTATTTTTATATTTTTTTAGAATTTTCTAAATTTTTAAAAATAATTTTAATTTTTATCATTTTATATAGAATCAGGGTCAAATTGACAAAAATATAAAATATAAGTATTAAAATTATTATTATACCGATTAAAAAAGTGTCTTAACAGTTTGGTGATAAAATTTTTTGAAAACGCTAATGAATAAATTATATTTTTTTTAATTAAATAACCAAAACAAAAACTTACTCATAATTAAGTGACTAATAATGTAATTTACCCAAATTTAAAAAAGATAAGTTTGTAAGCTTGAAAAAAGAGGAAAAACTTGTTGACCTAACCAAAAATGCACGCCGGGTGATGGAATAGACCCATAACTAATATAATTGCACCAATATTTTGTAAGACTTTTTTTACTAATTATTAACATACTATGACTTTTTGTTATTTGTAATGTATAAAAACAAGATTATATAAGAAGGTATGTGTTGGAAGGACGCATTAAAGTCATAGGTAGGGTTACAATAAAACAGTAAATACTTAAAAGACGGTGGGCAATGTGAAACAATATCTTCATCCATCACTTTCCATTTCTTACTTCATTTTGCCTTCAATTATCTTTTTTCTTTGACTTTGGAGTTTGGCCAAATAAAAGGGCTAATATATATGTCAAGTTTTTCTCTTGGTATGATAAGTTGACTAATATTTTCCTACTATGACTCAAATATAATTATATATTTTTTTTATTGACATAATAATAAATTGGGTAAACTATACCATTAGTTACTAAGCTATGGGAAATTTTTATTTCGATCACTTAACTAAAAAAAGTTACAATTTGATCACTAAACTATTGAAAAGTTTCCATTTAAGTCATTGAACTATTCAAAAGTTTTTATTTAAGTCATTGGGTTGTTATGTTTTTTTTTTTCAAGTTTCCCCAGCAAGCTCCAAGTGACGATTTGACGATTGGTACAGTAGATCAATACTTATCGACGAGTAGAAGAACATACCTTAGATCTAAGTCGATCTAACGGTCATTGTCGGAGATTGGAGAAAAAAGTTGTTTGAATTTTGGTTCACAGATTCCTGATGTCCAAAGTTGTTTAATGAAAAAACTGAACTATAAAAGAGAAGGGGAAAGAGAGCTTTTGATTAGTGCAAGTAGTGCGAATAGAGAAAGTCATATAGCATTGATTTTAATAGCTCAGTGACTTAAATGAGAACTTTTGAATAGTTCAATGACCAAATTGTAACTTTTTTAGTTAAGTGACCAAAACAAAAACTTATTCATAGTTTAGTGACTAATGGTGTAGTTTACCCCAATAAATTTAACATTTAACATTTATCTTTTTCTATCACTATAGCTCTAATTTTTTCGAACCATTTTAGCCCCCAACCTTCAAAATTTAATCAAATTGTTGTTTTTTTTTTTGGATGAAAAGCTTGCTAGACTGTTCAAATTCTAATAGCGTTAATATGGCAACTTGTATGACAACCAATGTGTAATTTATAAAAATTTAAAAAACAAAAATTTTAAAAAAATTAAAAAATTATGAAAAATTTAAAAAGTATATACATAAACAGTAAACATATAGACTATCATGCGGGCTACGTTTAAATTTTAACAGTCCAATTAACTTTTTTTTGTCTAAGAAAACATCAATTTAACTAAAATTTAAAGGTTGAATTGGTCAAAGCAATAAAAGAAATTAGGACCAAATGACAAAAATAATAAACATCAGAAGCTAAGTTTATCATTATGACTTTTTTTCTTTATTTATTGGGTAAACTACACTAGTAGTCATACAACTATTAGTAAACTTTTTTTTGGTCACCCAACTATGAAAAATTATAAAATGGTCACCCAATTATTCAATTTTGTCTTTTTTTGGCACCAGCTAGCTAATGCAAAAATGGAAACACCAAAAAATCCAAGATAGTTGGGTGACCGAAAAAGACAAAATTAAACAGTTGAATGATATTTTGTAGTTTTTCATAATAAAAAATTACTAATAGTTGAATGAAATTTTTATAATTGGGTGATATAAAAAAAATTATGAATACTCTTGAAGCCAACAATTGTGGGTTAGTACATTGAAGGAGGCAAGCATTTTGTAGTTGACATGAAATGGGAAGATGAAAGGGGACAACAACCCATGATATAAAAAGACATGGTTAGAGAAAGAGAGAGTGTGTATGTTATTTTCTCAAACCCATCTCTAACAACCTTTGACAAAAACAAATCATGCAAACCCTCTTGAAAAGCAAGTTGTTTCATTTACTGCTTTTTTCATAAGATCAGTTTGACAAGGGTTTTTCTTTCAACTTGATTGAAAGCCATTTGTCCTTCCATTCGCTACCTAACATATCCCAAACTATCTCTGCTTTTTTGTATGTTTTTTTTTTTAGGTAAAATACATTATATCTGTATGGGTACAGGCAATATGTCCAAATGTAGGCTAAGTTCCACTCCAACTAAACATTATTAATTGACGTTGTTAACATGAAATATTTCTATTGCCAAATCTTCTTATCTTCTCCTTACATTAAATGTTTATATGAATGTTAAATAATATAATTTACTTTGTTGCAAGTTCACATGTTTCTCACATTGTTCACCTTTTACTTCCTGTAAAAACTAGTGCCAATTTTTAGAATCATGGTACATGCTTTGCCTGTTATAATAATTGAATTATGTGTGTATATATAGAAATATCTTCATGGGAATCATAAAACAGAATAATGGAATGCCATTTAATAGGATCTGATTCTATTTATGGTATTGTTTGTCACACCAATTTTCTGTACACATTGTTATTACTCACATTTTCTTCATTCTGAAATTATTAGTCTCCAAGAAGGATAATGTAATAATTAAATACAGAATAGTAAGTCGAGGCGATTTAAGAGAATGAACAAATCGCCACGTCAGCGTATCAATAGTTTCACACAATATATCAGAGCCCTGAAATCTTGTGAAGTTGTTGGGTAAAGGGTCCTCAAGTTGATGTCACTGCCACATCATCAAATCACACTTACGCCACGTGTACTAACCCATACTATGTCACCACATCAACCGGAATCAATTGACCAGTCAAATGGACTTACCCGATACAGGATACACTAAACCTTAAATCATCAAATACATAGAGTATAAGAATGAATAAATTTAGAGAAAAGTGGGACAGCCATGGTAGGAGCAGAGGCAAGTGGGAGTGCATAGTGCTTTGGGCCAAAGGCAGGGGAATGAAATGTAAATTTGTTGTGCTTTAGGGAATAGAGAATGTGTGAGTGTGGGAGACAGAGACAGTAATGCAAATCTTTGACCTTTGACATTACTTCAATAACACATATTTTATTTCTAGTGTTTCTTTTTTTAGTTTTTAACATCTCGAGGAAATTTGTTTAAGAAGATAAAATTGGTGGGGGAGAAGAAGTAGGATATAATTATTACTTCCGGGGAATTTATAAAACAAATACATAAAACTATACCTGGATCATTCCTTCCTCCTCCCATTCCAACTTCATCTCTTCTCTCCCTCTAACATTATCCAAACCAATTCATACACTTTTCTTTTTTCTTTTTTTCAATATAAACAAAAATTAAACATTTCTATTTTACACTTGATTATTTTCACATCATATTGAGTTTTATTTTAAGTCAAATCTATCATACAAGTGCGTGCCTTGCAAGTAAGGAAACAAGAACTATAAATTACAGTTATGGATGTTGATTTCATAAAAACTAGATAATTTATTTCTCTGTTCCTCAAAAAACCCATTTAATACAAAGAAATGGACAGTAATGGGAATCCACTTTCTCTCCTATAAATATCACATCTATTTCTCTTCTTTTCCACTAAAAGTTTTCTTATACTCTCTTAAAAAAACTTTTAAATTCGTACTTTTTTTTTTTTTTTAGAAAAATGGTTGCATTAAGGTTTTTATAAACATTTAGCAAACTATGCAATCAATATGGTAAAATTTTCAACTTAATTTTTTAAATTTTATAATATTTGCAAAAATTCTTTTAAGATTTTGTGAAATTAAATATTATTTTGATGTTTTTAACAACAGAAAGATCGAGTTGTTTGCGCTCGACATAACTTAAAATTTTGGAGGTGATGGACAAATTGTAGATTGCTTGAAGAGTGTGGGTTTATATATGGCATCTACAGTGACAAAGTTCATAATGATATCAAGTTGCCTTTTGTCTTGTTGAAAAGATGGAAGTCTAAAATGCATAAATCATATTTTTCATGTGGGGAGGCGACTATAATGCTAGAAGAGTCCTTTTAAAACCGACCTTCTAATTGACGAGTAGACGGTAATTAGAGCTAATAGAAATGAATCAAAGTATGAGCATGGTCGATTGATAGATACCATTTTGTTTAAGAAAGAGAACAAATTAGAGGAAAATCGAGTGAAATGCGCATGGTTGAGGAGGTTTCTCAAGTTGGCCCCTCCACGACATGCAATCATGGGCGAAATTGATCGATATGCCAAAGCTTGGATGCTTTGGATGGTATGAGGAATATGAAAATAAGGTCAATTGCATGTATCTTCCTCTACTGAGTCTTTTGATATGGCTGGTACATAATGACTAAAATGAATAAATTATGAAACTGAGGTGAAATTTCAGTAATAATAGATAGTAGAAAGTCCCTAAGAGATGTAACTAAAATTGGTTTTAAAATCGAGGCTCAAAATTGAAAGATATAGTTATTTCAGTTTCAGGGACTAAATTGAATAAAATGAAAAACTTAAGAGGCATTCAAAAAATGGAATTAAATAGGTTCATGCATATCATGGAATGATATAAAAATATTTGGTATTGATGAATTGTCTAAAATAATTGTTTATACCAAGAATTGAATCAAACTAGAGATAATCGAGGAAAAGCCAAAATTGTCGAATAGTTATTGAAGATTCAATTTGCTTGTTGTTTTAACCAGGTAAGTTAATATGGTATTTGTTTATATAGGTTGTTGTTTATTTGATTTGTAATTATATATGTGCTTAATTATGAATTGATGAAAAAAAGTGAGAATTGGACTAAATATAAAATGATGATTATAATTGAAAAAGAGACCCATGTGAACTTAGTTAAGGTTAGGATACGATTGGCATGTCAATAGGGTTTTGTGCGCACTTGTACAGGATTGGTTACAGATATTATCGAGATCCAACATTTGTTGCGGACTCGAAGATACATGTGACACAACTTTATCCTAGACTATTAACCTGATGTCGTTTTAAAGCTTTAGCTTGGACGGGCAACCTGACATGTATATATATTCAGCTTGGACAAGCAATTAGATGTGTCGTTATAAAGGTTTAGCCTGGACTAGTAACCCGACACGAATATACTTAGCTCGGATGAGCAACTAGTGTGACGTAGATACCTGTGTATCTGAGTCCGTTTACTAGGTTTCATTGGGCGAAACGGTTTATATAAAATGAGAAATTGATATGAGACATAATAATCTTGATGTTCACTGGGAAAAATGTTGAATTGAACTTGAACCATTTATTGTTACCATGACTTGATATGTATGTGGTTGATTCATTTGTTAGTTAAATGAGTTTTGAGATTTGTTGTGAAATGACATGAATTTGCATGTTATATGATTGTGATATCATATGATTTGATTATATATTAAACTCGGCTTATTGATATGTGTTTTGACATGTCTAGCCAACTATGCTAAGCTTAGTAACTTGTTGTGCTTAATTGAAATTTAAGGTAAGCTTTTGTTTAATGCCTATGAACTTACTAAGTGTTCTATATGCTTGCCTCGTTTGTTTCCCCTTTTCTTTGTAGATCATTACCTTATGGAATATGTCAAGCCAAATCGAATCAAAGCTCCACTATCCTATCATCGATTTGGTATATTTTGATCATTTTGAGTATTGGGTTGTAGCATGTATATATCTAAGGTGTTTCGAGGTTATTTTGATGTATATTAGTTGAAGTGAATTGCAAAGCTTGGTATGTTATGTTGCTTATGGTGATGCTTGTTTGGAATGGTTCATTTGATGTATATGCTTGAGATATTATGGCATGTGAAATTGCATGGTTTTAAGTGAATTGACATAAGTAAAGTTGGTATGGAATGGCTTGATGAATGTGTGGTAATTGGCATTGAATTGTTGAAGTTTAAATGATGGATATGTATTGAATACTTGATGGCAACTTGAATTTGTATGTACCAACTTAATTGACATATTATGGTAAGGTTTAAATCTAGATATAGTAATTTTTAGGTATGCATATGGATTGGTTTGGATATTATGTTCTAATGGAATTAGTTGTTAAGTTAAATTGACACACACACACACACACATATATATGTATATAAGTTTTGTTTGTCTTGATAATAAGTAGAATTTGATTGTTGAGCTTGTTTGGGTATGTTTTTGGTATGTTTGTATCAAATGAAGTTGATACTTAGTGATTATATTGAATGGTTGTGGTTGGAAGCATTGAAATATGTACCAAATTGGTTCATTTTTACCAAATACAAGGTCTTCGTCATGACGAGCAACTTTTCTCGTCGCAACGTCAACTGACAGTGAGTCATGCCGTGACGTTGAGTGGCCTAAGGTCACGTCGGCCTTGAACTTTTAAAACTTTAAAAATTGGTTCTATTTCGTGCTCGAGTTGTCAAAAGAGCTTTCATAAGCTCAATCGAGACTAGGAAATGAGATATTGTTGTATTTAAATCATGATTGATGTGTGAATGAATGTAAAATGATTATTTTATTATGAATCTAACTATAGTTGCTCGAGTAACGAATGTAGCATTCCACAGCTTGGATCTAGCAATCGGGTTGAGCGATGGGTGTTACATTTTTATTTTTCATGGTGGATTAAAGCCTTGGGCCAAACAAGAGTTGTAGAGGAGAGGTTGTCTAGGATCTTACCAAAGTGATCAGCTATAATTCGATGTAGCAAATTAAACTAGTTTTCATACTTAAGGAGCTCGGATACAAGTAATTATATTATGTTTTAGTTAGTTTTTCTATTTTAGTTTTAATTCAATAAAAAGTGTAAATTGAGTCATTTTATGACCTTAGGGGTCGAATGAGGCCTAAAGGTGAGCTAATGTAACATCCTGAATTTTTGGGCCTATGCGTTTAATGGGTGGATATGTTTAATGTGTTAATTTAAGTGTTAGGGGTCCAAATTGGGCTCAGGCTTAGGTAGAGGCCTTAATTAAAATTATCTGTTTGGGTATTATAGGGTTTAAAAGGTAGTATCTATGTTTAAAATATGTGGATAATAAGCAGATAAAGGTTATTATTTAGGAATTTATTTTATGTAGATAATAAGCAGATAAAGGCTAAAATTTAGGGATTTTAATGATTAAAATATGTGGATAATATGCTGATAAAGGAGGGAGGAGTTAGAGATAATTAAGTCTCTTTTAGATGAGCTAGTAGATTAAGATAAAGGAGAAAAGATAGGACTTATCTGCAAGGTTAGGTAAGTGCCAAATTTCTATAAATAGGGGAATATCTCTTCAATTTCGGCATTTGGGTTTTCTCTCATTCTTTCTCTTCTTCTCTGAGTAAAAGCCAGAAATTTCTAAGCCTATTCCCTCATCTTCACTTTGATTCAAAAGCCAAAACTCTTTCCGTTCTTTTTTCTTCCTAGCCAAAAATCTTCAAGTCTCTTCCTTGTTTTCTTTTCTTCTTCTCTTTCTCTGTCAAACCGAGACTCCTCACTCAAGTATTTTAAAAGCCAAAGACACATCAGCCTTCTCTTGTTCATACTTTTTCCGGGATTTTCCTAAAAGCCAAATCCCTAGATCTCATCTCCTGTGATTGCCGAATTACTTCATGGTGCCTACTTGTGCCGAAATCAAGGGAACTTTAGTGGAGTCAATTGCATAGATCTCTAAGTTATAGAATCGTGTTACTTTCGGGATTTCAAGGTAAGGGATCTATTAGTTTTAGCGTATAATTTGGGATTTATTAACCTTGGCCGATTGTTGAAGGGGCTAAATCTTTGTGTGTTTTTCCTGGTTTTTGAGCAAGGCTTTACATTGAGGATAATAGATCCGGATAGCAAGGACATCGACTAAGAATATTGGATTTCGCGATATCGGTGTGTAATACTTCCCACCATCTAGATCCGATTATTAATGTATGCTCATAAGTTTATATGTTGTGATAAATACCGATATCTCGGTTTAATGTTGGAAACCCGAAAAGGTGAAGCAAATCACTAGGTCGATGAATGTTTGACTTTATATGATAAAAGCATATTGATTTTATGACCGCATGGGTTGGGTTGATGAAAGGAGGAAGTTATACGTTATATGTGTAGCGGTTTATACCGTGATCTTTATATGTTGTAGCGGCTAATGCCGTGATTCATTATAAGGGCTTCACCATAATATGTTGATGAGCGGCATGACCGCCATCTTGGCGTAGTGTAGCGGTGTGGTCGATTGTAGAAATCCCCAATGGTGTGAATGGTCGTACGGGGCATGTAGCGGATGGAAACCTAGGCAAATGGGTTGGGCCTTGCATATTATTTGTTATTTTTTTATAAATGGAATTATTAATCTGCTTTATGGGCCTAAGGCCAAAATCTAGTGGTGCATGAGGGTTGCACACCGAGTCTCGCGACTCACCCTATTAATTAACCTTTCACCGATACCTAGTGCTTCGGACCGGGCCGAGGAACGCAAGGTGGCCATGCAAAAGACCAACTGGATCCAAAGAAAAGTCTCAAGTTAATACTTTATATTTTTAATTAATGGATTTTAAATCTCGTTGTAATAAGGCTATGGGCCACTAGTTTATGTTTTGTTTTATTTTGGGCTTTAATTACTTTTAGTTATTTAAATTCTTATTGAACTAATGTATCTATTTAAATTTGGGTTTTTAATTTATAAAGGCATATTTTATTTAAACTATCAACTATTAAATTTCTCTCGAATAAGAAGATAAACTTTAGAAAAATATTTTTCTGAAAATACGACATGTTCTTCCAAAATTTTCTTAGTGACATACCAGATCCGGTCGTGGTGTTTGGGCCGGGTTTGGGGTGTTATAGCTAACATACTTAGCGAGTGTGTAGGACACCATTCAAAGGCATAAGAGTTTAAAGCTGGTAGTCGTGTTGCAACAGAGGAGTCCAATGTCGCAACATAGGGAGCAGAATACAAGAATGGAAATACTGCCTTTGGTTTCGCAACACAGCTAGAGGATGTCGTGACACACCCCTGAAGCTAAACCTGAGGCCAAAGTATACTACATTCAATGTCATGACACCGGCCCTGTACGAGAAGAATTACGAGCGAAGGGCATTTTGGTTTGCACAATGAAAATTAACACAAAAACGTCAGCCAACCTAGGGCTAAGGACAACGGTCAACCCTAACTCTATAAATAGGCTCTTTAGACACTTGTTGAGGGACAACTTTCTTAATTTAGAATTTTCCTTGTAATTTAGTTTTCAGTTTCTTTTAGGCTTTAAATTTATTTTCATTTGTTTTGTTTGTGTTCAATGGAGAATCTGATTTGTGGATTCGACCAACTCTTTTTCATCAATATAATCAGGATTCTCTTAAACCTTATTCTTGAGTCGCTCTTTATGTTTATTCTATTTATCAAATTTATTGTGTTTATGGATTTCATGAGGAACTAATCCTCTTATAGGGGATTAGTGAGTGGAAGTGTAATTAATTGATTTCTATGTGGGGTTTTCCGAACGAATTAGCTATTTGGGAAAGGAAGAACTTACCTTAGGATTGATGACCCTAGGAAGTCAATTAGGTGGGAATTAACCCAAAATTGGTATGTCCTATCCATGAACCCTTTACCCCCGAACCGGTCTGGACTGTGAGGTCGAGAGATAAGTAGTTCTTGCCGACTCGTTAGTTTAGTGGAAGATCGAGAGATCCTATTAGGGTAGCGACTAGTTGATTGAAGTAGAAATCCGAAATGGGAATTAGTTATGATCACCGACGTGAGCTAATTACCCATGCTTAGATTTGGTTGAGTTTAGATTTTAGTTTTCCAAAGTTCATGCATTTATGTTCTTTTATTTATTTTATTATAAAATCTAGCTTCTCTATTTTTTATGTTCATCGTAATATAATTTATTTAAAGTACTAATTAGATCTATTTCCCTTTAGGTTAAAGTTAATTTAGTACTCGCCTCTCTTGAGTACAATCCTCAGAGTACTCACCTACTTCGTTGTAAAAACTATATTATAACCTGACCCGTATACTTGCAGAAACCGCCTCAAATTCATATATTTATTCACATTCTATACGTTAGTACGTTTGGAGGCGGTCATAAAGCCATGACCACATCTGGGTCTGATGCGTCGTTGAAAGCACCAAAAATATCCTATTCCCTGTAAAATAGTAAAAATAACAATAAAGGGGAAGTAGGGTCGAATCCTCAGGGACCGGATTGTACGAATGCTCGTTTCTTGAAATCCTGGACAATTTCTTGGCCAAGAAAACATGCGATCCTGAAAAATAAAAAAAAACAGAATTAAGAATTTCGATCTGGAAAAATAAAAACAGAATTTAAAGTGAATTGAAATTGCGAAATTAAATAAATTGCGAAAATTAAAATGAGGAATATGAAAATAAACAGAGTTTAGGGAAGAGTAAGTTTCTTATGTGGCGAGATTCTAGCCTCCGGTTGTCTCGTTCCGCCTTGGGTTCAATCATTGGCTTTTAAGTAACCCTTCTCGAGCAGGATAAGCCAGTTATAGTGGAAGAGGATGCCTATGACCACCAGCTCCAAGGATTTAGACTTAAATTTGGCGGAGCTTGACTCTAGCCAATAATCGCTTTTGTGGGACTATCTTCTGCTAGGTCATCACTTCCCAACGGCGAATACCACGCCGTTTTGTCTCTTGGATTCGCCAACCTCTGACGCAGAAAGCCAACGAACCGACTGTGTAACCTTCCCAAAACGTACAAAGCGGTTGTTCCTTGAACAAGTTGAAAAGATCACCTATTAAGGGACATGGTCGGAAGCGTCAGCCCCGTAATGCGGAGAAGCGATGAATATCTTGTTGAGAAGGCTAAGCGCGGGTTCTAAGCCTCATGAACCTTTTTCGGGAATTTTGACAACCTTCGGCTAGATTGGTTTAGTGGCTCATGATTTTTGGGAAAGAAATAAATATAATAGAAATGAGATTTTTATTGAAGAAAATATGGAGAGAACAAAAGGCAGAGTTTTTGGGAGAATGAGTGTTTACAGAAAAAAGAGATGTCAAATATGTGCCACTCCATCCCCTATTTATAGTACTAGAAAACCTAGCCTATTCCTAATTAAATTCTAAAAGATAAATACAAATAAATAAAGATAAATAAAGATAAATGAAATTAAATCCTAAAATTAAATCTAAATAATTATCCTTAATAATTACCCTAATAACATTAAATAGAGTCTTGTGCTATAAAATCTCTTCTTTTGCATTTTTCTCCTTAGGTCTTCCATGTTTGTATTTTCGGCACCACCTTTTTCCCTCTGTCGCATGTTGGCCCAATTCATCTTTAATTTCACGCTTTTTGCCCTTAAATTTACTTTTGCCTTCAATTTAGTCCCTAAAAGATAAAAGACCATAAATAGCCCAAATTAGTAGAATCATACTCAAAATAAATATGCAATTAGCACATAAAAATATGACGTTCTAGAGTATTATCAAATTCCCCCTACTTAGCCCATGCTTGCCCTCAAGTATGGTTCCTGTCCACTGTGAAAATTAGATCCTACCATGAAAGAAATTCTACTCCAAAGTTTTATAAAAATTAGTCAAGATGCATACGAAAAATAAAGAGAAACCTTAGCTTGATTTAAGTAAAATTGAAAAAGTGTTCCAATTAACACAGACAAAATTAAGATCGACTTGGATTATTTCATGAAAATTAGGTAATTTACCAAACCTATCAAGATACCTTATTTATTTCTCCCTTTAGTCCCCAAATTTTATTAATGCATATTTATTTATTCTTTTTCTTTTTTTCTTTATTTATTTTTTCTTTTTTACTTTAATTTCAACTTTATTTATTTACTTTCACTTAGGAAAATATTGAACCTTTTGATGCGAAGAGAGATGACAGCCAAGCACCCCACCCCGGTTACTTAGCCCAAAACATTCCTAATTTTTATTTTTCTTAAGAACATATCGAACCTTTTGACGCGAAGAGAGATGACAGCCAAGCACCTCACCCCGGTTACTTAGCCCAACACATTCTTAAAAATTAATTCCGGTTAGCGGAGTTTTACCTAACACGTCACACAACCTTTTGACGCGAAATAGGATGACAACCCAAGCACCCTACCCCGGTTACTCAGCTAGTCACGTCTTAAGCTGCACTCATAACCACAGAAACATTATTGTTATTAAACGAAATTTTAATTTTGGAGGACTTAGGAAAAACAATCAAGTGTCAAAAATAAGTTTCAATAACCACCTTAATAGTCATGAACATATTTTAAGCATGCAATTGTATTAAGTGTCCTCTTTGTATTTAGACTTAATCAAATTTACTAAAAGCAAAATAGGGTTAACTCTATTAATCATAATTATTTTAACTAAAAGAAATAAAACAGTGGAGATGAAATCTATCAAGCAAAATCATAATTAACTCAGTAGATAAGAATCATGCATGGAGGTCAAACAGTGGCCAAGTCATGGTCAAATTCTTAGGCATGAAAAGAGGCGGAATATTCGAAAAAAATAAATGTGGGTAGAAACGAGCACAAGGCAACAGCAACAGTAAAACAATAGTAAAAGCAGCAGATAAAACGACAAAAATAATGAGGAATACCTCCCCCTACTTAAAACACATTGTCCTCGATGTGGAAGAAAATAAACAAATAGGTGGAAAAAGTTTAGTAGAACTCCTCGTGTAATTACTGTCGTAAAGGACGGCACACGCAGAGAGGAGGGCGATGGTGCGGTGGTTTCGTACGGAAGGGAAGAAGAAGGCGAACCGATGGAGGGGTGGGGAAGAAGGTGCGGCGGCTGATGGGATTTTTGGTGTAAAAATGGGTTTATTTTTAGGGTTTGGGGGTGTATAGAAATGGTGTTTGGCTGAAGGGTGAGTGTTTGGAGGTAGGTTTTAGGGAATCTAGGGTAGGAATGCACTATTCCAGACTGGAATAGGGATGGAATAAGAGTTGTTTCATGCCAATTTTTTAGTTTTTCTCCTTTTTGTCCCTATTTTCGCGTTAGTGTACTTAGATAAAAGAAGAGAATTTTATCAATATCCAAAAATAAAGTAATAAATAATAAAATAAAATAAAATAAAATAATAAATACTAATAAAATGAAATAAAATAATAAATACTAATAAAATGAAATAAAATAATAAATAATAAAAATTAAGAAAAGTAAAAAATAAAGGTTGGGTTGCCTCCCAACAAGCGCTTGTTTAACGTCGCTAGCTTGACGCCTCAACTAGTATTGGGGTTGTTCCGGCTGAATTCTTTCGTTCGTATGGGCTTGGAAATTTTCCTTTTTTATCACATCCACCATATTTGGGTTTAATCGTCCTTGCACCTCTTTCATTGGTTTCATATTTTCCTCCAAGGGGTTGATCCCTTTTAAGTCGGCAATGGACTCATCATTCTCCAAAAAATGTGAATTTGAGATGCTCGAGAAGTGGTTTTAATTTCGGATCTGATGCCTGCACAACAGAAGGTAGAAGTTTAGTATCCATAGGAGCCAATAATTTATTAACAGATTCAAAATCATCAAACATCATTTTAGATTTATCTCCATAAGATGACTCAAAAGTTTTTTTCTACTGATGAGTTAATTATGTCGACACGGTTTACGTCCAAGACTTCACTTGGGTGGCTAATAGTGCTATAAACATTAAACTTCACGGTCTCCCCATCAAACTCCATCGTGAGGGTTCCGCTTCGTACGTCAATCTTAGTATTTGCAGTACTAAGGAAAGGTCGCCCCAACAAGATGTCTGAAGACCCAGGAGCGTTATCCTCCTCTGTTTTTATCACATAAAAGTCTGCAGGGAAGATAAGTCCATTGAATTTGACTAATACGTCGTCGAGGACTCCTTCGGGATGCACAATGGACCTGTCTGCTAACTGAATGATAACACCTGTTTTTGTCAAAAAACCCGCGTTAAGAGATTCATAAACAGAAAAAGGCGTGACATTTATGGAGGCCCCTAAATCACACATAGCCTTCTTAATTCCTAAATGGCCTATTTTGCATGGTATTGCAAACATGCCCCTATCTTTACATTTCGCTGGCATTTTCCGCTGTAACACAGCAGATACATTCTCACCAACACTTACCTTTTCATTACCTTTTAATTTTCGTTTGTTGGTGCAGAGTTCTTTAAGAAATTTAGCATACCGCGGAATTTGCTTGATGGCATCCAACAGCGGAATGTTGATCTCGACATTCCTAAATGTTTCGAGGATCTCCTTGTCCTCTTTACCTCTTCGACATTGGTTGAAACATTCTGGAAATGGAGGTTGAATTTTAGGCAATGGAGGTTTCGGTCGGACCTGTTCGTCTTTTACGGGTTTTTCTTGGGCGATTTCTTGGCTAAGATTCCTATCAAGAATTGGTTCTAGTACCTTTCCACTTCCCAACGTCACTACATTTGCGTGTTGTCTTGGATTAGGTTTTGTTTGTGACGGCAGCTTCCCTTGAGAGTTCAATTTCTCAATTGATATGGTCAATGCTGTTATAGATGCCTCGGTTTTCTGTTGAAAATCAAGCATATTAGCTGCTGTCAAAACCATTTTTAAAGTTTTTATGAAAAACGGGGATCGACTTAAAAAGAATGAAAACGGGAGTCGCCACCGATCTTTTTTGCTTAGGTGTGATCAGATCACCTTATAAAACATGTTTTGTTTAAAACATTAATTTTGGCCTACGAAATTCAAGAAAACAAGTTCGGGAGTCGGTTACGTACGAGGAAGGGTTAGCACCCTCGTAACACCCAAAAATTGGTACCTAATTGATAAAATCATGTCCTAATGTTGAAAATTTTTAAAAAAATTTAAAATACGATCCTTTTATTTGAAAGAAAGCTAAAAACTCACTTATCTCAAAGAAATAAAATGTCACACCCAATAAGTTAGGATGTAACATCTCAAGTCTTCGAAATTAAGATTGCCTTTATTTGTAGAAAATCTTACCTCGAGATACAAAGCATTATATCTAATAAGTTAAGATATAACATTTTGAATTTTCGAGAATAAGTTTTGATTAGAAGTTTATGTATTTTTTTAAAAAAAAGGATACTTGATACCTTAGGTTCCATGAGAAAAATTAAAACCCAGTGAGTTAGGGTATAATTTTTCTCGAAGTCGCCAAATATCATGTATTAATGTATTTAAAAAAACTTTTAAATAAAATGCGACAATTTAACAAAATATATTTTTATTTAAAACGACGATTCAAGTAAAAATATCGCATTAATACATCATAAAATATAAATACTAAAAGCAATTTACGAAAATTACATGATATACTAACATTTCATACTAATATAGACAATTAAAAAGAAAATAACGTAATATAGCAGGTGATACATGTAATAAAATGACTATTCTAAAGCAATAATAAGCAATTAAACGAACATAAATAAACAAATACAAGATATATAATAAGCAGTAATTAAAAAAAAATCTATATGAAAGATAAAAATTCGAGAAATGAATATGAAACTCTACAAATAAGATCAAACATAAAAGTAGATAAATGAATGATATATTTAAAACACTGAATAAATATTATAATTTTTTTTAAAAAAAATATGACGATTTCTAAAAGATTAATATATATAAACAATATATTTTAAATAAATAATATAAAAACTTAGAATATATATAAAAAAAAATAAAGGATAACTTATAATAAATATATAATATAATAATTTAATATATACTAAAAAATAATAATATACCAATTAAAAGAATATATAATATAATAACTAATATACAAATTTTAACATGGTATATAATATATAAATAAAATTGAAATTAATAAAATAACCTAATATAAATAATAATAATTTAGTACATATATAATACTAAAATAATTAAAAAAAAAGAATTAAAAGAAATCAAAGAAACAAGGATCAAATTAGAAATAAAAAAATCCAGAATAAAAAATATAAAAGGACCAGATTAGAACGCGCGTCACACCATAGGGACCTCTTAGGCAATTCTGCCTTATCTCCTAAACGACGCCGTTCCCTCTTTCTGCCTTTGAAATGGCCTTAGGGACCAAATTGGAACAAAATATAAATTTCGGGGCTAATTCAAAAATAAAAGAAAATTAAAATTGAACGAAATTGAAAAATAATAAAATTGCGGAACGACTAAAGAGGCAAATTGCCCCTTTTAAAAAAACACGCGAATCCTCCCCGGGTCTGGTCAACGCGCGGATCCTGGCCTCGAAACGACGTCGTTTTGGCATGTTTGGCCAGGACCTAAAACGACGCTGTTTAGCAGGTATATAAATACTATTCTTTAGCCCAAAAAAACATTTTGCTTGCTGTTTTAAAAAAAAAACAGAGAGCTTTCTTTGTTTGCTCTCCCTCTGGCGATTTCCGGCCAGACTCCGGCGAGGGCTCTGGTGATGCGCCACCGCACGCGCCACCTCAGACGGCGGTCGGAAAGCCAGAAACCTCCGTTTTCAACGCCAATCAAAATGGTAAACTCCTTTTCTTTATTTTTAATAGTATTCGTGAAAATGCATGAATAAAAAAACAAAAAAAAAACGAACTGGAATAATCAAAAATCACCTTCTGTTCTTTGATTTTTTTTTTTTTGTTGTATTTATTTCATATTTTTTTCCGCTTACAAATTATATCGTATTTTTATAGCCCCGAAAAATAAATCAAAAATAAATACAAAGATATGGTCTTCCATTCTTGTTGTTTTCTCGCCATTTTTCTTTCCTTGTTTTGCAGTGAATGGCGAAACACACATGCGGTGGAGCGCTATCTCATGCGCTGATTGCGCGCAAATGGGGCCGTGGTTGGCGCTGGGCGCTTGCAGCAGCGGGAAACCTAGGGTTTCTGCGCTCTGAAAATTACTTGGGCCATTCGGGTTTTGGGTATTAGTTTGGGCTAGGTTTTAATGTTTTGGGTCTGAGGGTGTAATTGGGCTTGGGGTAGTCTGTTTCAAATGGACTGTAATAAAAACTGGACATTGGGTTTTTATTTTATTATTATTTTGTTTTGTTTTTATTTGTTTGGGCCCGAGCACAAATGGGTCATAATGCTCTCTTTTGCTTATTGTCGTGTAACGAGAATAGAGCAAAGACGATAAAAGGACCCATTTTGCCCGGTCTTGTCAAATGGCTGTATCTTCAGGGAGATAAGCTAATATCTTCAATCGCTTCTGCAACTTCGGGAAGATAAGATCTCATTGTCTTCACCACTCATTGCAACTTTAGGGAGGCAAAGCTAATATCTTCGATCGCTTCCTCGCAACTTCGTGAAGATAAGATCTGCTTGTCTTCATCTGCTCCACTGCAAAACTCGTGGATACAGGCTAATATCTTTGATCTGCTTCTCAGAACTTCGTGAAGATAAGATCTCGCTTGTCTTCGATCTACTCACGCAACTTCGTGGAGGTAGGCTAATATATTTGATCTGCTTCCTGCAACTTCAGGAAGATAAGATCTGTTGTCTTCAGTCTGTTCCGCTGCAACTTCAGGGAGGCAAAGCTAATATCTTTGATCTCGCTTCTGAACTTCGTGAAGATAAGATCTGCTGTCTTCGATCTGTTCCCATCGCAACTTCGGGAGGCGGGCTAATATCTTCGATCTGCTTCCTGCAACTTCAGGAAGACAAGATCTGCTATCTTCAATCTGCTCCACTGCAAACTCAGGGATGTCAGACCGGTATCTTCGATCCGCTTCACTACAACCTCAGGAAGGCAGGATCTGCTATTTTTAGTCTGCTCCACTGCAAACTCAGGGAAACAAGACTGGTGTCTTCGATCTGCTTCACTGCAACTTCAGGAAGGCCAGATCTGCTATTTTTTAGTCTGCTCCACTACAACTTCAGGGAGGTCAGGCTGATGTCTTTGATCTGTTTCACTGCAACTTCAGAAAGACAAGATCTGATGTCTTCGATTTGCTTCACTGCAACTTCAGGAATGCCAGATCTGCTATTTTTAGTCTGCTCCACTACAACTTCAAGGAGGTCAGGCTAATATCTTCAATCTACCTTACTACATTGTCCTCTAGAGGACATAACCTGTAGAATGGGTATATGCTTATGCCTAATAATTAGGATGCCCTGATCGAAATGAGTCATATGCTCCTATTTAGACATGCCATGATATGTGAATGCAAAAATTTTATGAGAATGATTCCTATTTCAGGTGTCATCACTCATTTATTCGTCAAGGTTTTATCTTCGTTCCTCTTGAAGTATCATATTCTTGCCCAAATAATTTGCCCCATGGAGATTTTAGGGCCCACTCTCTTGGAACCTTGAGGACACGAGGCTTATACCGCCTTCGAACCATTCCACCAAGATTATAAGATTTAACCCACAGGATCTGTTTCAACTTCAATCCATTCAATTTCAACTTGGCCAGTCATACCATTCCCTGAACGTTATGACCCAATGAGAATACTCGTAAAATGATCCTCTCTTAGGATTTGTTGCAACAACTCATTATTTGGTCCAATCACCATTTAGAAAAAAAATTCAAAGAAATAGTCTCAATCTAGACTTTCTCAAGTACTTCCAATCCTCACATATGGAAATTCTTAAACAACTGTCCTGTTTTAGTTTCTTGTATTATCTAGGAATTTCCAGAGTAATATGCAGAACTTCTTTTGTGAAAATATTATTAATTCATCAATCATTATTTCAATGCAACATACTTATGAATAATGGAAAACAAGTAAATTGATCCTGAGAAGAGTTGAATAAATTATCAAAAGAAATTAACTGGGAACATATCTTTGAGAAGAAAAAGAATCCAAAGATAGTAAATTAAATATGAATAGGATAGAGGCCAGATGCCCTAGATATCGCAGATTGGGCTTTTATATACAAACTTCATGAAGACTGATTTGAGCTTAACATGTGTTTAGAAGATCTAAAGTACTTTGTTGATGCCCAGATATGCAACATACTTCATTTCTTGTTGATTCAGGTATAGCAAGATCACTGCATGCCTTTTCAGAATTTGAGTCGCCCTTTTCGGGTTTTCAACTCAAAACCCCTCTGGTCTCAAGGCGCCCTTTGCGGGTTTTCGCCTAGGCCTCTCCTTTTTTTTTTGGAAGTCTCAAAGCGCCCTTTGCGGGTTTTCACCTTGGCCTCTTCTCCTCTTTAAGAAAAATATTTTTTGACTGAATCCGAGTTCACAGGATTGGGTAAGCTTTTCCCATCCATTTCAGTCAAAATCAGTGTACCTCCAGATAAAGCCTTCTTCACCACATATGGTCCTTCCCAATTCGGCATCCATTTTCCTCTGAAATCCCTTTGTATGGGAAGGATCTTTTTCAATACAAGGTCTCCCTTGTGAAACTCTCTTGGGCGGACTTTTTTATCATAGGCTCGCATCATTCGTTTTTAGTACATCTGACCGTGACGAATAGCCCTTAGCCTCTTTTCCTCAATCAAGTTCAACTGATCATATCGAGCCTGGATCCATTCAGCTTCATCCAATTTTATTTCTGACAAAACTCAAAGGGAAGGTATTTCTACTTCAATGGGTAGAACTGCCTCCATCCCATAGACCAATGAGAAAGGAGTTGCCCCAGTAGAGGTTCTGACGGATGTCCGATAAGCATAGAGTGCGAATGGTAATTTCTCATGCCAATCCTTATAAGTCTCAGTCATTTCTCTACTATCTTCTTGATATTTTTATTGGCCGCTTCCACTGCCCCATTCATTTTTGGACGATACGGAGACGATTTGTGGTGTTTGATCTTGAATTGACTACAAACTTCTGCTATCGTGCTGTTGTTCAAGTTCAGTGCGTTGTCTGATATGATCCTCTCGGGCATTCCATATCGACAAATGATCTCCTTCTTTAAGAACCGACTAACTGCTGACTTAGTAACGCTAGCGCAGGAAGCAGCCTCTACCCATTTCGTAAAGTAGTCAATAACCACAAAGATGAATCGATACCCATTCGAAGCTTTCGGTGAGATTGGTCTAATGACATCCATGCCCCACATGGAAATAGGCCATGGGGAAGTCATAACATGCAAAGGTGAATGTGGTACATGAATTTTGTCTCCATAAATTTGGCATTTATGACATCTCTTGGCATAGTTAATACAATCTCTTTCCATAATAGACCAATAGTATCCAAATCTCATAATTTGTCTAGCCATTGTAAAACCATTAGCATGTGTCCCACAAACACCCTCATGAACTTCTTCCAGGATTTTCCTAGCTTCAACAGCATCAACGCATCTCAATAGTACCTGATCTTTTCTTCTTTTGTACAAGATATCCCCATCTAAAACATAGTCAGAGGCCAATCTTCTTAATGTCCTTTTATCATTCTCAGTTGCATGCTCCGGGTATTCATGATTTTTTACGTATCATAATACATCATGATACCAAGGGTGGTCATCTTTTTCTTTCTCTTCCAAGTTATAACAATGAGCTAGAACTTCAAAAATACTCATCCGAATATGTCTCATATCCTCTGGTTTGTTTACTTTGATCATAGAAGCCAGGGTTGCCAAAGCATCCGCCATCTGGTTTTCATCACGTGGGAGATAATTAAAAGTAATGTCATCGAACTCCTCAATCAATCCAGAACTATTTTTCGGTAATCAATTAGTTTGGGATCTCTCGTCTCCCATTCTCCTTTAAGCTGGTAGATTACTAAGGCAGAATCTCCATATACTTCTAGCACTCTGATTTTACGCTCTACAGCTACTCGAATTCCCATGATCCATGCTTCATACTCCGCCCCAATTCCATTTCCCACAGCATTTGACGCCCCATCAAAATTTAGCTTCAACGGACATTCTTCAGTAGTTGCCACATACATTAACTCTTCATTGAGGAAATCAAAGCTCAAAGGTTCATAATCCTTTAAAGCCCTGCTAGCCAGAAATTCTGCTATTACACTCCCTTTTATAGCCTTTTGGTTTACATAGGCTATATCAAATTCAGAAAGCAAAATCTACCACCTTGCCATCCTTCCATTCAAAGCAGTTGACTCCATCATATACTTTAACGGATCAAGCTTCGAAATTAACCAGGTTGTATGATATAGCATATACTGCCTCAATCTCCGAGTTGTCCAAATCAAGGCGCAACACAATTTCTCAATCAATGAATATCTCATTTCACATTCAGTGAACTTTTTACTGAGATAGTATATCGCCTTTTCTTTTCTTCCTGACTCATCATGTTGACCAAGCACACATCTCATAGAGTTACTAAACACTGTCAAGTACAGTATTAATGGTCTATCTAGATTAGGTGGAGATAGTACTGGGGCATTTGACAGATATTATTTGACTTTGTCAAAAGCTTTCTGGCACTCATCATCCCATACGCCTTGGTTGTGTTTCTTAAGAAGACGAAATATGGGATCACATTTCTCAGTTAATTGTGAAATAAACCGAGCAATGTAATTTAACCTTCCAAGATAACCTCGAACTTCCTTTTGAGTGCGCGGTGGAGGTAATTCTTGTATAGCTTTGACCTTATTTGAGTCAACTTCGATTCCTCTCTCACTGACTATAAAACCCAGTAATTTTCCTGACCGAGCTCCAAAAGTACACTTTGCCGGGTTGAGCTTTAATTGAAATTTTTTCAATCTCAAAAACAACTTCTTCAAAACTTCAATGTGTTCATTTTCTGTTCGAGATTTGGCAATCATATCATCAACATATACTTCAATCTCTTTATGCATCATATCATGGAATAAGGTTACCATGGCCCTTTGATATGTTGCTCCTGCATTCTTTAGCCCGAATGGCATTACCTTATAACAAAAGGTACCCCACAATGTTATGAAAGTAGTTTTCTCCATATCCTCAGGGTGCATCTTAATCTGATTATATCCAGAAAAACCATCCATGAAAGAAAACAGTGAGTATCCCGCCGTATTATCCACCAATGTGTCAATATGAGGCAAAGGGAAATTTTCCTTTGGGCTGGATTTATTTAAGTCCCTGTAGTCTACACACATCCGAACCTTTCCATCCTTCTTAGGGATAGGAACAATATTGGCTACCCATTCTGAGTGTTTTACCACCTGTAAAAAACCAGCATCAAACTGTTTCTTGACTTCCTCTTTTATTTTTAACACCACATCAGGCCTCATCCTTCGTAGCTTTTATTGAACTAGCTTGCACTCTTCTCTTATGGGAAGACGATGCACTACAATATCAGTACTTAGCCCAGGCATATCTTGGTATGACCATGCAAAGACGTCTTTGGATTCCCGTAATAACTCAATAAGGTCTTGCTTCGTCTTCTCGGCTATGCGCGTTCCAATTTACACAACCTTTCCTTCCTCTAAGACTATATTCTCTACCACCTCTTCATGGGGTAAAATCTGTTTCTCCTCTTGCTTAACCATTCTTAACAAATCTGGAGACAAGTCGCAATTTCTGTCACCCTCAAAATCCTTAGATTCCTCTAAACACATGTCTTGCTAACAAAAAACCTCTGAATCTGTAGTATCGTTGCTCATGTCATTGATATTTAGGGACCTGTGGTAAGCACAAAAGAATGTACAAAGAACAAATGAATTCAAGAAAAACTATTCACATGATATGAATGAGAATAAATAAAAAATTTGGAATGAAATTAGAAGATCAAAAGAATATAAAAAATGAAAGAATATTTGCCCGAATTGATCATTAAAGATGTATTTTATTGAAATAAAAGATGTCTGAACATGAGCCTATTTCACAAAAGAAATCTTATTGTTCCTAGGCTTTAAAAACAAGAAGTGTGTTCTGAACATTACTCTGTGTAATCTCTAAAAACTACAGGAAGTTCCTCTGCAGTCCAATTGTTGAAAACGCTTCCAGGTTCATAAGGGCGAATGCCCAACAGGTTTCTTTGTCCAGTTTCTTCCTCGTGTATAGAGTTGATGTGAAGATTTTCATTTTCCAACAATCCTCTCTCAGGGTGAATTATCCCTCCTGATACAAAAGTCTGGGATATGTGAGGGAATGTCATCAATTCCCACTTGACTTCTTCCCCATTCAGCCGTGCCCTTCTTCTCTCTTGCTTCTTCTCTATTTCCTTCTTCCTTTGTCTAGCATCTGGCCTGAAACTCAAGCCAAAACGGTCTCTTTTCTCTTTCAGTATCGGAATTTGAATCTCTCCTTGGAGATGTATGCCCAGTCCTTTTCTCGGTAAGGCTCCTTTCCCCATCATCATTTGTAAACCCATTCTCGTGGTCTTGGATATTCTAGGCACTGGAACCTCATTCCCTTCCGAAATGAATGTTGCGTTTACGAACTCTAAAGATCGAAAGGAACACTTAGTGGCCTCCTCATTTGCCTCTAAATATCGTGCGTCGTTGGTAACAGTTGCTATGATGTCCTCCTCTCAGCATTTATAGTAACCAAATGACCTCTGTTACTGGGCTTTAATTTTTGGTGCAGTGATGAAGGCACTGCTCCTACCAAATGAATCCAGGGTCTTCCCAACAAGCAATTGTAGGAGGGCTTGATATCCATCACCCAAAAATCCACTTCATATGTGTTTGGCCCAATCAATAACGGTATGTCAATCCTTCCCATCACTCTTCTCTCAGTGCCATCAAATGCTCTCACTATGTTCTGGCATGTCTTCATGTGAGAACTGTCTATAGGCAACCTTTTCAATGTAGACAATGGTAAGACATTCAAAGCCAACCCATTATCGATTAACACGCTTGGTAGAGTATATCCTTTGCAACGAGTAGTGATGTGCAAAGCCTTAGTCTATCCCATGCCTCCAGGTGGAATTTCATCATCGCTGAAATAAATAAAGTTATCGGCACTTATATTACTAACCAGTCGGTCAAGTTTATTGACAGATATATCTTTAGTAACATAAGTCTCATTCAATACTTTTATCAATGCCTCGCGATGTACTTCTGAGCTTAAAAGCAATGCTAGCACTGATATGCGAGCCGGTTGTTTGCGCAGTTGTTCTACCATGTTGTATTCATTGTGCTTCAAGAATTTCAGAAATTCTTTAGCCTTTTCTTCCTTTACCGGTTCATTGATAAGTGCCTCAGGTCCTTCCTCTCGTTCTACTGCCAAGGTCTTGGATTTCACTGGTTCTGTTCTGACGTTTACTGAGTTGTAACGCCTTCCGCTACGTGTATAAAATCCTTCATTTTGGTCCTCCTTAGAACCATTAGCTAGAATCTCCCCTCCTGGTATCGTCACATTACAATCATAATTCTAAGGTACCATTTTGTTATCCTTGTAAGGAAAGGAAACATGTTTCTGGATAACGACCTTTGGCACCATTTGTGTTCCACCCTCCGTGCTTCTTGGTCGAGTAATGATGATCCTCGGATAATTGACTTTTTGATTTGCCAATTCTCCTTCTGTCACGCATATACTTCCTGCCCCTGAGCCTTCCTCATAAAATTCTAATTCCTTATTGTTCATAAGGCTTGCACTAGGTCTCTGAACTCAACACATTCTTGGATTTCATGCCCTTTTGCTTTATGGAACTCACAGTAGTCCCTTACTCCTTCGCATCCTTTCACAGGATCTGATTCTACCAATCCTCTCCCAACCATTTCTCTCTAGATCATTCTCAACGGGGTTTTTATCTCCGTAATATCCTCCTTGATCCTTCTCACGATATTTTCACCAATCGCGTTTACCCCATTATCTCCATGGTTAGGTAACGGGTTCTCCGCACTAGGTGTATCATCAAACTTCACAATCCCCATCTTGATGAGTCTTTCGACTACCAGTGCAGTTTTCTATTGAATGCCCCGATATTCCCGCATGGTAGTCACATTGAGCGTTTGAGTCATACCATTTAGGATATGGGGGCTGTAACAGCTTTAGATAAAATGGGGACACCACATGTGCGTCAAATAAACTTTGATATAGTTCCTTATATGTAATTGGGATTGGCGTAAATTAGAGTTTTTCAGAGTTTTGCCTTGTGCTCGATTCTTGTCTTACCGACCCTTGTTGCCCAGCAGTAATTGCTTTTGGCTGGCTAACAGTAATTGCCTTTGAGTACCCTTTGTTGTATGTACTCGTATTATTCACTTCATTCTCTTTTTTCCTTGGAGCAGACCTTTTAGCTGTTTCCCCTGCTTCAATCTTGCCACCCCTTATGGCATTTTCAATCATTTCTCCTGCCATCACTATATCCGCAAAGCTCTTGGTGGTACTTCCTATCATGTGAGTAATGAATGGGGCCTTCAAGGTATTGATAAAAAGCATTGTAGTTTCCTTTTTTAAGAGCGGTGGCTGAACTTGCATGGCAACCTCCCTCCATCTTTGCGCATACTGCCTGAAGCTTTCATTTGACTTATTCTCCATATTTTGCAAAGTGATTCTATCAAGCATCATGTCTGTGGCATGATTGTATTGCTTCATAAAAGCTTGGGCCAGGTCCCTCCAAGAGCTAATCTTAGCACGGTTGAGTTGATTGTACCACCTGGACGCTGCCCCCACCAAACTGTCTTGGAAACAATGAATTAAGAGTTGATCATTATTAACATAGCCGGTCATCCGTCTATAGAACATGGTAATATGGGCTTCAGGGCAACTGGTCCCATTGTACTTCTCAAATTCTGGCATTTTAAACTTATGAGGAAGCACCAAATCTGGAACCAAGCTCAAGTCTTTAGCATCAATTCCATGGTGATTATTAGCATTTTCTAAGGCCTTAAACTTTTCTTCCAACCATCTACAACGATCCTCTAACTACCTTGAGGATTCAATTCTTGTCCTTTCCCCCTCTGCTATATCTAGGTCTAGGATAACAGGATTAGCAGGGTTATCTTCTGGGTTGGATCCTGTGCCAACTTGGAAATTCATGGGCACTCCAGTATTAGTTTGCCCTTGTTGAGGCCTAATCATGACAGATGGCCTTCGGGGATGTTCTTCAGATTGTGTTTGTGCATGTGGTGGGGTAAAACCCGGAGGAAAGTCCTCATTATCTTCTCCAGCATTAGTCATGGGGCCCTTTCCTTTGTCCATTGCTCCATTCAGTAGCTGAGTCATTTGAGCCACCATGTTCCTTTGAGCTTCCATCATTTGTTCCCTCATATCTTGCTGGATTTTTGCCAACTGCTCTTGCAGCTGGTCTTGCATGTCTCTCTGAAACTGTTCGAGTCTTTGATCTATATTCTTTGTCTTAGCGCGTGTACCGTAACGTTGTTTAGTTTTCAGATTTTTCCTTCTTTCTCTCTCTCTCTATCTCTCTCTCTCTCTGTAATAATTTCAACTAATTAGGATCTTTCTATGGTCTTAAATGCATATGATGTGATGTAATGCAAATGCATTAATGCAAAAGAGAAGGCATCGATTCAGATTCAATTTCATTTAGAAAACTTTATTAGAAAACAAAATCCTTTACATAAAACGGCCTACAAATATGCTTTCGCCCTAATGCCCAAAGTCTTAACTTTCCTAAACAACAAGGCTAGCTCTTGACCACGATCTGACTGTAGCTCATATTTCATGCTCAATGTATCAGCCTGTACTGCCAAAGTCTGTAAATGATCAGCCACCTCTCGAATCTAAACTATTGCTTCACCCATGAGATAATCTCGATTTCTAACTTGATCATGGGAATGGTGGAGCTCTTCCTTCCAATGCACTTCTCTTGCTTCAAGAAGCTCGATCTGGAGTTCACAATTTTGCAATACCGATTCTAATTTTTCGATCTTGCCTTTTATTTCCTCAATCTTGTTCAGACTCGACTTCAGCTCGATTGTAGCATTATGGCTTCGATGGTGGTGAAGAGACCGTCCCAGTTCAGCCACTCTAGCTTTTAATCCATATTTTTCCTTTTGGCTTTCTGCTAAACTCCTTTCTAGGGCCTCATTTCGCATCTGCATCTCTTGGAACTTCTTCTCCCAATGGTTAGCTTTGGCCTTTTCCTCTTAAATCTCCTGTTGCCACTGTTTCAAAGTCTTGCCTAACCCGGCATTTTTCATTGATAGACGTAGCTTCTTGTATTCTGTCTTCAGACTATCTAGATCTTCTTCGACCCTTTTCTTCCCTTTTCTCAATTTTTCAGCCTCCAATTTCTGAACATCCACATCTAATCTCAGGTACATTTTTTCTTCTTCCAACTTCTCCATCATCTTTCTGAGCTCTGAACTCATCCTTTCGAAATCTTGTTTTATAATCTCCAACTCTGATGGAACCACTTGCAAGTATTCCTTTCTTGACTGGGCGCCTTCTGGATTCAGCACAGGGACGTTGTCATTAATCCTTCTAATCCTCCATCCGCTGTATTCTGGAGTCATCATTGGGCCTGCGGATAATCTCTTCATCCTACAAATCTGATTCCAAGCACTAGAAATTCCTTAACCTTCTTATTATAGTTATCCCCTCTGTATGAGAACTCACATTGAGCCAGCCCATATGTTGCTGGTACGAACTGTCTTGATCCATATTGCCTTAGTACGAGCAAAGGGGCATACCCAACGGCTCCCCAAATTCCAAGTAAAGGAACCCAGTCGAAACTCCCACACCGATAAAGAATTTCATTGGGAATCATCCAAGGAGCTCTCTACTCGATGTCTTCCTCTTGAAGGTTTTGAAGGAGTGCCATCCAATTTTCCTCAAACACGTCTTCTCTCCTTGGTATAGCCACTATCTCTTTTAATGGAGAATAATTCTCAGAGAAAACCCGATAAGATACTTTCTCTACTTTCCAAAAATGAATGTGAAACCAAGCTAATAACAACTGCACGCATCCAATGAACCTACCTTCACCTGCTCTCCGACATGCATTCAAAATCTAAACATCTCGGCTAAGATCGCATGTACAGGCGTGACACCTTTGTCAAGTCGATCGAATAAATCAGTAACTGCTTCATCTACATGTCTTAGAGCTTTAGGGAAAATTACCAAACCATAAATACACAAGGCAAAGACGTCAATCTTCTTCTTTACATCTGGATGTGCTAAGATCAAGTCCCTCAAACTCACCCAAGGAATGCATTTACCCTCACCTTTCTTCTGAATTCTGGCTGCAACCCACTGTTCACTCATCCCTGTGATATTCATTAACTTCTTTAAAAAAGTTGGGACATTAGTCGCCCTAGAATAAGCTTTGTCGACTTGGACCCTTGGACAATGAAGCAAGGCTGTATATTCCTCCACCGTGGGCACTAAATCTACTTTCCCAAAAGTGAAACAACTATAGGCAGAGTTCCAAAACTGAGTCATAGCCCGGAACAAATGCTTATCTACCTTGATGTCGAGCAAGTAGGGTAGATCGCCATAATTATGATAGAACAGCTGCTTAGCCTCATCATCCCACTGGGTCCAAATTTCTTTCAACTCTTGGAATTCATTTTGCATGATACTAATACGAGTGAAATCCCATAGTTCTGACACATACCCCTCAGCTAAGCTATTCCCTTTTTCTAATTGCGTTTGCTCTGACCATATGCGGACAGCTGCATTGTCTTCCACTTTATCAAGGAATTCGTTCTCCATAACCAACTTTCTAACTTAGAAACTGACCGTGAATCGATACCTCTTAAAATATGAAATGACATGCACCAAAATAAAGCACAACAAGTTAGTATCATGAAATAAAACTTAAAGCAAATAAAATAAACAAACACATATCTGGGTAACCACTAAGGTTTAGCATAGTTCTTCTTAAGGTAAGTCCTTACGTTTTCTACGTGTGGTTTAGCTCTAAAGTTGAGGTACCTGAACCAGAAGATTCCTCGATCCTCACCCATTATAGGCTCATATGGACCGAGTTCAGTTTAGGGGAATACATTTCCCTATGGCCATGCGGAAGTGAAAACTTCACGAAGACATAGGTACAGATGTATCCCGGAAGCAATCCACTAGCCCAAGCGGAGGTGAAAACCTCACGAAGGCATAGTTTCTCACTCCCACTTAAGGGTGCAACCACAACGGTCATGCAATGCAATGTGCGCAAAAAAAATAATAATCATATGCAATGACACAAACAAATGCAACAAAAGGATCGTAATTTTCAAATCAGATTTTCAAATTAAATCGAATTTTAATTTTCGATAAAGGATAGAAAATAATCAATTTTACGGCTTGACTCTCTTATTGGTCCCCAATGGAGTCGCCAAGCTGTCGAAACCATTTTTAAAGTTTTTATGAAAAACGGGGATCGACTTAAAAAGAATGAAAACGGGAGTCGCCACCGATCTTTTTTGCTTAGGTGTGATCAGATCACCTTATAAAACATGTTTTGTTTAAAACATTAATTTTGGCCTACGAAATTCAAGAAAACAGGTTCGGGAGTCGGTTACCTACGAGGAAGGGTTAGCACCCTCGTAACACCCAAAAATTGGTACCTAATTGATAAAATCATGTCCTAATGTTGAAAATTTTTAAAAAAATTTAAAATATGATCCTTTTATTTGAAAGAAAGCTAAAAACTCACTTATCTCAAAGAAATAAAATGTCACACCGAATAAGTTAGGATGTAATATCTCAAGTATTCGAAATTAAGATTGCCTTTATTTGTAGAAAATCTTACCTCGAGATACAAAGCATTATATCTAATAAGTTAAGATATAACATTTTGAATTTTCGAGAATAAGTTTTGATTAGAAGTTTATGGGTTTTTTTAAAAAAAGGATACTTGATACCTTAGGTTCCACGAGAAAAATTAAAACCCAGTGAGTTAGGGTATAATTTTTCTCGAAGTCGCCAAATATCATGTATTACTCAGATTTAAAAAACTTTTAAATAAAATGCGACAATTTAACAAAATATATTTTTATTTAAAACGACGATTCAAGTAAAAATATCGCATTAATACATCATAAATATAAATACTAAAAGCAATTTACGAAAATTACATGATATACTAACATTTCATACTAATATAAACAATTAAAAAGAAAATAACGTAATATAGCAGGTGATACATGTAATAAAATGACTATTCTAAAGCAATAATAAGCAAGTAAACGAACATAAATAAACAAATACAATATATATAATAAGCAGTAATTAAAAAAAAATCTATATGAAAGATAAAAATTCGAGAAATGAATATGAAACTCTACAAATAAGATCAAACATAAAAGTAGATAAATGAATGATATATTTAAAACACTGAATAAATATTATAATTTTTTTTTTAAAAATATGACGATCTAAAAGATTAATATATATAAACAATATATTTTAAATAAATAATATAAAAACTTAGAATATATATATAAAAATAAAGGATAACTTATAATAAATATATAATTTAATAATTTAATATATACTAAAAAATAATAATATACCAAATTAAAAGAATATATAATATAATAACTAATATACAAATTTTAAAATGATATATAATATATAAATAAATTTGAATTTAATAAAATAACCTAATATAAATAATAATAATTTAATACATATATAATACTAAAATAATTAAAAAAAGAATTAAAAGAAATCAAAGAAACAAGGATCAAATTAGAAATAAAAAAATCCAGAATAAAAAATATAAAAGGACCAGATTAGAACGCACGTCACACCATAGGGACCTCTTAGGCAATTCTGCCTTATCTCCTAAACGACGCCGTTCCCTCTTCTGCCTTTGAAATGGCCTTAGGGACCAAATTGGAACAAAATATAAATTTCGGGGCTAATTCAAAAATAAAAGAAAATTAAAATTGAACGAAATTGAAAAATAATAAAATTGCGGAAGGACTAAAGAGGCAAATTGCCCCTTTTATAAAAACATGCGGAACCTCCCCGGGTCGGGTCAACGCGCGGATCCTGGCCTTGAAACGACGTCGTTTTGGCATGTTTGGCCAGGACCTAAAACGGCGCCGTTATATAAATACTATTCTTTAGCCCAAAAAAACATTTTGCTTGCTGTTTAAAAAAAAACAGAGAGCTTTCTTTGTTTGCTCTCCCTCTGGCGATTTTCGGTCAGACTCCGGCGAGGGCTCCGGTGATGCGCCACCGCACGCGTCGCCGCACGCGCCACCTCAGGCGGCGGTCGAAAAGCCAGAAACCTCCGTTTTCAACGCCAATCAAAATGGTAAACTCCTTTTCTTTATTTTTAATAGTATTCGTGAAAAATGCATGAATAAAAAAAAACGAACTGGAATAATAAAAAATCACCTTCTATTCTTTGATTTTTTTTTGTGTTGTATTTCTGTGTATTTTTTTTTCCGTTTACAAATTATATCAGGGCTTTTATAGCCCCGAAAAATAAATCAAAAATAAATACAAAGATATGGTCTTCCATTCTTGCTGTTTTCTGCCATTTTTCTTTCCTTCTTTTGCAGGTGAATGGCGAGAAACACGGCGGTGGAGCACTATCCGTGTGCTGATTGCGGCGCAACTGGGGGCTGTGCTGGGCGCTTGCAGCGCAGTGGAAACCTAGGGTTTCCTGCGTCTGAAAATTATTTGGGCCATTGGGCCGTTCGGGTTTTGGGTATTAGTTTAGGCTAGGTTTTAATGTTTTGGCTGAGGGTGTAATTGGGCTTGGGGTAGTCTGTTTCAAATGGACTGTAATAAAAACTGGACATTGGGTTTTTATTTTATTATTATTTTATTTTGTTTTTGTTTGTTTGGGCCCGGGCACAAATGGGCTGTTACAGCTGCTAATTTATTGACCAAAGTTTCTAGAAAATTACCTGAATCTTGTGGTTGCTGTGGAACTCGGTTCTGGTATGGCTGGTTATATCGTGGGTTGGCCCCATAACTTAAGTTAGGGTGATCCCTCCATCCTGGGTTGTAGGTATTAGCGTAGGGGTCATATCGTCTCTGTGGTGGCCCAGGGAAATTTCCCACAGCATCCAGATGGGCCATGGTATCATCATATAAACTAGGACATGCATCAGTTGCATGGTCAGGTGTAGCACATATTCCGCACAACCGGGCTGTCTTTGCTTTTTCTGCAATAAGAGAATTCATCATATTAGTAAGTCTATCAACTTTATCCTCTAAGGTTGAATTACTTAGCTGGTAACCCTTCTAGGGGGTTCAGTATTGGCTCGGAATTGCTGAGAATTTGCAGCCATTGTGGAGATTAAGTCCCTTGCTTGTTGGGGAGTCATGTTGACTAATGCTTCACCACTAGCGGCGTCTACCATATTCATCTCCATGGGCTTCAAACCTTCGTAAAAGTATTGGAGGAGAGATTGCTCCGTTATACCATGTTGTGGGCAGCTTGCACACAACTTCTTAAATCGCTCCCAATAGTCGTAAAGAGACTCTGCTTCTTTTGCCTTATTCCAACGATCTCTCTTTTTAGCTCAGCTGCTCTGGATGCTAGAAAAACCCATTGAGAAATAAACGAGATAAATCACCCAAGTTGTAATAGATCCAGGGGGTAAATAAAATAACCATTCCTTAGCAGAATCTGCTAAGGAAAAAGGGAAAGCACGCAATTTGATTTGATCCTCAGTTACCCCCTAAGGTTTCATGCTAAGACAAACCATATGAAACTTTTTCAAATGCTTATGGGGATTTTCGTTTTGCAACCTACAAAAAGTTGGCAGTAATTGGATTAAGCCTGACTTTAATTCAAATCAGTATCCATAGTAGGATACGCGATGCATAGTGGCAGTTATTCTACCGGAGCTTCGGCCAGTTGCCGAATTGTTTGAGCCATTGGTTGTTGTGCTAATTTTGGGTTTTCGTTAACCCTAGTTTCAAGCACTTCTTCAGGAGAGCCGACTTCTACTTTTTCGCTTTTAATTTTTTGAGCAGAATTTTCGTTAACCCTAGACTCAGCTTCGTCGACTTCGATTTCTGGCGGTGGGTTACTTTGAGTCCCAACCACCACTGACTATTTTTTTTTAGTTTTGTTTCCTTGCGATTGGCTCTAGCAGTCTTCTCTATTTCAGAATCGAACGCAAGAGTACCTGGAGCAGATCTGGTCATAAGAAACAAAAAACAAGATTAGTACGTTGCCAGTCCCCGGCAACGACGCCAAAACCTGATGCGTCGTTGAAAGCACCAAAAATATTCTATTCCCTGTAAAATAGTAAAAAGAACAGTAAAGGGGAAGTAGGGTCGAATCCTCAGGGACCGGATTGTACGAATGCTCGTTTCTTGAAATCCTGGACAATTCCTTGGCCAAGAAAACCTGCGTTCCTGAAAAATAAAAAAAAACAGAATTAAGAATTTTGATCTGGAAAAATAAAAACAAAATTTAAAGTGAATTGAAATTGCGAAATTAAATAAATTGTGAAAATTAAAATGAGGAATATGAAAATAAACAGAGTTTAGGGAAGAATAAGTTTCTTATGTGGCGAGATTCTAGCCTCCGGTTGTCTCGTTCCGCCTTGGGTTCAATTTGGCTTTTAAGTAACCCTTCTCGAGCAGGATAAGCCAGTTATAGTGGAAGAGGACGCCTACGACCACCAGCTCCAAGGATTTAGACTTAAAATTTGGCGGAGCCTGACTCTAGCCAATAATCGCTTTTGTAGGACTATCTTCTGCTAGGTCATCACTTCCCAACGGCGAATACCACGTCGTTTTGTCTCTTGGTTTCGCCAACCTCTGACGTAGAAAGCCAACGAACCGACTGTGCAACCTTCCCAAAACGTACAAAGCGGCCGTTCTTTGCACAAGTTGAAAAGATCACCTATTAAGGGACATGGACGGAAGCGTCAGCCCCGTAATGCGGAGAAGCGATGAATATCTTGTTGAGAAGGCTAAGCGTGGGGTTCTAAGCCTCATGAACCTTTTTGGGGAATTTTGACAACCTTCGGCTAGATTGGTTTAGTAGCTCATGATTTTTGGGAAAGAAATAAATATAATAGAAATGAGATTTTTATTGAAGAAAACATGGAGAGAACAAAAGACAAAGTTTTTGGGAGAAGGAGTGTTTACAGAAAAAAGAGATGTCAAATATGTGCCACTCCATCCCCTATTTATAATACTAGAAAACCTAGCCTATTCCTAATTAAATTCTAAAAGATAAATACAAATAATTAAAGATAATTAAAGATAAATAAAGATAAATGAAAATAAATCCTAAAATTAAATCTAAATAATTATCCTTAATAATTATCCTAATAACATTAAATAGAGTCTTGTGCTATAAAATATATTCTTTTGCATTTTTGTCCTTAGGTCTTCAATGTTTGTATTTTTGGCACCACCTTTTTCCCTCTGTCGCATGTTGGCCCAATTCATCTTTAATTTCACGCTTTTCGCCCTTAAATTTACTTTTGCCTTCAATTTAGTCCCTAAAAGATAAAAGACCATAAATAGCCCAAATTAGTAGAATCATACTCAAAATAAATATGCAATTAGCACATAAAAATATGACGTTCTAGAGTATTATCAGGGTCCTTGGTCGAGCTTGGCATGAAAAATCCAGACAAATTCTAGTCTTCCAAGCCTAAGAACAAGAATAATGGTGGGGGAGACCAAGAACAACAGTCCAAAAATGGCAATGATAAGTTCAAGTCTTGATCAAGTTCAACCTTTTGTAGAACACCATTGCTTGATAATCTATTGAGAGTATCAAATCCTTGTTACTGCAATGGTAGAAATTAGGTTCATCAAGTTCAAGTCTTCATTAGGTTCAACCTTTTGTAGAACAACATTGTTAATGCAATGGTAGAAATTATGTAGCTCAAATCCTTGTTACTTAAACTAGGTTTTCTTTTGTAAGAACCAACTACTTTTTTGGTATGATAATATTGGTCCAATATATATTTCTTATAATCCCATTTTTCATGCTAAAAACAAAGCATATTGAGTTGGATTTTCATTTTATCAGAGAACAAGTTCAATCCAAGTGCTTTCAAGGCAAGGCAAGTCAAGTTAAGTTTATTTGTAATGATGATGAAATTGTTAACATTCTCACTAAGCCCTTGGGTAAATGTCTCTTTTTCCAACATCATGACTCATAGGGGTGAAGGGAGGGGTAGGAAGGGCCCTGCCCCCCCTAAAATGAAAAATTGCACCTTTAAACCCCCCAAATTCATAGAATGCTAGGTTAATATATGGTGAAATTATAGTTTGGCCGCCAAAAATGCTAGAATTTTGATTTAGTCCTTTTGAAACCATAAATATATAAGGCAATACAATGATGAAATTATATTTTAACTTTAATAATAATATATAATTTAATCTTGACCCCCCAAAAAAACGTCTCACTTCGCCTCTAATGACTCATTCCAGTTATTACTTTTTCCACCCTCAGCTTGACATGGGTGTTTAGTGGTAAAAATGAACTCTTTAATATTTTGTTCAAGGATGCATCTATTTTACACACTTTAATTTCTCTTATCTAGGTAACAAATAATTTGAAATTTTCTTATCCTCGTAACAAATAGCTCTATAAATTGCAAGTTCATGGAATTTATTACACCTTAGCATCCCCAAATTACTTAATCAAAATAAGCATACATTATAATATTTTTAACAGGAAAATAAGTTACACAAGACTTGATTCTTGAATTATGATGCTAATATAAAATCTCTTATCATTTACTTTATTAGGTTGTTGGCTATATAAATATATAACTTAGGGCATTCATTAATATTTATCGTGCGAATCATAACATTAATTTTAAATCGTGCAATTACATGTATCCTATAAAAGCTTAGTAAGCATGATTTCGTGCATACAAGAAATTAATTAAATCAATAATTAACAAAGATTTTAAATTTAACCATGAAATCACGTAGAAGATCACGTGAAATTAAGTTGCTAAAAGCGCATATATATAAAATATTCTCTTAAAATCCCACACATTGGTTGAGATTTGATCAATCATAGTTTCAACACATGTGGGGTAGTAAATATTTCATAAAAGAGATCTTATAGCACGAGAGGGTGTGTGATTTGAATAGTTCCATCCCAACAAAACCTAAAATGTTTATTTTTTTATTTTTTGATTTACTCCCTTTCATATGAGTGTAGTATCACGATTTTTAGTCTTTATTTTTTTATAAAATGCCTAGAACTACTTATAGCCCCTCCCCAACCTTTAAATAAGAGGATAATGCATCTCAGCGTACTCAAACCCATATTCTCTTATACTGGCAACAATATCGATGCCAACTGAACTAAAACTCAATCGACAAACATTTAATTTTTCATTTCTTAATAAATTCAAGGTATACATTACCATTGTTGAGCTAATTTTTTTCATTGTGTGATATTGAAATGGGTTAATTTTTTATACATTCTTAATAAATAAGTTTCATATATAGTCAATAATTAATAGCACGACACATCATCATTAGTGAAATAAAATTATGAATTTACAAATACATACTAATAACTTTATTTAAATATAAATCCGAAATTTCAAATCCAAAACTTAATATAAAATGTAAATTGTAAATTCTAAACTCAAACTTTAATCTTGATATGAATCATGGACCCTAAACCCTAAATCTTATACTATAAATTCTAAATCTAAAACCTAAAATATTATAATAATTATAATTAATATTTAGTTATATTTAAATAAAATTATTAGTATTATTCATGAGTCCTACACTATTTTTTGTTTTACTAATTAATAAATGTTATACAATGTGTCAAATATATATATATTTGAGATATGTTATTTCAAATCGGTTTGTTACATTTAAAGTTTCACTCGTTGATTTTTTTTCTAAGCCGTTTGTTTCTTTTCTTTTGTTTTCTCCAGAGACGATGCCAACCTTCGGGTTGGCTACCACCCGCCTTTTTCTCCCTCCCATCAACCCTCTCTTTCTTCCTTCTCCTCATTTACTGCACATGTCTTCTTTCTTTTCAGTTTGCAGATCTATATTGTGAGTATCTTTGCTGTCTTCACAAGTTATGATGAATGGATGCCGATGCATGTTGCCGCTAAAACTCCGTTGGCCACTGGCAGTTTCTTTGGGAAAGTGGGTGACTTTTCGTCGGCTTCTTAATTTTTTTCTATTTTGAGAGTTTTAGAATAATAAATGATTTCACAAGTTTGGACTTGTGTTGTCTTAAGTTTTACATTTTTTTGTTTGTTTTCTATTGTTTAATAAGCGTTCACTTTTAAAAGTTTTTGTTTTCTCTTATAGCACGTTTTTTAATCTTGCTTATAGATGTAGTCTTACTTTTGTAAGTGATTTTAGGGATGGTTTTGTCATCGTCCTCTCTAGTTTGATGAATGCTCAATTCTTTTATCGATCTTTTGCTTGCCACTTTGGACCATTCGAGGCCGATTTCCTTATTATATTAAGTGCTTGCAATCACTTCAAATATGTTGTGCTTGAGTTGTGATAGAGCTAATTGTCAACATGTCATAATTTTCGTTTGATACTGAGGTTAAAGCCTTTGTTATGTTGATGGATAAATAGAGCACTTTTCTATAATAAATTGGATTAGCTTTTTATGGTCGTGGGTAGGAGAAGGGATTGTATAAAACTATGATTCCATGTCATCCTTATCCCTTTACAATAGAAAAATGAAAAATCAGATTTTTCCTCCTGAAAAAATTCAAATCCAACTAAAAATGCCAAAAATAAAGAGGAAAATTTTGATTTGTCATTCTGCTATTGGAAAGGGATAAGGATGACGTGGAATCACAGTTTCATACAATCTCTTCTCCGTAGAAGTTTTTTCTTTTAAATCCATAACTTTTAAAATATAGGGTAAATTTTACATATGGTCATCTAACTCTCATAAGTTTTCATTTTGATCACCGAAAAGAAAATTGAAAATAAGGCACTATTGGTACATAATGTTTTCATTTTAGTCACCTGCTGTTTTGGCTAACGACAATGTTATTGTACACTCATTTTAGTTATCCAACTTTAATAAGTTTTTATTTTAGTCATTTATTTTATCTAAGTTTTTCTATGTAAAGACATAGGTTTTTCCTTATAAAAACCTAAATTTTTCTTTATAAAACTCATATTTTTCCCTTTTACTAGGAAAAATTAATTCTAAAAAAATGAAAATTAAAAAGATAAAATAAGTAATTAAAAAGAAATTTTATTAAAATTAAGTGAATTTATAATAATATTATTGTTAACTAAATTAACCGCGAATGATTGAAATGAAAACAACTTATTTATGATTATTTTTTGGATGACTATAATAAAAATTTTACTTAAAATATAATTGGGTTTAGGGAACCAATTATGTGGTCCTTAATATCATGTCGCCATGCACTAAGATCGTGGGGAAAGGAAGAAAATTACTGCAATTTGACAGTTCAAAAAACGAAAATCCATAAAGGAAAGAATTATCACTTCATCGTTAAGAGTGGATCTTGTAGCTTAACATGGACGTACGAAAATTATTTTATTTTATCTTATATGGATTTTGAGTTAAACTAATTAATTACCATGATTGAGTACTGTAGGAATGGAGGCATCAGCTGATGTTAATTGGCTGTCAAAATGATTCAAAATCAAAGGTTAATGTTAAACTATTGGATAATCACATGCAAACCTTTTTTCTTTTTGTAACTTTTTATTTCTTTTAAGGGTTAAGGTTGTATCATAGTCTCCTCCCTTTGACACTTCAAAAGGTCTTTGGACCTTGTGTTTTTTCACTTCTTTTTATACCAATCTAATACCACTTTATTATTACTTCCTAGGGTCTGAAGCTGGCAAAAGAAATCGACCGACATGAACCTCAGACCAAATTTCTCTCTCACACACATTTATATTAAGGTTTTTGTTTTTTTGTTTTTTTATAATGTTTTCTTGTCATGTAAAATGCAATCATAGTTTTACATGCTAAATTTCACTTTTTTTATATTTTAATGTAGTGATGGAGAAATTTAGAAATTTTTTTAGGGTCGAAATTAAATTATAATTTTCATTATAGTAAAATAATTATTTTTATAATATATATTTTTATCATTTTTAGAGAGTCAAAGTATAATTTTATCTTTACTAATTTAAAATTTTAAAAATTTTAAAAGGCATAAATGAAAAAAAATTTATTTTAGGGGGGTCGGGCCCCTACCAGCCCCCTAGTTACGCCCCTGAATGTAGTAATATTGAATGAACTTGCTTGAAAGAAAAATAGTGAGAATTAATTTAAGCCATAATACTAAATTTGAATTTCAATATTTACATTTTTTTTATCAATTTGATCATTATTTTCTTTAGTTAAATTTAGCTATTAAAATTTCAAAAAAGTCAAATAACTTTTTTTAACGAAAATATTAATTAAAATATTAATCTTTTAACTATGTTGATGTGACAACCTACGTGACAGTCTACGTGTACTTCATGCTGACATATCACTATTTGTCTTATATGTCACGCCAACAAATAACTTAAAAAATTCATATTCAAAATTTATAAAAATATAAAAAAACTCGTAACAAATAAACAAAAAATAGCACAAAGTACATGTGTATTACATGTAAGCTACAATATTTAAAAATTTAACGTTTTAATCAATATTTCTATTAAAAAATAACAATTCAACTCTTTTTAGAAAATTGATGGTCAAATATAACTTTTTTTTAAAAGATTGAGAGTCGAATCTAACTAAAAAAGGATAACCAAATTAACAAAAGATATAAATATTAAATATTAAATTTGACATTATTCCTTATTTAATTACCTCAACTTCTAAAAGCAATCTTAAGTGAAGTAGTAAAGAAGATGATATAAAAAATTAAGTTGATACGTTTACAAAATTTTTATTTGAGATGAAATTTTATATGTTTTTCATGCAACTATCTTGCAAATGATGTATAATATATTCTTAAAATTGTTGTTATTATTATTATTTAAAAAATTCTGGTTCTCCAAAATGAGATGAGGGTTTTACCCGGTAAATTTGTTTGGCCTCAGCACTGCCTACAAGAAAGCAAAGTTGAGCTACCTGAAAGTAATGATGGAGTTAGAGACATCCAACCTTATAAAATTTGGTTGCCTAGCTGCCATACCTTTCCAGAATTAATTTTTTTAAGGTTAACTTATTCAAATATATTTAGTTGGTACCTAAATTTTTTTCATCTAGTTGGTGCTTAAATTTATATTCCGTTACTCAGGTTAGTAACTCTGCACTAACACCATTAGTGTGTGTTGATGTGGCATTGCAAACTAATCTTAGAGTGGCACGTGATAGCCTTTTAGTATAACACATGATGGACATACACTAAAAAAATAAAAATCTTTTAAAAAATATAAATTAATTTAAGAATGTATACTTTTTTGGACAAGTTCAAGTACCAATTAGGTACTTTTTGAACAAGTTTAGGTATCAACTTGGTACTTTGGACAAGTTCAGAGGACAAACTACATGTTGATCTTTAAAATATTAACGTGGTTAACAAATTGAAACAATATATGTCATTAAATATAAATTCAAATATCAACTAAATATTAAAAAAAATTAAATACTAATTAAATACTTTTGAACAAGTTTAAGAGATAAAGTGTATATTAATTCTGTGGTGTCGAAACAATTTTTCTTTTTGAAAAAAATAGGGTCGACTTTAAAAATAAAAATGGAGTCACCGCCAATCTTTTTTCGAGGTGTGATCGGATCACCTTGAGGTTGATCATTAAAACGTTTTGATTTATTAAAACAATGATTTTAGCCTACAAAATTTGAGAAAACAGGTTCGGGAGTCAGTTACGCACGAGGAAGGATTAGCACCCTCGTAACGCCCAAAATTGGTACCTAATTGATTAATTAACGACTTAATGTTAAAAATTTGAACAGATTTTAAAATACGATCATCATTAAAAGAAAACTTGAATAAATTAAATCGGATGCTAAGACCCTCTTATTTCGAAGAAGTAAAATGTCACGCCCAGTGAGTTAGGATACGACATTTCATATCCTCGAAACTAAGCTTGTCTTTTGACTTTTAAAACTCATGCTTTTAAGTTTAAGAAGGATATTCGGTTATTTTGGTCAAATGAAAAATCGGAACCCAGTAAGTTAGGGCACAATTTCTCAAAATTCCAAATACAGAATATTGCCTTTATTTTTGGAAATCCTTACCTCGAGATAACAAAATGTCACATCCAGTGAGTTAGGACAGAACATTTTTGAATTCCCGAGAATAAGTTTTTATTTAACTTATATGCTTTGATTTAAAAAGAATAATAATGAACACAATAAATAACAATAATAAGAGCAAAAATAAATAAAAAGATAAATAGTAATAAAATAATGAAACAAACCAGCGGTATATAAAATAAAATAATAAGAAAAGTAAATGAACAAATAAAAACTAAAATTTAATTTAAAATTTAATAATAACTACTAATGAATTAAAAATATAGAAATATTGGGTAGTTTAAAAATACTAACAATGATGAAAATAATGTTAAAAATAATACTACAAATAATAAAGGATCGAAAGTTGGAAATTATTTAAGAGGATAAAATAATACGTACATAGATGAATATACATAATATTTAATTTATACTTTAAGAGTAAAAATAATAAATAAATAGATAAAATAATATGAATAATATTAAATGTAAACATTTTTAACGTAAAAGAGTTATAAATAAATAAATGAATTGATAAATAAAAGTCTAAACATAAAAAACAAGTAATGAGTAAATAGATAGATAAATATAATATATGAATATTATTTAAATTTTAATATTTAAAAGGAAACAGGCAATAAACAAATAAATAAATAATGAAATTAATCAAACCAGGATTAAATTGAAGTCAAAACAAAATTAAAAGGGAAAAATCGGAGTAAAAATAAAATATCGGGTCCAAATTGTGGCACGCGAATGAGATGGGGGACCAAATGGGATAATATCCCTGTCTCCCAAAACGCATAACTTCAATATGGACCAAAATGAAACACTACGAAAATTTTAGGCCAAAATTAAAAAGAAAAAAAGAAATAGGACCGAATCGTAACAGGCCTTAAAAGCGGAGGGACTGCGCGCGTAAATGTCCCACCCAAGGCAAAACATGCGGATCCTCAGGATAAACGGGTCGGGTCGCGGTTGGCCCCCAAAACGACGTCGTTTTGGGGCCAATCAGACACTCCTAAAACGTTGCCGTTTTACCATGCTATAAAAGCAAATTTTCTCTAAAAATTTCATTCTGTCACCCCCCTAAAAAAAAAATTTCAGAAACCCCTCTTTTCCTCTCTGGCTCTGATGCAGAGCTCGGCCGAGCTTCGGCAAGTCCCCACCGTGGCTCCGCCATGGTGGCCGTCGTGGTCAGTGGCCGGCATCGGGCAAGATGGGGTTTTTAGCCCCCGTTTTAAGGCACATTTGAAGGCCAAGCCTTCCCAACCCAAAAAGTCGAAATAAGAGGGCTCTCGACCCCTTTTGGGTCCTATTTCGACGACGGAGAAGGGCCCTCCGACGACGCAACCGCGGGGTGATTTAGGTGAGTCTCTTCTTCTTCCTTCTTTTTTAGCGTTTATTTTTAAGAACAAAAAGGAAAAGAAAATAAAAAACAAATAAAGGGAATAAAAGATCAAAAGAACACCTTTTGTTTTAATCTGTTTCAAAGTTCTCTGCTTTGTATTTGATTTTTTTGTGTGTGTAGAAAAAAAATACAATCGTTTCTCTTCGTTTTTTATAGCCGAAAATATAAAAGAATACAATATATTTTTTTTGTTATTTTTGCTGTCATTGTTTGTCTCTTTTTGTAGGTACGGAACGACGTGGAAGAGGCTGCGGAGGTACGTCGTGCGGACGTGGCGGTGTACGGAGGCATGTGACGCTGGAGGTCTACCTAGTTTTTTTGTTTTGTTTTAAGTTTTGGGCTGATTTGGGCTTTAGGGTTTTTTTTTATTGGGTTTGACTGATTTGGGTTTTGGGTTGAAAAAAAAAATGACTGTTAATTTTGGACTCTATATGTTTTTATTTGGGTTTTATTTATTCCGGGCCCAGGCCAAAATTGGCCAATTACAGCTGCCACTATTTACTCATTATCGTGTAACGAGAATGGAGCAAAGACTTTAAAAGGGCCAATTTTGCTTGGTCTTGCCGAGTCTTAACTTCTTTTGGTGCTTCTCTTCCTCAAGTAGCCTCATTTCATTCCACTGCATCTTCAGGGGCGTAGGAATTAGTGCTTTGATCCGCTCCAATGTAATTTCAGGGAGAAGAGATTTGTAGCTTCGATCTACTCCGCTGGAACTTCAAGGAGATAAGAATTGGTAATTTCAACCTACTCCACTGCAACTTTAGAGAGATAAGGCTTGTGTATTTTCTATCCTGCTCCACTGCAGCTTCAGGGAGATAAGGATTGTGGCTTCGGTCCGCCCCAATGTAATTTCAGGGAGAAGAGATTTGTAGCTTCGATCTACTCCGCTGGAACTTCAAGGAAATAAGATTTGCTGTCTTCAGTCTGCTCCGCTGCAACTTCAGGGAGATAAGGCTGGTGGCTTTAATCTACTCCACTGCTACTTCAGGAAGGTAAGATCTGCCATAATTTGTAGCTTTAATCTGTTCCGCTGCAACGCCAGGGAAATAAGATTTGCTGTCTTCAGCCTGCTCCGCTGCAACTTTAGGGAGATAGGGCTATTGGCTTCAATCTACTCCACTGCAACTTCAGGAAGATAAGATCCGCCATAATTTGTAGCTTTAATCTGTTCCACTGCAACGCCAGAGAAATAAGATTCGCTGTCTTCAGTTTGCTCCGCAGCAACTTCAGGAAGATAAGGCTGATGGCTTCAATCTGCTCCGCTGCAACTTCAGGAAGATAAGATTTGCCATCTTCGATCTACTCCACTACAACTTCAAGGAGATAAGATCTACCACTTCAATCTGCTCCACTGCTACTTCAGGGAGATGAGATTTGTGGGTTCACCGATCTTGCTACACCGTCCTCTGGGGGACTGGTATGTAAAATCGATTTCATGGGCCTATGTTTATCCCAAATGATTAGGATGTCATGATCAGAATAAATCAAATGCTCCTAACTAAATGTGTATGAATGATATTTGTATGAATGCATGAGAATGATCCCTTTTTAATGTTTGGGTTGTCATTGCTCATTGTTCATCAAGGTTATATCACTGAGGTGTTATCATTCCCTATTCGCTCAGCTGGTGTCTTTGATAGAAAATCTAAAGAAGTAGTCACAATTTAGACTCTTCTTTCTCAAATATTTCCAACTCTTAGGTTTGGTTAGTTCTAAATAATAGTCCTGTTTCAGGTTCTTGTACTATTTAGAAGCTTCCAGAGTAATATGCAGAACTCCTTTTATGAAAGTATTATTAGTCCATTAATCGTTATTTCAATGCAAAATGCTTGAAAAAGATCATAATGATGGACAAAACTAAAATTTATCAGGAACAAAATTTGAAAAGAATGGGTTAATTAAAGAAAGCAAACATTATTGGAACACAAAATAGGTGAGGGGAAAAATAGGTGCCCCAGATATCGCAGCCTGAGCTTCTATGTACGAACTTCTTAAGGACCATTCTCAACATGTGTTTAGGAGATCTAGAGTACTTTGTTGATGCCCCAAGACGTAACATCTCTCCTTCTTGTTAATTCAGGTATAGCAAGATCACCGCATGCCCTATCTTTGATCATAATTTGAGCCGTCTTTTTTGGGTTTTCGACTCAAAACCCCTTTGGTCTCAAGGCGCCCTTTGCGGGTTTTGACCTTGGCCTCTCCGTTTGTTCTTTTTAAAGAAGGTCTCAAAGCGCCCTTTGCGGGTTTTCACTTTGGCCTCTTTTCCTCTTTAAGTATAGTACTTCTTGACTGAATCCGAATTTACAGGATTGGACAAGTTTTTCCCATTCATTTCGGTCAAAATTAGTGCTCCTCTGGAGAAAGCCTTTTTTACCACATAAGGTCTGTAACAGCCTGATTTAGACCCTAGTCAGAACGGTGGTTTTGGGACCACAAATTCGAGGTCGTAAAAATATTTTAATATTATTTTTGGTGCCTACAGTATGTGAATTAGCTTGTGTGAAATTTCTGTGTGAAGATTTTATCGATTGTGTGTTTAATTTGCGAAAAGGACTTAATCATATAAAGTGTAAAATGCTATGTGTTGATTGTTAAGATACTTATTTGATGTGGATTTTAAACGAGGAGGCCTTATGAGGCAATTAAACCATGTTTTAAGATAGTGGGTGGCAATGGACAACTATGACCTTGATGTTTGTATGTCTTAAATATTAATTGAAAGGATAATATAGTAAATAGTAAAATAATATGTGTATAATAAAACAAAAGAAAGAATGAAAGTGGAGTGTTCATCTTCTTAGTGCCGAAATATCAAAGAAAAAGAGAAAGGGTTAAGCTTTGTTACCTTCGGCCAAGGTTCAAGCATAAATCGGGTATGTGTTTTTGATCGGTTTTTGATAATTTTTATGTTTTTGTGATCGTTGCTTCGTGCTCTAGCTAACCCATGTCTTAATTTTTTGAATTGATGATGTTTTTGAAATATGCCATTGATAAACATGTGAGTTCTTGAATGTTTGATGGTGGAAAATGAAATATATGTGTTTGATTAATATAGTTTGTCTTTGGAGTTTTGATGAATTTGTGTAATTTGGGCCTAATTGAGAAAAGTGTAAATTGGAGGACTAAATTGTGAAATAAATGAAATGTGTGGGCTCGTATTAGCATGGGAAGAATTCGGCTAAGCTTGTGTGAGTAGAAATTTGGTGTATTTTGTGATTTTGTGAAAGAGGGACTAAAGTGTCGAAATGTGAAAATATGAGGGCTATTTTGTAAAATGCCCTAAATATGTGTGTGTGGAATAAATTGAATGAATTGGTGATTGAATGAGTTGAATTTGAATGTGTATAGACCAAGAAAGGAGAAGTTCGGATCGAGATTGAGGCAAAGACAAAGTGCTCGATTAATCGATCGTTTCAGTATTTCGACGTCCGAGGTATGTTTGGATGTAATACCAGTTGTTAAATTTATATCTATGTGATGAGAATTGGTTGAATGTATAGTTAATGAATAGAAATGTATTATATATATGGAATCGAGTAAAGAGGCACTAAGTGTGCGAATTTAGAAATGAGACAGAGATGATTAGCACCGTGTGTGCGAAATAATAGAAGCTTCAGCTTATTGATTTGGCACTGTGTGTGTGATACCGAATTAAGTTCGGTTTTGTATCAAGGCACTAAGTGTGCGATGTTAATTAAGCTACGGCTATGATTTGAACACTAAGTGTGCGATTGAGTTGAAAAGATATCGAGCAGTGAATGAGGTATGGTGTCGAGCATCGTTAAGCAAGAACGTTTGTTTACTGAGTGTTGGCAAAGGTATGTTTGAACCTATGTGGTTGATGATAGTTTTAAAGGTTGAATGAATGGATATTTGAGCATATGGTTGAGGATGATAATGTGTTTAATTGTATATCTATCTATGTGATGGTTTATTTATGTATTAGTGTAGCATTATTGAGAAGTATGTGTTATATTACGAACTTACTAAGCTTTAAAAGCTTACTGTGTGATTTGTTTCTCTATTTTACAGTGTCAGTAAAGCTAGCTCGGATCTAGGGATCGTCAGCATTTCTATCACACTATCGGCTATCTATTTCGGTACTTTTGAAAGATGTACATATTTGGTATATGGCATGTATAGGCAAGAGGTCTTGGTATGTTTTGTAATGTTGGATCTTGCCATGTGATATGGCTAGAAAGTTGAATGTTGATAGTTCATATGTGAGGCAATGAAAATGATGAATGTGGTATGAAATAGTGAGGTTGGAAATGGTATTTTTCATGCTTGAGCTAGTTGAAGGAAATTGTGTTTTATGTGTGAATTTGTGGCTTGATTAAATGATGTTTTGTTAACATGATTTAGGTTGTGAAATTGTATTTTAGTTGGACTTATTTGAGATGAGTTTGAGCATGGCTATAGATGGTATTGTTGATGATTAATGGGTGCTTGAAATGGTATGTTTTGGTTGCATTTGAGTCATGAATTGGTAATGGTTTAATGCATATAGATGTTTCAATGTGTGGTTGGAAAATTTGGCTTTGAATATGGCCTATAATTGCCCACACGGTTGAGCACACGGGCGTGTGGCTCGACCGTGTTGTTTAAGTTTGCCAAGTGAAACAAGTCGAGAGCGACCACGGCCGGACACACGGGCGCAGGATCGGCGCGTGTGGTGCAAGTCGCATGTATGCCTGCTTTGACACGGCTTGGACGCACGCGCGCGTGTCCAAGGCCGTGTGAGGCACATGGCCTACCCACACGGACGTGTGACCTCTCTAACTTTGAAAAATGTTTAAATTTCAGAAATTTTCGTATGTGTTTGGTTTAGTCCCGACCTCTTTCTAACACATATTTAAGGTCTCGTAGACCTCAATAAGAAACTATATATTTATATTTGAATATGTTTGATTGATGATTGACTTTGTGTTGTGAAATGGATGTGAAATGTTCCGATTGTTCGGTAATGCCTTTTAACCCTATTTCGGCGACGATTTCAGGTTAGGGGTGTTACAAGGTCCTTCCCAATTTGGCATCCATTTCCCTCTGAAATCCTTTTGTATGGGGAGGATCTTTTCTAATACCAGGTCCCCCTCATGAAATTCTCTTGGGCGAACCTTTTTGTCATAAACTCGCATGATTCGTTTTTGGTACATCTGACCCTGACGAATAGCCATTAGCCTCTTTTCCTCAATCAAGTTCAATTGATCATATCAAGACTGGATCCATTCTGCTTCATCTAACTTTAGCTCTGACAAAACTCGAAGGGAAGGTATCTCTACTTCAATGGGTAAAACTGCCTCCATTCCATAAACCAATGAGAAAGGCGTTGCCCCGGTGGAAGTTCTGATAGACGTTCGATAAGCATAGAGAGCAAATGGTAACTTCTCGTGCCAATCTTTATAAGTTTCAGTCATTTTCCCCACGATTTTCTTAATGTTTTTATTGGCTGCTTCCACTACACCATTCATTTTTGGACGATACGGTGATGAATTGTGGTGTCTGATTTTGAATTGACTGCAGACCTCCGCTATCGTGCTATTGTTCAAGTTTAATGCATTGTCAGATATGATCCTCTCAGGCATTCCATATTGACATATGATTTCCTTTTTTAGGAATCTGCTGACTACCAACTTTGTAACACTGGCATATGAAGCAGCTTCTACCCACTTGGTGAAATAGTCGATGACTACAAAGATGAATCGATGCCCATTTGAAGCTTTTGGCGAGATCGGCCCGGTGACATCCATGCCCCACATAGAGAAAGGCCATGGGGAAGTCATAACATGCAAAGGCGAAGGAGGTACATGAATTTTGTCTCCATAAATTTGGCATTTGTGACATCTCTTAGCATAATTGATGCAGTCTCCGTCCATGGTAGACCAATAGTACCCGAATCTCATAATTTGTCTAGCCATTGTAAAACCATTAGCATGTGTTCGACAAACACCCTCGTGGACTTATTCCAGAATTTTCTTAGCTTCAACAGCGTCCACACATCTCAATAGTACCTGATCCTTTCTTCTTTTGTACAGGATCTCCCCGTCTAAGACATAGTCACATGCTAGTCTTCTCAATGTCCTTTTATCATTCTCGGTTGCCTGATCAGGGTATTCACGATTTCTCACGTATCGTAATATATCGTGGTACCAGGGGTGATCATCTCTTTCTTCTTCCTCCACATTGTAACAATGAGCTGGGGGCCTCGTAAATACTCATTTGAATGGGTTTTACATCCTCTTGTTTGCTCACTTTGATCATAGAAGCCAAAGTAGCCAAAGCATCTGCCAGCTGGTTTTCGTCTAGCGGGAGATAATTGAAAGTAATATCATCATCTCCCATTCACCTTTCAGTTGGTAGATCACCAGTGCATAATCTCCATATACTTCTAGCGCTCTAATTTTGTACTCTATGGCTGCACGGAGTCCCATGATACATGCTTCATACTCTGCCATATTATTTGTACAATAAAAATCCAATTTGCATGTGAATGGATAATGATCTCTATTTGGGGATACCAAGACTGCCCCAATTCCATTACTTACAGCATTTGATGCTCCGTCGAAGTTCAATTTCCAAAGGTGATCTTTTGTAGCGTCTTCTTCAGTAGCTGACACATACATTAGTTCTTCATTGGGGAAGTCAAAGTTCAGAGGATCATAATCTTCTAGAGCTCACGCCGTAAAAATCTGCTCATCGCGCTTCCTTTCACGCTTTTTGGCTCACATAAACTATGTCAAATTCAGAAATCAGAATTTTCCATCTAGCCATCCTTCCATTTAAAGCAGTTGACTCCATCATATATTTTAGAGGGTCCAACTTCGAGATTAGCCAGGTCGTATGGTACAGCATGTATTGCCTCAACCTTCGAGTTGTCCAAATCAAGGCACAAAACAATTTCTCAATTGGCGAATATCTCATTTCACACTCAGTGAATTTCTTACTGAGGTAGTATATCGCCTTTTCTCTTCTTCTCGAATCATCGTGTTGACCCAGCACACATCCCATAGAGTTATTAAACACTGTCAAATACAGTATTAATGGCCTATCTGGGCATAGAGGTGACAATACTGGAGGACCTAACAAGTACTGTTTAACCTTATCAAAAGCTTTTTGGCATTCATCATCCCACACGCCTGGATTGTGTTTCTTAAGAAGACGAAATATGGGATCACATTTCTCAGTTAATTGTGAAATGAACCGAGCAATGTAATTTAGCCTTCCAAGGAAACCTCGAACTTCTTTTTGAGTGCGCGGCGGAGGCAATTCTTGTATAGCCCGGACCTTGTCTGAGTCAATCTCCATTCCCCTATCATTGACTACAAAGCCCAACAATTTTCCTGATCTAGCTCCAAAAGTACATTTTGTTGGATTGAGCTTTAATTGAAATTTCCTCAGTCTCAAGAATAACTTCCTCAAAACTTGGATATGTTCCATTTCTGTTCGGGACTTTGCAATCATATCATCGACATAAATGTCGATTTCTTTGTGCATCATATCATGGAACAAGGTCACCATGGCCCTTTGATATGTCGCTCCTGCATTTTTCAGCCCAAATGGCATCACCTTATAACAAAATGTACCCCACAAGGTTATGAAGGTAGTCTTTTCCATGTCTTCAGGATGCTTTTTTATCTGATTGTATCCCGAGAAGCCATCCATGAAGGAAAACAGTGAATAGCCTGCCGTATTGTCTACTAGAGTATCAATGTGAGGCAAGGGGAAATTATCTTTCGGGCTGGCCTTATTTAAGTTTCTATAATCTACACACATTCGCACCTTCCCATCTTTCGTAGGGACAGGCACAATGTTGGCTATCCATTCTGAGTATTTGACCTCCTGCAAGAATCCAGCATCGAACTGCTTTTTGACTTCCTTTTTTATTTTTAGCACAATGTCAGGCCTCATTCTCCGGAGCTTCTGCTGAACCGGCCTGCAATCCTCTTTTATGGGGAGGCGGTGTACCACAATGTCAGTGCTTAACTCGGGCATATCTTGGTATGACCACACGAAGACATCTTTGAATTCTTGAAGTAACTCTATGAGGTCTCGCTTCGTTTCTTCGGTTATGCACGTTCTAATTTTCACTACCTTTCCTTCTTCCAAGGTCACAATCTTTACTGTCTCTTTATGAGGTAGAATTTGTTTTTCCTCTTGTTCTACCATTCTTAACAAGTCCGGAGATAAGCCACAGTCTATGTCATCTTCAAAGTCCTGGGATCCCTCTAAACACATGTCTTGCTCAAAAGGAGGTTTTGATTCCTTAGCAGCGTTACTCATGTCGTTGATATCCGAGAACCTGTTGTAGGTACAAAAGAATATACAAAGAACAAATGAATTTAAGAATAATTATTTGTATGCTATGATTATGAAAGAATGATTTGGAAAAAGGTCCAAGGCATGAAAGAATCTAACATAATTACTTGAATAGAAAGAATGAAAGAATCTAAAAGAATGAAAGAATATTTACTCAAAATGAGATCAAATATGTATTTCATAATGATGTTTAGACATAAGCCTATTTCACAAAGGAATTTTATTGCTTCTAGGCTTAAAGCAACAAGTGTGTTTTGAACATTACTCTGAATAAGCTCTAAAAACTACAGAAATTTCTTCTGCGGTCCAATTGTTCAGAACACTCCCAGGTTCATAAGGGTGGATATCTGAAAAGGTCCCTCCTTTAGTTGTTTCTTCATATATGGCATTGATGTGAACATTTCCCAACATTTCTTCAACACTTTCTTTCCTTGGCGCCCTTCGCTCGGGATGAATAATCCCTCTCGATACGAAAGTTTTTGATATGTGGGGGAATATCATTGGTTCCCATTTAATTTCTTCCCCACTCACGCGTGCCCTTCTTTTTTCTTGCCTCTTTTCCAGTTCCTTCCTTCTTTGTCTCGCATCTGGCTTGTACCCTTGTAACGCCCCAAATTTTGGGCCTAGAAGTTTTGGGCCTTATGCATGGATCAGTAATGAGGCTGTACATAAGTATTTAATTGTGCAAGGAAATGACACAATTAAATGTCTGCTTCAGTGGTTAAGGGTCCTGAGAAGTGTTGGAAAAGTCCTGGGATCAAACCTGGGCTTTAGCAAAAATTTTAGTTTTTAAGTGAATAAAACCCTTACTGCTTGATAGTAGGCCTTTTAGATTTGTGTGGTTAAAATATGACACAAAAAGCCTATTGGTGCAGTGGTGTGGCATTACAAGTGTGGCAAGGGGGTCTGAGGTTCGAGTGTTGGCACAACATAGGGGGCATTTATTTTGCGGCTTGGACGGCTAGAGTTTGTGTTGCAGTGGAAGTCTGATGGATGAGAGGAGTTTGAATTGGTCATGGAGGGATTTTAGGAACAAATCATGGAGAGTATTATGAAGAGATTGGTGGAGTGAAATTAAGAATTTGAAGTGTGTGGGATGTGTAGTACTGAATGGGGAGTGCTACTACTCAGAATTTCGGCAAAGGTGGCTTTTGAGAGTAGTTCTGGTTTCGATTTTCTTTCTTTTGGGCACTTTACTTCTTTTGTGTTTCCTTCTGGCCGAATGGTTGTTGTTTCTTGGTAATGTAAAATCATTTTGGTTAATTCCTGGTAAGCAAGTGCCTCTCTGTACCTTTCGGGTTTCTTTCCTCTGCCATTCTCATTTTGCTGAAAGTGTTAATTATCGAAACCTCTCCTTTTCTCTTCTCATTCCCATATTTTCCCTTTACCGAAACTATTCTTCTCTTCTTAGTTCTCCTCCATTTTTCCCTTTTAGCCGAATATAGTCTCCTTCTTCCCTAATATTCTATTCTTCCTTCGGTCTTCTCTGAGCCGACCATCCTTCCTCCTTCATTTTTGGGTTCTTGTCTGCTACTCGATGTTTGGTGGATTGTTCCAGTGCGCTGGGGGTGGTGGTTCGGTCTTGTTGGTGTTTTAACAAATCGGTGGGGTGCGTTGGGGTAAGAGATCTTGAGGAGCGAAGTAGGGCAAAGATTATTCAAGTCATCAAACTCTGTCTCTCGTTAAGGGTAAGATCACTACCATACTCTTAGATTAGGCCGAATATCCCTATGGTTGGTAAGTTAGCATTTGTGGATTAAGGCCACATATTTGATCACTGTTTTGGTTAATAAGATCTGTTTTGATACAGATATTCGGCATAGGCGTGTGGTCAATCCTGATCGGTGGTCTTAAGAGATTAAAGTCAGTCGTTAAGCAAGGTTGGTACTTGGAGATTTCTCGCGTGAATCCACAAACAGGTGTGTATCTGTACATCGTAAATCATTACTTTCGTAAAGCTGAAAGAGTGTGTGTAATCACACTATCTCCGCTATGAACCGGCAAAAGCCGAAAAGTCGAAACTTCAGCATTTGAGGCCTCACGAGCGTGCGATCGCTCGTGTGGAAAAATCGAGCCCACAACCGAGGGCGGTAGACTGAAGAGGCCACTATGAGTGTTCTCGTGCACTTGGGCCGTTATGGGCCTCGTTGGGCCGAAATGGGTCGTGCGGGCCCAATGGGCACGTGGGCCCCACATGGATAAAATTTACGAAAAGTAGCAGAAACTGGATTGGGCAATGAAGTTCGCATAGCCATGTTTGAATTTGGGCCAAATGGGCCACACGAGCGTGTGGGCCCATTTGGGTCGAATACTGGGCTTTGAGCCCATTTACACTGTTTGGACCATATGGATTATTTGTGTCGCTCGAGGCGACTGTAGGCCTTTGGAAAGGTCGTTAACTGTACCGAGACCCCAAGGTAGGTAAAATGACCAAAATACCCCTAAAGGGTGAAATGACTATTTTACCCCTAATAGATGGAAATGACTGAAATACCCTAATAGGGTAGAATGACCGATATACCCTCATAGGGTAGAATGACCGATATACCCTCATAGGGTAAAATGACAGATATGCCCCCATAGGGTAAAATAACCGTAATGCCCCTGTAGGGTAAAATGACCGTAATGCCCCTTTAGGGTAAAATGACCGTAATACCCCTGTAGGGTAAAATGATCGTAATATCCTTGTAGGGTAAAATGACCATAATACCCCTGTAGGGTAAAATGACCATAATGCCCTTGTAGGGTAAAATGATCGTAATGCCCCTGTAGGGTAAAATGACCGTAATACCCCTGTAGGGTAAAATGATCGTAATACCCCTGTAGGGTAAAATGACCGTGATGCCCTGTAGGTAAAATGACTGTAATATCTCTGTTAGGTGAATTGACCGATATACCCCCAAAGGGTAATATGACTATTTTGCCCATCGAGGGTAAATGATTGATTTGTCTGCGATGTAAATGATTGATGTGTTTGTGATTTGTATGACTGATTCTGAGCATGGCATTTTGCATGCACGACATACTGCATGGGGTTGGGATATCGTTATGGAGGAAGTATCGATCGGGTGGCTCGCCACAATTATCGCGGCATCGGTGGCTTTGCCACATATACTATTATTGCGCGGCTTTGCTTTGCGATATCGTCTCGCGCTTTGCCGCGATACCGCTATCGGCAACTTTGCTGCGATGCTACTGATGGCTTTGTGCTGATCATATTACTGTTACTGATGGCTGTGTGCCAATCATATCAGTGCTACTGATGGCTCTGTGCCGATCATATTACCGTTACTGATGGCTGTGTGTCGATCATATTACTACTACTGATGGCTTTGTGCCAATCATATTACTGTACTCATGGCGTTGTGCCATTCTATTTATGGCTTGTAACTATTCTGCGATTCTCGCGCCTTTGCCGCGATCATCGATTAGTGCCGCAACCGGTGCTAATATTAGCGTGATGGCTGGGTGGGTCAATTTTATCCCCACATGGTGTGTTGGTTGGTACAGGTGGTGTGTTGGCTGGATTAGGATGGGTTGCATGATTGCATTGTTGCATTTACATCGACATCACATCAGACAAGGGCTTAGGCCCACATGTATTCTGTTTCTAATTCTAATACTGTAATGGGCTAAGGCCCACACTACACTGTTACTATTTTGGGTTAAAGCCCACATTGTTCTCATTACTAAAAAGGCTCGTGCCCGCATCATGTCGCTTATATTACTTGATCAATGATAGGGGATTACACACTGAGTTTTCATAAACTCACCCTTTCTTTTAACTGTACAGGTAATTCCCAGCCTTAGACGATTTGGAGCCGCGAGGGACTCGGAGGTGGCCACACGTTCGCTGATGATTATTTTAGACTTTTATATTTCTTTTATATTGTGCTATTGATTTTGTAATAAGGCCTCTTAAACCTCAGTTATATTATTTTGGCTTTATTTATTTGATACCTAACTGATAGTGATAGAACACTGGTTTTCAAATAGATTAAATGTTTTCAAAACATCGCGTTTTCGCAACATTTTGGATATTGCTTCCGCAACAAACAATGTTTTTAAAGTAAAGACGTTTTAATTGGTTAGTAAATGGTTAAGATTTTTTGAGTTTTAACAAAGAGATTTCAACTATGAAACGGTTTTCTCCCAACAAGTCCAATTTTTGAAAAACACATCAACGTGACACGCCAGATTCGACCATAATGTCTAGGTCGGGTTTAGGGTGTTACAACCCTAAGCCAAAGCGGTCATACTTTTCCTTCAGTATTGGAGCCTCAACTATTCCCTGAAGATGTCTCCCTAGTCTTTTTCCCGGTAAAGCTCCCTTTCCCACCATCAACTGTAATCCCATCCTGGTAGCCTTGGATATTTTTGGCACTGGAATCCTGTTCCCCTCAGTAATGAATGTTGCATTCACAAACTCCAAAGACCGGAAAGAACATTCAATTGCCTCATCATTTGTCTCCAAGTACGGTGCATCACTGGTTACGACCGCGATAATATCTTCTTCGGAATTTATCGTCACCAGCCGACCTTCTGATACTAGCTTTAACTTCTGATGTAGTGACGAAGGCACTGCCCCTGCCGAATGTATCCATGGTCTTCCCAATAAGTAATTGTAGGAGGGCTTGATATCCATTACTAGGAAGTCCACCTCATAGGTAGTTGGGCCAATCAACAGAGGTATTTCGATTCTTCCCATGACCCTCCTTTCTGTGCCATCAAACGCCCTCACTGTATTCTGGCATACCTTCATGTGTGAGCTATCCATATGTAACCTATTAAGTGTGGATAGGGGCAATACGTTCAGTGTCTGTAACACCCCAAACCCGGTCAATACGCCACGACCGAATTTGGCATGCTACGAAGAAAAACGTTTCGAAGAAAATTGAGATAGCGATTAAATTTTAGTGAAAAATTCTTTGTAATTCTATATTTGTAGAAATCAGATGTTTAATAAGTTAAAAACTGGAATTTACTTTGAAATTCCATAAATAAAACTTTTAAACTAAGTGGATAAATCATAGGTTAGAAAACATTTGTTTCATTTTAAGAAAACTCGAATTAATACTTTGAAACCGTTTGCATTTGAATGTAGAAACTTAAAATTTTGGAAATCATTTAAGTTGTAGAAAACACTTAATTTATAATTTTATTATAAAACAATTTAGATTACCTGATGGTAAGATAAAATACCATAGCGTTTTTATAGTTTAGAAAACTTTAGCTCAATTATTAAATTAATCAAGTGATATACTTAAACATGTTTAGAATAAATCCCAAAGCATATAAATAATCCAAAACCATAATTAAAGAGGCCTTATTACAAATCTATAAAATATGAAAACCCAAATTAAAATATAATAAGGTACCCAAATGGAAGTTTTTGTAAAATCAAATTTTATTGCATGGCCTCCTCGAGTTCATCCGGCTCCACATCCGCGATCTCACGAATCACCCGAAAAGATATCCCATCAAGGGTGAGTCAACAGACTCAATGTGTAACAAGACACTAAAACCCAATCGATCATAGCAATAAAGCCCATTTAAATCACATTTAGCCATAAGCCCATAATATAGCAAATCGAGATAATCACATGTACATATAAAATGAAATGCAATCCCAACCCAACTTAGATATCCATCCGCTACACACCACCCGTACCTACCAATCACACCGTGGGGATTACTAAATCGACCCTCCATCCGCTACACACCATCGAAGCGCGCTTCTTTGCAGTCAACATGCACATCGCCTTATAATCGTGGCATAGCCACCAGATAATTGTGACAGAGTCACCGGATTCATAATATCGTGACCGAATTCACCGGATTCATAATATCGTGACCGAAGTCACCGGATTCATAATATCGTGACCGAAGTCACCGGATAATGTGGTAAAACCACCTAACACTTCCCCTTTGTCAAAATCACCCATATGCCCATGCATTAAACACATTATTTCAATATCATGCCATATAACCCCAAATTCATAACGAAATCATACACATTTCATATTCATGCTTATAGCATTATTAACGATGCAGATATCATGCCATGTACATTACCCCAAAATCATAACAAAGTCGGATATGTCTCATATTAAAATTATACATAGTACTAAGGGATAACGTACCTCAATTCATCATCGTACCATTGAATGATACCCGGCCATAATCATTCATATTTCTTTATTAACAACTTTTATCAATAATGCTATTAATCTATTAGAAGTTTAGTGTAGGCTACACACCTGATAATAGTGATAACTAAACTTTCCCACTCGCTGATACCCTCGGAATCTCGAACAATAACTATAGGCGATTTCTCTCCGGTTGATGGTTCATAACTCGATGAAGAACCACGAACGAACAATGGCTCGGGGGTATGAACGACTTCAAATAAACGATTATCGCCGGCAGAGGGTCCACATCCCGGTGGAAAGTCTCGAACTACCGACATAGCCCTTCGTTTGAAATTTGAGGGTATAGCAGATCCACCCTTCTTCCAAACACTGTTAACTGCTCTTTTCGAACCCATTCTTGATTGCCCCAAAAATCTAACGTTCACGGAAAAATATAATAAACGAGAGATAGAGTCCCCAAAAAAATGTAATCGATTAGTAGTCCGTCTAAAACGATATAACAAGTATAAAGATCCTTACTACTTGACTTACCCCAAAACGGTTGTCAAAGAATTGAGGCTTAGAACGATTGCTTCCAAAGTCCCAAAGAGTCTATCTTTCAAGACCGATTGAAGAAAACCAAATGAAGACCTACCCTTGTTGATATTCGGCCAAGACAATTCAAAAAGAGAGTGGGAAGTTTCTACAATATGGTTAAATGGTGAAGGGAATTTCTGGCTATGGTTGATTTGTAATAACAAAAGGATTTGACTAGAGTGGAGAAAGAGAAATAAAATGGAAATGGATGAAAAGAAATGGAACTTGAGAAGGAGAAAGATTCGCCAAGAGAGAGTATAAAAGAAAATGTGATTATGAATCAATATCAAAAGAAGAAAAGTGAGATATGTGAGAGAGAGAGATTCGCCAAACACTTATTTGCCAAAAAGAAAATGCACAAAAGCCAAGTGAGGTTTCTGGTTTCAAGAGCAAAGATGAGAGAAAGGAAATAACATTTTTGGTTCAAACAAAATGAAGGCTAAAAAGCAAAATTTGCACAAAATGCACAAAAACATTCTACCAAAGAGGGGAGTTTTTGGAGAGAAAGAAAACAATGCCAAAAGATGCACAAATGCCAAAGGTTGACCAAATATGCTCCCCAAACCACCTAACAACATTCGGCCACCCCTAGCCACACTTGCCGTCCACATACATGCACTAAAAGCCTTGAAAGAGTTTCCAAAACATCTTCCTTAAGCCAAGCCCTTTGTCTCCCCAACCTTCCATAACTTTAAGATTCTTATCCCCTATTTCAAGCTTTCCTTAAACCAATATTCAACTTACCAAAAACTTAAGGTCCAACCTATCATAATTAGAGTTTGACCGTCCATCAATGCTAGGATACAAAAATAAAGTCTTCAAAATGCTTTCCAAGCAACTCGAACCACTTCCCTCAAGTAACCTTTCAAGCTCCTTATCCACTATGCCACTAACTCCTCATGTGTTAGAATTTAACACTTAAATTAACGTAAGTGCTAAGCTCACTTAATCCACTTCATTAAATAAACCATACTAAAAATTATCTAACTTCCTAAATAAAATCAAGCCTTCACAAGACTATGCTAACACACAAAATTCCTACCCGAGCCAACACAAAAATAATACTCAAATTTTTCCTAAGGCTCAAGGCCCAATCCTACTAGGCCCAATTTCGAGATGTTACAAATCTACCCTCCTTAAAGAAATTTCGTCCTCGAAATTTCCAACTAACTAACAAATGTGACATCCTATCTCGCCACACTACGCTCTTGTCACAAGACTCTGATCTTAATAAAACCACAATGTACTTTTAACAAAATCTTAATCCACCATAGCAAACCATTATCTAACACTTACACTTATACCAAAAATTTTCCTACAATCAACCATCACTTCCAACCAAAACATACCCGACTTGAGAGTGAGGAAACAATCCCGAGCCTTAAGCTCCTTAGACTCGCATCTCAAGCATACTCCTATCTTCCTCCAACATTCTCCCGATGACACCTTCCACAATAATCGCAAGCCAAAAAGTTCGACCATGCCTTGACATGTTTTACGTAACGAGATTGTGACCTTAGAGAACCGTGATCTCTGTTTCTTCTTACACCACACAGACCCAACTCCAAGTGCTTCACCGATTCTTTAACTATCTCGAGTCACCATCAATCCGAACTCGATCATGATACTGCTCTCACCACTAGCGATGCTAACGCCTCCTTACGGAATTATGCCTCGATGCGAAAAATCTAGCCCTAACACTTCTTCGCTTTTACCACATCCACAACGCCCACGATCTCGAGTGCTCATGTCTAACATCTCGACTTATCGATTTAAAAGTTTTATGCATTAGTCATTATTCCACTTTCTTTAAAACACAGTTTTATGAATAATTTTAATAAGAAGTTGTTTTGCGAGTACATTCAACCTATAGTTTGGGTCTCTAGAGTAGTTCCTACTACTATACAATCATGCCAACATCATCATATCATATCATCAAAATCAACAGTTTGATGTACTTACTGTATGGATTGATGTCGGAGACTCGAGGCCATGCCTTTCCAACCATATAATTTTCAACAAAACATTTTAAAATCCATTCTTTAAAACATTTTGGGCCTCGGGCCCACAGTCGAGCTTTTGAACTTAGCTCTGATACCAATTTGTAACACCCCAAAACCGGTCAATACGCCACGACCGAATTTGGCATGCTACGAAGAAAAACGTTTGAAGAAAATTGAGATAGCGATTAAATTTTAGTGAAAAATTCTTTGTAATTCTATATTTGTAGAAATCGGATGTTTAATAAGTTAAAAATCTGAATTTACTTTGAAATTCCATAAATAAAATTTTTAAACTAAGTGGATAAATCATAGGTTAGAAAACATTTGTTTCATTTTAAGAAAACTCGAATTAATACTTTGAAACCGCTTGCATTTGAATGTAGAAACTTAAAATTTTGGAAATCATTTAAGTTGTAGAAAACACTTAATTTATAATTTTATTATAAAACAATTTAGATTACCCGATGGTAAGATAAAATACCATAGCGCTTTTTATAGTTTAGAAAACTTTAGCTCAATTATTAAATTAATCAAGTGATATACTTAAACATGTTTAGAATAAATCCCAAAGCATATAAATAATCCAAAACCATAATTAAAGAGGCCTTATTACAAATCTATAAAATATGAAAACCAAAATTAAAATATAATAAGGTACCCAAATGGAAGTTTTTGTAAAATCAAATTTTATTGCATGGCCTCCTCGAGTTCATCCGGCTCCACATCCGCGATCTCACGAATCACCTAAAAAGATATCCCATCAAGGGTGAGTCAACAGACTCAATGTGTAACAAAGACACTAAAAACCCAATCGATCATAGCAATAAAGCCCATTTAAATCACATTTAGCCATAAGCCCATAATATAGCAAATCGAGATAATCACATGTACATATAAAATGAAATGCAATCCCGAACCCAACTTAGATATCCATCCGCTACACACCACCCGTATTCTACCAATCACACCGTGGGGATTACTAAATCGACCCTCCATCCGCTACACACCATCGGCTGCGCTTCTTTGCAGTCAACATGCACATCGCCTCTTATAATCGTGGCATAGCCACCGATAATTGTGACAGAGTCACCGATTCATAATATCGTGACCGAATTCACCGGATTCATAATATCGTGACCGGTCACCGGATAATGTGGTAAAACCACCTAACACTTCCCTTTATCAAAATCACCCATATGCCCATGCATTAAACACATTATTTCAATATCATGCCATATAACCCCAAATTCATAACGGAATCATACACATTTCATATTCATGCTTATAGCATTATTAACGATGCAGATATCATGCCATGTACATTACCCCAAAATCATAACAAAGTCGAATATGTCTCATATTAAAATTATACATAGTACTAAGGGATAACGTACTCAATTCATCGTACTCATTGAATGATACCCGAAGCCATAATCATTCATATTTCTTTATTAACAACTTTTATCAATAATGCTATTAATCTATTAGAAGTTTAGTGTAGGCTACACACCTGATAATAGTGATAACTAAACTTTCCCGCTCGCTGATACCCTCGGAATCTCGAACAATAACTATAGGCGATTTCTCTCCGGTTGATGGTTCATAACCCGATGAAGAACCACGAACGAACAATGGCTCTGGGTACGAACGACTTCAAATAAACGATTATCGCCGCGCGAGGGTCCACATCCCGGTGGAAAGTATCGAATCGCCGACACGACCCTTCGCTTTGAAATTTGAGGGTATAGCGGATCCACCTTTCTTCCAAACACTATTAATCGCTCTTTTTCAACCCATTCTTGATTGCCCCAAAAATCTAACGCTCACGGAAAAATATAATAAACGAGAGATAGAGTCCCCAAAAAAATGTAATCGATTAGTAGTCCATCTAAAACGATATAACAAGTGTAAAGATCCTTACTACTTGACTTACCCCAAAACGGTTGTCAAAGAATTGAGGCTTAGAACGATTGCTTCCAAAGTCCCAAAGAGTCTATCTTTCAAGACCGATTGAAGAAAACCAAATGAAGACCTACCCTTGTTGATATTCGCCAAGACAATTCAAAAGAGAGTGGGAAGTTTCGCAATATGGTTAAATGGTGAAGGAATTTCTGCTATGGTTGATTTGTAATAACAAAAGAATTTGACTAGAGTGGAGAAAGAGAAATAAAATGGAAATGGATGAAAAGAAATGGAACTTGAGAAGGAGAAAGATTCGCCAAGAGAGAGTATAAAAAGAAAATGTGATTATGAATCAATATCAAAAGAAGAAAAGTGAGATATGTGAGAGAGAGAGATTCGGCCAAACACTTATTTGCCAAAAAGAAAATGCACAAAAGCCAAGTGAGGTTTCGGTTTCAAGAGCAAAGATGAGAGAAAGGAAATAACATTTTTGGTTCAAACAAAATGAAGGCTAAACTAAAAGCAAAATTTGCACAAAATGCACAAAAACATTCGCCAAAGAGGGAGTTTTTGGAGAGAAAGAAAACAATGCCAAAAGATGCACAAATGCCAAAGGTTGACCAAATATCCTCCCCCAAACCACCTAACAACATTCGGCCACCCTCCCTAGCCACACTTGCCGTCCACATACATGCACTAAAAGCCTTGAAAGAGTTTCCAAAACATCTTCCTTAAGCCAAGCCCTTTGTCTCCCCAACCTTCCATAACTTTAAGATTCTTATCCCCTATTTCAAGCTTTCCTTAAACCAATATTCAACTTACCAAAAACTTAAGGTCCAACCTATCATAATTAGAGTTTGACCAGTCCATCAATGCTAGGATACAAAAATAAAGTCTTCAAAATGCTTTCCAAACAACTCAACCACTTCCTCAAGTAACCTTTCAAGCTCCTTATCCACTATGCCACTAACTCCTCATGTGTTAGAATTTAACACTTAAATTAACTTAAGTGCTAAGCTCACTTAATCCACTTCATTAAATAAACCATACTAAAAATTATCTAACTTCCTAAATAAAATCAAGCCTTCACAAGACTATGCTAACACACAAAATTCCTACCCGAGCCAACACAAAAATAATACTCAAATTTTTCCTAAAGCTCAAGGCCCAATCCTACTAGGCCCAATTTTGGGATGTTACAGTGTCGATCCATTGTCGATCAGAACCCCTGGCAATGTGTACCCTTTGCATCTGGTAGTAATGTGCAGAGCTTTAGTGGATCCCATACCCCCTGGTGGTATTTCATCATCGTTGAAGAAGATGAAGTTATCAACACTTATGTTATTAACCAGCCGATCTAGTTCATTGACAGAGATATCATTGGCCACGTACGTCTCGTTCAGCACTTTCATCAATGCACTTCGGTGTACCTCCGAACTCAAGAGTAAAGCTAGTATAGATATGCGAGCTAATTGTTTACGCAATTGTTCCACAACACTATACTCGCTATGCTTCAAAAACTTCAAGAATTCCTTAGCTTTCTCCTCTTTTACTGGTTCATTAACAAGCAGCTCAGGTCTGACTACTTTTTTCTTCTTTTGCTCCACCGTTATGGGTTCTGCTCGGGCATTTATCAAATCATAACGCCTTCCACAACAGTATGAGATCCTACATCTTGATCCTCTTTTGAAGCGCTGGCTGAGTCCTCCTTTCCCCGGATTGTCACGTTGCAATCATAATTCCAGAGGACCCTTTTGTTATACTGATAAGAGAAGACCGCCAGTTTTTAAATTATGATCTTTGGTGTCATCTGTACTCCAGCTTCGTAGCTTTTAAGTCACGAAATGATGACCACAGGATAATTGACTTTTGGGACCTTTATTGTTGATTCTGACGCATATATGCTTCCTTCTTCTTTAACTTCTTCACAGAGCTCTATCTCTTTATTGTCCATCAGACCTTGCACCAAGGCTCTGAATTCTATGCATTCTTGGATCTTGTGCCCCTCTTCATGATGGAACTCACAATAGTTCTTCATGTTTTCACAACTCCCTTCGGGATCCGAAATGCTTAACCCCCTTTTTACCATCTCCATCCAGACCCATCTCAAAGAAATTTTTACTTCTGCAATATCTGTCTTGATTCTTCTCACCACATTTCCATCTATCGCATTTACCCCATTATCAATATGATTGGGTAGCGGATTTTTGGCACTAGGTGCATCATCAAATTTCACAATGCCCATTTTAATAAGTCTTTCAACTACTTTCTTAAAGGCAGTGCAGTTTTCTATTGAATGCCCTAATAATTCCTGCATGGTAGTCACATTGAGCGTTTGCATCGTACCATTTAGGGTATGGAGGCTGTAATGGTTTTAGGTAAAAAGGGAATATCACGTGTGCGTCAAATAAACTTTGATACAACTCCCTATACGTCATTGGGATTGGCGTAAATTGGAGCTTCTTAGTGTTTTGCTTTGTGCCAAATTCTTGCCTTGATAAACCTTGTTGACTAGTAGCCACCGTTCTTGGCTGATTTACAGTAATCGATTTTGAGTAACCCTTGTTATATGTACTTCTGTTGTTTACCTCGTTTTCCTTTTTCCTCAAAGTTGACCTTTTGTTACTCTCTCCTGCATCTATCTTTCCACTTCTTATCGCATTCTCGATCATTTTGCCAATCATCACTATGTCTGAAAAACTTTTTTTATCGCTTCCTATCATATGAGTGATGAACGGGGCTTTTAGTGTGTTGATAAAGAGCATCGTAGTTTCTTTTTCTAGGAGTAGCGGTTGAACTTGTATGGCAATTTCCCTCCATCTCTGTGCATATTGCCTGAAACTCTCACTCGGTTTCTTCTCCATGTTTTGTAAAGTAATTCTATCAAGAGTCATATCTGTTACATGACTATACTGCTTCAAAAATGCTTGTGCTAAGTCCCTCCAGGAACCAATCCTAGTACGGCTCAATTGGTTGTACCATTTGGATGCTGCTCCCATCAGACTGTCTTGGAAACAATGTATTAGTAGTTGATCGTTGTTAACATACCTGGTCATCCGTCTGCAAAACATGGTGATGTGAGCTTCGGGGCAACTGGTCCCATTGTACTTTTCGAATTCTGGCATTTTGAACTTGTAGGGAAGAACTAGATCTGGGACCAAACTCAGATCCTTAGCATCGATTCCATGCTGACTATCAGTGTTTTCCATTGCCCTGAATTTTTCCTCCAATCATTTACATCTGTCCTCTAACTGCTTTGGCAATTCTGTCCTTGCCCTTTCCTTTTCTGCCACTTCATCAAGGTCAGGGATAACAGGATTAGTTGGGTTATCCCCTGGGTTAGAACCTGACCCAGCTTGAAAGTTCATCGGTACCGAAATACCATCCTGAAATTGCTGAGGCCTAATCGTGACAGATGTTCTTCGAGGGTACACCTCAGGTTGTGTCTGTGCATTTGTTAGAGTAAAACCTGGAGGATAGAGAGGTTCCTCATTATCTTCTCCAGCATTAACCATAGGGCCCTTTCCTTTATCTATTCCTCCAGTCAGCAGTTAGGTCAACTGAGTCATCATATTTCTTTGGGACTCCAATATTCGGTCCATCATGTCTTGCTGGATTTTAACCAGTTGCTCTTGTATTTGCAATTGTAGTTGATCTTGTATCTCTTTTTAGAATTGTTCAAGTCTTTCCAATCTTTGATCCATGTCTTTTGTCTTTGCTCGGGTACCGTAATGATGTTTGGTTGGTAAGTTTTTGTTGGTTTCCAGATTAATTCTGAAATGATTTTAACCAATTAGGGTCTTTTCATGAAATTCAATGCACATGATGTGATGTAAAGCGAATGTATGAAATGAATGCAAAAAAGCGTCAATTCTGATTCAATTTCATTTAGAGAACTTTACTAGAAAACAAAATTCTTTACATAAAAATGAGACATAAATATGGCTTTGCCCTAATGCTCAAAGTTTTAACTTTCCTAAGCAACGAAGCTAACTCTTGACCCCGATCTGATTCTAGCTCATACTTCACACTTAGCATGTCAGCCTGAATGGCCAAGGTACCTCCCAAATCTGAGCCACGACCTTACCCATAATGTAATCTCTGTTCCTAACTTGATTCTGAGAATGGTGAAGCTGTTCTTTCCAACGTTCCTCACTTACCTCAAGAAGCTCTACCCGGAGTTCACAGTTTTATAATGTAGACTTTAGTTCTTCTATCTTTCCTTTCATTTCTTCAATCTTGTTCAAACTTGCCCTCAACTCAATCGCAGAATTACGATTTCTATACTGATGAAGTAATTTTTCAAGTTCTGCCACTCTAGCCTTTAATTCTCTTTTGTCATTTTGGGTTTCTAACAAACTTCTTTCTAGGGCCTCTTTCTATGCCTGAGCCTCCTGGAATTTTCTCTCCCGCCGATCGGCTTTGGTTCTTTCTTCTTAGATCTCTTGTTGCCATTGCTCTGACGTTTTTCCCAATCTGGCGGTTCTCATCGATAGACGCAATTTCTTGTAATCCATCTTTAAACTATCCAAGTCTTCCTCGGCTTTATTCTTTCCTTTCCTTAATTTCTCGGCCTCTAGCTTTTGAACATCAGCATCTAACCTTAAATGCATCCTTTCTTCCTCCAATTGTTCTATATTCTTTTCAAGTTCCAAATTCCTCCTCTCGAAGTCTTGCTTTATGATTTCCAGTTCTGACGGGACCACTTGTAAGTACTCTTCCATCGGTCGAGCGCCTTCTAAATTTGGCCTGGGGATATTATCATTAATTCTTTTACTCTACCATCCACTGTATTCAGGAGTCGTCATTGAACCTACAGCTAGCCTTTTCATTCGACGAGTCTGATTCCAAGCGTTAGAAATCTCTTTTACCCTTTTCTTATAGTTATCTCCCCTGTACGAAAACTCACATTGAGCTAGCCAATGCGTTACCGGTATGAACTATCTTGATCTGTATTGCCTCAATACGAGTAAATGAGCATACCCAACGGCTCCCCAAATCCCAAGCAAAGGGACCCAGTCAAAACTCCCAAATCGATAAAGAATTTCATCGGGAATCAACCAAGAAGCTCTCCACTCGACGTCTTCTTCCTAGAGATTTTGGAGGAGCGCTATCCAATTTTCCTCTGATATGTCATCCCTTCTTGGCGTGGCCACTATCTCCTTTAATGTGGAGTAATTCTCGGAGAAAACCTGATAAAAAACCTTATCCATCTTCCAAAAATGACTGTGGAACCAAGCTAACAATAACTGCGCGCACCCTATAAATCTGCCCTCACCGGCCCTCCTACATGCATTCAAAGATCTAAATGTCTCGGCCAAGATTGCAGGAACAGGTGTGACCCCTTTATCAAGTCGATCAAAGAGATCCGAGACCGCCTCATCTACATACCCTAATGCCCTAGGAAAGATCATTAGTCCGTAGATGCTCAAAGCAAACACATCGACTCTCTTTTTCGCATCAGGATGCGCTAGAATCAAATCTCTCAAATTCTTCTATGGGATGCACTTACACTCACCTTTTTGCTTGATCATGGCTGTAATCCACTGTTCGCTCATTCTTGTAATGTTCATCAATTTCTTCCAAAAGGTCGGGACATAAGCGGCTCTAGAATAAGCTTTATCGACTTGAACCTGTGGACAACGCAGTAAGGTTGTATATTCTTCCACAGTGGGCACTAAATCTACCCTCCCAAAGGTAAAGCAACTGTATGCAGGGTTCCAAAATTGAGCGAGGGCCCGAAATAAATGCTCGTCTACCTTGATGTCGAGTAGATATGGCAAATCCCCATAATTATAGTAGAACAACTGCTTGGTCTCATCATTCCACTGATCCCATATCTCTTTTAATTCTTGAAGGTTATTTTGCGTCACGCTGATACGGGTGTAATCCCATAATTCTGACATGTACCCCTCGGCTAGAATATCCCCTTTCTCTAATTGCGTTTTCTCTGACCACATACAGACAGCCACATTATCTTCCACTTTATCAAAAAATTCGTTCTCCATGAAAAGCTCTCTAATTTAGTAATCGAACGTGAATCGACACTCTTTTAAATATGAAATGACATGCAAACATAGCAAAAACATAATAAGTCAGTACAATATACAAAAAAAAAAAAAACTCAAAGCAAATGAAAGAGAATCAAGCACCTATCTGGGTAACCGCTAGGTTTTGGCACAGTGCTATCTAGGGTGGGCTCCTAGAGTCTTCTACATGCGGTTTGGTTCTAAAGTTGAGGTACCCGAACCAGCAGATTCCTCAATCCTCACCCATTATAGGCTCATACGGACCGAGTTTAGTTCAGGGGAATACATTTCCCTATGGCTGCACGGAGATGAAAATCTCACGAAGACATAGGTACGGATGTATCCCTAAAGCGATCCACTATCCTGCACGGAGGTGAAAACCTCACGAAGGAGTAGCTTCTCAGTCCCACTTAATAGAGGTAAGACCAAACAGTCCTTATGCAATATGATGCGAAAATATTCTACGAGACTCAAACCACAGCAATCATATGAAATAACACAAATAAATGCAATAAAAGGATCGTAATTTTTCAAATCTGATTTTCAATTTTTGACAACAAGACAGAAAATAATCAATTTTACGGCTTGACTCTCTTATGTCCCCAGTGGAGTCGCCAAGCTATCGAAACCATTTTTCTTTTTGAAAAAAATAGGGTCGACTTTAAAAACGAAAATGGAGTCGCCACCAATCTTTTTTCGAGGTGTGATCGGATCACCTTGAGGTTGATCATTAAAATGTTTTGATTTATTAAAACAATGATTTTGGCCTACAAAATTTGAGAAAACGAGTTCGGGAGTCGGTTACGCACGGGGAAGGATTAGCACCCTCGTAACGCCCAAAATTGGTACCTAATTGATTAATTAACGACTTAATGTTGAAAATTTGAAAAGATTTTAAAATACGATCCTCATTAAAAGAAAACTTGAATAAATTAAATCGGATGCTAAGACCCTCTTATTTCGAAAAAGTAAAATGTCACGCCCAGTGAGTTAGGATACGACATTTCAAATCCTCGAGACTAAGCTTGTCTTTTGACTTTTAAAACTCATGCTTTTAAGTTTAAGAAGGATATTCGGTTATTTTGGTCAAATGAAAAATCAGAACCCAGTAAGTTAGGGCACAATTTCTCAAAATTCCAAAAACAGAATACTGCCTTTATTTTTGGAAATCCTTACCTCGAGATAACAAAATGTCACATCCAGTGAGTTAGGACACAACATTTTTGAATTCCCGAGAATAAGTTTTTATTTAACTTATACGCTTTGATTTAAAAAGGATAATAATGAATGCAATAAATAACAATAATAAGAGCAAAAATAAATAAAAAAAGGTAAATAGTAATAAAATAATGAAATAAACCAGCGGTATATAAAATAAAATAATAAGAAAAGTAAATGAACAAATAAAAACTAAAACTTAATTTAAAATTTAATAATAACTACTAATGAATTAAAAATATAGAAATATTGGTTAGTTTAAAAATACTAACAATGATGAAAATAATGTTAAAAATAATAATACAAATAATAAAGGATCGAAAGTTGGAAATTATTTAAGAGGATATAATAATACGTACATAGATGAATATACATAATATTTAATTTATACTTTAAGAGTAAAAATAATAAATAAATAGATAAAATAATATGAATAATATTAAAAATGTAAACATTTTTAACGTAAAAGAGTTATAAATAAATAAATGAATTGATAAATAAAAGTCTAAACATAAAAAACAAGTAATGAATAAATAGATAGATAAATATAATATATGAATATTATTTAAATTTTAGTATTTAAAAAGAAGCAGGCAATAAACAAATAAATAAATAATGAAATTAATCAAACTAGGATTAAATTGAAGTCAAAACAAAATTAAAAGGGAAAAATCGGAGTAAAAATAAAATATCGGGTCCAAATTGTGGCACGCGAATGAGATGGGGGGCCAAATGGGATGATATCCCTGTCCCCCAAAACGCATAAATTCAATATGGACCAAAATGAAACACTACGAAAATTTCAGGCCAAAATTAAAAAGAAAAAAAGAAATAGGACCGAATCGCAACAAGCCTTAAAAGCGGAGGGACTGCGCGCGTAAATGTCCCACCCAAGGCAAAACACGCGGATCCTCAGGATAAACGGGTCGGGTCGCGGGTTGGCCCCCAAAACGACGTCGTTTTGGGGCCAATCAGACACTCCTAAAACGCTACCGTTTTACCATGCTATAAAAGCAAATTTTCTCTAAAAATTTCATTATGTCACCCCCTAAATTTTTTTTCAGAAACCCCTCTTTTCCTCTCTGGCTCCGATGCAGAGCTCGACCGAGCTCCGGCGAGTCCCCACCGTGGCTCCGCCGTGGTGGCTGCCGTGGTCAGTGCCCGACATCGCGCAAGATGGGATTTTTAGCCCCCGTTTTAAGGCGCATTTGAAGGCCAAGCCTTCCCAACCCAAAAAGTCGAAAGAAGAGGGCTCTCGACCCCTTTTGGGTCCTATTTCGACGACGGAGAAGGGCCCTCTGACGACGCGACCGCGGGGTGATTTAGGTGAGTCTCTTCTTCTTCCTTCTTTTTTAGCGTTTATTTTTAAGAAAAAAAAAAGGAAAAGAAAATAAAAAAAATAAAAGGAATAAAAGATCAAAAGAACACCTTTTGTTTGAATCTATTTCAAAGTTCTCTGCTTTGTATTTGATTTTTTTGTGTGTGTAGGAAAAAAAATACAATCGTTTCTCTTCGTTTTTTATAGCCAAAAATATAAAAGAATACAATATATTTTTTTATTATTTTTGCTGTCGTTGTTTGTCTCTTTTTGCAGGTACGGAACGACGTGAAAGAGGCTGCAGAGGTACGGCGTGCGGACGTGGCGGTGTACGGAGGCATGCGGCGCTGGAGGTCTACCTAGTTTTTTTGTTTTGTTTTAAGTTTTGGGCTGATTTGGGCTTTATGGTTTTTTGTTATTGGGATTGACTGATTTGAGTTTTGGGTTGTAAAAAAAAGGACTGTTAATTTTTGACTCTATATGTTTTTATTTGGGTTTTATTTATTCCGGGCCCAGGCCAAAATTGGCCTAATACATGTGGTATCCCTTTTCATTTTATATTCTCTATAGTGACTGATAGAGTCAAGTAGCTAAATAATGAGGATTTTGAAAACAAGCTAAAAGCATGAATATATATATGTATGGTGCCTGATCTTCTAAAGGTTTTTTCATGGGAAAAAGCTTTTGCAGTATCTGCTCTTGTGTGTGTCATCTCAAAATTTTCAAGGTCCCTACATGTACTAAGTTCATGCAACATTGTCTCTATAATTGTCCACATGTTTATATCCAATATTCTCATTGTATGAATTTCGGCTTAAGAAAAAAGAAAAGTCTATATAATTGATTACCAAATTTAATGGGAAATTAATTTCTCTATTCGTAGTGCTCCTTCCCTTTATTTCATTTCATTTTTTGGCAAGACAAATTGCATTGCTCCAAAAGGAACTCCATTGCACCGTACAATTTTTAGATATCGGACACTTTACAATATTGCACACAATACGATTATGCTATATGACTATGGTGATAATACAAATGCATCAAATTGTATATAGCATGAATTATTTTAACTTACCAAAATATATTAAACATGATTATAACACAAAAGTATATACGAAAATTATAGGAATACACAAATTAAACCAAGGTGATTTTTTTTTTCGAAAGCAGATATTAGCCCTCTTAATTTGGATAGTGATAATTGGGTGAAATCTAACTTCATAGCTGCTAAGATCATTAACCTTATCTTTTCCCATTACACAGTTTAATCCAATCCCATTAAGCCATCTTGATTCCAAACTTTTTTACTTTAATTGTTGACAAGGAAAGGGTTACATTTAGATCACTAGGTCATTGCCGATTGATGTCATAACAAGTCCGAAATTCGATGACTTCAACATAATCCTATTTAGAGTTTCCTATATGGGAAACCATAAGTAAATCTCTTTTGCATGTTTGTAGCCTAAAAGATTAATGATATACATCATTCTAATTAGGAAGCAACTTCATGCACGATAAGGTTAATAGCATCAGTTCATGCTTTTTTCCCCTCTTTTTATTTGCTTATTTCGCATAAAATTTGTAAAAATGTTAACCTATCTTACCGACACCGTACCTTGCCGACAATGGAGGAAAACCCATCATCATATAGAGGAAGATGAAACTGGAAGTGACATTGTATAGCTACAATAATGTTGGTACTTGCGTTAGTACCAATATCCGGACATGTCCTTATGATCCCAAAAGAAAGAACTTTATGGATAATATGATGAAGCCATGTTCTCCACTTCATGCACAACCTCAAGATCCATGGCTCACAACATCATCATACTACGATAGTGAAAACCACCCTCCCAAAAAGGAACTAGCAAAACCCACTACTATAAAGCTACATGTCATTAAAGATTGACATCTTTACATGATTTTTACTTTGAAAACAATCATTTTAAAATAAACGACATGATAGTATGAATTAAATTTTAGAATAAATACTTTATATCTAATCTATAAAATTTATACACTTTCATTACTTCAAACAATGATAAAATATCTAAGGTATAAATTTATACGCTTTCATTACTTAAACAATGACAAAATTCAAACCATGCAGTAAGATGAGGAAGTTGAGTCCTGAAAACGTCTAGTTGTATTATTGTTGCATTAGAATGGTGCAACAAGATGTGGAGCAATATTGATGACTCTCACATTTAGAGTTAGTTTAGTATAATTTTTATAGTATTTTAGGAGGAAAATTTAGCACATAAATTAGTTTTTATTGCACTTTATCTTCTTTTTTTTTTGGATTAATTATATCTTATGTGAAGAACCGACAACGTGGGATCACTATTGAAAAAGGACCACATGAGGAATTACCATTAGCTGCAAGGAGGGCCACGTGTAAGAAGAACATATTAAGAGCCTTGGATGATTATGTGATGTGATTGGCGGAGAATTTAGTCTTAGGTATTAAATAAATAAAATGAGTGACCTAAGAAATGTAAGGAAAACTTGATAGTCATTGTGGCTACGTCTGCTTTCTTTCTTAGTTTGCTACTATTATATTAAACCTTCTTCTTAATCTAAAAATTCTATCTTCTCTTAATCTCTCTATTTCCATTTTGATTCTGTTTTGATGCTTCCCTCCACCATGGTCGATAAGACTTGCTTAGCAAAGTTGGATATGACAGTAGCTAAGCTTCAAGAAGATTTCACCCTTTAATCAAAATCCCTTCAACAATAAACAAAGCTTTAGACTGTTTTCAATCCATAGTTTATGACTAGCAATGGACGATTCTAGCTACGAAAGATCAAATGGAAGTGGTCAGTCACCAGCTTATCCAATTGGGACAACTTATTATGAGAAAGGCGAAGGTGATAGTGTGTAACACCCCTTTCCTCATCCGATCGCCGGGTTCGAGTTACAGGATGCTACATTCGTTATCGGAGCAACTAGAACAAATTTCAATACATTTTAACCATTTCAGCATGCTTACTAGAACAAAACACATTTCAATATGATGTAAAATCATTTCCGGGTCTTATATGAGCTTATGAAAGCTCTTTTATTGACCCGAGGTTGGTTAAGGACTTAATTGAAAAGTTTTCAAAATATGTGAGTTGACATCGCATCATGGTTTTTATGTTGCAACATCATTAGTCAATGAGTCATGTCACGACCTCAAAAATCACAACTCACAACGCCACTCACTGTCGAACTATGTCGCAACGTTGGGGATTTGTGGTCGCGACATCGCCCTTGTTTTGGCAAAAATCAATTTTCTACATATTTCATACCTCCTACCAAACCTACTTATGCATTCACATGATTCTTCTAAATTCAACATAACATCAATTTTATCGATCTATACCAAACAAAGCATATGAACATTTAAAATCAAGCATTCAATATGGCACAAAACACATGATTATCATGTAAGCATATCCAAGCCATTTATCAACCTAGTCATACCAAGTTACTCCATTTTCAAGTTCAAACACATAATGCCTATACAATTTGGAAACCGAGAATTTAAATGGCCTTAACATGAACCAAACAAAGCATAAACTAAGCCATAATTCATGCTTAACATACAAACATGACCATAATCTCAAATATCATATTGACATTCACCATTAGGGATGGCCATTTACACAATCAAGACCCTATATACATCCCACAACGTTAGGACTCAAAATGAATATAATTCTACCGTCTTGATGTTAGTGTGTGATCCGCATTGATCCGGCTCGGTAAGTTCCGCAAGTTGAAGATCTACAAGTAGAAGAAACAACGATAGTAAACATTTAAATGCTTAGTAAGTTCAAATGGAAAATTTTCGATGCTTACCTTGATCATAGATAAGCATGCTAATTACCATAGTTTTGACATACATTTGGCTAAAACTTGACACTTAATGTCATAGCCAGATGCATAAAAACATAGATATTTAAATAGGTTAGACATTATAACATATCCAAGAATATCACCAACTCATTCCAATTCATACTATATCATCACACTTTCATACATTATCATCAATTCTCAAAATCATGCCATTTCAATTTAAGTTACTGACTGCCTCCAGACGTACCAACGTCCAGAGCAGAAACCCTACACAAAATATTAGAAAAAGCGGTATCCGCAAGTATACGGGTCATGTTGTAATACAATTACAATGGAGTAGATGAGTACTCTGAGGATCGTACCCAAGGGAGGTGAGCACTAAATTAATTCTACCTAAGCATAAATAGATCTAATTAGTACTTTTAAATGAATTATATTACGATTAGATAAAAAGAAAGGTTTTTAGGATTCTTAATAATAATAGAAATAAACTGAAAAGAAATAAAGAAATAATGAGAAAGCAAATAGTAAATGTATCAAATCTGAGCATGGGTGATTAGCTTGCTTCAGTAGTCATAATCAACTATTGCTTTGGGTTTTCTTGTTCAATCAACTAGTTGATATCCCAGTAGGATCTTCCGATCTTCTACTAGAATAACGGGTCGACAAGAACTACTTATCTCTCGACCTCACAGTCCAGACCGGTTCAGGATTAAGGTGTTAACAGATAGACCATATCAATTTTGGGTTAATTCCCACCTTGATGACTTCCTAGGGTTGTTAGGCCTAGGGTTTAAGATCTTCCTTTCCTGAACAGCTGATCCATTAATAGAGCCCTACCAAATAGTTAACTAATTATACCTCTACTCGCTAATCCCCTACAGGAGGATTAGTTCCTCATGGATCTCATAAACAATATAAGCTTGATAGAAAGAAAAAACATGAATAATAATTCAAGAGTATAAAGTTTAGAAGAATTCTGGTTTGTATTGGAAATGAATGTAGAATCTTCACAGAGTTTGATCACGTTTAACAAATCTGATTTCTTCCACAAAGCAAAGAATAAAAATTAAAATAAATCAAAAGCCTAAGAAAAGAGAAAAACTAAAAACTAAAACTAGGAAGAAAACTATACAATCTGAAAGATATCTATAACATGTGTTAATTGAGCCTATTTATAGATTTTAGAGTGGTTGTCGGTCTTAACCCTAGGTCAGCTATCGTTCTCATGCTTAATGTTTGATTGTGCAGACCAAAACACCCCTGACTCGTAATTATTTCCCGTACATAGGTGATGTCGCGACACACCAGGTCCTGTGTCGCGACATCGAGGGCAATATGCTCCATCTTTAGGGTGTCTTTAGGGGTGTGTCGCGACATCATCAGGCTGTGTCACGACACTGAAAGTAGTCTTGAAATTCTTCTATTCTACTTCCCATGTTGCGACCTCCAGTTCTCCGTGTTGCAACACAGCAACCATAATCGAGTTAGTACGCCTTCTAATGGTTTTCTACATGTTTACAAAGTATATTAGCTCACTCTTGGGCCTCATTTGGCCCCTAAGGTCAATAAAAGACTCAAATTACACACTTTATTGAATGTAACTAAAACTACGAAAACGTAATTAAAATGAAACCAAAATGATTGTTTTCAAGCTCCTAAAGTGCGAAAACTAGTTTAATCTGCTACATCGAATTACGATAGATCAAACTCCCCTACACTTAAGTCATTGCTTTTCCTCAAGCAAAACAAACAAAAATAGTAAATGAAAAGACGACCCTTGAACCGGTATGGTACAAGTGCTGGTTTTGGAGCACATGAATAAGCATTTCATATTTACACATAATTTCAGCATGATATGTAGGTGACTTACCACTTCTGATATTAAACACCTAAGTTCAGTATATTACAAAGCATACAAGTATTAATGATCTCAAATGTAGGAATCCATCAATAAATTATGCAAGTAATTTAGTTATCTTAGCTGAATATAAACAATCATAAATGAAATTATTTAGTATGATTTCAAATTGTAAATAAGTCTACCTAGATCACATAGGGATTTTCGGCTTGGGTCAGATATGTAATTCAAGAATAGTAAGCATCAAATAGTTTCAAGCACAAAAATAGTTTGGCACATCATATTGTCCTCTATTCTCCCCCTTAGTGACCCTTTCCCGCTCACTGCCTTATTTCTCCTTCTCTCACCTTCATTATTTCTTCTTATAGGAAATCTCAGCATCATATAGTAACTACAGTTAGCTCACAAGTTTTTGTACCCTAATGAATGAGTTTTTCTATTGTTGTGACTTTGTCACTTTTCTCTCTTTTTCACGGTACCTCACTCACAAATTCCTTCATTTTTCACATACTTTTTTCTACTCGTGTAATTTCCTTTTTGAATTTTTTCTTTTTGCACTTTTAAGCTAACCTATAATCACTATACTCCACTCATCTTTCCTATCGCTCTATTTTTACAAAATCACCATAACATATCTACTTAACCCTCAATATGTATGGCCAGACGTCTATAATCATGCAGTTCAGGACCAAAGAAAAGGGTAAGCACAAATTATCATTTTTAGCTCGGGTTTTGTATAGAAGTTCATCAAGAAGTGTTTTCTGGCTCAAAATAGGTACTAAGGATGAATAAATAAGGTTAGCTTTTTGGCTCTGGGTGTATACCAAACAATGCCTTAGGTCATCCCTAGGTATCTCAATATTCACAAATTTAATCAACCAAACAATCACAAATTCAATAATTTATCATTCATACTAGCATGATCGTTTCCTTGTATTCTCTATATCATTTGGTACATTCATTTGCTTAATGCCTATTTATAGTGTAATATATAGAACTTAATAGTCTAACAATAAAAAATTTAAAATCACCTATCCTCATGCCAAATTTACTGTAAATACAATCAACCTATGTACATGCTCCTAACCAATCACTTGTATTTCTATAAGCTCAAGCACACAATTGACAAGAAAAATCAAAGAAAAGCGTAACAATTAAACAAATTTTCTATGCTATCCCCTACACTTTAAAAAACAATTTGTCCTCAATGTGTAGCCCCTGAAAAGATAAGGAAAGAAGTTACCCGATTGACCGTGATGGTTTCATGGGCTATTGGTTGGTGCTTCCTCCTTTGATCGTTGAAAGCTCAAAATTGTTGTGCCTTTTCTATGTGGGGTTTCTAAGAAGAAATTTTAAACAAAACACCAAAAAGCTAATAATCTACAATTACTCCTATTCCTAACAATTTAAAATTTAAAAATTATTCAAAAATTAATACAATCCAAAAAGAAAAAAAATAAAAAAGTTCAGTTTTAATCTTCCTTTGAATCATCAACGCGAGGAAAATGCCTTATTTCCATTGGTTCTTGTTTCTTTCCCGAGCCATATTTGTGATGGGAAGTCCCTCCTGTCGAAGGTGCATATCGGATTGGGCTTCGAATGATGGGCCTTTTTGGTGTGGTGTATTGTGGCTAGAACGTTGCCTCATAATAGTCTTCATCTCTCGAGAAATCATGTTCATCCCCCTCACTCTCATCCTCTTAAGTCGCCTCCTCTCATTCGGTGCTATGATGGGTTCATGTTGGGCTGAACATATTTGGTGATTAGTTTGGAGCTCTCAACCCGTTTAGTCAGGCGAATTCTTAAAGTACTGGGCCCATCTCCTGCATCCACCTAATCATTCCACCAAGTTTTTCTTTGGTGTTTCCACTTGCCCCTTTCCTAGCTTTTGATTGTTTCTTCCGTTTAAGTGACACCGGAACATCATCTTTTCTTTCCTCCTTTGGTTCCAATCAATAATCTGTTTCCTCTGAAGCTCAATGTATTATGTATATAATGAATCTCTAATTATGATCTTTTTTGTCTTCATGAACTACTCATTCTCTCCCATTGGAACCTCTACTTTTTAACATAGTGATGTCACGAGGTGAGGAAAGAAAAGCCCAACTTTTTGGCTATTCGCACAATGCTTCATCTCACGATAAATCCACTTGCCCACACATATTTGCTTGCACTGTAAAATACCATACAAAAGAATAGCTTGAAAAGTATTAACGCTAGAGACATTTAATGCGGACGCAATTCTAGTACATATAAACTGCATCCACAATTTCGCTACTAGGAATATTATCGCTTGATTAAAATTAGTTGGCAAGGTAGTATCTAACATATAATTCCATGTACCCCTACCCTGAATTAAGTAATTAACGACATCTTCCATCTCTATGTCCTCAAATGTATTCAAATCAGTGTTATTAAGGAAGTCTTTGCCATAATAAGGGACATCGTAAAACACACAGATTTCTCTAGGGGTGAGCAGTACTTCTTATCTTATCACCGTTACAGTATCCCAACTTTCACCTTACCTTTTTCTCATTTCTTGATCTCGAAAGGAGGCATACAATTCTTGTACCACTGGTACAACTGCATTTTCCTTAGTAGTGAAACAGAATCGCTCCCATCGATGATTCTTGACTAATGTCCAAATTTCTTTGCACAGAACCATTGAGGGTTTGAACCGTAATTTTTGTATAAGTGGTTGTCCCTGTAGTTTGAGAAAATATTTCTCGACATTTGGGTTTTAGAATTTTTTAGGGTCCAAAACCATCGGAGTTTCTTGGACTAAAGGTTTCCTACTTTTTCTAGGCGGCATTCTCTAATACTCAATTATACAATAATCAAATAAAAATGAACAATAATAGATAGAACAGTAAAATGGTAAAGGGATACTTAACCTTAATTTCTTAGCAATCTTTTTGTTGCTTCTTGTCCAAGTGGTCAATGACTTTTCACCCAAATAAAGCTTTGAAAATCGACAATAGAGGTTTTGGGGATTTAGGATTTTGATTAAAAGAAGGTGTTGGGACTTAAGAGAACTTTGAGAGGTGTAGAATGTTAAGAAATGTTAGAATGTGAATTTAAGGTGTTTTTAAGGTTAAATATAATAATTTTAGGGTTAAAATTAGATAAAATAAAGGTTAATTCACCAAGTTGCGCAAATCGGGTTAGGGCAACCCTGTAGAAAATTGCAATGATGTCGCGACATAGGGGCTCCGTGTTGCGACATCCTTGGCAATTTGCCGTTGTTGTGACATTGGGGTTCAATGTCGCGACACACTCTGAATTTTTGAAATTATAGGTTTATTATTTTCTTTGTCGCGACAGGTGTTTGTGTCGTGACATCGAGATGATTTTCTTAATCTTCTAATTTTGGACATGGTATCACGACACATGGGTACTGTGTTGTGACACTGACTCTGTTTTCACCCAAACTTCCATTTTTCAGAGTGTCTCAGATTCCTGTAAAACACAAGGTGGGTTTGGATGGGTGATTGGGTGCGATGCAGTGTGTTTAGCTTACTTTTTTTTCTTACGCTACAATATCGCTACAATATATAATCTCACCGCCACCGCTATTTTTACACTAATCATAGCTAAACGCACCGCCCATCCAAACCCACCCACAAATTTGATACAAGTTAAAGTTTAAAGTAAAAGGTTAGTTAAATGTACAATAATATACATACAATTTAAAGTTTAAAGAAATTGTTAAGTTTTCCTGTCGGATTCATCCGTCAGCTTAATCAGTGTGCCCGTAGATGCTTTTCCTGTTCCTTTTCTATCAGTGTTCATCCAACATCCATCATGTCATTCTTCTCCTCTTCTTTTATTGTGCTCTTTGAGTTTGTTGTTTCGCCCTACATTGACCACTGAAAACTCTTTTCACAATTTGAAACGATTAATTATACTTAATACCAGGTGACTATTTAACAACCCTAAATACTTTTTATATTCCCGGTTTTGAAAAATGTTTTTGAATTTTTTTTCATTTTTCATTTTTATTTCCTTGCCTTCACACTTATGCATAATTTGGATGAGGTCCACCAAGAACTTATTCAGTAGAACGGCTTGTTCGAATTTTACATCAAAAGTTTTGATTATAAGGCTGTTGGTTGGGTATCATGCAACTACGTTGCTTATTTCAAACTCCTTTAGATTCCTTTATAAGTTGAATTGTAGTTTCTTCAGGTGGCTCTAGTAGGAGATGAGTGGTTCTTAACCCTTGCAACCTTATATCAATATTGTTGGGTAGTATTAGCTACATAGTGTGACATCCTGAAATAATGGGCCTTTGCGTTTAATGTGCTGAGATGTTTATGTTACGCCTAATGTGTTAATTTGAGTGTTTAAGGGGTTCAGACTGGGCTCAGGGTTGGGCCGAGCCCTTAGTCGAATTTATCTATTTGGACACTCTAGTGGAAAGCCTGACAAGATAGGGCTTAAAGATATTATCTGTGTTTTAAGTCACAAATGGGCTTATGGCCCAGTGGCAAAGTGGCGCCACATAGAGAGCAGGGAGGTGGCGTCAACTGGGGAGGCCCAAATTCAAGTTGCATGAAGCCCAATTCTTTTAATTAAATTTTAGCTAATTTTCGGCATTTAAATGAGTAGAGAGGGACGGCAATAAGGCTTAAAAATAGGAAGATTTACTCGAGTGGATAATGCTGATAATATGGTAGATAAAGGAAGGAAGAGGTGGTGTTATTTAGGCCTCTTTCGGAGGTATGAGAAGATAAAGATAAGGGAGAAAGGGTAGGAGTTATGTAATATCCTAAAATAGGGGTTAGTTGTGATTGAATTGTTTTGCATGAGTATGGACTGTGGTGTTGTTATTTGAGGTGTTTTAAGAGCTAGTTATAAGTCTAGAGTAGGCCCAGGTGGCAGGAAAATTTTTGCTTTTAAGTTTTAAGAAAAGGGAGCTGAAGGAGCTAGGGGTTAAGTGTAATTCGTGGGGTATTTTAGCATAAGAATTGGCTTGGCAGAGTGGCAAGGAGGCGCCACTTAGAGCCTAGTTATTGACTCCACATGTAGGGAAGGGAGAGCTCAGGTTCGAGCAGCAGAAATTTCATTTTCTGCTTTGCATTTTGACGCCAAGGGGGAGGAGTTGTGCTCAGCACAAACTCTGTCAGATAAGCATGGACTAAGTCAAAATATTTAAATGGGTGGCAAGGAGAAAATTTAGGAACTTGTGGAATTCAAATTCATTTGAATTAGTGACCAGGAGGAATTTGGGGAAGTGGCCGAATTTTGAACTCCTTAGGGGAGTGTTCGGTTTGGAGAGTCGGAGGGGGTTGCTGAAATTCTTTAGTGGCTAGATGACATTTTCGGCTAGCCTTTGTTTGTGTATCAAAAGTCGAAAACCCTTTTTGAGCATTGCCGATTTCTCCCTAGTGCACCATAGTGAAACAAAAGCCGAAAGATCATAGGTGTGTGTCGATTTCTCTCTTAGGCATTTGGCCGAACCTCCTTTGGAGCCCCTCTCTCATCCTTTATTTTCTTTGTAGCCGAAAAGCAACCCTCTTCCCCTCATCTTCTCTTCTTCTCAAGTGTTTGGCCGAATCTCCCTCTCTTCCATCTTTCTTTTTCTTCTTTTCATAACTGCTCAAAACCACATCTTCTTCTTTACTTTCTTTTGCCGAAACTTTTTGAATCTCTTTTCTTTAAGCCTAAGCCGAATACTAAATATCTTTCTCCCATCTTCTTCTTTTCACTCTAGCCGAATCCCATCTATTTGTTTTCTATCAACCATAGCCGAAACTCCCTTCATCATTCAACTCTTTGTCGAAATTTCTTCCATTCTTTCTCATATTGTGTTGGCCGAATATCAACAAGGGTGGATCTCTTTTGGTTTTTCTCCAATCGATTTTGAAAATGGGTAAGGGTTCTTGACCGAAACTACATTCTCACTTTCCCTCTTCTCTGTCGACTCATATGGTAGGAAAAGCCGAACTTCGGCATTTGTGAGTGTTTTCCTAACCATCTATAGGAACCAATTTCTCCTAGGTTCTCCGGGATTTTGGAAGTAGTCAATCTAAGCCCTCTACTCTCTGTCAATCGGATTTAGGGAGAAGCGCAGTCTCGCATACCTTGCGTTGTGATTTGTTTTCGTAAGGCAGAAAGGATCAAGGGATTTGGTGCAGGAGATCGGTCCTTCGGGATTTAGTGCTTACGTTAGTGACAGGTGTGTAACTTACACACTTTATAACTAAGTAAATATGTTAATAACCTAAATGTGTTAAAAGCCGAAACTGTGTAGATCTTAATATGATGCCTTATGGGTATGAGCAAGGATTCGGGTAAGTCCGTTTCGATATGACTTTTGCGATATGGTGCATAATAATATGATTTATGATATATTTGCTTTATGTTGCACGTTAAAGCATGATGGCATGATTTGCACTTGTAATGCATTGGTATGGGTGATATGAGAGGAGGGGGAAGATGATATCCGTGACTTTGGGTCACTAGAGGTTTGGCACCTCCAGTGGTTTGGTACCACAGATTATTTTGTGACTTTGGGTCACTAGAGGTTTGGCACCTCATAGCGACTTGTCCCAGTGGCTTAGCACCACAGTGGGTTGGCCCCACAGATGATATTTTGGGATCGTCGCCAGTGATTTGGTATCACACGTGGGTTGGCCCCACACCTAGATTATTGATATTTCGTGACTTTGGGTCACCAGAGGTTTGGCACCTCATAGCGTCTCGTCCTAGTGGCTTAGCACCACAGTGGGTTGGCCCCACTTTTAATATAACGGGATTGACGCCAGTGATTTGGTATCACACGTGGGTTGGCCCCACAGATGGATTACTCGTGACTTTGGGTCACCAGTGGTTTGGCACCACATTATTATTGGATATCGTGACTTTGGGTCACTAGTGGTTTGGCACCACCAGTGGTTTGGTACCACACGGGGCAGAAAAGGAGTTATGGATGGCAAGGTTTGGGTGCATTATATATATTGCTTGGTTATGATTTGTGTAAGTACGTTGCATTAATCGGGAGGGGGATTATGCACTGAGTCTTGGTGACTCACCTTCTCCCTTATCTTTTCAGGTGATTCATAGATCGCGGATGAGGAGCCGGGTAGACTCGAGGTGGCCATGCATTAAATAAACTCGGTTTTTACGTGGACTTTGGTTGGGTACTTTATTTCATTGTAATTTGGTTTCACTTTTATTTTGGGGTTTGCAATACGGCCTTTTGATTATGTTTGGATTATTTTTATGCTTTGGAATTGTGTTAAACTTAGCTAAGTAAGTCACATGGTTAACTTAATAATTTGAGCCAAGGTTTTCTAAACTCAAGAACACAATGGTTTTCAAATCTTTACCATTGGGTAAAACAAATCAACTGATAACAACAACAACTCAAATGGATTTCAAACTTAAGTTTTCCACTTTCAACTTAACTAATTTCTAAATAGTTAAGGAAGGAACATCGGGTTTTAAAATGACTTAAGCGTTTTCTAAACCTATGGATCGACAACTAAGTTTTAAAGATTTATTACCGGGATTTCAAAGTATATCATGGGTTTTAACTAATCATGCACCCGTTTCTACAAACATAAAACAACAAATAGTTTTTCACTTTGAAACAAACCGTAACTGTTTCCTTCAAAACGATTTCCTCTGTGACATGCGCCGATTCGTCGTGGTGTGTTGACCGGGTTTGGGGTGTTACATTTTTGGTATCAGAGCCAAGTTCAAAGGCTCACTGTGGGCCCGAGGCCCAAAATGTTTTAAAGTATGGTATTGTTGGAAAATACATGGGTTGAAACGCATGGCACCGAGTCTCCGGCACCAATCCGCCCCAGGTAAGTACCCCTAACTGATGTTTGCATTTGATTATGATGATATGCTATGAATGACTAGTGGTAGTGGACTACCCTAGAGATCAAAACCTATAGGATTCTATGAACTCGCGAAAAACAAAACTCTTTAATAAGAACTATTCATAAGACTGTGCTTTAATAACAGTGGAATAAAGACTGACGCATAAAACTTACAAATCAGATAAGTCGAGACATTAGACATGAGCACTCGAGGTCGTGGTCGTAATATACGTGGACGCCATCGGTAGGATGATCGTGGTGCGAACCGCGGGATCCGTCGGGGTCGGAGAATGAGATGCCACCACCACCAACCTGCTGGTGTTGAGTTTCGAGGATCGGTCGTGGGATGATGCGATGCGCATTTATGCCGCGAGTTCTTGAGAGGGTGGCCGGAGCGGTGGAGGCACGGGAGCTCGTAAGTTCAGATCTCGAGCGACTCGAGCCAATAGAGTCGAGGTTTTTTCGAGGTGTTTCGGTGTGGCTCCCGATGACGGTGAGTATTGGTTAGAGGCGACGGAGCGAATCATGGTCGATTTGGATTTGACCGTGAGGAGAAACTAAAGGGGATAGTATCGCTCCTGTGAGATGAGTCATACCAGTAGTGGCTCACGGTTCGGGATAGTGCTTGCAGCGGATGATCTCACTTGGGAATATTTTAAGGCGCGTATCAAAAGAAATATATTGGATCTAGCTACATTGATGCACATCGAAAGGCGCTTTCGACTCGTTCAGGGGAGTAAGTCCGTGCTCGGAGTATGCAGGCGGAATTTAAGGTTGAGCCGGTATGCTAGGGTATCGTGGCTCTGAGAACATGAGCGGTGTGTCGTTTGAGGACGGTTTGAGAGATGAGCCGGAGGTTGCTTGATTGCTCCACAGCGGAGCGTGAGTTTGCTGTTCAGTGGAAAAGGCTAAGGTAGCCGAAGGGGTTAAGGAGTCGGTGAGGCAGAATATGGATAGGAATAGACATAAGAGAGGTTTTGGATCATCTGGGTCGGCCAGTAATTCCCAGAAAAGGGCTAGACATGGTGGGCCGAATCGATGCGGAAGGTCTGTTGCTACCAATCAGGGACCAGCGCAGTGTAACCGATATGGGAAATCTCATTGGGGAGGATGTTGGACCGGTGGAAAAGGATGCTTTGAGTGTGGCTCGTTGGACCATCGTGTGAGGGACTGTCCACGTAAACAAGCCGAGATTCGATCGAGGGTCGGGTGGTCGTGCTCGGCCAGAAATGAGGACCGCCACCGCAGAGAGGGTCGTGGTAGCGGTAGAGAGGTAATGGTTCGGTCGGGGCCGCGGAGCACCGGGCGAGAGTGCGAGCAACACATGAGGCAAGACGGCTGGGGTTGATATATGCAATGCGGCGTCGAGAGGGAGGGCGACGCACCGGACGTCATAACCGATGACGTTCTTGATCTTTGGATTACCATATCTTTGCTTTGATTGATGTGGGTTCGACGCATTCGTATGTTGCTAGTAGCATAGTAGAGACTATGAACCTAGATCGTGAGACTACTTCTAGGAGATGACATGAATTAGCCCTCTAGGTCACTCTGTAGAAGTAAATAAGTCAGATAGGGATGTACCCCTAGAACTCCAAGGGATAGTGTTTGTAGTCGATCCGATGGAACCGCCGTTTGGGGAGTTCGATCCGATTCTTGGGATGGACCGGCCGGTGAAGTACCGTGCAAGTTTGGATTGCGCGCTAAGCGCATGGTTTTGAAGACGGTGAGGGTGAAGACGTGGTTATGATAGGTAATAGAAGAGATTATCTATCCAACGTGGTATCTGCTTTGAAAGTGAGAAGATGGTCGGAAGGGCCGTGAAGCATTTATGGTTCATGTGTGTGTGCCTTGGAGGCTAAGGAGTCCATGCTGCGTGGAGAATGTCCGAACAGAAAGGAATTTGGTGACGTATTTCTAGAGGAACTTCCGGATCGCCTCGGATCGTGAGGTTGAATTTGGCATAGACTTGCTATCGGAATCGCGCGCGGCGTCTATTGTCCCGTATAGAATGGCGCCAAGGAGTTAGTGGAACTAAAGGCTCAGATTCAGGAGTTGTTGGACCGGGGTTTCATCCGGCCAAGTGTTTCGCCTTGGGGAGCACCGATACTCTTTGTCAAGAAAAAGGATGGTACGATGCGGATGTGTATAGACTACCGCCAATTGAATAAGCTGACGATCAAAAACAGGTATCCGTTGCCCAGGATAGATGACCTGTTTGATCAGCTAAAGGGTGCATCGGTTTTCTCAAAGATCGACTTAAGGTCAGGATATCATCAGCTAAAGGTGAAAGAGGCTGATATCCATAAGACGGCGTTTCGCACTCGGTATGGGCACTACGAATTCCTGGTGATGCCGTTTGGGTTGACTAACGCGCCGGCAGCATTTATGGACATGATGAATCGGGTGTTTCAGTAGTATTTGGACCAGTTTGTTGTGGTGTTTATAGACGACATATTGGTGTATTCGAAATCGGAGGATGATCATGATGCGCATATGCAAGTAGTGTTGCAGACTCTAAGGGAAAAGTAGTTATTTGCTAAATTTAGTAAGTGCGAGTTTTGGCTTAAGGAGGTGACTTTCTTGGGTCACGTAGTACCAGCCGAGGGGATTAGAGTGGACCCTCGAAAGATTGAGGCAGTGTTGGATTGGAAGCCGTCTAAGTTAGTTGCGGAGATTCAAAGTTTTCTAGGTCTGGCAGGGTATTATCGGAGGTTTGTAGAGGGATTTTCTTTGATCGCAACACCGATGACCAAGTTATTGAGAAAGGGGGTTCCATTTGTGTGGTCTGAGAAACAGCAGGAAAGTTTTGACAAGTTGAAAAGGATTCTGACTGAAGCTCCGGTTTTGATTCAGCCGGAGGCAGGGAAGGAATTCACGGTATATTGCGATGCATCACATACTGGCTTGGGATGTGTGCTGATGCAGGACGGGAATGTAATGACTTATGCATCTCGACAGCTAAGACCGCATGAGGTTAATTATCCGACGCACGACTTGGAACTAGCAGCAGTGGTTTTTGCCTTGAAGATTTGGAGGCATTACTTATATAGAGAAAGGTCGATAGTCTACACAGATCATAAGAGTCTGAAGTATCTTTTGACTCAGAAGGATTTGAACTTGAGACAGCGCAGATGGATTGAGTTGTTGAAGGACTACGACTGTTCAATCGAGTATCATCCAGGCAAGGCTAACGTGGTGGCAGACGCGTTGAGCCGTAAGGTTGTACCAGACTTAAGAGCGATGTTTGCTCGTCTTAGCTTGTATGACGATGGGAGTCTTTTGGCGAAATTGCAGGTTAAGCCGACCTGGGTAGAGCAAATCAAGGAGAAACAATTAGTGGATGAGGGTTTGAATGCGCGGAGGTTGCAAGTTCAGAATGGTGGTTTAGAGGATTACAGTTTGTCCGTGATGGAGTACTATGTTTTCAAGGAAAAGCTTGTATGAAGGATGTCGAGTTAAGGCAGAGGATTCTTGGGGCGCACATAGCACCTCATACGCTATGCATCCCGGAGGTAGTAAGATGTACAGGATTTAAGAGAGCGCTTTTGGTGGCCAAGTCTGAAACGGAAGTAACAGAGTTTGTGGGAAAGTATCGGCGTGTCGTGGTCAAGGCTGAACATCGGTTGCTGTCGAGTTTGCTTCAACCAGAAAGATTCCACAGATGGAAGTGGGAGAGATCACTATGGATTTTGTCGTTGGATTACCCTTACGCCTAGTAAGAAGGACTCGATCCGGGGTAATTGTGGATCGTCTGACTAAGTCGACTCACTTCATACCGTGAGGGTTGATTACTCGCCTGAAGTTAGCTAGTCAGTATGTGTCGAGAGATAGTGAGGTTGCATGGTGTGCCAATATCGATCATCTCGGATAGGGATCCCAGATTTACGTCGAGGTTTTGGAAAGCGTTGCATCAGGCTTTGGGTACGCGGTTGGATTTTAGTACGGCATTTCATCCACGACCGACGGCGGGCGATCGGAAAGGGTTATCTGATTTTGGAGGATATGCTGAGAGGTTGTGTTTTGGACTTCAGTGGTAGCTGGGAAGAATTTTTACCATTAGCTGAGTTCGCATACAACAATAGTTACCAAGCAAGCATCAAGATGGCACCATACGAGGCGTTGTATGGTAGGAAGTGTCGCACACCTACATGTTGGACGGAGTTGGGTGAACGTCAGATGTTGGGACCAGAGTTGGTTGCAGAGACTGAGGACAAGGTTATGTTGATTCAGGCTCGATTGAAGGAAGCTTCGGACAGGCAGAAGTCATATGCCGATCTCAAGCGGAGGGATATAGAGTTTTCCGTGGGCGACAAGGTCTTTCTGAAGGTCTCGCCGTGGAAGAAGGTATTGAGGTTCGGAAGGAAAGGCAAATTAAGTCCAAGGTTTATTGGGCCGTATGAGGTACTGAGACGAGTGGGACCAGTAGCCTATCAGCTCGAGTTGCCAGTAGAGCTGAGTCAGATTTACGATGTGTTCTATGTCTCCATGCTTAGGCGTTATCGTTCAGATCCATCGCATGTTGTAGCAATGGAAGAAATAGAGGTGAGTCCAGATATGACCATGGAAGAGGAACCAGTGCAGATTCTGGATCGAGATGTGAAAGTCTTGCTTAAGAAGTCCATTCCATAGGTGAAAGTATTATGGCAAAACCATGGCGTGGAAGAAGCTACGTGGGAACCCGAGGATGTGATGAGACAGCAATACCCTCAACTCTTTTGACCGGTAATTTCGAGGCCGAAATTATTTTTAAGGGGGTAGAAACGTAATATCCTTGAAATAGGGGTTAGTTGTGATTGAATTGTTTTGCATGAGTATGGACTGTGGTGTTGTTATTTGAGGTGTTTTAAGAGCTAGTTATAAGTCTAGAGTAGGCCCGGTGGCGGGAAAATTTTTGCTTTTAAGTTTTAAGAAAAGGGAGCTGAAGGAGCTAGGGGTTAAGTGTAATTCGTGGGTATTTTAGCACAAGAATTGGCTTGGAAGAGTGGCAAGGAGGCGCCACTTAGAGCCTAGTGATTGACGCCACATGCAGGGAAGGAGAGCTCGAGTTCGAAAGCAAAAAAATTTCATTTTCTGCTTTGCATTTTGACGCCAAGGGGAGGAGTTGTGCTCAAAGCTAAACTCTGTCGATAAGCATGGACTAAGTCAAAATATTTAAATGGGTGGCAAGGAGAAAATTTAGGAACTTGTGGAATTCAAATTCATTTGAATTAGTGACCGGGAGGAATTTGGGGAAGTGGCCGAATTTTGAACTCCCGCTAGGGGAGTGTTCGGTTTGAGAGAGTGGAAGGGGTTGCCAAAATTCTTTAGTGGCTAGATGACATTTTCTGGCTAGCCTTTGTTTGTGTATCAAAAGCCAAAACCCCTTTTTGAGCATTGTCGATTTCTCCCTAGTGCACCATAGTGAAACAAAAGCCGAAAGATCATAGGTGTGTGTCGATTTCTCTCTTAGGCATTTGGCCGAACCTCCTTTGAAGCCCCTCTCTCATCCTTTATTTTCTTTGTAGCCGAAAAGCAACCTCTTCCCCTCATCTTCTCTTCTTCTCAAGTGTTTGGCCGAATCTCCCTCTCTTCCATCTTTCTTTTTCTTCTTTTCATAATCTGCTCAAAACCACATCTTCTTCTTTACTTTCTTTTGCCGAAACTTTTGAATCTCTTTTCTTTAAGCCTAAGCCGAATACTAAATATCTTTCTCCCATCTTCTTCTTTTCACTCTAGCTTGAATCCCATCTATTTGTTTTCTATCAACCATAGCCGAAACTCCTTCATCATTCAACTCTTTGTCTAAATTTCTTCCATTCTTTCTCATATTGTGTTGGCCGAATATCAACAAGGGTGGATCTCTTTTGGTTTTTCTCCAATCGATTTTGAAAAGGGGTAAGGGTTCTTGACTGAAACTACATTCTCACTTTCTCTCTTCTCTGTCGACTCATATGGTATGAAAAGCCGAACTTCAGCATTTGTGGGTGTTTTGCTAACCATCTTCTCCGGGATTTTGGAAGCAGTCGATCTAAGCCCTCTACTCTCTGTCAATTAGATTTGGGGAAGGAGCAGTCTCGCATACCTTGCATTGTGATTTGTTTTCATAAGGCAGAAAGGATCAAGGGATTTGGTGCAGGAGATCGGTCCTTCGGGATTTAGTGCTTACGTTAGTGACAGGTGTGTAACTTACACACTTTATAACTAGGTAAATATGTTAATAACCTAAATGTGTTAAAAGCGGATCGTGTAGATCTTAATATGATGCCTTATGGGTATGAGCAAGGATTCGGTAAGTCCGTTTCGATATGACTTTTGCGATATGGTGCATAATAATATGATTTATGATATATTTGCTTTATGTTGCACGTTAAAGCATGATGGCATGATTTGCACTTGTAATGCATTGATATGGGTGATATGAGAGGAGGGGAAGATGATATCCGTGACTTTGGGTCACCAGAGGGTTTGGCACCTCCAAGTGGTTTGGTACCACGCAGATTATTTTGTGACTTTGGGTCACGGAGGTTTGGCACCTCATAGCGACTTGTCCCAGTGGCTTAGCACCACAAAGGGGTTGGCCCCACAGATGATATTTTGGGATCGCCGCCAAAGGTGATTTGGTATCACACGTGGGTTGGCCCACACCCAGTTATTGATATTTCGTGACTTTGGGTCACGCAGAGGTTTGGCACCTCATAGCGTCTCGTCCCAAAGGGCTTAGCACCACGGTGGGTTGGCCCCATATTTGATGTAACAGATTGACGCCGGTGATTTGGTATCACACGTGGGTTGGCCCCACAGATGGATTACTCGTGACTTTGGGTCACCAAAGGTTTGGCACCACATTATTATTGGATATCGTGACTTTGGGTCACCAGGTGGTTTGGCACCACCAAAGGGTTTGGTACCACACGGGGTAGAAAAGGAGTTATGGATGGCTAGGTTTGGGTGCATTATATATATTGCTTGGTTATGATTTGTGTAAGTACGTTGCATTAATCGGGAGGGGATTATGCACTCGAGTCTTGGTGACTCACCTTCTCCTTATCTTTTCAGTGATTCATAGATCGCGGATGAGGAGCCAAGGGACTCGAGGTGGCCATGCATTAAATAAACTCGGTTATTACATGGACTTTGGTTGGGTACTTTATTTCATTTTAATTTGGTTTCACTTTTATTTTGGGGTTTGCAATACGGCCTTTTGATTATGTTTGGATTATTTTTATGCTTTGGAATTGTGTTAAACTTAGCTAAGTAAGTCACATGGTTAACTTAATAATTTGAGCCAAGGTTTTCTAAACTCAAGAACGCAATGGTTTTCAAATCTTTACCATTGGGTAAAACAAATCAACTGATAACAACAACAACTCAAATGGATTTCAAACTTAAGTTTTCCACTTTCAACTTAACTAATTTCTAAATAGTTAAGGAAGGAACATCGGGTTTTAAAATGACTTAAGCGTTTTCTAAACCTATGGATCGACAACTAAGTTTTAAAGATTTATTATCGGGATTTCAAAGTATATCATGGGTTTTTAACTAATCATGCACCTGGTTTCTACAAACATAAAACAACAAATAGTTTTTCACTGAAAACAAATCGGTAACCTGTTTCCTTCAAAATGATTTCCTCTGTGACATGCCAGATTCAGTCGTGGTGTGTTGACCGGGTTTGGGGTGTTACAAGTTATCTGCTGATCAACAGTGGTGGCCGAATTTCCACCTCTTGGAGGGGGGAGAAATCAGTTTTGTTATACTATAGGGGGTGCCGAAATTTCCCTTATTAGTTGATCAATTTTAAGTTATCAAATGGGGCATTTTCGGGTTTTAGGAAGTAGGTGCCAAAATTTTGTGTTTAAGTGGGGGGAATATCTTTTTATTTTTGGCATTAGGGTTTTATTCTTCCATTCTCTTCTTCAATTGTGGAATTTGGGTTTTTCTCTCATTCTCTGCTTAAGCCGAAATCCCTAATCCCATGCTCTCATCTCCACTTTTAGGCAAAAGACGAAATTGCACTGTTTTCTCTGCTTTCATCTCCATAGCCGAATACCCTTGTCTATTCCTTTCTCTTTGCCGATTTCTTCATCAAAGCCGAATCTTCATAGATCTCTTGAGATCATCTTTTCTTTTTGATCTTCTCAAAAGCTGAAATTCTCTAGGAGTTGCTGAATTCCCTGTGTTAAGGTTAGTGCCGAATTCTTCCTTCACTTCTTCTCTTTCGGTTTTTGGAGGCCAAAGCCGAAAGGCTAATTAATGTGGCAAGGTTATCCCTTGAGTAACATTTTGATTGTTCTTGTGTTCACATCTTGGGGCAACATTTCGGGAAATTGGAGTAGATCGAATCATTTAGATATAAAAGCCGGAAACCGCTAGTCTCTAAACTCCATCTCTTTCGGGATTCCTAGGTAAGGGATCTCTGCACTATAAATGTACATTCGTGTTTGTATTCGATTCAATGTTTTAATCCGGTTTGTTGACTAAGATCTGTTCCATGGATACAAACGCTAGTCAAATGAAAAAGGGAATTGGACCCGTAAATCTAACCCCTATGTTTAAGAAACGAGCGGTGTCAGCAGTTTGGGATTGGCCGCCAGGTTGTGGACCGGCTTCGAAACAAAATCTTAGGCGCTTAGCGATCGTATCGGCCACGATAGTGTCGACATAGAAGGTCTCGTCTTGACTGTAAGCAGGTGTGTAGATCCCTATCACACTAATTAATCTGTACTATATATGTTATGGGCTAAAAGCCAGGAAGAGGCTGTATGGACAGTCGTATTACCCTAAAAGGTAGGCAAAGGATGCCAGGTACGTAACCATAGAAACTTCTCTATGTGTGTATCGATGTATGTAAAAACCTGTGATCTTTTAGGTAGTATACTGTTTTGAATTTGCATGGATGTATGCATGGGATAGGGTTAATACGATGAAGGGGAAGAGCATGTTAATAGGTCACTTGGTGATCGGTGGTTAAACCACGTACTGTAAAATTAGGTCACAATAGTGATCGGTGGCTAAGCCACGTTAAATTTATTCCTGATTGTTAGGAATAGGCAGCATGACTGTCGATATGGTATGTAGCGATTGGTGGGTTGATTGTAGAAATCCCCAAGGTGTGTTGGCTGGTACGGGCTGGTGTGTAGAGGATGGATTTCTAGGTTGGGTTGGGCCATGTTGCATGTAAATATTCTGTTGCCATTGTGTATGGGCCAAGGCCCATAATGTGTTTGTGGGCCTAAAGCCTTTTATTTGTTTTCGGGATTTGCACACTGAGTCTTTGTGACTCACCCCTTTAATTTCTCTGACTTTTCAGATGAGCAGTAGATCGTGGACATGAGAGCCGAGGCGGACTCGAGGGGCCATCAAGTTTTTTTTATTATTTTCATTAACTATTTTCGGTTTTCCTTTAAGTTTTAATTTTGAGACTATTTATGTAATAAGGCCCCATGACTTAGGTTATCGCTTTATATTTGTTAATGTTTACAGTTTAAAAATTTATGTTTAAAGACTTAAGTCATGAAAAGTAATAAAATGGGTTTTCCAAACATGTTCAATGGAAAAGCAAAGGTTTTCATCAAATATCTTATTTTTAACAAATGCCTAAATAAAGAAACTGAGATTTCCAAAAACCATCAAAGCAAAGTTTTTAACAATAAACCCCGTAGCATACCAGATCTGGTCGTAGCGTTTGGGCCGGGTTTGGGGTGTTACATTTTGGTATGCAACTGGGCTGTGAAATGGGTCCAGTAGTAGGTTATAAAGTTGGTGAAAATGCTTTGGTTGAGATATGGCCTTCGAGTCTACCGGCACCCGATCCACGTAGGTAAGTATTCTAACTCCTGATGTGATATGCATGTTGGGTTGATGGGCTTTATGGACGTAGACTAGTATGATACGGTTAATGGATCTTAGGCCTAGTTTAAACAATTCTTTAATTTCATAAAACTTAATCTAACTAAACATGTTCGTAAACCAGTCGCTGAGTTAGGATGTGGCAACAGGCATGCGCATGTCTAGGATTGGATTCAGGGAGAGCCTGGTACTTAAGCGGTTCTGGTGACTCACCTCCTCTTCACTGGAATCCTACCTGGTGCGTAGTGACTATTCGCCTTAGTCGCGAGGACTTGTTGTCAGGCCAAAATTTATAATTAAAACCCGGAAGGGACCAGCCACCCTATTTCGCAAAATTACTAAAAATACCCCCTAATTTTGTAAAATTTCCGAGATACCCTTGATTTGTGAAAATTTCGCAAAATACCCCAGGTTTGTAAAACTACCAAAATTTGTGAAATCACCAAAACACCCCCGGTTGGAAAAATTACCAAAATATCTCTATTTCAAAAAAACACCAAGATACCCTATTTTGTAAAATTACGAAAAATACCCTGTAGGAAAGAACTACGAAAATACCCTCTGGGTAGTGAAATGACGAAAATACCCTTATGTGATGAATGTGGGTTCATGGATGCTACTTGTATGTTGATGTATGATGGTTGAATGTATGTGGAACTAGGAGATATAAACTTGAGACTGAAACCCGTAGATATAATTTCGGAATCGAAAGAACTACTCTTAAAACTACTGTCCATAAGATTGTTCGTGGTTAATTAGTGGAAGAAATTAATAATTCATAAAATTTCTAATCAGATAAACGCGAATCGGTAGAATGAGTACAAGGGGTCGTGGACGTCCTGCGCGTGGCCGTGGTAGGAGTAGGATGGCTGTGTCTGAACCAGTAGGATCTGGTTATGGGTCTAGAAACGAGATGCCAGTACCACCAGCCGCGGAGGTGGAATTTTAGGACCAGACGATCGGAGATGATGCGGTATCCCGAGCGATGTTAAGGGTTTTAGAGAGGTTCTTTCAAGCGTGCATGGGCACAGAGGCCGGAATCGTGGTCGGAGCGACTTAGAGCTAATGGGGCGTAAGTGTTTAGGGAATTTCGAATAGCCCCGAGTACACCAGTAATCGGTTGGAGGCGGTGGAGCGTATAATGGATGATCCGGATTTCACTGAGGAGGAAAAGGCGAAAGGCGTTGTATCTCTCTGCGGGACGAAGCTTATCAATGGTGGCTTACGGTTAAGGATGGTACGGTGGTGGATCAGTATCACCGGGATTTCTTCAAAACGGTGTTTCGAGTAAATACATTGGGACAAGTTATGTGGATGCGCGGCGTAGAGCATTTCTCGAATGCAGTTCGAGAGAAGTAGGTCGGTGGTCGTGTGCGGCGAATTCTTACGCCTTAGCCGTTATGCTCGAGGAATGGTGGCCACAGATCATGAACGTTGTGTTCGATTTGAAGATGGTTTGAGAGATGATTTGCGTGTATTGATAGCTCCACAGCGGGAGAGGGAATTTGCTGTGCTTGTGGAAAAAGCTACGATAGTTGAGGAGGTGAAGCAGACAGAGAAACTAAATCGGGATAGAGATAGGGGTGGAAGTAAGAGAAATTTTGGATCATCAAGGGCAGCTGGGCGTATTCAGAAAAGACCCAGGTCAGACGGGCCGAGACGAGAGAAGAGACTCGCTGGCATTAGTAGTCGGATACGTATGTGCTCGATGTGGTAAATTCCATGTAGGTGAGTGTTACGCGGGCAGTGGGAAGTGCTTTAGGTGTGGATCTGCGGACCACTAAGTTAGAAACTGTCCGCAGCAACGGGGCAGTGAAGGACCCATGGGTCAAGGGAATGCACAGCCGGGAAGAGGTGGTCAGCAGCCACAGAGAGGTCGTAGTCCAGCCAGAGGTGGTAACGGTTCCGGTCGGGGCCGTGGAGCACCAGGCCAAGAGGCAGGAAACACTGAGGCGAGACAGCCGGGGTTAGTTTATGCTGCCAGACGTCGAGAGGAGGCTGACGCACCGGATGTTATAACTGGTACGTTTTTAATTTTTGGTTTGCCTTACACTACATTGGTTGATATTGGTTCGACGCACTCTTATGTTGCTAGTGCTATAGCGGGAACTTTGAACTTAGATTATGAGACTTCTTCTAGGGAAATGACTGTAGTGAGCCCTTTAGGACAAACTGTAGTGGTGAACAAATCAGATAAGGATGTACCCTGGAAGTTCAAGGGGTAGCTTTTTGGGCTGATCTGATGGAACTGCCGTTTGGGGAGTTTGATTTGATCTTAGGAATGGATTGGTTGGTGAAGTATCAAGCAAATTTGGACTGTGCAGCCAAGCGTATGGTGTTAAAAACTCCCGAGGGTGGTGAACTGTTGGTGATAGGTGAAAGGGGGAACTGTTTGTCAAATGTGGTGTCTGCCTTAAAGGCAGAAAGGATGGTGAGGAAAGGATGCGGGGCAATTCTAATATTTGTTCGGGCTCTGGAAGCCAAGGAACTAACTGTCGGAGATGTTAGGACGGTGAAGGAATTTTCGGATGTTTTCCCAGAAGAGCTCCCAGGATTACCCCCGGATCGTGAAGTGGAGTTTGGTATCGATCTTCTTCTGGGAACAGCGCCAGTATCTAATGCTCCGTATAGGATGGTGCTGACAGAGTTGGTGGAATTGAAAGCGCAGATTCAGGAGTTGCTGGATAGAGGGTTTATTCGACCAAGTGTGTCGCCTTGGGGAGCGCCGGTGTTATTCGTTAAGAAGAAGGATGGATTAATGCGTATGTGCATTGACTATCGCCAGCTGAATAAGTTGACCATCAAGAATAAATACCCGTTGCCGAGGATCGATGACTTGTTCGATCAGATGAAGGGGGCTTCAGTTTTCTTAAAGATAGATCTGAGATCAGGGTACCATCAGCTTAAGGTCAAGGAGGTGGATATTTATAAGACAGCTTTTAGGACTCGCTACGGTCACTACGAATTCATGCTAATGCCATTTGGGTTGACTAACGCACCAGCAGCGTTTATGGATATGATGAATCGAGTATTTCAACCCTACTTGGATCGGTTTGTCGTGGTATTTATAGAAGATATTCTGGTTTATTCAAAATCGGAAGAGGAGCATGATTCACATCTTCTGGGTGGTTCTGCAGATTACGAGGAGAAGTAGCTTGTATGCCAAATTCGGTAAGTGCGAATTTTGGCTAAGGGAGTTACTTTTCTAGGTCACGTTGTGTCGACGGAGGATTAGGGTTGACCTCGGAAAATTGAAGCGGTGTTGGATTGGAAGCCGCCTAAGTCGAGAGTGCGTAAATTTGGAGTTTCCTTGGTTTGGCCGGGTATTACGGAAGGTTTGTTGAAGGATTTTCATTGATGGCGATCACGTTGACTAAGTTGTTACGAAAAAGGGGTTCCGTTTGTTTGGTCTAATAAGCGACAAGAGAGTTTCGAGAAGTTAAAAAGGATTTTAACGGAGGCTTGGTATTGATTCAATTCAGGAGGCTGGAAAGGAGTTCGTGATTTATTGTGATGCTTCACACACGGGACTAGGATGCGTGTTGATGCAAGGTGGAAAGGTTGTTGCATACGCATCTCGGCAGTTAAGACTGCACGAAGCAAGTTATCCCACCCATGATTTGGAATTGGCGACGGTGGTTTTTGCTTTGAAGATTTGGAGACATTATCTGTACGGGGAGAAATCTGTCATTTATACCGATCATAAGAGCTTAAAATACCTTTTAACCTAGAAGGAGTTGAATCTAAGGCAAATGAGGTGGATCGAGTTGTTAAAAGATTATGACTGCTCGATCGAGTACCATCCGGGTAAAGCCAACGTGGTGGCGGATGCTCTAAGTCGTAAAGTAATCTCTGACTTGAGAGCAATGTTTGCTCACCTTAGTCTATATGATGATGGGAGTTTATTAGCTGAACTTCAAGTGAAACCCTCTTGGGTCGGTCCAGTTAAGGAGAAACAATGGTGACGACGAGTTGCTAAAGGAGAAGTTTCCGGTAGGATCAAGTGAAGGATCAACGAATTTAGTGTGAATGAGGAAGGGCTATTATGTTTTCAAGGGAGAGTGTGTATGCCGAAAGATCCCGAGTTGAGGCATAAGATTTTGCAAGAAGCGCATGGTAGTCCATACGCTATGCACCACGGAGGAAGTAAGATGTATCGAGATTTGCGAGATCGGTTACGTGTCCGGGTTTGAAATGAGAGGTGACCGAATTTGTGGGAAGTGTTTGACCACAAGCGGGTAAAGGCGGAACATCGCTTACCATCGTGGTTGTTGCAGCCGGTGAAGATTCCACAATGGAAGTGGGAAAGGATCGCAATGGACTTTGTTAGTGGGCTACCCCTCACGCCTACTAAGAAAGATTCGGTGCAGGTGATTGTTGACCGCTTGACGAAGTCTGCTCATTTCATACTAGTACGTGTCGATTACTCTGCAGAAATTGGCTAAGCTATACATAGCGGAGGTAGTGAGGTTGCATGGGGTACCAAAGTATCAATCATATCGACAGGACCCTAGGTTCACCTCACGATTTTGGAAGGCGGTGCATCGGCGTTGGGTACGGTTGGATTTCAGTACGGTGTTTCATCCTCAGACCGACTGACGGACGATCCGAAGCGGGTAATTCAGATCTTAGAGGACATGTTGAGAGGATGTTTCATTGATTTCAGGGGTAGTTGGGAAGAGTTCTTACCGTTGGTGGAGTTTGCGTACAACAATAGCTACAAGTCAAGTATTCAGATGGCGCCGTATGAAGCATTGTACGGGCGGAGGTGTCGTACACCTACCTGTTGGACGGAATTAGGAGAACGTCGAATTTTGGGTCCGGAGTTGGTTACCGAGACAGAGGAGAAGGTTGAGGTAATTTGGGCTCGATCAAGGAAGCGTCGACAGGTGAAGTCCTATCTTGACCAAGCGTAAGGACATAGAATTTGCAGTGGGTGACAAGGTGTTCTTGAAGGTGTCGCCATGGAAGAAAGTACTGAGGTTCGGGCGGAAAGGTAAATTAAGTCCCAGATTTATCGGACCTTATCGGGTGTTGAAACGAGTGGGACCAGTAGCTTATCAGCTAGAGTTACCTTCTGAGCTAAGCCAGATTCACAATGTATTCCACGTCTCTATGTTAAGACGTTACCGTTCGGATCCATCTCATGTGGTGTCGGTGGAAGAAATCGAAGTAAGACCCGATTTATCCTTTGAAGAGGAGCCAGTGGAAGTTATGGATCGTGATGTCAAAGTATTACGGAGAAAGACGGTTCCGTTGGTTAAGGTTATGTGGCGGAATCACGGTTCTGAGGAGGCTACTTGGGAACCAGAGGAAGCGATGCGGGAGAAATACTCGCATCTATTCTGATCAGGTAATTTCAAGGCCGAAATTTCTTTAAGGGGGTAGAACTGTAACATCCTGAAATAATGGGCCTTTGCGTTTAATGTGCTGAGATGTTTATGTTACGCCTAATGTGTTAATTTGAGTGTTTAAGGGGTTCAGACTGGGCTCAGGGTTGGGCCGAGCCCTTAGTCGAATTTATCTGTTTGGACACTCTAGTGGAAAGCCTGACAAGATAGGGCTTAAAGATATTATCTGTGTTTTAAGTCACAAATGGGCTTGTGGCCCAGTGGCAAAGTGGCTCTACATAGAGAGCAGGGAGGTGGCGTCAACTGGGGAGGCCCAAATTCAAGTTGCATGAAGCCCAATTCTTTTAATTAAATTTTAGCTAATTTTTGGCATTTAAATGAGTAGAGAGGGACGACAATAAGGCTTAAAAATAGGAAGATTTACTCGAGTGGATAATGATGATAATATGGCAGATAAAGGAAGGAAGAGGTGGTGTTATTTAGGCCTCTTTCGGAGGTATGAGAAGATAAAGATAAGGGAGAAAGGGTAGGAGTTATCTCACGATCAACACAGACCGAATTTCCACCTCTTGGAGGGGGGAGAAATCAGTTTTGTTATACTATAGGGGGTGCCGAAATTTCCCTTATTAGTTGATCAATTTTAAGTTATCAAAGGGGGCATTTTCGGGTTTTAGGAAGTAGGTGTCGAAATTTTGTGTTTAAGTGGGGGGAATATCTTTTTATTTTCGGCATTAGGGTTTTATTCTTCCATTCTCTTCTTCAATTCTGGCATTTGGGATTTTCTCTCATTCTCTGCTTAAGCCGAAATCCCTAATCTCATGCTCTCATCTCTACTTTTAGGCAAAAGACGAAATTGCACTATTTTCTCTGCTTTCATCTCCATAGTCGAATACCCTTGTCTATTCCTTTCTCTTTGCCGATTTCTTCATCAAAGCCGAATCTTCATAGATCTCTTGAGATCATCTTTTCTTTTTGATCTTCTCAAAAGCCGAAATTCTCTAGGAGTTGCTGAATTCCCTGTGTTAAGGTAAGTGCCGAATTCTTCCTTCACTTTCTTCTCTTTTAGTTTTTGGAGGCCAAAGCCGAAAGGCTAATTGATGTGGCAAGGTTATCCCTTGAGTAAAGTTTTGATTGTTCTTGTGTTCACATCTTGGGGCGACATTTCGAGAAATCGGAGTAGATCGAATCATTTAGATCTAAAAGCTGGAAACCGCTAGTCTCTAAACTCCATCTCTTTCGGGATTCCTAGGTAAGGGATCTCTGCACTATAAATGTGCATTCGTGTTTGTATTCGATTCAATGTTTTAATCCGGTTTGTTGACTAAGATCTGTTCTATGGATACAAACGCTAGTCAAACGGAAAAGGGAATTGGACCCGTAAATCCAACCCTTAAGTTTAAGAAACGAGCGGTGTCAGCAGTTCAGGATTGGCCGCCAGGTTGTGGACCGGCTTCGAAACAAAATCTTAGACAGTTAGCAGTCGTATCGGCTTCTGATAGTGTCGACATAAAAGGTCTCGTCTTGACTGTAATCAGGTGTATAGATCCCTATCAGACTGATTAATCTGTACTATATATGTTATGGGCTAAAAGCCGGAAGAGGTCAGTATGGATGATCGTATACCCCAAAAAGGGTAGGCAAAGGATGCCAGGTACGTAACCATAGAAACTTCTCTATGTGTATAGATGTATGTAAAAACCTGTGATCTTTTAGGTAGTATACTATTTTGAATTTGCATGGATGTATGCATGGGATAGGGTTAATACGATGAAGGGGAAGAGCATGTTAATAGGTCACTAGGTGATCAGTGGTTAAACCACGTACTGTAAAATTAGGTCACAATAGTGATCGGTGGCTAAGCCACGTTAAATTTATTCTGATTGTTAGGAATAGGCGGCATGATTTGTCGATATGGTGTGTAGCGGTTGGTGGGTTGATTGTAGAAATCCCAAGGTGTGTTGGGCTGAGTGCGGGCTAGTGTGTAGAGGATGGATTTCTAGGTTGGGTTGGGCCATGTTGCATGTAAATATTCTGTTGCCATTGTGTATGGGCCAAGGCCCATAATGTGTTTGTGGGCCTAAAGCCTTTTATGTGTTTTCGGGATTTGCACACTGAGTCTTGGTGACTCACCCTTTAATTTCTCCGACTTTTCGGATGAGCGATGATCGTGGACATGGGAGCCGAGGCGGACTCGAGGCCATCAAGTTTTTTTATTATTTTCATAAACTATTTTCGGTTTTCCTTTAAGTTTTAATTTTGGGACTATTTATGTAATAAGGCCCCATGGCTTAGGTTATCGCTTTATATTTGTTAATGTTTACAGTTTAAAAATTTATGTTCAAGGACTTAAGTCATGAAAAGTAATAAAATGGGTTTTCCAAACATGTTCAATGGAAAAGCAAAGGTTTTCATCAAATATCTTATTTTTAACAAATGCCTAAATAAAGAAACTGAGATTTCCAAAAACCATCAAAGCAAAGTTTTTAACAATAAACCCCGTAGCATACCAGATCTGGTCGTAGCGTTTGGGCCGGGTTTGGGGTGTTACACATAGTGTTAATCCCAGAACCATATAAGTTTTTGCCAAAGTGTCCTATCTCTATATTCATTAACATCCTGAGACCCTCTAATTTGCTAAAATTTTGTGGTGTCTGATTGAAAATTAGTAGTCTACATAATATATTTGGATTAAATGTATCCTCCATACAAATTTCATATTTGAACTTGTTACCATTTACTAATTCCTGAAGTTTCAAACACTCCTTTATAGATTCGTTAGGAGGGACTATCTTCTCTAGTGATTGGAGAATGTTCACAATTCCGATATCCTCCACTATGTTCTAATCTTGTTCATTTCCCCAGCCTGATAACCTAGAAATTTCTACAGAAATGACTCCAACTTTTAATTCATTATTGCATTTGGTCGTTATTTCCTCGTTGGGCTTTGTCTCTTTATGAATATCCTCTTGTAATGTTATTTACCCTAGCTCACCTTGATTATCTTCTACACTCAGAAGTGCCTGACTATTTAGACTTTCCCAAGGTAATTAGTTTATTAATTTTTCCTCTTCATCCATATTTTGAGGTTGCTCATACTGGGAAACAATAGGTTTTAAGTTCGCACTCATGTGACACTCTCATAGATCTGCATGAGTTTCACCTCTCAGTTGACTCAATTCCAGCATTAGTAGTCTCTGGTTCTCTTGAATCTCTAATTCTTCATAGACTCCTTATTCGTAAATTTCATCGTCAAAATCTATCTCATCATCTGACCATATATAATTGAAGTTGTCCATGGTGTTTTCTAACCTAATTTCAATAGTCACTGTGGTAGTTTTGTTTTCTTTGCAAAGGGATGTACCGAGATTTCTTCAAGAATAAAGAAGTGTCAGTAATGTTAAACAAATAACTAAACAGAAATAAAATAAAGGCCGTATCTATAATTTATATATTTCCTAATTATTCTATTAGAATACAAAAATCAAAATTAATCTAGTGACGTTGCCTCCTCGGAAACGGCGCCAGCAACTTGACCACCTCTAGATGTACCAATGTCCAAAGTAGAAACCTTGCACAAAATATTTGAAAAAACTTTATCCCCAAGTATATGAGTCGGGTTGTAATATAGTTACAACGGAGTAGATGAGTACTCCGAGGATCGTACCCAAAGGAGGCGAACATTAAATTAATCCTACCTAAGCATAAATACATCTAATTAGTACTTTTAAATGAATTATATTATGACCAGATAAAAAGAAAGGTTTTTAGTATTCTTAATAATGATAGAAATAAACTGAAAAGAAATAATGAAATAATGAGAAAGTAAATAATAAATGTATCAAATCGGAGCATGGGTGATTACCTTGCTTCAGTAGTCATAATCAACTATCGCTTCGGGTTTTCTTGTTTAATCAACTAGTCAATATTCCAGCAGGATCTTTCGATCTTATACTAGAATAACGAGTAGGCAAGAACTACTTGTCTCTCGACCTCACAGTCTAGACTGATTCAGAGTTAAGGTGTTCATGGATAGGCCATATCAATTTTGGGTTAATTCCCACCTTAATGACTTCCTAGGATTGTCAGGCCTAGGGTTTAAGATCTTCTTTTCCTGAACAGCTGATCCATTAAGAGAACCCTACAGAACAGTTAATTAATCATACCTCCACTCGCTAATCCCCCATAAGAGGATTAGCTCCTCATGGATCTCATAAAAAATATAAACTTGATAGAAATAATAAACATGAATAACAATTCAAGAGTATAAAGTTTAGAAGAAGCCTGATTTGTTTTGGAATTGAATGCAGAATCCTCACAGAGTTTGATCACGTTTAACAAATCTGATTTCTTCCACAAAGAAAAGAACAAAACCTAAAATAAACCTAAAGCCTATGAAAAGAGAAAAACTAAATACTAAAACTAGGAAGAAAATTATACAATCGAAAAGTTGCCTAAAACATGTGTTAATTGAGCCTATTTATAGATTTTAGAGTGGTCGTCGTTGTAACGTCCTTGAAAGGGCCTATGCATTTTCAGTTTAATTGTACGAAATGACAAGTCTTAAGCACTATGAATAAATTTTTGGTATTTTTGGAATTCTAGAAATGCATAGAAATGGAAATGAATATTTTTGGAAACTTGAACATTTTTGCAAACCTAAACATTTTTGGAAATGTTTCAAAAATGGAAAGTGAACATTTCGGGAAACCTGGAAATGTAAGAAAAATGGCAAGTTACAGAGCCGATCAAAAATTTTAGGAAGCTTAGAAATAATCGAGAAATGCCAAGTTTTAAAGTTTAAAATAGGAAATTAAGGCAAGGGGGCCTTAAAAGAAAAAGTTGGTAAAATTTGACACACAAACGGGCTAGGAAAAGTGGCCTGAAGATGGCACTTATGGCTTATGGAAATGGCGCCATGTGCAAGAGGCATGAGCCTGGGTTCGAGTCACAAGGGAAGCAAATAAATGAAGTTTTATTTTTGCTTCCCAGGCTAAGGGGTGGACGGCAATTGTTTCTAAAAAAGGGAGGTGTTTTATTTCCATTAATATTGCTTAATAAGGTGATAAATAAAAGCTTTTTAATTTAGATTATTTAGAAGAGATAATAATGGATTTAACACTTCTATTTTTAAATAAAGGAGATAATATTATCATAAGAGGAGTAGTGGCCAAGCAAGGGACTCTCCTATTGATAATTTCGGCTAAAGAAGGAGAGTTAAAGGCTATTCTCTCATCTTTTCTAAGCTTTTCCGAAAATTCCATAGCAAAACCCCCTCTGCCGAATTTTCTATTCATCTTTTACTCCTCTCTTTTCTTCATCTGTCAAGCCAAGCCCTTTTCTTTTGATCCCTGACTAAAACCTCATAGCCGAATCTCTGTGGCTCTAGGCAAGGAAGCAATCGGTCAAAGCATTAAAGGTAAGGTTAAGCATCATTCAAGTTCTTTTTCTTTTCTATTTGCCGAAAGAGAAGGGTCTAATCCCTATTCTGTTTTTATGGCCGAATCTACAAGGGGTTTATCAAGTTTCTACAACTTCGAATACAAGGAGGAATCTTTCGGGATTCAAGGATCTAAGGTAAGATATACACATATTTGGTCAAAAGTTATGGATTATATGTGAGATTACAATTAACATATAATTATAGGGATTTCGACAGACATACAAGGCAAGGATTGTTTTCAGGAATTGGAAATTGCCAGGTAAGTGTATAGATCTAATCGGCCAAGGGTTACTTTGGTATCTAAAAGTATTTCCTTTTCTTTCCAAAAGTCAGAAACTGATGAAAATACATGTTTTTGGTGGCTAGCCGAATTTAAGGGAGGAATACCACAATTTCGGGATTTAATCAATTCGGCAACAAGGTAAGTAATACAAATCCTACTAGGATTTGGTTTTTAAGCCAAATAGGTTTGTTAATATGTTTTAATAATTCGCAGTATATAGGAGTTAAAGATCTAGATCGGTAGATCGTTCTTCGGATTTCAAGGAATCTATTAAGCGAATCGGTGTGTACTCACACTAATTTTCAATATATTATGGCAATAATTATTTTAATATATGAATATGCATAAGAATGAGAATGTGGCTAAGTACCACAAATGTGGTAAAGAATACCCAGGTACGTTTCCTATTTTTGATAGGATTACGAATGTGATATATTTTGAACATGTGAATAGTAACATGAATGAGAAAATAAGTATGTTGTGCATGATAAAATATGTGGGGCATTTCGGGCTATATGTGAAAGGGGAAGAAGGTGTTGACTTCGGTCTCACCAACGGAATATGGTGACTACGGTCACAAAATTTGAATATGGTAACTTCGGTTACATTATCTGAATTTGGTAACTTCGGTTACATTATTTGAATATGGTGTCTAATGACACAAATTATATGGGCGATGAGCACGTCGATCGCAAATGATCGCTTCGATGGTGTGTAGCGGATGGAGGGTTGACTTAGTAGTCCCCACGGTGTGATTGGCAGGTACGGGTGGTGTGTAGCGGATGGACAAATAGGCTTGGGTTTGGGTTGCATCATTTTTTTATGAATATGTCTTTGATATGAACATGTATGCCTGAATTGTTGAATGTTAGTTTGTGTACACATTGAGTCTGTTCACTCACCCGTTGGGAATATTTTTCAGGAGATGGTCGATAATGGACCGGGTCGGCGAGGAGCTAAAGGTGGCCATGCATAGCAAGGAAAGACTTTTATTATTTGGGACTTATTTATATTAAGTACTTAAATTTTATTATTTTGGGTTTTGATTGATGTAATAAGGCCATAAGGCCCAAGGGAATTTCTTTATTTTTTTTTGCTTTACTATTAGATATTATGTCACGAACTAATTGGGATGTAAGTAAGTACAAAATTATTTTTCTTAAAAATGAACTCAAAAATTCTTTTGTCACCTTAATTAAATTGGATTTATAAAATTAAATAAATAGGTTTTTAATCTAAGCCCAACCCAAAACGAAATTTTTCTGAAAATACACAAATTTTCTCTAAGAAACAAAGAATTTTGAAACCGGTTTACTTAAGGAACATACCAGATCCGGTTCGGGCTCGTGGGCGGGTGTGGGGTGTTTCATTTTGGTATCGAGCCCGCTTTAAACTCTCGGCACGTGGGCTAAGGCCCAAAACGTTTTTAATTCGAGCCCAAATGATTTTCTTTAAAATAAAGCGGTGTTCGGCATGGCACCTAAGTCTCCGACCCACAGTCCACCAGGTAAGTACCCTAACTTTATGTGTGATTCTGTGATTTATGTAGAAAAGGCATAGAAAGTAGAATAGAATGATAGGAACATGAACCTTAGGGCTAGATTACTCAAACACGAGAACCACATAAGACTTAATGCACTAAACAAACCTATGGCTAAGTCATAGAGCTAGGGTGTGGTAACCCCATGCACGCATGTCAGGATTGGATCCAAGAGCACAGTATTTAAGCGGTCCTAGTGACTCACCTCCTCTTCGCAGGAATCCTACCTGGTGCGTAGCTTCGGTTCACCCTAACTCAAAGGGCTCAGCGGTGTGGCAACCTCTGTGCGCATGTCTAGGAATGGTTTCGATGGGAGCTTGGTATTTAAGCAGTCCGCGTGACTCACCTCCTCTCCATTCGAATCCTACCTGGTGCGTAGCTTTGGTTCACCCTGACCAAAGAGGGCTCGTTCATAGGCTAAACCTAATGACTAAAACCCGAAAGGGAACTAGCCATGTTTTAAAAAAAAATTATTACAAAATTGCCCCTAACTTACAAAATGACCAAAATGACCCTAGTTTTCGAAGATTTTTGCAACATCACCATTTTGGAAAATAAAACTCTCTAAAAGAGCCCTCAAAGTTTTACAACTTTTGGAATATCCCTAACTTACTAAATTTTACCAATTTACCCTGATTTTTGGAAAATTACCAAAATACCCCCGAGGTCAAAAATTACCGAAACGCCCCTGGATTCCAAATTTTTTTTCCCAAAATTACCCCAGAACTTTAAAATTTCCAAAATACTTTTGACAAAATCACCAAGGAACTTTCTGTTTTGAAAAATTATGAAAATGCCCCTATAGGACAAAATTACGAAAATACCCCTCGGTAGTGGAAAAACAATAACAAAGAAAACTACAACATTTCTCTGAACGAACGAAAGTTCATAATTGTTTGATGGATGGATGAATGAATGAAAGACTGTGTGCTTGTGTGAATACGAAAGAACCACTCCTAAAACTCTTTTCATAAAACTCCTTCATGGATAATAAGTGGAACAATGACTAATCCATAAAACTTTTTAATCGAGATCTCGACGTTAGAAATGAGCTCCGGAGGACGTGGTCGTGCGTGGATGAGGTAGAGGAAGGATGATCGTGTCGAACCCGTTAGATCGGGTCGTGGTTCGACAATGAGATACCACCGCCACCACCACCCCCTACCGTTAATGTGGAGCGGCAAGCTCGGACGGGGGAAGATCTTTGTGTCGCAGTCCGTCTTTGCGAGTTTTGGAATTGGTGGCTGATGCGGGTGGAAATTCGAACCCCGGAAATCACGGCTCGAACGGCTCCGAGCTAATGGAGCCGAGATGTTTCGTGGAGTGTCGGGAGTGGCACCCGATGGTGATCGTTGGAAGCGACGGAGCGCATCATGGATGAGCTCGACCGACCCACGAGAGAGAAGTTGAAAGGAATGGTGGCACCGCATTCGCGCGATGAAGCGTATCGGTGGTGGTTAATCGTGCGAGATGGTGCTATGGTGGAGGATCGACACAGGAATATGTTAAGAGGCATTCCGGAAAGAAATATGTAGGAACCGTATACTGATTTGAGCAAAGAAAAGCTTTTCTGGGGCTAGTTCAAGGAACAAGTCCGTAGCGAAATATGAGGAAGAATTTCTGAGGTTGAGCCGTTATACTCGAGGGGTAGTAGCGACTGAACATGAACGCTATGTCCGATTTGAGGACGGACTGAGAGACGACCTGAGACTGTTGATAGCACCGCATCAGGAGCGGGAGTTCTCTTCTTTGCGGAAAAGGCCAAGGTGGCCGAGGGAATTAAAGATGCTACCAAGCGGTGTGGACAAGAATAAGACTAAGAGAGGTTTTGGACCATCTGGAAAGGGTCATAAGAGGCCTAGGGTTGACGGGCCACGAAATTAACAAGCTGGTACGGGCTGGCAGTATCGCCCTTGTGAGCATTATGGAAAGAAGCACTTGGGAGAGTCTTTGGAGAAAGACGCAGTGGATGTTTCAAATGTGGATCCAAGGACCATATGCTTAAGGATTGTCCCAAACAACCAGATGAGAGCCGACCGGCAGTTCAGAATGCTAGTCAGACTGGTAGAGGCGGACAGCAGCCTCAGCGGGGTCGTGGTTCGGCTAACAGAGGTAATGGTGCCGGCAGAGGCCGTGGAGCACGTGGGCGAGGTGCTACTAATGCGAAAGCAAGGCAACCGGGATTGGTTTATGCGGTTCGCGAAGGGAGGATGGTGACGCACCTGATGTAATAACCGTGCGTTCTTCATTTCGACAAACCCTATTTTGCTCGATTGATGTGGGCTCGACCCATTCCTATGTTGCATGTAGTGTAGTGGAAACACTAGGCTTAGACTCGAAACTCTCTCGATGAGACAGATGATCGTAGTAAGCCCATTAGGCCAAACCGTAGTGGTAGACAAGATCTTTCTAATGTACCCCAGAGATTCGGGGAGTAAACTTTCTGTGACTTAATGGAACTACCCTTCGGGAGTTTGAACTTATACTCGAATGGATTGGTTAGTAGAACACCGAGCCGTGTTGGATTGTGCAAACTAAACGGATAGAGCTAAGAACCCCGGAGGATAAAGTGGTAGCTATGCTCGGAGAAAGGAGAAACTACTTGTCTAACGTGGTTTCGACGCTGAAGGCCGAGAAGATGGTTAAGAAGGGGTGTAAGGCATTCTTAGCCTTCATTAGTACGATAGGTGGAAAGGAGGAAGGTATTAATGGAGTTAGGACGGTAAGGGACTTCGTGGATGTATTTCCAGAGGAATTACCAGGAATACCCCCAGATAGGGAGGTGGAATTTGGGATAGATTTGCTACCGAGAACAGACTCCTATGTCAATTGCTCCATACCGAATGGCGCCAAAGGAGTTAGTTGAGCTCAAGGCTCAGATCCAAGAATTGTTGGATCGTGGGTTCATTCAACCCGGTGTGTCTCCATGGGGAGCACCAGTCCTGTTTGTGAAGAAGAAGGATGGAACTATGCGTATGTGCATAGACTACCGTCGCTTGAATAAATCGACCATCAAGAACAAGTATCCTTTGCCAAGGATAGACGACTTGTTCAATCACCGTGAAAGGGGCAACAGTTCTCGAAGATAGACCTAAGGTCAGGATATCACCAGTTAAAGGTGAAGGAGGCAGATATCCACAAGACGGCCTTTAGGACAAGGTATGGCCATTTTGAGTTTGTGGTGATGTCGTTTGGGTTGACGAACGCTCACCAAGCGTTCATGGATATGATGAATCGGGTTTTCCAACCCTATTTGGATAGGTTCGTCGTGGTGTTCATCGACGATATTTTGGTGTATTCAAGGTCGGAGGAGGAGCATGATGAGCATCTCCGAGTGGTGTTGGAAGTGTTAAGGAAAAGAGCTTTATGCCAAATTCAGCAAGTGTGAATTTTGGCTAAAGGAGGTGGCATTCTTAGGATATGTGGTATCTGCAGAAGGAATAAGAGTGGACCCTAGGAAGATCGAGGCGGTGTTGGAATGGAAACCACCTAGGTCCGTGGCTGAAATACGAATTTTCTTAGGCTTAGCAGGCTATTACAGAAGGTTTGTAGAAGGGTTCTCGTCAATAGCCGCGCTTTGACAAAGTTGCTAAGGAAGGAAGTACCCTTTGAATGGACTAATAAGCAACAGGAGAGCTTTGATAAGCTCAAGAAGGTCTTGACTGGAAGCTCGGTGTTAATTCGACCAGAGGCGAGCAAGGATTTCGTAGTATATTGTGACGCTTACTTTACGGGGTTAGGTTGTGTACTAATGCAGGAAGGAAAAGTGGTCGCGTATGCGTCTCGGCAATTAAGGCCTCATGAGGTTAACTACCCAACTCATGACTTGGAATTAGCAAAGCAGTGGTTTTCGCCCTTAAGGTTTGGAGGCACTACCTTTATGGAGAAAGGTCGGTGATCTACACCGACCACAAGAGCCTTAAGTATTTGTTGACTCGTAAGGAGTTGAACTTGAGGCGTGAAGGTGGGTGGAATTACTCGAAGACTACAATTGTTCGATAGAATATCATCCGGGCAAGGCGAATGTGGTAGCCGATGCTCAGAGTAGGAAGGTTGTGTCGGATCTAAGGGCTTTGTTCGCTCACTTAAGTCTATATGATGATGGAAGCTTTGTTGGCGAATTACAAGTCAAGCCCACATGGTGAATGAGGTGAAAGAGGGCCGGTTGGCGATAAGGATCTAAGTGCTAAGTTACAGCAAGTCTGAGCGGAGAAGTAAAGGATTATGGCGTCATTGATGGTAGAGCATCTTTGTGCTACAAAGGAAAAGTCTCGCATGCCGAGGACGGTGAGTTGAGACAAAGGATTCTTCGGGAAGCGCATGGTAGCCCTTATGCTATGCATCTCGGAGGCATTAAGGCAGTATAGAGATTTAAGAGAACAATTTTGGTGGCCTGATCTTAAGCGTGAAGTGACAGATTCGTGGGAAAGTGTCCGACGTGTCGCCAGTTAAGGTCGAACACCAAGTTCCATCGGATTACTTCAACCAATTGAGATTCCCCAATGGAAGTGGGAAAGGATTACCATGGACTTCGTTAGTGGGCTTCCCCACGCCTACTAAGAAGGACTCGGTATGGGTGATAGTGGACCGTTTGACCAAGACCGCGCACTTTATTCCGTGAAGGTTGATTATTCTCTCCGTAAATTAGCCAAGCTATATGTGGCGGAGATCGTAAGGTTGCATGGAGTACCAGTGATCGATCATCTCCGATCGAGACCCAAGGTTTACGCCTCGATTTTGGAAGGCACTCCATCAAGCTTTAGGCACTAAGTTAGAATTCTCAATGGCTTTTCATCCACAATCGACGGGCGATGCAACGGGTTATACAAGTGTTGGAGGATATGTTGAGAGGTCATGTGGTGGATTTTCGAGGAAGTTGGGAAGATTACTTGCCTTTAGTGAGTTCGCCTACAACAACAACAGCTATCGAGCAAGCATACGCATGGCACCATATGAAGCATTGTACGGTAGGAAGTGTAGAACACCTACTTGTTGGACCGAGTTAGGAGAACGTCGAGTTTTGGGTCCAGAGTTAGTGGCTGAAATGGAAGAGAAAGTTGAGTTAATTCGCACACGGTTGAAGGAAGCCTCGATAGGCAAAAGTTGTCTGCGCCGACCTTAAGCGGAAGGAGATAGAGTTCGAAGTGGGAGACCAAGTGTTCCTGAAGGTCTCACCTTGGAAGAAGGTAATGAGGTTCGGTCGCAAAGGGAAGCTAAGCCCAAGGTTTATAGGGCCCTATAGAGTATTGAAGCGAGTTGGGCGATGGCATACCAAATTGGAATTACCGCCAGAGTTGCAGCAAATGCACGATGTTTTCCACGTGTCCATGTTACGTCGTTACCGATCGGATCCATCCCATGTGGTACCAATCGAAGAGGTGGAGCTAAGGCCAGATCTATCCTACGAGGAAGAGCCGATTCGAGTCTTGGAACGAGATGTGAAAGTACTACGAAGGAAGTCGGTGCCTCTAGTCAAATTATTATGGCGCAACCATGGATTGGAAGAAGCTTCGTGGGAGTCCGAAGAGACAATGCGTCAAACAATACCCTCAACTATTTTAGTTAGGAAATTTCGGGACGAAAATTTTGTTTAAGGGGGTAGAACTGTAACGCCCTCGAAAGGGCCTATGCATTTTCAGGTTTAATTGTACGAAATGACAAGTCTTAAGCACTATGAATAATTTTTGGTATTTTTGGAATTCTAGAAATGCATAGAAATGGAAATGAATATTTTTGAAACTTGAACATTTTTGCAAACCTAAACATTTTTGGAAATGTTTCAAAATGGAAAGTGAACATTTCGAAACATGGAAATGTAAGAAAAATGGCAAGTTACTGAGCCGATCGAAAATTTTAGGAAACTTAGAAATAATCGAGAAATGCCAAGTTTTAAAGTTTAAAATAGGAAATTAAGGCAAGGGGGCCTTAAAAGAAAAAGTTGGTAAAATTTGACACACAAACGGGCTAGGAAAAGTGGCTCAAGATGGCACTTATGGCTTATGGAAATGGCGCCATGTGCAAGAGGCATGAGCACTGGTTCGAGTCACAAGGGAAGCAAATAAATGAAGTTTTATTTTTGCTTCCCGTGCTAAGGGGGTGGACGGAAATTGTTTCTAGAAAAGGGAGGTGTTTTATTTCCATTAATATTGCTTAATAAGGTGATAAATAAAAGCTTTTTAATTTAGATTATTTAGAAGAGATAATAATGGATTTAACACTTTTATTTTTAAATAAAGGATATAATATTATCATAAGAGGAGTAGTGGCCAAGCAAGGGACTCTCCTATTGATAATTTCGGCTAAAGAAGGAGAGTTAAAGGCTATTCTCTCATCTTTTCTAAGCTTTGCCGAAAATTCCATAGCAAAACCCCTCTGCGAATTTTCTATTCATCTTTTACTCCTCTCTTTTCTTCATCTGTCAAGCCAAGCCCTTTTCTTTTGATCCCCGACTAAAACCTCATAGCCGAAATCTCTGTGGCTCTAGGCAAGGAAGTAATCGATCAAAGCATTAAAGGTAAGGTTAAGCATCATTCAAGTTCTTTTTCTTTTCTATTTGCCGAAAAGAGAAGGGTCTAATCCCTATTCTGTTTTATGGTTGAATCTACAAGGGGTTTATCAAGTTTCTACAACTTCAATACAAGGAGGAATCTTCCGGGATTCAAGGATCTAAGGTAAGATATACACATATTTGGTCAAAGTTATGGATTATATGTGAGATTAAAATTAACATATAATTATAGGGATTTCGACAGACATACAAGGCAAGGATTGTTTTGTGGGAATTGGAAATTGCCGTAAGTGTATAGATCTAATCGGCCAAGGGTTACTTTGGTATCTAAAAGTATTTCCTTTCCTTTCCAAAAGTCGAAACCGATGAAAATACATGTTTTTGGTGGCTAGCCGAATTTAAGGGAGGAATACCACAATTTCGGGATTTAATCAATTCGGCAACAACAAGGTAAGTAATACAAATCCTACTAGGATTTGGTTTTAAGCCAAATAGGTTTGTTAATATGTTTTAATAATTCGCAGTATATAGGAGTTAAAGATCTAGATCGGTAGATCGTTCTTCGGATTTCAAGGAATCTATTAAGCGAATCAGTGTGTACTCACACTAATTTTCAATATATTATGGCAATAATTATTTTAATATATGAATATGCATAAGAATGAGAATGTGGCTAAGTACCACAAATGTGGTAAAGAATACCTGTGCACGTTTCCTATTTTTGATAGGATTACGAATGTGATATATTTTGAACATGTGAATAGTAACATGAATGAGAAAATAAGTATGTTGTGCATGATAAAATATGTGGGGCATTTCGGGCTATATGTGAAAGGGGAAGAAGGTGTTGACTTGGTCTCACCAACGAATATGGTGACTACGGTCACAAAATTTGAATATGGTAACTTCGGTTACATTATCGAATTTGGTAACTTCGGTTACATTATTTGAATATGGTGTCTAATGACACAAATTATATGGGCGATGAGCACGTCATTCGCAAATGATCGCCTTCGATGGTGTGTAGCGGATGGAGGGTTGACTTAGTAGTCCCACGGTGTGATTGGCGTGTACGGGTGGTGTGTAGCGGATGGACAAATAGGCTTGGGTTTGGGTTGCATCATTTTTTTATGAATATGTCTTTGATATGAACATGTATGCCTGAATTGTTGAATGTTAGTTTGTGTACACATTGAGTTTGTTGACTCACCCAGTTGGGGAATATTTTTCGAGAGATGATCGAGAATGGACCGGGTCGGCAGGAGCTAAAGGTGGCCATGCATAGCAAGGAAAGACTTTTATTATTTGGGATCGTTATTTATATTAAGTACTTAAATTTTATTATTTTTGGGTTTTGATTGATGTAATAAGGCCATAAGGCCCAAGTGAATTTCTTTATTTTTTATTTTTGCTTTACTATTAGATATTATGTCACGAACTAATTTGGATGTAAGTAAGTACAAAATTATTTTTCTTAAAAATGAACTCAAAAATTCTTTTGTCACCTTAATTAAATTGGATTTATAAAATTAAATAAATGGGTTTTTAATCTAAGCCCAACCCAAAACGAAATTTTTCTGAAAATACACAAATTTTCTCTAAGAAACAAAGAATTTTGAAACCGGTTTACTTAAGGAACATACCAGATCCGGTTCAGGCTCGTGGGCCGGGTGTGGGGTGTTTCAGTCGTCCTTAACCCTATGTCAGCTACCGTCCTCGTGCTTAATGTTTGATTGTGCGGACCAAAACGCCCTTGACTCGTAACTATCTCCTGTATAGAGGAGATTTCACGACACACCAGGTCCTTTGTTACGACATTGAGGGCAGTATGCTCCATATTCAAGGTGTCTTCAAGGGTGTGTCGTGACATCATTAGGCTGTGTCACGACACTGAAGGCAGTCTTGAAATTCTTCTATTTTGTTCCCTATCTTGTGACCTCTAACTCTCCGTGTTACAACACAACGACCAGAATCGAGTTAGTATGCCTTCTAATAGTCTGCTGCACGCTCATAAAGTATATTAGCTCACCCTTAGGCCTCATTCGGCCCCTAAGGTCAATAAAAGACTCAAATTACGCGCTTTATTGGATGTAACTAAAACTGTGAAAATGTAATTGAAATGAAACCAAAATGATTGTGTTCAAGCTCCTAAAGTGCGGAAACTAGTTTAATCTGCTACATCGAATTACGACAGATCAGTTACATATCAAAATACCATATCAAATTTTGTTCATTTTTTTCCAATTTCAACATTAAATTTCAATGTTTCGCCCAATGGAACCCTAGTAAAATGGACTTGGATACACGAGTGAACTACACCACACCAAGGCAACAAAGTGCAAAACCCGTAGACATCAAATGTATAAACATTTTCAATTACACCCCTTCACCACACCAAAGTCTCCTTAGAGACAAATATTACACGATAATCTCCAACAGATGCTGGATCTCGATATAACTTGTCATAATCTTCATATCATAACGTATCCTGTACAAGCGTGCATATGACCCTATTGGCATGCCAATCGTATCCTAACCTTTTACTAAGTTCACATAGGCATCTATCATACATATTACATTTTCATACCCTGTATCATTCACATTTGCATATCATACCCTATAATCGGTCAAATTTTCATTTCCATACCCTTTAATCATTCATATTTTCACATTTATACTCTGTACTTTCACATAACAATCAATTATCACATTTCATTTCAATTCAATCCCTTTACTAGCCTTATATGTCAAATTCATCAATATTTCAATTTATGTTCAAACCTAATCATAATAAAGTAAACACAAACATACATATAACACAAGGAAAGGTAGTAAGATCCATATGAACTTACCTTTTCAAAACAGAAAACGGGTAGATTTCTTCAGGGGCTAATCCATAATTTTTGCTTTTCCCCTATTAGCACCAGTTTGATCCAATTCTTGGTCTATAAAAATATTTTATATACCAAATCAATATCATACGTTATCACACAATGTCATGAGATGAATGATCCCTAATAAATCCATTTTTTTATTTCCCATATATTTTTATCGGCCAAATTACTTGACCATTCTTCAATATATTTTTACATTAACTCCATAAATTTTTTTATTTTTATATTACTGATCAAAAGGCTCTTAAGAATATGACTGATTAAACTGTTCAGACTCTGGAACAATACTACCTTTATAAATTGGTGGGGTATGTTGTCGAAGTACTTTACCGTCCTTGAAAGCAAAATTCAATAGTGGATGTTTTGTCTCGTGTCTCCATTGGTTGTTTTCTTACGCTCAGTGCTAACTTATAGTCACCTTGATGAGTTTCGACAATTAAACAAGTCTAATTGTTGAAAAAGCATTACACTATTAAAAAAAGAACTCATATTCAAATCAATATAGCATTGTTAAAAAAGTATCCTCAAACTCAAAAAAAAAAAAAAAATAAATAAAAAATAAATAAATTTACATGAATCATAAAATAAACATTAATGATATTTTAATTCCCTAAATAAACTTTTTTGCCCCATAACTTGATCGTTTAGGGAGATTTTTTTTGTTTGTTTGACTTTCATGGATAGTGATAATTTACCCAAAAGAACAGTGAGGTGTTTAACCTTGAATTTTCAGTTGCTTTTTTCGATTAACAAATGGGTGGTGATGATGGGGGGTTGTCTGGTAGAGAAGGGTCTTTATCAACTTACTGTTCATGCAGTCTTGTATCTCAAGTGCCCCAAAATTAGGGGGCACTGTGTAATAAGTCAATTCTCTACACTTACATATTGTCGAAGAATATAGAATTATTAGTGTTGTATGTGGAGCATTGGCCAGCAAATTAAGGGAGCTATCCCCAATTATTGTGTCACTGCCCTAAACTCGCATTTTGAGAAAAAGAATCCAGGATTATATTTTAGTTAATTCGAAGCATGTTCAAGTATATATCAAACTTACAATCAGTTTTTGGGGTGGAAAGAGATATAATCTAAACAAATCGTTTAAAGCCTCTGCCTTGCACTTTAGGTTTAGAAAGTTGATGAACAATACCTTAGATTATAGATTATCGACTTAAACGTGCATATATATATATATATATATATCGAAACCATTTTTAAAGTTTTATGAAAAACGGGGATCGACTTTAAAAAAAAACAAAAATGGAGTCGCCACCAATCCCTTTTTGCTTAGGTGTGATCGGATCACCTTATAAAACATTTTATTTCAAAACATTGATTTTGGCCTCGAAATTCAAGAAAACGGGTTCGAGTCGGTTACGCATTTAGGAAGGATTAGCACCCTCGTAACGCCCAAAAATTGGTACTTAATTGATTATTTAATGTCCTAATGTCGAGAATTTGAAAGATTTTAAAATACATTTCCTTTTAAAGAACGCTTATATAACCCGTTTTGGAATATTAAGACTCTTTTGCTTCAAAAGGATAAAACATCACATCCAATAGGTTAGAATGTGACATTTTAACCCCGAAACTAAGATCATCCCTTAATTTCCCAAAACCCGAAATTAAAAAGATATTTAATTATTTTGACGAACGAAAAACCGAAACCCAGTACGTTAGGGCACAATTTCTCGAAATTCTAAACACAAAACATTGCCTTGTATTTCGAAATCCTTATATTGAGATAACGAAATGTCACATCCAGCACATTAAGACACAACATTTTGGATTCTCGAGAATAAATTTTTATTTAACTTTTTTTTTTAAAAAAAGGTTCTTTAGACTCGAAGAGAAAAATCGAAACCCAGTAAGTTAGGGTATGATTTCTTTCGAACCTTAGAACGCGAAGCATTTGCTTATTTCGAAAATCGGGTATAATATGATACCATTGTAGTAAAATGGAAAGTGAGTTATAATGCTATTAAGTGCATGATAATAATAAATATTAAAGCTAAAATAAAACAAACCGAAATAATAATAATAAATTAATAAAAGTAAAAATAAACAAATGATAAAACAAACTAATTTTTTTTTTTAAAAAGTAAATAAATAAATGAAAACTAAAAATAATTAAAATATTAGTAGTGAATCAACGAATAAATAAACAAATGGATATTAGGTAAAACAATTTAACAACAATAATAATAACAATATGGAAAATAATAATAAATATAATTATAATAATATTATTAAAAATAATAGTGATAACAAAAAATAATAATAATATTAATGAATATAGTAATAATTATAAAATTAATAATAAAAATAATAATAACAATAATAATAATAATAATATGGAGAATAATAATAATAATAATTATTATAATTATAATATTAAAAATAATAGTGATAACAAAAAAATAATATTAATGAATATAGTAATAATAATAATAATAATAATAATAATAATAATAATAATAATAATATGGAGATTAATAATAATAAATATAAATATAATATTAATATTAGAAATATAAAAAATAATAGTGATAAAAAAATAAAAAAATATTAATGAATATAATAATAATAATGATAATAATTATTATAATAATAAAATTACCAATATTAATAATGAAATTAATAATAAAATATTAAAAAATATAAAGGAAATAAAGAAAAGGGCAAAATTGAACTTAAAAACAGGGATCTGGGGCAAAATCGAAAATAAAATTAAAATGAGGGACCGATTAGAACACGTGAGTAACCAGGAGGGACTAAAAGGGAAAATATCCCGTCTCTCCAAAACGCTGCGCTTAGTGTAGGATTAAATTGAAATCGAAATAAAATATAAGGCTAAATTAAAGAATAAAAGAAACTTAATTATAAATTAATAAAAAAGCAGAAGGGCTAAAAGTGCAATTAGCCTTTCCGTAGAAAACACGCGGATCTTCCCCGGGTCGGGTCAACGCGCGGATCCTCAGCCTTAAAACGACATCGTTTTGGCATGTTTGGCCAGGGTCTGAAACGGTGCCGTTTTATCACCCTATTTAAGTCAAATTTTTATCAAAAAAAATCATAAGTTTGCCATTCCAGAAAAAAAAATAGATATCTTAAAAAATGCTCCCCCTCTAGGCGATTTCCGACGATGTTCCGGCGTAGCTCCGGCGCGGCGCGCCGCCGTCTGCCGCCGTTGCCGGCCACCACACACAGTGGCCAGAGCTCCCAAAATAGGTAAAATTTTCCTTTTCTTTTATATATTTTAATATATATATTATATAGTAAAAAAAATAGAATATGATAAAAAACAACAATATTCAAAAAGAAATAAGAGAAGAAAAAAAAACCTTTATTGATTTGGGTTTTCTGAATCTTATTGATTTTTTTGTGTATATTTTCCCTCTCTGTTTGTGTGTATCTTTCTGTGTATATATCTTGTCCATTCGATTTACAGATTAGGGGTTTTTATAACCCGAAAACAAAATAGGAAAGAAAATATTTGCCATGTTTTGCTCTATTTTTTCTCACTTCTTTCTCCTTTTTTTGCGGTGGGAAGTGGAGATCTTGGCGGTGAAATGTTTTCTGCGCGTTGATGGCGGCGCGACCGAAGGTGGGCGCGAGACAGGGGCCATTTTCGGCGCAAAAGCTTGCGGCGCCTAGGGTTTCAGAAACCCTAGGCCACTGAAGACTGTTTAAGTTTTTGGGCCCCTTTGGGCCGTGTAGATTTTGGGTCTTGGCTGGGTTAGTTTAGGTTTGGGCTAAAGGCGTAACGGGTTAGTATTTGGGTCTGTTTTGGGTGTAAGTAGGCTGTTGGTAATTTTTGGGCCAAGGGTAGTGGGTCTGATTTATGGAGTCTGTAATTGGGTCAGTGTTTAGCTAGGCTCGGGTTTGTAACTAGACTGTTTATTAAAGAACACTGGTTTTTTTATTTATTTTCATTATTTTTGGTTTATTTCAAAGCCCGGGCAAAATGGGCCTCTTACAGCTGCCCCTCTTTGCTCATTGTCGTGTAACGAGAATAGAGCAAAGACTTTAAAAGGACCAATTTTGCCTGGTCTTGGCCGAATCTTGACCTCCTGGCCCTTGTCTTCTTCAGATGGCTTCCAAGTTCACTGCAATGGTATTGGAACTTCATCTTGATTTCAAATAAATCTGATAGCTTCAATCTGCTTCACTGTAACTTCAGGAAGGCAATATCCACTATCTTTTAATCTGCTCCGCTGCAAACTCAGGGATGCTAGATGAGTATCTTCGATCTGCTTCGCTGCAATCTCAAGAATGCCAGATCTGCTATTTTTAATCTGCTCCACTGCAATCTCAGGAATGCCAGATTAGTATCTTCGATCTGCTTCACTGCAATCTCAGGAACGCCAGATCTTGCCATTTTTAATCTGCTCCACTGCAAACTCAGGGATGTCAGATTAGTATTTTCGATCTGCTTCACTTCAATCTCAGGAACGCCAGATCTGCTATTTTTAATCTGTTCCACTGCAAACTCAGGGATGCTAGATTAGTATGTTCGATCTGCTTCACTGCAATCTCAGGAATGCCAGATCTACAATCTTCAGTCTGCCCCACTACTATCTCGAGAGGACAAAATCTGAACTTTTCAGTCTGCTTCCTTACTATCTCAGGAAGACTTCAATCTTGATCGCTCCACTACCATCTTGAGGAACAAAATCTGAACTTTTTAGTCTGCTTCCTTACTATCTCAGAAAGACTTCAATCTTCAGTCTACTCCACTACCATCTTGAGGGAACAAATTTTGAACTTTTTAGCCTGCTTCCTTACTATCTCAGGAAGACTTCAATCTTCAGTCTGCTCCACTACCATCTTGAGGGAACAAAATCTGAACTTTTTAGTCTGCTTCCTTACTATCTCAGGAAGACTTCAATCTTCAGTCTGCTCCACTACCATCTCTAGGGAACAAAATCTGAACTTTCCAATTTGCTTCCTTACTATCTCAGGAAGACTTCAATCTTCAGTTTGCTCCACTACCATCTCGAGGGAACAAAATCTAAACTTTTTTATTTGCTTCCTTACTATCTCAGAAGACTTCAATCTTGATCTGCTCCACTACCATCTCTAGGGAACAAAATCAAAATTTCCAATTTGCTTCCTTACTATCTCAGAAGACTTCAATCTTGATCTGCTCCACTACCATCTCGAGGAACAAAATCTGAACTTTTAATTTGCTTCCTTACTATCTCGTGAAGACTTCAATCTTCAATCTGCTCCACTACCATCTCTAGGGAACAAAATCTGAACTTTCCAATTTGCTTCCTTACTATCTCAGGAAGACTTCAATCTTCAGTCTGCTCCACTACCATATCTAGGGAACAAAATCTGAACTTTTCAATTTGCTTCCTTACTGTCTCAGAAAGACTTTAATCTTCAGTCTGCTCCACTACCATCTCTAAGGAACAAAATCTGAACTTTCCAATTTGCTTCGTTACTATCTTAGGAAGACTTCAATCTTCAGTCTGCTCCACTACCATCTCTAGGGAATAAAATCTGAACTTTTCAATTTGCTTCCTTACTATCTCAGGAAGACTCTAATCTTCAGTCTGCTCCACTACTATCTCTAGAGAACAAAATCTGAACTTTTTAGTCTGCCCCCTTGCTACATCAAGGAGATTAGACCAATGGCTAAAATCTGCTCCATTGCCGGTACATGGAGATAGGATTCGCCATATTTGATATGCTCCACTATTGCTTAGGGAAATAAGATCTGTGAATTCACCGATGTTGCTACACCGTCCTCTGAGAGACATGTCCTGTAGACTCGATTCCATATGCATATGTTTAGGATGCTATGATCAAAATGAATCAAATGCTCCTAGCCACATACGTTATGAACGCAACATGTCATGAAGATGATTCCTAATTAGGATGCAATGATCGGAATGAATCTAATGCTCCTAACTAAATGAATGCAGAATGTCATGAGAATGATCTTTTTTTTTATGTACAACGATTAGGATACAATGATCGAAATGAATCAAATGCTCCTAATTGGAAGTGTATGCATGAGAATGATCCCTTTTTAATGCTTGGGTTGTCATTGCTCGTTGTTCATCAAGGTTCTATCGCTGATGCGTTACCTTGCTTTCTCCTTCAACTGGTATCTTTGACAGAAAACCCAAAGAAACGATCATATTCTGCTCAGCAAGCTTGCCCCGCTGTAATTTCAGAGTCCCTTCCACTGTACCTTCTGGGACATAAAGTTTGTACCTCCCACTGCAACTTTAGGAGAATAACAGTTGGTTTCTTCCATCCATCTTGTTACCGCTTAAAGGTATGGAATTTGCATATCATCCTCAATCCATTTGATCTGTTACACCATTCCCTGGGTGTAATGACCAGATGTATGAATGCAAGGTATCATTTTCTTTTCCTGAGAATGATTCCCTTTTACACTTGGGTTGACATTGCTCGTCATTTGTCGAAATGGTATCACCGATGAAATGTCTTATCCAATAAAAATTCAAAGAACTAATCATCTTTCAATATTTCCAACCCTTAGGCTTGGTGAGTTCTAAACAATAGTCATGTTTCAGATTCTCATATTATTTAGAAGTCTCCAAAGTAATATGTGAAACTCCTTTTATGAAAGTATTATTAGTCCATTAATCGTTATTTCAATATAAAATGCTTGAAAAAATCACAATAATGGACGAGAAAGAAATTAATCAAGAGCATAGCTCGAAACAAATAAGTTAATCAAAGATAACCAAAACAATAAAATAAAATTGATTGGAGTGTATCTTGAAAAGAATAAAGTAATCAAAAATAACAAATTCAAAAATGGGTAAGATAGAGGCTAGGTGCCCCAGATATCGCAGCCTGAGCTTCTCTGTACAAACTTCTTGATGACCATTTTGAGCTCAATACGTGTTTAGAGGATTCAGAGTACTTTGTCCATTCCCCAAGACGTAGCATACTTCCTCATTGTTAATTCAAACATAGCAAGACTACTGTATGCCCCACCTTTTATCAAAATTTGAGCCGCCCTTTTTTGGATTTTCGGCTCAAAACCCTTTTGGTCTCAAAGCGCCCTTTGTGGGTTTTCGCCTTGGCCTCTCCTCTTTTCTTTTTCTTTTCTCTTTTTTTTTTGCGGGTTTTCACCGTGGTCTTTCCTCTTTCAGGTAAAATCCTTCTTGATTGATCTTGAATTCACCGGATTGGACGAGTTTTTAGCATCCATCTCGGTCAATATCAATGCTCCTCCAGAATAGGTCTTCTTTTCAACATAAGGTCTTTCCCAGTTTGGCATATGCTTTCCTCTGAAATCGTTTTGTAGAAGAAAGATATGTTTCAACATCAGGTTCCCCTTGTGGAATTCTCTAGGATGAACCTCTTTTTCGTAAGCTCGCATCATCTGACCTTGATGGATAACTTTTAACCTTTTCCTCGATTATGTTCAATTGGCAACAATGCTTCCATTACATAAACCAATGGGTAAAATGTTTCCCCAGCGAAGGTTCTGGCCGACGTTCAATAAGACAGAGGGTAAATAGTAGCTTATTATGCCAATCTTTACAAGTCTTAGTCACCTTTCATATTTTTTGTTGTTTTTTTCTTTTTTTCTTTTGGCAACTTCTGCTGCACTGTGATATGCTGCCTGATCTTTGGACAAACTATAAACTTTGACTTTGTACAGTTATGCATTATTAAACGTGATCCTTTATGGCATTCTTTGCTGGCATCTGATCCCTTTTTTTTCTTTTTTTTCTTTTTTAGAATTTGATGATTGTCGACTTTGCAATATTGGCATATGAAGTAACATTCACCCTCTTAGTGAAGTAATTGATGACCACCAAGATAATTCAATGTTAACTAGAAGCTTTTAACGATATCGTCCCTATGACATATAGAAAAGTTTGTGAAGAAAACGGAAGAGTCACATAAATCTTGTCTTCTTCAATTCTGAATTTGCGGTATAACTGATGTGATCCCCTTCCATGGTAGACCAACAATACCTGATCCTCATGTTTAGCTCACGTCTTGATAGCCCAGGCATATCTTGATATGATCATGAAAAAAAATCTTTGAATTCTTGAAAATAACTCAATGATGTCTCGCATTATTTCTGTGGCGAGCTAGACTACAATCTTTACTTCTTTTCTAGGCTCATAATATCCAATGACCCTTTGTAGAGTAAGGTCTGTTTCTTGTTCTACCATCCTTAACAAATCAGAAGGTAGGTTACAATCTCTGTCATCTTCAAAGTCCTGAGATCCCCCTAAACACATATCTTACTCGAAAGGAGACTCTAAGTCAGTGGCAGCATTGCTCACATCGTTGATATCTGGAGACCTATTGTAGGTTCGAAGGAAGATTTTCAGAGAATAAATAATTCAAAGAACGATTATTTATATGGTCATGAATGAAGAATGAAAGAATATTTGAAAGAAAGTCCAAAGAACAAAAAATAATTTAAAAAAATAAAAGAATATTTGCTCAAAAGGATGCATTTTATTAAAATAAAAATTCTGGACATAAGCCTATTTCACAAAAGGGTTCTTATTGCCTCTAGGCTTAAGGCAACAAGCGTGTTTTGAATATTATCCTAGATCCGCTCAAAAAATACCAGGATCCCTTCCACAGTTCCATTGTTTAAAACCTTCCCAAGTATGTAAGGGCAGATGCTTAGAAAAATTCAATTCTTTCTTCAGATACGTCGTTAATATTCAGATTTCCCAATATCAGGTCTTGCACTAAAGCCCTGAACTCGATGCATTCTTGGATCTCATAGATCTCATAATATTTACTCCTTTACTTAGATGATTGGGTGACGGATTTTCTGCCCTAGAGGGATCATCTAATTTGACAATACCCATTTTGACAAGTCTTTTAATCATCTTTTTAAAAGCGGTGCAGTTCTCGATCGAGTGTCCTGTGATTCCCGCATGGTATTCGCATTGAACGTTCGAGTCGTACCATTTAGGTTATGGAGGTTGTATAGGTTTTAGGTAGAAAGGGGATACTACATGTGTATCAAGAAAAGTTTGGTACAGCTCCCTATACGTGATTGGGATGGGCGAGAATTGGGATTTTTTTGAGTTCGGTTTTGGATTGGGTTCTTGCCCTGAGGAGACCTGATGGCTGGTAGTTACCATCCTTGGTTGGCTTACTGTGATCGGCTCTAAATGGCCCTTGTTATACCTTCTCGTACTATTCGCTTTATTTTCCTTTTTCTTCAGGGCTTTTAAAGTACACTCTCATTTTTCTTTTGTGTCTGCCAGTACAACCGGTTTGGCTCGATCATCATCCGGGTTAAAACCTGAACCCATTGGAAAGTTCAGTAGGGCCGAAGTATCAATCTGACATTGGGGTCCAATAATGACGGGTACCCCATGCGACTGCGTGTCTGGTTGAATCAAGACACCTATTGGGGAATAAACGATGTCTTCATCATCATCCACACTGTTGACCACTGGGCGACTACTTTTTTCAAGTCCTCCGGCTAGTAACTGGGTTAGCTGTCCTATCATATTCCTTTGGAATTCTAGCATTTGTTCCCGCATTTCTTGTTGAATCTTGGTCAATTGCCCCTGCATCTGTATTTGCATTTGCTCTATTCTCTCCAAACTTTGTTCCATGTTTTCCAGGTTAACTGAAATATTTTTACCTAATTAGAGTCCTTTTGTAAAAGTCTAATTTAAATGATGCAATGCAATGCAAATGCATGGAATGAATGCAAAAGAAAGAGAGGCGTTGATTCTGAATTCAGTTACACTAGAATAACTTTTCTAGAAAATAAATTCCTTTACATAAAACGGATTATATACGCTGCCTTGCCCTCATATTCCAAGCAAAAAACATCAATCCCCTTCTTCGCAAAGGTCAAATCTCGCAAACTTCTAATAGATGCCTCCACTAGCTCCTTTTTGCTTGGGCCGCGACTCATTACTCACTTATCCTTGCAATGCTCGTTAGCCTCTTCAAGAAAGCCGAGACGTGATGATTCTCGAATAATCTTTGTCATCTTGAATCCTTGGGCAATAAAGTCTTGTATTCCTTCACGGACTATCAGTCTTCTCTCGTTTACTTGGACCATATTCGGACGACCGTATTATAATCCACTTTATCAAAAAATCCATTTTCTTATGACAAACTATTCTATTTAGCAATCGAATTTGAATCAACACCTCTTTTCTATGATGTAAATGCAATGCAACCAAAATAAAACAAAACACGTTAGCACAGGCGAAATAAATAACATAGAACACCTACCTGGGTGACCACTAGGGTTTAATATAGCTCTACCTAGGGTTGGCTCTTAGGTTTTCTATATGTGGTTCAGCTCTAAAGTTGAGGTACCCGAACCAGCAGATTCCTCGATCCTCACCCATTATAGGCTCATACGGACCGAGTTCAGTTCAGGGGAATACATTTCCCTATGGCTATGTGGAGGTGAAAACCTCACGAAGACATAGGTACGGATGTATCCCTGAAGCAATCCACTAGCCCATCCGGAGGTGAAAACCTCACGAAGGCATAGTTTCTCATTCCCACTCAAGGGTGCGACCACAACGGTCATGCAATGCAATGTGTGCAAGAAAATAATAATCATATGTTCAAAATAAAATTTTTAAATTTTCAAATCACATTTTCAAATTTTCGACAACAGACAGAAAATAATCAATTTTACGGCTTGACTCTCTTGTCATTCCCTAGTGGAGTCGCCAAGCTGTCGAAACCATTTTTAAAGTTTTATGAAAAACGGGGTTCGACTTTAAAAAAAACGAAAATGGAGTCGCCACCAATCCCTTTTTGCTTAGGTGTGATCGGATCACCTTATAAAACATTTTATTTCAAAACATTGATTTTGGCCTACGAAATTCAAGAAAACGGGTTCGGGAGTCGGTTACATACGAGGAAGGATTACACCCTCGTAACACCCAAAAATTGGTACCTAATTGATTATTTAATGTCCTAATGTCGAGAATTTGAAAAGATTTTAAAATACATTTCCTTTTAAAGAATGCTTATATAACCCGTTTTGGAATATTAAGACTCTTTTGCTTCAAAAGGATAAAACATCACATCCAATAGGTTAGAATGTGACATTTTAACCCCGAAACTAAGATCATCCCTTAATTTCCCAAAACCCGAAATTAAAAGGATATTTAATTATTTGGACGAACGAAAAACCGAAACCCAGGACGTTAGGGCACAATTTCTCAAAATTCCAAACACAAAACATTGCCTTGTATTTCGAAATCCTTATCTTGAGATAACGAAATGTCACATCCAGCACGTTAGGACACAACATTTTAAATTCTCGAGAATAAGTTTTTATTTAAATTTTTTTTTAAAAAAAAGGTTCTTTAGACTCGAAGAGAAAAATCGAAACCCAGTAAGTTAGGGTATGATTTCTTTCGAACCTTAGAACGCGAAGCATTTGCTTATTTCGAAAATCGGGTAAAATATGATACCATTGTAGTAAAATGGAAAGTGAGTTATAATGCTATTAAGTGCATGATAATAATAAATATTAAAGCTAAAATAAAACAAACCGAAATAATAATAAAAAAATTAATAAAAGTAAAAATAAACAAATGAATAAAACAAACTAAATTTTTTTTAAAAAGTAAATAAATAAATGAAAACTAAAAATAATTAAAATATTAGTAGTGAATCAACGAATAAATAAACAAATGGATATTAGGTAAAACAATTTAACAACAATAATAATAACAATATGGAAAATAATAATAAATATAATTATAATAATAATATTAAAAATAATAGTGATGACAAAAATAATAATAATATTAATGAATATAGTAATAATTATAAAATTAATAATAAAAATAAAAATAACAATAATAATAATAATATGGAGAATAATAATAATAAATATAATTATAATAATATTAAAAATAATAGTGATAACAAAAATAATAATAATATTAATGAATATAGTAATAATTATAAAATTAATAATAATAATAATAATAATTTGGAGAATAATAACAATAAATATAAATATAATATTAATATTAGATATATAAAAAATAATAGTGATAAAAATAAAAAATATTAATGAATATAATAATAATAATGATAATAATTATTATAATAATAAAATTACCAATATTAATAATGAAATCAATAATAAAATATTGAAAATTATAAAGGAAATAAAGAAAAGGGCAAAATTGAACTTAAAAACAGGGATCTGGGGCAAAATCAAAAATAAAATTAAAAGGAGGGACCGATTAGAACACGCGAGTAACCAGGAGGGACTAAAAGGGAAAATATCCCTTCTCTCCAAAACGCTGCGCTTAGTGTAGGATTAAATTGAAATCGAAATAAAATATAAGACTAAATTAAAGAATAAAAGAAACTTAATTATAAATTAATAAAAAAGCAGAAGGGCTAAAAGTGCAATTAGCCCTTCCGTAGAAAACACGCGGATCCTCCCCGGGTCAGGTCAACGCGCAGATCCTCAGCCTTAAAATGACGTCGTTTTGGCATGTTTGGCCAGGGTCTGAAACGGTGCCGTTTTATCACCGTATTTAAGTCAAATTTTTATCAAAAATAAAAAAAAATCATAAGTTTGCCATTCCAGAAAAAAAAACAGAGATCTTCAAAAATGCTCCCCCTCCAGGCGATTTCCGACGATGTTCCGGCGTAGCTCGTGCGACGACGCGCCCGTCTCACCATGCACAAACCACCACACACGGTGGCCGGAGCTCCCAAAATAGGTGAAATTTTTCCTTTTCTTTTATATATTTTAATATATATTATATAGTAAAAAAAATAGAATATGATAAAAAACAACAATATTCAAAAAGAAATAAGAGAAGAAAAAAAAACCTTTATTGATTTGGGTTTTCTGAATCTTATTGATTTTTGTGTGTATATTTTCCCTCTCTGTTTGTGTGTATCTTTCTGTGTATATATCTTGTCCGTTCGATTTACAGATTAGGGGTTTTTATAACCCGAAAACAAAATAGGAAAGAAAATATTTGCCATGTTTTGCTCTATTTTGCTGCTGTTTCTTTCTCCTTTTGCAGGTGGGAAGCGGAGATCTCGGCGGTGAAATGTTGTCTGCGCGTTGATGGCGGCGCGACCGAAGGTGGGCGCGAGACAGGGGCCATTTGCGACGCAAAAGCTTGCGGACTGTTTAAGTTTTTAGGCCCCTTTGGGCCGTGTAGATTTTGGGTCTTGGCTGGGTTAGTTTAGGTTTGGGCTAAAGGTGTAACGGGTTAGTATTTGGGTCTGTTTTGGGTGTAAGTGGGCTGTTGGTAATTTTTGGGCCAAGGGTAGTGGGTTTGATTTATGGAGTCTGTAATTGGGTCAGTGTTTAGCTGGGCTCAGGTTTGTAACTGGACTGTTTATTAAAGAACATTGGGTTTTTATTTATTTTCATTATTTTTGGTTTATTTCAAAGCTCGGGCAAAATGGGCCTCTTACAATATATATACGTAAATTTGAATAAATTAAATTTTTATATTTTTTTTTTTTTACATTTTGACAATTTAGCATAATTTTTGAAAAGTAGAGTAGAAACATAATTTTGAAAAAAGAGATTAAGATTTTTTTTTTTTGAAAAAAAAAGAGATTTAAGATTTCAAATCTTTAGTATTGTGTCAAAAAAGTTTATATCGTTCATTTCCAATAAGGTGTTGTAGTAAAAGAATAAGTTAATTTAAATGATATTTAAATTTATTTATATTATGTATATGAAATATAAATTTTAAATAATTTTAAGCAATTAATATAAAATATTTATAAATTTAAGTAAAATATATAAATTGTATTTTAAATATTAAAATTAATATAAACATAATCTTATAAATTAATAAAAAAATATAAGTTATTGAATAATTGTGTCAAATGCAAAGAAACTTTCTTTCTCCTGTCTTTATTAATAACAATAATATTATTGTTATTATTATTACCACCATGACATTTTAGTATTATTTTAGTATAAACAAATATTTAACTAGATTACAATAAAATATAAAAATGATTTATGATAATCCATTAATATTTATGAAATATACATTTTAAATTCTTAAATTGGTATAAACTATTTGTAAAATTTATTTTGAATATATGAATTATATTTATAATTTATAATTTATATAAATTAGAGATATATTTATAATTTGGCACCCAATTGGCTTTTGAAAGTCAAAATTTAGAAATTTCAATTTTTTTTTTATTTGACTTGAAAAACTAGTTTGAAAAGCTAAATTGATTTAAAAAGTTAAACTGTTTAACATTGGTTAGAACTCAAAAAGCTACTTATTTTAAAAAAGTTATTTAAGAAGCAATTTTAAATAAAGTCTTATACTACATATAATTAAATAATATGGTGAAAGAGTTTTTATACATCATTTAATGAAATAATATCTATTCACAATATTATTGAATATTTTTAAGATATATGTAAATGAATAAATAAAGGGAAAATAATTGGAACATCGATCGAGTTTTTAAATCCCCACAAATAGGGTTAAGATCATGATAAGTATCCAACAAATATAAAAAAAATTTCAAAAAATAAATATATGAAAAATAGAACCCCTGATAATTTTTTAACTCTCATTGTAAAAAGTTAAGGGAAAGGATTGTATGAAACAGTGACGCCACGTCATCTGTATCTCTTTTTCAATAGTTTTATGCCACATCAGCATTTTCATCCTGAAAAAAATCAAATCCAAATTAAAATCTTGAAATTCAGGATAAGAATACTGATGTGGCATAAAACTATTGGAAAGGGATACAGATGACGTGGCGTCACTGTTTCATACAATCCTTTCTCGTTAAGTTAAAAGAATATAATGCAAATGTATTAAATACTCAGTCATAAATAAAAGATACATGGCATAAAGAAATCTCAAGTTCACAAGAGCTCAACGCTAAGCATTATTAGTTGTTAACAAGGGAGCAAGCACTTGGAACAAGAAGCAGCTACTAACGATTGATAGACTTGTCAGAAAGGAGCATGAGAAACCAAAATCCCAGAGCTTACAAATTGATAATTAGGCAGACTAGGATGTCCACGTTACCACCAATTGGCCCACCAATGAACATGCATCGAGCAACCCTAGAAATAATTCAAAGATTAAGTATAGATATCTCTGGAACTAAATTATCTCTTTACGTTTTCATCTCTTTTACATGCTTAAGCTCTTGTTTCTTAATTTCTCTTATAACATTCTTTGCCAATTTTAGTATCGGAGAACATCTTAAAATGCAAATTTCAATTCTCCTTTAACTTAAATTTATTTAGGATTAATGTAGACTCTCCAAACCCAACATACATTCTTCGAAGAATACCTTCAAACTGAATCCATCGTAAAAAGAGCATAAACAAACACATACTCCAATTTTTCTCATATAAAAGTTTAAATGATAATATAAAGATATTGTAGGAATAGCGTCACTATAAGAAATTATTCAGTATTCTACTGTTGTTTACTCAACTTTTGTGAACTAATTTTTTTAACGAAAAAAGCATTAAATTATTTTGGGATTATATAATTTGAGAAAAATAATAATAAACATCCATTGTAAGCGATGAAAGACAAGCTCCATCAATACAATAAAAGCTTTATTTTCAACATCAATAGAATATTATGACATGTTGTTAATTGGTTTTATCATAACTTAAGCACGATATATCTGGAGTGATTGCAAGTACTTAATACAGTAAGAAAATCAGCTCTAGATGGTCCAAGTGACAAGAAAAAATCAATAAAAGAGCCGAGCATCCACCAAACTAGGGAGGACGACGACAAAACCATCCCTAAAACTACTTACAAAAGCAAGACTAAAAAACATGGTATAAGAGTAAATAAAAACATCCAAAAGCAAAGATTTATTAAACAATAGAAAATAAAAAATATATATATATAAAACTTAAAGACAACACAGGTCCAAACCAACTTATGAAATCATTTATTATTTTGAAATACTCTCAAAACAAAAACATATTAAGAAGCTGATGAAGAAGTCACCCACTTTTCAAGAGAAACTGCTGGTGACTGGTAGAGTTTTAGTAATGACAAACACTGTCATTTGTCTATCACAACTTATAAAGATAACAAATAGATCTATAAAATAGATTTAAAAATTAAAAAGAGAAAAAAATACATTGAATAAATGAAAAAAAATTAATAAAAGGGAAAACAATGCGAGCGATATCCATCCTAAAACTAACAGAGGGAGATGTAGTGAACCATAAGTTTAAGCAAATAGGTTGGAAGGCATGTATCGGAAAAATTACAAATATATTATTGTAGAATATATTATATTATGTATCAGAAAGGGAAAAGAAAGAAAGAAAAGTTTCCCAATTAAAAAGCAACTTGGATTCTAGCTAGACTCAAGTTCTAGAGCTAGGCACTTGTGGTGTCAACTGGTGACATTAATTAAACATCTTCAAAGGCTTTTCAGTATTATCATTACTCTAAAAAATCACTGTTTAAACCAAAACTTATAGGATTATAATCATGTTTGTGGAGGATATTACAAAAACAAAAAAAAAAAAAAAATATATAGGAATTGATAAAATATACATAAAGTGCCAGTACCTTGTTGAATGTGTAGATGGCCTACAAAGAAAGGCCTTTATAAGGAATACTTCCTTAATGGGAAATATACTGAAAAATGGGATTGAAGAAAAATCATGATTGGTTGGTTTGACAATTTTTTTTCTTTTATGAAGCAACAGGTTTTATTTATCTAATTATTTATTTGTTTCAATCTTAAGCCAAAATAAATAATAATAATGATAATAATGATAAAGAACCAATCAAATGGGTGACTTGGATTGTGGCCACAAATGAGTTTGTCGGCTCACATTTTAGGGCTTGGATTGGAAGACTTATAAGGACCAAAACATTTTGATTATGGCCTAGCATGTAGGAGAGGATAACCATTAATCTAAAGTTGAAAATAGAAAATAACTAGATGGACAAAAAGGGAAGAAAAGGAAAATTGATAAAAAGAAATTGGATTTAATTCGATTTATGTATGTATTTGAGGTTAAATTTATTATATTTAACTCTTAATCATGGACTATGATATATTTAACTCTTAATCATGGACTATGATCTTGTATTGAGAATAAATAGGTGCGAAGCTGAAGCTTTATTTGATAATTTGTTGAAATAATTAAATTAATTAAAAAAATATTTTTAGTGATTTATTATTTTAAATAAATTTGATAATTCAAACTAAAATCATGAATTTTTATATAAAAAAATTATGGAAAAGTAACTACTTATCATTTAGGGGCTTTTGGTTGGCCAAATGTAAAATTATGACTTGTAATTTACATTCTGGAATGAGATTACGATATTTGAATTGTCAATATTCTGTGTAGTCAGCCCAATTTGCCCGAGCTCATTCCAATCAGACAAAAACAAAATAAATAAAAAATAAAAACCAATGTCTTTAAACAGTCCATTTTTACAACCCACTCAAGCCAAAACAGACCCACTACCCTTGGCCCAAACTAAATACCCAATACCCCATTACATCTGAGCCCAATTACACTCTAAAACCCAGACCCTAATCAACTCAAGCCAACGCAGCCCAAAACAGAATTGGCCCAAGAGACCCAAATCGCTTGCGGATGCAGGAAACCCTAGGTTTCCATTGCGTCGCAAGCCTAGCAGCCTCGACACCCATCGCGCCGCAATCTGCGCGAGCCACTCTGACATCAGCGCGCGAACAGCCTCCGTCGCGAGATCCTCTCCTTTGACCTGCACAAAAAGGAAGGAACAAGCAGCAAATATGGCGAAACAGAGGCCAAATTTTATTTCTTTTTTTTTTTTTTTCGAGGACTATAAAAGCCCTACACAAACCTGTAAAACAGGGGGGAAACACAAATAGAGACACAAATACATACGAATACACACATATATTCAAAAAAAAAAAACAGAAAGAAAGAAATCAATAATAGAGGTTATTTTCGATTTTCCTATTCGCGTTATTTTTATTTCTTATTTACGCATGTTATATACACAAAAATAGTACAGAAACAAAAAATACGAGTTACCTCTTGATTACGCCGAAAAAAACTAAAGCTTTAGCCTCCGGCCACCGTATACGGTGGTGCGTGAGGCGCATGGGATGGTGGTCCGAAGGTCCGGCGATCGGTCCCAGACGAGAGCATTGAGAGGGTTTTTTCAGATTTTTTTTTTTAAAACAGGGTGTAAAAATGAATTTTTGGTCTAAAATTTGATTTATATAGCAGTTAAAAAATGACGCCGTTTTTGCTTAATCTAATAAGCACAAAACGACGTCGTTTAGGGCAAAGGATCCGCGCGTTGACCCGATAACCCGGGGAGGATCCGCGCATTTTTTGTAAATGGGATATTTGCTGCTTTAGCCCTTCCGCATTTTCATTTATTTTAAATTAAGTTTTTTTTTTTAATTTCAAATTTGCCCTGGTGGTTTACTTGATAATCTATTTTAGTCCCTGAATAAAACGCAACGTATAGCGCTCCAGGGATATTTCCCTTTTTATCCCCTCATATTTTTTAGCGCATTATAATTAAGTCCGTTTATTTCCTTTTATTTATAATTTAACCCCTTTATATTTATTTTTATTGTTATTTGATCCTGGTTTCTTTATTTATTTTTCAAACCTTTTTTTATTTTTTTTAAAATTAAATTATTCTAATATTACATTGAAATATTTTATTATCTCAAAATTTTTATATTTTTATCATTATTTGTATATTAATCTATTAATAGTATAAATTTGTATATATATATATATAATTTTTATATTATCTTTATATATACATAATTACTACTATGTATTATTTTATTTGGTTTAATATTATTTATATTATATACTTTGTTTCATAATTTGTATATTAGTTATATGTTATATATTTTTAAATTTTTTATTATTATATTATATATTATCTCTAAAATCTTATTTTGTATAAAATTTATTTATATTATATAACATATTTTATTTATATTGTTTATATTATATATATAATTTTTATGATTAATATATTATACATATTTTTTAAATTATTATATACTATTTACTAATTATTTTATTATATGTATAATTATTTATATATGTATTAAATTACTAAATTATGTATTTGTTATAAGTTTTTTATTAAAATGTTTTTTTATATATTGTTTATATGAATATATTAAATCATTTTAAAAAGTGTCATATTCTTTTATATTTTAATGTTTAAATATATCATTTTTTATTTGATTTTGTTATTTCGTAAAGATCTTAATTATCACCACCTATTTCATATCCCATATTCATTTATTTTTCTTTAATTGTTTGTTATTGCTTAATATAAATTCTTTATTTATGTATTCATTTTATATTATTCATTAATTATTTATTTGTTAATATAATTGGTATTTACGTTGAATTGCTATTAAGTATATATGTTATAATATCTTATTCAAATCTTTGTTGTAAAAACATATTTTGATAAATTGACGCATTTCATTTAAAGACTTTTTAAATATAGCAATACGTGATATTTGGGGACTTCGAGAGAAATTATACCCTAACTTACAGGATTTGAATTTTTCTCGTGGAACTTAAAGTATCAAGTATCCTTTTTTTAAACTTACAAACTTCAATTCAAAACTTATTTTCGGGAATTCAAAACGTTGTATCCTAACTTACTGGATATGATGTTTTGTGTCTCGAGATAAGAATTTTCTAAATAGAGGTGAGCCTAGTTTCAAAGTCATAAAATTTTATATCCTAACTTACTGGGTATAATATTTTATTTCTTTGAGATAGGTAAGTCTCGATTTTCTTTCTAATAAAAAGGATCATATTTTAAATTTTTTTCAAATTTTCAACACTAGGACATGATTTTATCGATTAGGTACCAATTTTTGGGCTTTATGAGGGTGCTAACCCTTCCTCATACGTAATCGACTCCCGAACATGTTTTCTTGTATTTCGTGGACCAAAATCAATTTTTTGAAAAAAACATTTTACAAGGTGAACCAATCACACCTAAGTAAAAAGGGATTGGTGGCGACTCCATTTCTGTTTTTTTAAGTCGATCCCCGTTTTAAATCAAACTTTAAAATGGTTTCGACAGCTTGGCGACTCCACTGGGGACATAAGAGAGTCAAGCCGTAAAATTGATTACTTCATGTCCTTTTGTCCAAATTTAAAATTCTGATTTGAAAAACCATGATCCTTTTTATTGCATGTGGTTCTAATTTTATAAAATATTTCTGCATTGCATTGCATGACCGTTGTGGTCGCGCCTTTAAGTGGGAGCGAGAAGCTATGCCTTCGTGAGGTTTTCACCTCCGCATGAGCTAGTGGATTACTTCCGAGATACATCTGTACCTATGTCTTCGTGAAGTTTTCACTTCCGCATGGCCATAGGGAAATGTATTCCCCTGAACTGAACTCAGTCCGTATGAGCCTATAATGGCTGAGGATCGATGAATCTGCTGGTTTGGGTACCTCAAGTTTAGAGCTGAACCACATATAGAAAACCTAAGAGCCAACCCTAGGTAGAGCTATATTAAACCCTAATGGTCACCCAGATAGGTGTTCTATGTTATTTATCTCGCCTGTGCTAACTTGTTTTGTTTTGTTTTGGTTGCATTGCATTTACATCATAGAAAAGAGGTGTTGATTCAAATTCGATTGCTAAATAGAATAGTTTGTCATAAGAAAATAGATTTTTTGATAAAGTGGATTATAATACGGTCGTCTGAATATGGTCCAAGTAAACGAGAGAAGACTGATAGTCCGTGAAGGAATACAAAATTTTATTGCCCAAGGATTCAAGATGACAAAGATTTTTCGAGAATCACCACGTCTCGGCTTTCTTGAAAAGGCTAACGAGCATTGCGAGGATAAGTGAGCAATGAGTCGCGGCCAAGCAAAAAAGGAGCTAGTGGAGGCATCTATTAGAAGTTTGCAAGATTTGACCTTTGCGAAGGAGGGGATTGATGTTCTTGCTTGGAATATGAGGGCAAGGCCGTGTATGTAATCTGTTTTATGTAAAGGAATTTATTTTCTAGAAAAGTTGTTCTAATGTAACTGAATTCAGAATCAACGCCTCTCTTTCTTTGCATTCATGCATTTGCATTACATCATATCATTTGCATTTAAGTCCATAGAGAGAGTCTAATTAGTTGAAATTATAACAGAGAGAGAGAAAAGAGAAAGAGGGAAGGAAAATCTGGAAACTAAACACCAGTGCGGTACACGCGCAAAGACAAAAGATATGGATCAGAGACTTGAACAATTCCAGAGAGACATACAAGACCAGATGCAAGAACAACTGGCAAAGCTCCAACAAGAAATGAAAGACCAAATGTTGGAAGCTCAAAGGAACATGATGGCTCAGATGGCCCAGATGATGAGCGGGGCAATGGAAAAAGGAAAGGTCCCATGGCTATTGCTGGAGAAGGGAGCGAAGGCATTCCTCCGAGTTTTACCCCACCGCATGTGCCAGCACAGCCTAAAGAGTATCCCCAAAGGCCATCTGTTATGATTAGGCCTCAACAGGGGCAAGCGGATCCCAAACCGCCAATGAACTTCCAAGTGGGTTCAGGATCTAACCCATGAGATAAGCCTGCTAATCCCGTTATCCCTGATTTGGACATAGCAGAGAGGGAAGGGATAAGAACTGGATCTTCAAGGCAGTTGGAGGATCGCTGTAGATGGTTGGAGGAAAAGTTTAAGGTTTTAGAGAATGCTGATCATCACAATGGTATTGACGCAAAAGACTTGAGTTTGGTTCCAGATTTGGTGCTTCCTCATAAATTTAAGATGCCAGAATTTGAGAAGTACAATGGGATAGGCTGCCCTGAATCCCACATCACTATGTTCTGTAGACGCATGACTGGTTACATGAACAATGATCAACTTTTGATTCATTGTTTCCAAGACAGTTTAGTGGGGGTAGCGTCCAGGTGGTACAATCAACTCAGCCGTGCTAGGATTAGCTCCTGGAAAGACCTAGCCCAAGCCTTAATGAAGCAATACAATCATGTCACAGACATGACGCCTGACAGAATCACTTTGCAAAACATGGAGAAGAAGTCAAATGAAAGCTTCAGGCAGTATGCGCAAAGATGGAGGGAGGTCGCCATGCAAGTTCAGCCACCACTCATAGAAAAAGAGACTACAATGCTCTTCATCAATACCTTGAAAGCTCCATTCATCACTCATATGATAGGAAGTACCACCAAGAGCTTTGCAGATATAGTGATGGCAGGAGAGATGATTGAAAATGCCATAAGAGGTGGCAAGATTGAAGCAGGGGAAACCACTAAAAGGTCTGCTCCTAGGAAAAAGGATGACGAGGTGAATAATATGAGTACATACAACTGTAATAGGCCAATTTAGCCCGGGCCCATACAAAAAAAATAATAAACCCAAAATAATAAAACAAACTCCAAGTCCAGTCCAAAATATATCATTTGGCCCGATCGGAATAACCCATTACTTGAAAAGATTGAAGGTCCATCTATAAGCGTGACGTATATGGGAACACAATCTTCAAGGATATGTAATCTTAGATATGATATGCAAATATTAGATATGATATGCAATCCTAGAAGATATGGTATGCAATCTTAGAAGATATGATATACAATCTTAGTTATGATATGCAAATCTTAGATATGATATGCAATCTTAGAAGATATGGTATGCAATCTTAGAAGATATGATTTTGTAATCTTGGAGATTTAATTTGTAGATACTTTTTAATCTTAGCTGTTGATGTAATTGATCTGTACCGTTGGATTTGGGGAGGCTCAACTATAAATAGAGGCCTCTCCCTTCATTGTAAAGCACACATGAGTTTGGAGTAATAAAATTTTTTGAGAGCATTCACTCAAATTTCTCTCTCTTTTACATTCTTATTTTCTGTGGCTTGTTCTTATTTTGTTCTTCGCTCATCTTCGTTTCTTTTTGAGTTGCTTCCGTTCGAGTTAAATTTTGGTGGAGGAATTTCGTTGAATCCTCATATTGCAGGAGTTAGGTTGACTTATGCGTTTTTTTTAATTTTTTTATTTATCCATTTAATTGCTTAATCATTATTTATTCATTTATTTTAATTATTTTAAACTTGTTTTTCTTTTTTGCTTTTCCCTATTTACGTTAAATTGTTTTATCATATATATTATTATTTTTATTTGTTATATATTATATATATTATATATTATTTAACTTTAATCATATTATGTATTATTTGAACATATTATGTATTATTTGAAAATTTGTATGTCGTACATCATCTAAATTGTTTTACTATTAAAGCAAAATTTTCCATATATTGTTTATTTAAAATATGTATATTATCTATTTTTAAATGGTATATTATATACTTATTATAAGTTATCCCTTATACATTTTTATTCAAAGTTTTTATATTATTTATTTAAAATATATTTATTTATTTTATTATGTATATATTAACTATTTTAGATTTTGCCATATCGTTTTTTCAATTTTTTTTATTACTTGTATCATTTGTTATTTTATGTTATTCTTTCTCTTAATTGCCAATATTAGTATTAAATGTTATTATATCATGTAATTGTAGTATATTGCTTTGATATTTGTGTTCTGTAATGTATTAATGATACATTTTACTCAAATCATTGTTTTAAAATATATCTCATTTAATTGCCACTTTTTATCCAAAACTTTATTTCTTAAAATAAGGCAATATTTGACATTTGGAGTTTTGAGGGAATCGTGCCCTAACTTACTGGGCTTCGATTTTTCTCATTAAGTCTAAATGATCAAATACCCTTTTTGAAATTAAAATATATAATTTTCAAATAAAAAACCTATCTTTGTGAATTTAAGATGTTGCATCCTAACTTATTGGATGTGACATTTTGATATTTTGAGATAGGGATTTCAAAAAAAAAAAAAAAAAAAAAAAAAAAGAAAACAAAACAAAGGATATTTGGTGTTTGGGAAATTCGAAAGGTCGTGCTCTAACTTACTGAGATTCAACTTTTCTTTTATCCAAATAATTGAATGTCTTTTTAAAGGTTATAAGTTTTGAAAAATCAAAAGGGTCATATTTTAAAATCTTTTCAAATTTTCGACATTAAGACATTAATTAATCAATTAGGTACCAATTTTGGGCATTACGAGGGTGCTAATCCTTCCTCGTGCGTAACCGACTCCCGAACCCGTTTTCTCGAATTTCGTAGACTAAAATCATTGTTTTAATAAATCAAAATGTTTTTTATTAAAATGATCAATTTCAAGGTGACCCGATCACACCTCGAAAAAAGATTGGTGGCGACTCTATTTTCGTTTTTAAAGTCGATCCCCTTTTTCAAATTAAAAAATGGTTTCGACAGCTTGGCGACTCCACTGGGGAACATAAGAGAGTCAAGCCGTAAAATCGATTATTTTCTGTCCTTTGTAGGAAATTAGAAAATTTGATTTGAAAATTTAAAAATTTTGATTTGAACATCTGATTATTATTTTCTTGCACACATTGCATTGCATGACCATTGTGGTCGCACCTTTAAGTGGGAGTGAGAAACTATGCCTTCGTGAGGTTTTCACCTCCGCATGGGCTAGTGGATTGCTTCCGGGATACATCTGTACCTATGTCTTCGTGAGGTTTTCACTTCCGCATGGCCATAGGGAAATGTATTCCCCTGAACTGAACTCGATCTGTATGAGCCTATAATGGGTGAAGATTGAGGAATCTGCTGGTTCGGGTACCTCAACTTTAGAGCTAAACCACATGTAGAAAACCTAAGGGCTTACCCTAGGTAGAACTATGTCAAACCCTAGTGGTCACCTAGATAGGTGCCCTATTCTGTTATTTATTTCTTTCGTGCTAACGTGTTTTCTTTTGTTTTGATTGCATTGCATTCACATCATAGAAAAAGAGGTGTTGATTCAAATTCGATTGCTAAATAGAAGAGTTTGTCATAAGAAAATGAATTTCTTGATAAAGTGGATTATAATACGGTCGTCCGAATATGGTCCAAGTACACACAACGAGAAAATACTGATAGTCCGTAAAGGAATACAAGACTTTATTACCTAAGGATTCAAGATGACAAAGACTATTCGAGAATCACCACGTCTCGGCTTTCTTGAAGAGGCTAACGAGTGATAAACTGAAATAGTAACATATTTTAGGCCCACATTTAGTATGCTTTTGGATGAATTATCCCTTGATTTATGTAAAAAGGTGCTCTTAATCCTTTCTTTTCATGTCTTATACTCAGGAAAGCACCCAAGGATAAAAAGAACGAGAAACGGGCTCAAAACGGACCAAAACGGACCAATGAGGAAATCGACACGGCCTGGACTAGGACCCACACGGCCGTGCCAAGTCAATCATCTAGAACACGGTTTAACCCCGACTTACATGGCCGTGTCTCATTAAAGAAATCCGAACACGGCCTGGCCACGATTTACACGGGCGTGCGCCATGGCCGTGCCTCTCGCCGTGAAAAAGAGCAATTTCATTCGGAAAAGGATACTTAGGAGAAAAAACGTATTTCAAAAGCCTATAAATACACCCTAAGTATGACCTAAGAGGAGGAGCCCAAAGCCATCGTCTAGGGGCGTCGTGCTAGGCCGAGAAGGCATTTGTGGGGATTCACTCAGGGATAGCCAGTTGATCCATCTCAAGAAGCCGGAATTCTACTCAAGACGGAGGGTCTCCTCTTCAATTCCTTCAGGGGGTTTTAGGGATTTCTTATGTTTTGTTTTATCTTTTCTCTTGAGATGTTTTCCTTTATTGTTATGAACTAAACCCTTCTGATACGAAGGGATGAAACCTATGATGAATCTTGTTATTGTTTTTCAATTATATGATAAATACTTAGTTTGTTCTTAATTATGTGAGCTTAATCCAAATTTAATGTGCTTAGGTGGAGGAGTAATAGACCCTGCCTAAGAGTAGATCCAACATAATTAAGCGAAGTTGATCGCACGCCTAGAGATAGGGTGACAAGATTTTGCCGGATTAGGGTGAAACCTAATATGGGAATCCATAGATCGATTTACTGCTATTCTAGGGGGTTATTATAAGAGAACGAGAGTTCCACTAATTAACCTAGGGTTAGACGTTATCCGCCTCGAGAGAGGGTTTAATATACGTTAGGGAGTCTTACGGATCAAACTAAGTGAATAAATCGTATGGTTCAGTGTTAGATAACAAGTGAAGTCTAGGTGGATTCTTCCTAGGGTATCTCCTAAATCAACTGAGTTTTTCCCAAGTTATTTTCCAAATTCATTCTTCTTTGTCTTAGAGTCTTTAGTTTAGTAGTTAATTAATTTAGATTAATAAACAACTTCACTTATTTTAGGCTAAATAATAAAAAGAAAGTTAGTATTAGTACTTTTAGTTCCTTTGGGTTCGATAATCCGGTCTTGCCTAAGCTATACTACTGTTCGATAGCTGCACTTGCCTCAATCGTTGTCAGAGTTAGTTTCCAGGTTCGATCATTTTTTTTATAAATTTTAAAACTCTGATTTACATCGATCAAGTTTTTGGCGCCATTGCCGGGGAACTAAAATATTAAGAAAGCTCTATTTTTATTACTTTAGCCATTATTTTTATTTTTTGCAATTTATTTTTTAGTTTTAATTTTTAAAATTTGCTAAATTTTCTTTCTTTCTTTTCCTAGCAGGTACCTCTAGTTTATGACTAGAAGGAACCCGAGAGGAACTTTAGAATACGACAGTGATATTGAAGCTACCGCTCGAAGAAATCGCAGAGAAATTAGGCGAGCCCTAAATTACCAAGGAGAGCGAGAAGACAGATCCAATCCTACTGAAGGGATGGATGAAAATAATCTTCCACCACAAGACGTGGGAGAAAATAATGCTCATCGTACTATGTTTGATTATGCTAAACCGCATTTAACATGAGCCGAATCAAGTATTGTTAGGCCTGCTATAGCTGCTAATAATTTTGAATTAAAGCCTAACACTATACAAATGATTCAACAGTTTGTTCAATTTGATGGTTTACAGGACGAAAGATCCAAATGCTCATATAGCTAATTTTTAGAGAGTTCGTGATACCTTCAAAATAAATGGCGTTTCGATGATGCCATACGACTTGGTTATTTCCCTTTTCATTAAAGAATAAAGCTAAACGAGTGGTTAAACTTCGTTACCACGGTCAATCACTACATGGGAACAAATGACCGAAAAATTTTTATTAAAATATTTCCCACCGCCAAAACGGCCAAATTACGTAATGATATCTCTTCTTTTGTACAGATGGATTTAGAGACATTATACGATGCATGGGAGAGATATAAGGATCTCTTGAGAAGGTGTCCGCACCATGGTTTACCCTTGTGGCTCCAAGTCCAAAGCTTTCTATAACGGTGTAAACCCTCAACGAGACAACTAATTGATTCAAATTGTCGGTGGAACCTTGAATAATAGAACTCCGAGGCAACCTACGAGTTTATTGAAGAGATGTCGCTAAATAACTATCGATGGCAAGTTACAAGAACAAGGCCAACAAAAGCAATGGAGTTTACAACCTCGACGCATAACCATGCTATCAAATCGGTAGAGTTGATGAATAAGAAGATTGATAGTTTGTGTTCTTCGCAGTACATCCAGTCATGCGATGCGACACAAGTGGAACTGTGGCGAATCCTCGAGTACCCACCCTACCAACCAGCACACAGAGAATGCGACAGATGAACTATATAGGTAACAATTTCAGATCTAATAATAACCCATATAGTAATAATTATAATCCGAGTTGGAGGAACCAACCAAAATTTTCGTGGGAAGGACAAGGAAATCAAGGAAATCAAAGACAACAACCTCCTCAAAATTTCCAAAATCCAGCCCTATCCACGGAAAAGAAACCGAATCTTGAAGAGACTTTGAACAAATTCATAGCATCCACGAGAGCCGCTCTCAAAAAAACGAGGTAACACTCGACACCCAACAAACATCGATCAAAAGATCGAGAACCAAGTTGGAGGACTTACAAAGGCAATCGGGAAATTACCCAATCGATCGGAGAAATTGCAAAGCTATTATCCGAACGACCGCAAGGGCGTCTCTACCGAGTAATATCTTGAAATTAATCCAAAGGAGCAAATCCAAGCCATAATAGCTCAAGAAAGCGAAGAAGTAGATGAACCCAGTCCAACACAAGGAAACGAGGTAGAAGAAGGTAAAGTTGAGGTAACACAAGACAAGCCAAAACCGGTAATCAAGGAGTACCAACCTCGCATACCATATCCCGAAGCGTTAACAAGAGACGATACAGAGGAACAATTCGGTAAGTTTCTTAAACTTTTAAAGAAATTACATATTAACTTACCGCTACTTGAAGCTCTTTCACAGATGCCAGATTCGAGGAAATTTTTAAAACATCTCTTGACGAATAAGCAGAAGTTAGACGAGTCGTCACATGTGGAACTTAACGCAAAGTGCTCAGCAATTCTCCAAAATAGACTACCACAAAAGCTAAATGATCCAGGGAGTTTTACAATTCCATGTTTAATTGGTAGACTAACTGTTGATAATGCGTTAGCTGATTTAGGGGCAAGCATAAATGTCATGCCTTACAAATTGTTTAAACAATTAGGTCTAGGGAAACCCAAACAAACTAGGATGAGTATTAAATTCGCTAATAAAACTGTTAGAATTCCTAGGGGTATTATCGAAGATGTTCTTGTAAAAATTGACAGATTCGTTTTCCCAGTAGACTTTGTTGTCTTAAACATGGATGAGGATAATTCGATCCCCCTAATTTTAGGAAGACCCTTTTTAGTAACTGCCAGGACTAAAATTGATGTTGATGCAGGAGAACTCATACTTTGCGTAGGTAATGAGACAGTCACCATTAAGGCTCTCGACTCGGCTAGAACATCGAGTAATCAAGGTGAGAATGTAAATTCTCATCGATAACCATTCGGTTAACCCTTATTTTCGTGAAGCACCACCAAAGAATACAACTGAACCCGATCCTAAACCCCATGCCAACAAAGAAATAACTCATGAAGATTGAGGGATTCAGTTCGATGATCTAGACGAGTGGAAAACACACTTCAAGGAGAAATTAGGGATACACGACGAAGAACCGGAACCACACAAGATAAAACCGAAGGAGCCCCCAAAAGAGCTAATAGGAATAACAAACCACTTCAAAATAGGGGACCAGGTACTGTTAGATCAGGCAGATCCTCGAATATCTCCTCCGGACCCTAGCACAAACAAAGAAATATCTTTTAGGGTAACCAGTGTTTTCCCACACGGAACAGTCGAGGTAAGTAATCCTATTTTTGTTACTATAAACACATCTCGACTTAAATTTTTTCACGAAGACGCAAATGATAGCATGAGGAAGGACTTCCAACTCCTCAAACCACCCTGACAAAGCAAACGAGAGGATAGTCTAGCTTAAGACTATAAACGAGCGCTTCTTGGGAGGCAATCCGAGCACTAACATAATTTATTCTCATATTTTGCTTTAAATTTATTTTTCTTTTCTTCTTTTCTTTCTGAACACTTAGTTATAAACTAACAAGGGATGCAGAATTCCAGGACACACGGCCTTGCACACAGCTGTGGCCGTGGCTGTGTAGACCATAAGAATCCCCGTACTGACATAGCAGAGGCCGTGCGAATCAATTCCAACCACTTTTCGACATCACAGATCCAACCACTACACCACGGGCACCGACAAAGGGGCACGACCGTGCCCTATAATCGTGTGAAGCTACTGACTTTCCAACCACGGGCAGAACACGCCCGTGCCTTAAAATCCTGCCAACATACTGACTTGTCGAACACGGGCTAGACACGAGCATGGGGAACCAACACGCCTAGAAACACGGCCGTGCGATGTGGCCGTGTGAATCGACACACCCTCCGTCCATGGGCGTGGGAGAGCCTCAGATGCAAAATTTTATTTAAACCCCACAGCCCTCCCCCTTCACCCCACCTTCTTCCATCTTCTTTTTCTTTCAAAAATATCTCTCCTTTCTTTAGAAACAAAGCCTCTATAACTCTTGAGCTACAACAAAATCATATCCATGGTAAAGAAGCATAAAAGGCCAATCTCCTCAAAGGAGACCGATTCACATGAGTTCATGCCGGCAGCTTCATCCAAACAACAAGCCAAGGATATTTGAGGCATCTAGTTTTTATTTTATTTTTCTCTTTTGCTTCAATTTCCTTCCCTTTAATAATCTTATGCTTAATATAGTTTATTTTATCTTAGTTTCTTAATTTTAGGTCCTAAAGGCTGCTTGGGAATCACGCCAATTCCGCCACCACCAGCACCTCCGCAGTCTTAGAGGTCACACCCACTTCGCGAACCATCTACCAATAAGAATTCTCAAGCCCCTTTATCTTTTAGCATTAGTTTAATTCAAAGTCTATTTTCTTTCTCTTTATCTTCCTTGTCCTTAATTATATATTTAGTTTATTTTAATTACGTCTTAATAATCCCTGGCTAATCCTCCACGAGTTTCCTAATTTCTTCATCTAGCGCAGAACTCGTGGGCAATCGTCACCCAGACCGCCCCTCCAACTTATCCTTTACCACGATCACTGCCAACTCAAGGAGATCATCCATAATTCAAGGAGTTTCACTTATCCCCATATCTTCTAATCTAAACATTACATTTATATTATCTAACTTTGTACATTGAGGACAATGTACATCTTAAGTGTGGGGGGGTGAATCTTAGATATTCCAAACTTTTTGCATTATTCTCAAATCCCTGAATTTAATCTTATTTGAAAGTAAATTACTCATATTACTAATTAGGATGAAATTTCTAATGATTTATGATTTTTATTGATATGTTTTAGATTAAGTCATTGATAATTGTGCATTGATAATTAAATTTGAAGAATACTAGAGAATCAAGCATGATAAGTCTATTTTTCTGAATTAAAAATTTTCTAGGTTGTCGAACTAAGTTTAAATATTACTTTGAAGTTTGAATTTTACGAGGTTGACATAAAAATACCCATAATTTTTGTGAGTTTTTGATCCTTATAGAGCATAAATTGTTTTTCTTGCTCACTATTGATTATGAGTGTGTCAACACTGATTTGTTATTCTAGAACTTGCATCGATTATACATGTCGAGACCACATTTTTTGATTTGATACACGGAGATGATAAAGGCACCTAGGATCTAACCCACTTACTCCATTAAAAGCCTACCTTTACAAATTAACCCCTAGTGAACCCCTTTTAATCCTAACAACCCTTTTTATTGACATAACCGCTAATATTAACCCAGAACCCCTTTGTTTTTGTTATCACCATTCCTTTTGACTACCCTTATATCGAGATTTGATCTGATTAGTTGCCTAATTATGAATTTTATTAATTTATCCCTTATTATGTATTTAGTTTGTTTTAAAAAAAAAACGAAATATATTCATGTGATTAAATGAGCTTATACATTAAAATCTAAATATCGAAAAAATAAGCTCGTATTATTAGTATTATTAGTTTTCAATTGATGTAATTATTATTATTAGTTCATTAGTTCTTAGTTAGGTAATTTGTCAATTCAATCTCGATTCTAACCCTCTAATTTAGCCTTACTCCACACCTTAACCCTAGCCCCGTTACAACCCTGTTAAAGAACTTTTGATGTGTGTTTCATCTCATATTTCAGTGGTGGAGATTTGATTTTCGTGCAAGCCTATGGGAGTAAATCTTCATGTTCGACTTTTGAGTGCCTAAAATTTTGAACCTTAAACACTTTGAGTGATTTGAGTGAATATTTAGTGAGGATGTCAATCCTCGTCGATTTCGAATCAGAGGTAATTATTTAGATGAAGGGAAAACACCTTTGTTTTGTGCTACAAAATATAAGGCTTATAGTGTTTGAATTTTTAGGACACTTTTGAGTTGAATTATCCATGTATAAATTATCTCTGAATTATGATGAGACACTATCAATAGGAATTATGAATTACAAAAAGTTCGTTTTAATTGTAAGTTGAGAATTTTGCTTGAGGACAAGCAAAAGCTTAAGTGTGGGGGTATTTGATAAACCGAAATAGTAACATATTTTAGGCCCACATTTAGTATGCTTTTGGATGAATTATCCCTTGATTTATGTAAAAAGGTGCTCTTAATCCTTTCTTTTCATGTCCTATACTCAGGAAAGCACCCAAGGATAAAAAGAACGAGAAACGGGCTCAAAACGGACCAAAACGGACCAATGAGGAAATCGACACGGCCTGGACTTGGACCTACACGGCCGTGCCAAGTCAATCATCTAGAACACGGTCTAACCCCAACTTACACGACCGTGTCTCATTAAAGAAATCTGAAAACGGCCTGGCCACGATTTACACGGGCGTGCGCCATGGTCGTGCCTCTGCCGTGGAAAAGAGCAATTTCATTCGGGAAAGGATACTTAGGGAGAAAGAAACGTATTTCAAAAGCCTATAAATACACCCTAAGTATGACCTAAGAGGGGGAGCCCAAAGCCATCATCTAGGGGCGTCGTGCTAGGCCAGAGAAGGCAGATTTGTGGGGATTCACTCAGGGATAGCCAGTTGATCCATCTCAAGAAGCCGGAATTCTACTCAAGACGGAGGATCTCCTCGTCAATTCCTTCATGGGGTTTTAGGGATTTCTTATGTTTTGTTTTATCTTTTCTCTTGAGATGTTTTCCTTTATTGTTATGAACTAAACCCTTCGGATACAGAGAGATGAAACCTATGATGAATCTTGTTATTGTTTTCTCAATTATATGATAAAAACTTAGTTTGTTCTTAATTATGTGAGCTTAATCCAAATTTAATGTGCTTAGGTGGAGGAGGAATAGACCCTTCCTAAGAGTAGATCCAACATAACTAAGCGGAGTTGATCGCATGCCTAGAGATAGGGTAACGAGATTTTGCCTGATTAGGGTGAAACTTAATATGGGAATCCATAGATCGATTTCTTCGCTATTCTAGGGGGTTATTATAAGAGAACGAGAGTTCCACTAATTAACCTAGGGTTAGACGTTATTCGCCTCGAGAGAGGGTTTAATATACATTAGGGAGTCTTACGGATCAAACTAAGTGAATAAATCGTATGGTTCAGTGTTAGATAACAAGTGAAGTCTAGGTGGATTCTTCCTAGGGTATCTCCTAAATCAACTGAGTTTTTCCCAAGTTATTTTTCCAAATTCATTCTTCTTTGTCTTAGAGTCTTTAGTTTAGTAGTTAATTAATTTAGATTAATAAACAACTTCACTTATTTTAGGCTAAATAATTAAAAAGAAAGTTAGTATTAGTACTTTTAGTTCCTTTGGGTTCGATAATTCGGTCTTGCCTAAGCTATACTACTGTTCGATAGGTGCACTTGCCTCAATCGTTGTCAGAGTTAGTTTCCAGGTTCGATCATTTTTTTTATAAATTTTAAAACTCCGATTTACAACGATCAACGAGCATTATGGAAATAAGTGAGCAGTGAGTCGCGGCCCAGATCAAGCAAAAAGGAGCTAGTGGAGGCATCTATTAGAAGTTTGCAAGATTTGACCTTTGCGAAGAAGGGGATTGATGTTTTTTCTTGGAATATGAGGGCAAGGCCGCATATGTAATCCGTTTTATGTAAAGAAATTTGCTTTCTAGAAAAGTTTTTCTAATGGAATTGAATTCGGAATCAATGCCTCTCTTTCTTTTGCATTCATTCCATGCATTTGCATTAGATCACATCATGTGCATTTAAGTCTATAGAGAGAGCCTAATTAGTTGAAATTATAACAGAGAGAGAAAGAGGAAAGGAAAATTCTGGAAACTGAACACCGTTACGGTACACGTGCCAAGACAAAGAAAATGGATCAAAGACTTGAACAGTTTCAAAGAGACATGCAAGACCAGATGCAAGAGCAATTAGCAAAACTCCAACAAGAGATGAGAGACCAAATGCTGGAAGCCCAAAGAAGTATGATGGCTCAAATGGCTCAGATGCTGAACGGGGCAATGGACAAAGGAAAGGGTCCCATAGTTAATACTGAAGATAATGAGGACATTCCTGGGTTTCACCCCACCGCATGTACAACCCGAGAAGTATCCCCAAGGCCATCTCATCACGATTAGGCCTCAACAAGGGCAAATCGACACTGGAGTGCCCATGAATTTCCAAGTTGGCACAGGATCCAACCCAGGAGATAACTCTGCTAATCCTGTTATCCCTGACTTAGATATAGCAGAAAGGGAGGGGATAAGAACTGAATCTTCAAGGCAGTTAGAAGATCGCTGTAGATGGCTGGAAGAAAAGTTCAAGGCTTTAGAAGATGCTGATAATCACCACGGAATTGATGCTAAAGACTTGAGCTTGGTTCCAGATTTGGTGCATCCTCATAAGTTCAAAATGCCAGAATTTGAGAAGTACAATGTGACCAACTGCCCTGAAGCCCATATCACTATGTTCTGTAGACGGATGACTGGCTACGTTAACAATGATCAGCTCTTGATTCATTGTTTCCAAGATAGTTTGGTGGGGGCGGCGTCCAGGTGGTACAATCAACTCAGCCGTACTAGTATTAGCTCTTGGAGAGATCTGGCCCAAGCCTTCATGAAGCAATACAATCATGTCACAGACATGACGCCTGATAGAATCACCTTGCAAAACATGGAGAAGAAGTCAAATGAAAGCTTCAGGCAGTATGCGCAAATATGGAGGGAAGTTGCCATGCAATTTCAACCACCTCTTCTGGAAAAGGAAACCACCATGCTGTTTATCAACACTTTAAAGGCACCATTTATCACCCATGTGATAGGAAGTACCACCAAGAGCTTCGCAGATATAGTGATGGCAGGCGAAATGATAAAAAATGCCATAAGGGGTGGCATAATTGAAGCAGGAGAAACCACTAGGAGATCTGATCCTAGGAAAAAGGACAATGAGGTGAACAATACGAGTACATATAACAAAGGGTACTCAAAGGCAGTTACTGTTAGCCAGCCGAAAGTAGTTACTGCCGGGCAACAAGGGTCGACAAGACAAGAATCGGCCACAAGGCAAAACTCTGAAAAGCTCCAATTTACGCCAATCCCAATGACGTATAAGGAGCTATATCAAAGTTTTTTTGACGCACATGTGGTGTCCCTATTTTATTTGAAACCTTTACAGCCCCCATATCCCAAATGGTATGATTCAAATGCTCAATGTGACTACCATGCGTGTATAACAGGGCACTCAATTGAAAATTGTACTACGTTTAAAAAGTTGGTCGAAAGGTTCATTAAAATGGGAATTGTGAAGTTTGACGATTCATCAAAACCTGATCACTTTGACGAGGCAGTGAATACAATAATTGATGAAGGAGACAAGAAAGTTGCGACTCCTTAAAGAAATCAAAAGCGAAGAGGGAACCGAGGAATGAAGTTTCCAAGCCCTTGCATACTTGGGAAGATTTTAAACAATGGAACAGTAGAAGGAATCCCTGTATTTTTAAGACTAATCTAGAGTAATATTTGAAACATGCTTGTTGCCTTAAGCCTAGAGACAATAAGAATCCTTTTGTGAAATAGGCTTATGTCCAGAATTTTTATTTCAATAAAATGCATCTTTTTAAGCAAATATTTTTTTCATTCTTTACATTTCATACTGTACATTCTTTTGTTTTTTAGAATATTCTTTCATTCTTTATTCATGACCATACCATACAAATAATCATCCTTAGAATCATTTATTCTTTGGATTTTTTGCCTTCGTACCTAGGTACCCAGATATCAACGACATGAGCGACGTTGTTACTGACTCCCTTTTTGAATGAGATATGGGTCTAGGGGATCTAAGGACTTTGAAGATGACGGAGATTGTAACCTATCTTCTGATTTTGTTAAGAATGGTAGAACAAGATGAAAAATAGATCTCACTCTACAAAAGGTCAGTGGATATCATGAGCCTAGAAAAGAGGTGAAGATTATAGCCTAGCTCATCACAGAACTAAGGCGAGACATCATTGAGTTATTTTCAAGAATTCAAAGATGTTTTCGCATGATCATATTAGGACATGCCTGGGCTAATAAGACGCGGGCTAAACATGAGGATCGAGCACTGTTGGTCTACCATGGAAGGGGATTGCATCAGTTATACCGCAAATACCGAATTGAAGAAGACGAGATTTATGTGACTCTTCCACTTTCTTCACAGACTTTTCTATATGGGGGCATGGATGTTATGGGATCGATCTCGTCAAAAGCTTCTAGTTAACATTGAATTATCTTTGTGGTCATCGGTTACTTCACTAAGAGGGGGAATGTTGCTTCATATGCCAATGTTACAAAGTCGATAGTCATCGAATTTTCAAAAAAAAAAAGGGATCAGACGCCGACAAAGAATGCCAAAAAGGACAATGTCCAAAGTTTGTAGTCTGTTCAAAGATCAGACGCCACATCATAGAGTAACAAAGGCAGCCAAAAAGAAAAAACAAAAAAAAAACAAAACAAGGATTGTATGGAAGATGACCGAGACTTGTAAATATTGACATAAAGAAGTTACCATTTACCCCCTGTCTTATCGAACGTCGGCTAGAACCTTCACTGGGGCAACACCTTTCTCATTGGAATAGAAACAGCTTTGCCAATTGAACCTAATCGAAAAAAGGTTAAAAGTTATCCATCACGGTAGGATGGTACAAGCTTATGACAAAAGGTTTGCCTAAGAGAATTTAATGATGGGGACCTGGCATTAAGAATGATTCTTCTCATAAAAAAGGACTTTAGAGGAAAATAAATGCCAAAATTTGGAAAAACCTTATGTGGTGATGAAGGCTTGTTCTGGAAGATCATTAACCTTGAACAGGATGTATGGCAAAGACATGCTCACGCTGGTGAATTCAGATTTCATCTAAAAGGAGAGGCCAAGGTGAAAACCCGCAAAGGGTGCCTTGAGACCTTTAAAAAAAAGAAAGAAAAAAAAGGGAGAGGCCAAGGCGAAAACCCGCAAAGGGCGCTTTGAGACCAAAGGGGATTTGAGTTGAAAACCCGAAAAGGGCGACTCAAATTTTGATCAAAAGTGGGGCATACAGTAATCTTGTTACGTTTGAATTAACAATGAGGAAGTATGTTACGTCTTGGGGCATCGACGAAGTACTCCAGATCCCCTAAATACATATTGAGATTAAAATGGTCCTCAAGAAGTTTGAATGAGAAGCTCAGTCATGATATCTGGGCACCTAGTTTCCCATCTTACCCATTCTGAATTTGTTATCTTTAATTATTCGTTTCAAAATACACTACCAATAAATTTCCTTCTAGATTGCATTTGCTGTCTTTGCTTAACTTATTTGTTCCGAGCTATGCTCCTAATTTTCTTCTTGTCCATTGTTATGATCTTTTTCAGGTATTTTGCATTGAAATAATGATTAGTGGACTAATAATACTTTATAAAAAGGGTTTCGCATATTACTCTGGAAACTTCTAAATAATACAAGAGCTTAAAACAGGACTATTGTTTAAAACACACCAAGTTTATGGGATGGAAATATTGGGGGAGGACGAGTCTAAACTGAGACTATCTCTCTGGATTTTTGTCAAAAATGGTGATTGAACAAAATGACAAGATATTGCGGCAGTAATACAATCTTGACGAAAATGGGCAATGTTGACTCAAGTGTAAAAGGGGAATCATTCTCTATAAATGATATTCTGCATCCATGCAGATATCATGCATACACATTTGGTTAGGTCACCTTGGGAGTGATCAGTTGATTGAGCAAGTTACAAATCCTATACCCTTGAGTTGCAGTGGGATGGGGTGAATTTGATCTGAGATCCTATAGCCATAAGTCGCAGAGGATGATTTAAAGATGGTACAAATTTTATGTCCCTGTGGTACAAGTGGAAGGGACTCAAAAATTACAATGGGTAAGCTTGCTTTGAAGCGAGAATATGATCGTTTCTTTGGGTTTTCTCACAAAGATACCAAATTGAACAAGAAAGCAGGGTAACACATCAGTGATAGAACCTTGATGAACTATGAGCAATGACAACCCAAGCATTAAAAAGGGATCATTCTCATGAATACACTTCCAATTAGGAGCATTTAATTCATTTCGATCATTGTATCCTAATCGTTGTACATAAAAAAAAAGATCATTCTCATGACATTCTGCATTCATGAAAATGTCATCCCTAATATCATTTAGTTAGGAGCATTAGATTCATTCCGATCATTGCATCCTAATCAGGAATCATTTTCAAATATATCCAAAATTGACTTATTTAATCATCTATTTATTAAATTTAGTCCAAAATACACTTTAGGGCTATTTTACACATTTGCCCCTAAACTTTTACATTTTTCACAATTTAGTCCTTATTTCATAAAATCACAAATTAATGAAATTTCAAATATACCCATGCTAGCTGAATTACCATTATACCCCTAGCAGTCCATATTTTTCATTTATTTTATATTGTAACCACTAACTTTACACATTTCTCAATTTAATCTCTATTTTGCATTTTCACTAAAAATCACTTAACAAAATTTGTATATCTATCAACAAGCATTCATAATATATCAAGAAACTTCAAAATACACATGCATTCATCAATGGCATCATTCAAAATCTTTAACAGTTTTGCAAAATAGTCCCTGGGCTAGCTAGTACTAGATGCAACGATCACAAAAACATAAAAATCATTAAAAAACGAGCAAAATTGCACTTACATGCATGAAATCATGTTGGCCGAACCTTAACAACTCCCATGGCTTCTTTGTCTTTTAATTTTCGGTGAAGATGAACTATAAATGATGATATTCATGTTTTGTTTCATTTAATTTATCAATAATAATTAATTTTACTATATTAACCTTATAATAAAACCATTAAAACATGCATAAATAATGCCCATAAATGTCCACTCATATTTCAAATGGTCACCCCCACTTTAAAAACCATAGTTAATAAACACTTTTAGCTTATAGAACTGTACTTTTACACTTTACGCGATTTAGTCCTTTTTATCGAATTAAGAATTCAAACGATAAAATTACTTCACGAAACTTTCACACATACATGCTATCATGCTGTAAACATTTAAAATAATATTAAAATAATTTTTCAACCTCAAATTTGTGGTCTTGAAACCACTGTTCTGATTTGACTAAAAACGAGCTGTTACAACTCGACACTTCATTCCCCATGGCTGCTCGACATAAGCAAGCTCTCCCTCGAGCTCCTCTATTCTTATGGTCAAAACCTTCGTCGTGGCCATTGTTTCCTCCTTCAAAGCCATCACCATGGCCTCGAGAGTATCATTCCTCTCCGACAACTTATTCCTATGGGAATTTAAGAACTCTTGTACATTTTCCTCATTGGAATAGAGAGACATGATTACTTAGTCCTTGGATTGTTCCCTCAAGTCGTCTATGCATTCCTCGACCAAATTGAATGGCTCCTTCACAACCCTCATGGACTCCTCAAGTTTTTCAACTCGTTCCTCTATAGCCGACAACTTGTCTTTCAAAAGGAATGGTTTTTTGGCCAAACAACGGGTCTCCACTGACTCATTCTAATCAGAAACTTCTTTCAACATCTCAACGGTGTCTTCACAACCTAAGCTCGAATACCACTTGTCACGGGGATAAAACTTTAGTCTCGCAATCCGTGTGGCCCTAGGCGATCATTTCATTCCAAACATGTCTAAGTCAACCTCACCACAAAACAATTGATGATTCACAAAGAAATCCTCCAAGGCACCAATTTATATAGTGGAAGCAACATAATCAAAAGAAGGCTCAAAAGAACAAAATAGCCACAGAAAACTTATGCACAAGAGGTGTTTGAGTAAATGCCCTCAATTGTATTACTTTATCAAAGAATACAATGGATGAATGGATCATTGGATGATTTACAAAGGAGGGGCAGACTCTCTATTTATAGTTGAGCTCCCCCAAAACTGACAGTCTAGATCAAGTTACATCAAAAGACAAGATTAAGCCTATCACTACAATCAAGCGACTTACAAGATTTACAATATCAAACCTAATCTAATCTTATAAGTTATGAATCCCCTCAATCTTCTAATATTAGTTTCCCTAATTACCAAGGTAGCCAAACTTTCCGTATCCGTATCATTGGGCCACCCAGGCTTCTTCAATAGCTCTTTGAATCAGGCAGCTCTCGTGGGTCAAATAATCCCCATGTCAATGATAGACCTCCATGGGATGCATTGTATGCGATGGTTATGGGCTTTGAATTGCGGCCGTAACACTAGCACATTCAAATTGAATGTGACCAAAGCCTTAACACTTATGGCATTGTATACCCTTTTTTTTTTCTCTTTGAGAGCATCTTTATTTATTACAACTCTTTTTACCTTTACTTTGCCAGGATTTTTATTCTCACCAAACTTCCTATTTCCTTTTTTTAGCTTCTAAAATGCCATATCAATATGATTAGTGAGTAGGGTTATCTGCTCCTGTAGGTCTTCTATTAAAGATTCACCCTTCGTTGCAACTATGGTTGCAACTTGCAAAACAATATTCTTCACCAATGGCAAAAGCCTGATTTGAGATGTCACAAAACTTTGCATAGATTTCAAACAAGGTTTCATTGTCTTGCGTTCTTAGATTCTCAAACATTGCAGTCAATATTGAAGTTTAAATTGTTTCATAGTATTAGTCCCTTCCTAAGAAGCTTCAAGAATAGTCTAAGCTTTTTTAGAAATTGTACATTTAGAGATTCACCTGAACTTTTGAAGATCAACTCCACAAAAAAAATTGACAATAAGGGCCTTGGAGTTTGCATTGTCCAGTTTTTCGTCATTGCTAGTTCAAGTTACTTCAGGTTTGGAAGTCCTCAAACAACATGCATTAGTTTTTGGTGATTCCTAACTAGTCAGAATTGAATGCTAGGCATTTTCATATGTCGAAACCTTTTTTTAGAAATCGACTTTTATTTTAAAAACGAAAATAGAGTCGCCACCAATCTTTTTTAATTAGGTGTGATTGGATCACCTCAAGGCGTTGTCATTTTAATAAAATGCTAGATTTATTAAAATCATTTTCGGTCTACAAAAATCCAGGAAATGGATTCGGGAGTCGGTTACGTATGAGGAAGGATTCGCACCCTCATAATGTAACAGCCCGATTTTAGTTAAATTAGAATAGTGTTTTTGAAACCACGAACCCGAGGTTGGAAAATTATTTTAATATTATTTTTGGTGTTTATAGCATGTGATTATATATGTGTGAAAGTTTCGTGATTTAAGTTTATCGATTGAATGCTTAATTTGATAAAAGGACTAAATCGCATAAAATGCAAAAGTGACATTCTATATGTTAAATGTGTTTAATTGTTGTGGTTTATTAAATCAAAGGTTCTTATGATGATATTAGACCATTTGAATGATGGATGGACAAATATGTACATAGTTGAGTGGATTATAAATGTTATTCATTAAGGTTATAATTATAATTTCGAAATTAAGTTTAATTAAATAAAACAAAAAGCCATTTCATGCTATCATCTTCTCCAAAGCCGAATGGAAGAAAAGAAATAGGGTTTTTAAAGCTTTGAATGGTTCGGCCATTGATGTTCAAGCATGTAAGTCCGTTTTAGCTCGGTTTTTGTTGATTTTTATGTTTTAAGATCGTTGCTTCGTATTCTAGCTAGCCCGTGCCCTAATTTTCGAGTTTGTTGATGATTTTCTGAAGTGCCATTGATGAATGTTTAAGCTTTTAAATGTTTGATGATGAAAAATGGATATTTGTTTATAGATTATCATATTTTGTTAAGTAATTTTTGGTAAAAATACTATTCAGGGATTAAATTGTGAAAAGTACAAATTAGTGGTTGAAATGTGAAATAAATGTGAAATATTGGCTGCTAAGGGTACTATGGTAATTCGGCTAAGCATGTGTTTTGTTAAATTTTGTGTAATTTGTGTTTTTATAAAATAGGGACTAAATTGTTAAAAATGTGGAACTTTAGGGGCTAAAGTGTAAAAATGCCCAAATATGTGTTTGTGAACTGAATTGTATGATTTGATTAATAAATGAGTTAATTTTGAATATATATAGATCAAGAACGAAAGAAATCAGATTTAGATTGGGGAAAATCAAAAGTTATCGAATAGTCGATCTAGTCTTTTTATCCCGAATACAAGGTAAGTTCATATGCAAATAAATGTCATTAAATTGAATTATATATGTTTAATTGTCATTGAACTGCTATGAATGTTGAATGATCAAATACGAGCAAGAATTGATAGGGTTAAAATATCTAAAAGTCCCGTACGAACCTTAGGAATAGTATAGGATACGAATGTCATGACATTAGGATTACCGAGATGTGATTACGTGTAAGACCATGTCTGGGACATTGTCATCGTTATATGATTTCGTATAAGACCCTGTCTGGGACAGTGGCATCGATATGTGATAACATGTAAGACCATATCCGAGATATGGCATTGTACGAGTTATATGTGATTTCCGAGTATCCTTAATGATTCCGAATGGTTCAACGGGAAAAGTCAAGTCGAGAAAGAATGTGTGAATGAGTTAAGTGACTCAGGTATGTACGAGATTCATACGAGTATTAGAAAGGGAAGTATTTGATGAATTCTCTTATGAATTTGAATATGTGTTCAATGGGAAAGGTTTGTGAGTTTTTATATACTTATTCATGATTTGCTTATTAATGAAAATGATATTGATTCATGTGGTAATTTTATTTGTATATGGCTTACTAAGCTTTTAAAGCTTACTTGGTGTGTTCTTTCCTTATTTTATGGATAATCAAAGCTAGCTCGGACTCGGGGATCATCAGGAACATCGTCACACTATCGATCAACTTGTTGGTACTTTTGATGTTATGTATATATGGTATATGGCATGTATAGGCTAGTGTTAAGTTGTTATGTTTTGAGTTATGATATTAGCCATGAGATTTGGCTCATAAATGATGTAAATGTGGGTGTGTATTTGGCCATTTGAGTTTGCTTAATTTATGAATTTGGTAAGTGATATGTGATATATATATGGTTTTGTGTTTTGGCATGTTTGGTATGGCTGAAGATGAAATGGCATGTTGTGGCTTGATTTTAAGATGATGATTTGGTATGTTTTATGACATGAATTAGTTGATAAGATGATGAGAAAAATGCATAGAGAAGATAGGTGAAATTGTTGGTAACGGCATATTATTTTAGTATGTTTTAGATTATGATTTGAGTAGTGAATGGATGGATTTTAAATGGCATGATTTGTATATGAAATAGCATGTTTTGGTTGCCTATAAATGTGTTGAAATGGTATTATTTTGGATGTTTAGGTGAGCATGAGAAAGGGTGGCAAATTGGCCTTGCAAATGGCCTATTCTTGTCCACACGGGCAGAGAAACGGGCGTGTGTCTCAGCCGTGTGCGACACACGGTCATGATACACGGTCGTGTGTCCCTTGGTGTTGGAATTAATTTGAAGTCAGTATGCTCCACATGGCCCCACACACGGGCGTGTGACTGGCCGTGTAGCACAAGTCAATATACCCCCTAAATGGCACACGGCCTAGCACATGAGTGTGTGACTTGGCCGTGTTGCATAAGTTAGTATACCCTACAGGATTGGCACGGCCTAGCACACGGACGTGTGTGGCCATTTTGAAGGGCACACGGGCTAGACACACGGGCGTGTGGTCAGCCGTGTGACCCAAGTCAGTATGTATGCCCTGTTTTTACAGGGCCAGGGACACAGGCGTGTCTGGAGCCGTGTGAGACACACGGCCTGTTCACACGGGCGTGTGAATCCTGTATGTGTAACACCCCCAAACCCGGCCCATGCGTTATGATCGGATCTGACATGTCACATGAGAAAACGTGTAAAATCCTTTTGATTTGTACTAAAATAGGTATTATTTTGTTATAATCAAGAAAACAAGTTTGATTTGAAATATTTGATAAAATACAACTAATCTCGAAGGTTGATTGATAAATAGATAATTTGAACTAGTAATCTTATAAAACCGTGACTTTTGAAAATTTCGTTGATAATTCGAAAGAAAATTTTCGAGTTAAAATATTTGGAAAAAAAGTTTGTTATGAAATCCATTTGTTAATCTATTTTGGAAAAACCTTTATTTAAATTTTTAGAAAAATCCCCATTTAAAACAATTCAAGCAATATAGTAAGTACGTCAAAACATAAAGCAAAAACAAAAATAAAAAAATATTCCAGAGGCCTTATTACAACATAAAAACCCAAAATAGTAAAAGTACTAAAGTGAACGGAAATAGAAATCTAAAGTTCAATAAAAACCATTTCTGAAGTATGGCCTCCACCGAGTCATCCATGGCCCAAGTCCACATCACTGAGCATTACCTGCAAGGGTTAAGGAAACGGGGTGAGTTACTAGAACTCAGTGTATAATCCCCTTACCGTTATCCATTGGGCCTGAACCCGTATAGCAACATCTTGGGCCTAAGCCCATTACAAAGTAATAAATAAATGACATGAATGCAACCCATCCCATCCAGCTAATCTCTCCCCCGGCCAGCCAATCTCTCCAGTGGGGATCAAGTCAACCCACCCGCCATTCTCTCCAATTTGCAGTCAAATTGCCATTTATAATATTTTTGTGGTTGAACCACCAGAGTCATAATCAAGCACATTAATAAACAAATTGTGGCAATGCCACCAGGCTACACTTCTCTTCATTCAATTTTCCCATCCCATGCAATATGTAGAGATGCAACATACATAATAACAATCATTAATCTATTGTATACTTTTAATGAATCGCCCCTTTGAAGCAATATAATAATTCGGCCCACTAAGGCATTTTAACAAATCGGCCCATAGGGGCATTTCGGTAATTCGGCCCATAAGGGCATTTCGGTAATTTATACAAATTAACACCGATTTTGATAAATCTTTAGAAATAATGAAATTTAAGCAATTTCTCGATTTAAGCCATATTACGATTTTTAGCCTTATAATAATAACAATCAACTATCAAACTTGTTACCGAATCATAATCTACGGAATTGCGGTGTGAGATTACACACCTGATTACGGTATGTATCAAACTCTCTTGATCGTCGGAACCTATGACAACATAATACTCGATTAATCTAATGAACAAGATTTTTATTAATCTAAATCTAAACCAAGACATCTATTGAAACACTTACCCTCGATATCGTGAACGACCACAATTTGTTTATTCTCACCGGATGATGGTCCGCAACCCGGTGGGAAATCTCGAACCGCCGAAACCGCTCTACGCTTAAACTTAGGAGTAGGAATAGCAAATCCACTCCTTTTGTGATCTCCAATTGCTTTCCCTTTCGAATCAGTACCACTTGCCTCCATTGGAAAAATCTTAATCAAAACGATATTACGATGATATAAAACGATTATCTAAGGAAATAGGTTCGGCTTACCACTATTTCCGTATGATCAACAAGTGTATAGGAACGATCGATATAGTCCCTAAAATAAACGATTAGTCAAATACATCATTCCATTTAGCAAACTAACCGAGTAACGAGATAGATCAAAATGAACTATGACGAATCTCTTACCTTAACGATGGTAAAACCGGTTCCCAACGATTGTACTTATGGTTACGGATGAGTCAAAGATAATTGATTCGACTTTCCCACTATTACACTACAATAAGATAACGATTAAGATATGAGGGAGTATGGAAAACACCATTTCAATTTAGAAATAATATGAAATAACCAAATGATGAAGAACAATCATTCAGCTAAAGTGAAAAGAGAATGAAAAGATTAGAATAAAGTCATTTACCCGATTTAATCAAGGAAGAAAATGTCCAACTTGCAAGATGAAGAAGAGAAGATCAAGTTTCGGTTAATGGAGAGAAATGGAGAAAGATTGAAGGAATAGTGAATAGGAAAAGAAGTGATAACCCAAGAGGAATTAGGGAGTTTCGGCCATCAAAAGAAAATGAGCAAAAGTGATTTGAGGGTCACGGCAAAGCTAGGAAGAAAAAATGACCAAATGGACTAGGAGGTTTCGGCCAAGGCAATGAGAAAAGAAATTGGAAAAGAGAGTACCAAAAATGACTTTAGTGTTTCGGCAAAACAAAGGATCAAAATAAACTATTTTGGCCTAATGTGTTTCGACAAGAAAGGAAAAAGGTTTAGAAAAGAAACACAAAATGTTCAAACAAAAGAAAATATACTTATCATGCACTAAACTAGCAAAAAGCTAAAGGAAAATTCGGCTCTCCCTTCCCCCTCACAAAACCGTGTGACACATTTGCCTAAAGGGTGAATGTTGACCAAAATATTCTTTCCAAAACATCACCCCCATAATAAGCCAACATGTTCCCTTCTCTTGCCTTTTTCTTTTGATTCTTTCCTTCATTTTCCCTTGTTTTCCTCCATACCATATTTCTTTAGCCATCTTTCCATAATTAAAAAGTCACCCTTACCAAAAATACTACCATGGCCGACACTTTGGGAAGAAGCACAAAAATTTAGTCAAAATAATTTGCACTAGGTGGGATTTGAACCTTTTCCCTCCATGCTCTTCATGTGACGCCACAACCTCCTTGCCATATGCTCATTTATGCTAGCAATTACTCTCTTATTTCCTTAAGCCTTGATGTCACTTACCTATCTCTCCTTAAGGTGCTTAAACATAAAAATTTTGCTAAGGCCCAATTCAACCCCGAACCTTCTTAGGACCCCTAAACATACATAATTAATATTTTTAACTAACCTATCGCATGGTATAATGCAACACATAAATTTTGAATTTCAGGATGTTACAATTCTACCCCCTTAAAGAAATTTCGGCCTCAAAATTTTACCTGATTAAAAGAGATGAGGATATTGCTACCGAATCACGTCCTCTGGCTCCCATGTAGCTTCCTCTGATCCGTGATTACGCCATAATACTTTGACTAACGGAACCGACTTCCTTCTCAGCACCTTATCGTCCCGCTCTAAAATCTATACTGGCTCCTCTTCAAAAGACAAGTCAGGTCTTAATTCAACTTCCTCCACCGGTACAACATGAGATGGATCCGAACGATAACTCCTTAACATAGAGACATGGAATACACCATGTATCTGACTTAACTCCGGAGGTAACTCAAGCTGATAAGCTACTGACCCAACACGCTTCAATACACGGTAAGGTCCGATGAACCTCGGGCTCAACTTGCCCTTCCGTCCAAATCTAAAGATCTTTTTCCAAGGTGAGACCTTCAGAAAGACCTGATCACCCACCGTGAATTCTATATCCTTACGCTTGGATCCGCGTGCATTTATTTCATCTCCGTCCAAGCTTCTTTTAACCGTGCCCAAATTACCTTAACTTTTTCCTCTGTCTCCAAGATCAACTCAGACCCAACAAGCGCCGCTTCTCTCACTCACCCAAACAAGTAGGAGTACGACACCTATGACCATACAACGCCTTGTAGGGTGCCATCTGGATGCTGGATTGATAGTTGTTGTTGTATGCAAACTCTGCCAATGGTAGGAAATCTTCCCAACTACCCTTAAAATCGATCACACAGCCTCTCAACATATTTTCTAGAGTCTGGATCACTCTCTCCGACTGACCATCTGATTGTGGATGAAACGCCGTGCTGAAATTTAACCTTGTACCCAAAGCTTCATGTAGAGCCTTCCAAAACCGTGATGTAAACCTAGGATCCCTGTCTGATATGATAGACACTGGTACCCCATGTAACCTCACGATCTCTGCTACATACAACTTGGCCAACTTCTGCAATGGATAATCTGTACGAACAGGCAAGAAATGAGCAGTCTTCGTCAACCGATCCACTATTACCCATACGGAATCTTTCTTAGTAGGCGTTAAGGGTAACCCACTAACAAAGTCCATCGTTATCCTTTCCCATTTCCATAATGGAATTTTCACCGGTTGTATCAACCCTGACGGCAATTGATGTTCCGCCTTCACCTGCTGACATGTCAAGCACTTGCTCACGGTCGGAACCTCCCGCTTTCAACCCCGCCACCAATACTGCTTCACGGAGATCTCGGTACATCTTATTCCCCCGGGGTGCATAGCATATGGACTACTATGCGCCTCACGCAGAATCATTTGTCTCAATTCCAAATCTTTGGGCATACAAATTCTTCTGCGGAAACACAATACTTCGTCATTATTCAATCCAAAATCCCTATCTCACCACTTTCACTTGTCAAGTAAAGAACCCAACCTTTCATCTAATAACCGCTTTTCCTTAATCTCGACTTACCCATGCAGCTTCACTGAAGTTCACTAGCAGCTACCATCTTCATAAAGGCCGAGATGAGCGAACATTGGTCTCAAGTCCGATATCACCTTACGACTAACGCATCCGCCACTACGTTAGCCTTTCCGGGATGATATTCGATTGAGAAGTCATAATCCTTCAATAGTTCTATCCACCTCCACTGTCTTAAGTTCAACTCCTTCTGGGTAAGGAGGTACTTCAGACTCTTATGATCCGTATAGATAATCGACTTCTCACCATACAGATAGTGTCTCCAAATCTTCAAAGCAAACACCACTGCAGCTAACTCCAAATCATGAGTGGGATAGTTCACCTCATGCGGCCTTAATTGACGAGATGCATAAGCCACCACTTTTCCCCCTTGCATCAACACACATCCCAAGCCCGTGTGTGACGCATCACAATAAACAATAAACTCCTTACCAGCATCAGGTTGAATCAATACCGGTGCTTCCGCCAAAATCTTCTTCAATTTCTCAAAGCTCTCTTGCTGCTTATCAGACCACACAAACGGTACTCCCTTACGCAACAACTTAGTTAAGGGTGCAGCAATCAACGAAAATCCCTCAACGAACCGCCTGTAATATCCAGCCAACCCTAGAAAACTCCAAATTTTGGCCACTGTCTTTGGTGGCTTCCAATCCAATACGGCCTTGACTTTTCGGGGATCAACTCTAATTCTTTCGGCAAACACAACATTCCCCAAAAAGGTCACTTCCCTCAGCCAAAATTCACACTTACTGAATTTGGCATACAGTTGCTTCTCCCTTAATATCTGCAATACTACCCGCAGATGCGAATCATGCTCTTCTTTATTCTTCGAGTATACCAAGATATCATCTATGAACACCACCACAAACCGGTCTAAATAGGGTTGGAAGACTCGGTTCATCATGTCCAGAAATACAGCTGGTGCATTAGTCAACCCAAACGGCATCACCAAGAACTCGTAATGCCCATAACGAGTTCGAAACACAGTCTTACGAATAGCCGCCTCCTTGACCTTAAGCTGGTGATAACCCGATCTCAAGTCTATCTTCGAGAAAACCAAAGCTCCTCGCAACTGATCGAATAGATCATCGATCCTCGGTAACGGATACTTGTTCTTGATCGTCAACTTATTCAGCTGTCTGTAATCGATGCACATACATATTGATCCGTCCTTTTTCTTAACGAACAAGATCGACGCTCCCCACGGTGACACACTCGGTCAAATAAATCCGCGATCCAAGAACTCCTGGATTTGAGCTTTAAGCTCCGCTAGCTCCCTCGGTGCCATTCTATAAGGAGCAATGGACACCGGAGCCGTTCCTGGCAACAGCTCAATCCCAAACTCTACCTCCCGATCAGGAGGCAATCCCGGAAGTTCCTTGGGAAAGATGTCGAAAAACTCTTTTACCATTCTAACACTATCTACTGACAACTCTTTGGCATCGAAAGCACTGATGAAAGCTAAGAACGCTCCACACCCCTTTCGCACCAACTTTTCTGCCTTTAAAGCAGATACCACATTAGACAGATAGTTTCTTCTTTCACCTATCATCATCACTTCCTTATCCTCCGAAGTTCTTAATATCATCTGCTTTGCAACACAGTCCAAGTTCGCACGGTGTTTAACCAGCCAGTCCATGCCCAAAATAAGATCGAACTCACCAAATGGCAGTTCCACCGACTGTCCTAGAGGACTAATCACAGTTGTTTCTCTAGCAGTAATCTCAGATCTAATGTTCAAGGTTCCAGACACAGCGCAAGCAACATACGAATGGGTGGATCCAATATCTATCAAAGCAGTAACATGTACATTAGAAATGAAAAACGTACCGGTTATGATGTCAGGTGCATCACCGTCCTCTCGACGTCTGACCGCGTGGACCGCACTGGTTGTCTCGCCTCTATGTTACCCCCTATTACCGCACCTACCCAAAGGTGCCCTCGCTTCCTACACCATTACCACCTCTACCTAACCCACGGCCTCTCAGCGACTGCTGAACGCCTCCAGCTGGCGGTGCAAATCTGTTACGAACTCCCTGAGTTTGAGCAAGCTCTTGAGGGCAATCCCTAAACCGATGGTCCTTAGATCCACATCCAAATAACCACCGCTTCTCTTCCAAAGATTCACCCGAGTGAAGTTTCCCTACACCGCACAAGGTCAGAATTAATTGGTAGCACTGAGCACCCGCCAGACTTTGTCCCCATTCCTGGGCCTTTTCTGAAAACCTCTAGTAGGACCTGAGTGCCCAGAGTCTCTCTTGTTTCTGCCCCTATCCTTGTCTCGGTTTTGCCACTCCGAGTGTTTAACCTCTTCAGCTATCTTGGCTTTCTCCACCAGTGTGGCAAAGTTCCTCTCCTTCTGTGGGGCTATCAGTACCCGCAATTCATCACGCAACTCGTCCTCAAAATGCACACAGCATTCGTAGTCAGTCGACACTATTCCCCAGGCATACCGACTCAAAACCAGAAATTTCGCCTCGTATGCTGCCACAAATTTACCTCCTTGGACCAGATTCAGGAATTTCTTCCTTCGGGTATCCACATAGCTAGCCCCGACATATTTTCCTTTAAAATGTGGTTTTAAAGAATTCCTAGGTAATGCGATTGGCCTAAGTGCCTTCCCGGACAGTGAGCCACCACTGATACGCCTCGTCTCTCAGCAAAGACACCACTCCTTTCACCCTTCCGCCAAAGCTGCAATCCAAATCGCCCATGATCCGCTCCACCGCCTCAAGCCAAGATTCGCTACATTTGGGGCTACACCGAGATACCCCTAAATACCTCGGCTCCATTCGATCCGAAGTCGCTCGATATTGACCCACGAGCCGACCCGCTTCTTGCCCCTCAAAGAACCCTTTCCGAACTCGCAACATTGCTTGGGACAAAGCGTCGTCCTCTCTCATGCGATCATGTGACCCAGCTTCAGTCACAGGTGACGCAAGTGCGTCCATTTCTGGCATATGTCCCGATGCCTCAGATACGACTCTAGCGCCACGGCCTCTACCACGACCACGTCTACCACGTCCACGTCCTCTAGCGCTCATATTTGCTAATTCGATTTAATCTGATTAAGAGTCTTATGAATTAGTATGCTATTTCAGTTTTTATTAAATAATATTTTATTAAGTATAGGAAGTAAAGTCATTTTCACAAAACGCATCCTATAGTCTCAATCTCTATAGTTTCAGCTCCTAAAACTAAAAGTTCTAGAGTATTTTTACAGTCATACCACAATAATCATAATCATAAAATGATAACATATACTTACTTGACTTGGTGCCGGATACCCGTGGTGCCATACTTCCTTTAGAACATGCATGTATAAATTAGGATTTTAAACAGCTTTGGAAAACATTTTTGAACCCAAACCACAGCCGAGTTTTGCAACCGGGCTCTGATACCATATAATATACACCCCAAACCCGGCCCATGCGTTATGACCGGATCTGACATGTCACATGAGAAAACGTGTAAAATCCTTTTGATTCGTACGAAAATAGGTATTATTTTGTTATAATCAAGAAAACAAGTTTGATTTGAAATATTTGATAAAATACAACTAATCTCGAAGGTTGATTGATAAATAGATAATTTGAACTAGTAATCTTATAAAACCGTAACTTTTGAAAATTTCGTTGATAATTCGAAAGAAAATTTTCGAGTTAAAATATTTTAAAAAAAGTTTGTTATGAAATCCATTTGTTAATCTATTTTGGAAAAACCTTTATTTAAATTTTTAGAAAAATCCCCATTTAAAACAATTCAAGCAATATATGTAACACCCCAAACCCGGCCCATGCGTTAAGACCGGATCTGACATGTCACATGAGAAAAACATGTAAAATCCTTTTGAGAATACGAGTTGATTTGAAATATTTGATAAAGTACTACTAACCTTGAAGGTTGTTTGATAAATCAATAAATTGAACTAGAAATCTTTATAAATCGTGACTTTTGAAAATATCGTTGATAGTTCGAGAAAAACTTTCCGAGTTAAAATATTTGTAAAAGTTTGTTATGAAATCCATTTGTTAATCTATTTTGGGAAAACCTTTATTTAAGTTTTAGAAAAATTCCCATTTAAAATCATTCAAGCAAAATAGTAAGTACGACAAACATAAAGCAAAAATAAAATATTCCAGAGGCCTTATTACAACATAAAAACCCAAAATAGTAAGAGTAGTAAAATAAGCGAAAATAGAAATCTAAAGTTCAATAACACCATTACTGAAGTATGGCCTCCACCGAGTCATCCATGGCCCAAATCCACATCACTGAGCATTACCTACAAGGGTTAAGAAAAAGGGGGGAGTGAGTTACAAGAACTCAGTGTGAAATCCCCTTACCGTCATCCACTGGGCCTGAACCCATATAGCAATATCATGGGACTAAGCCCTTTTACATAACAATCTTAAAATGAAGCAAATGTATGAATGTATGCAACCCAACCCATCCTAGATATCCATCCGCTACACACCACCCGTACCATCCCATCACACCTGTGGGGATCAAGTCAACCCAACCCGCCAAACACACCAATCGCAGGCAAGTTGCCATTTATATTATAATTTGATTGTGGCCAAGCCACCGGAATCATAGTGAAACACATTAACAAACATTTTTGTGGCAAAGCCACCGGGTTACACTTCTCTTCAACATTTTTCCCATCCCTTGCGAAAATTATGTAATGCAACATATATTATAAAACATAATAATTTAAAATATAAACAACAATCATTAATCCAGAGATTTGATACGATAAATCGGCCCATTATCACACTTTGTATTTCGGCCCATTAGGGCAATCTATCAAATCGGCCCATAGGGGCATTTTCGTAATTCGGCCCATAAGGGTATTTTCATAATTCGGCACTTTTAAGGATCTTTAAGCAATACGGCCCATTAAGGCATTCTAGCAAATCGGCCCTTTAGGGGCATTTCCGTGATTCGGCTCATAGGGGCATTTTCGTAATTCGGAACTTAGGGGCATAAAAATTGAAACTTTCCATCTGCGTTATATTGACTAAATTGACTATAAATCGAGTTAGGAAACTCAAAATTTAGATCCGTAAATTTTCCTTGAAACTAGACTCATATATCTTATTACTACAATTTTTTCAGAATTTTTAGCTTAGCCATTTAGAACAGTTTAGTCATTAAATATTCTCTTGTTTCACCGACCAACGGTTCTGACCTCTCTTACCCTAAATTCAAATATCTCACTATACGGTTTTCATATGTTGCTCCCACTTGTTTCTATTGAAAATAGGATCACAAAGAAATCTATACATATAACTTATAACTCATAATTCACTTTGTACATTTTTAAACGATTTTTCCAAGACAGAACAGGGAACCACGAAGTCAATCAAAACCAGTCTCACTAAAATTAAAATATCACAGAATATAAAATTCCTCTTCCTCCTCTGTTTCTTTCATATAAAAATAGACACAGTAAGCTTTATTTCTATATCTTATTCACTTTCTAATTCCCTTTCTCCTATTTTTCGTGATTTTTCAAAATCACGTCACTGCTGCTGACCAAACTGTTTCATTGCAAAATATGGTTACCACTACGAATATACGCACGCCCGAGTGGTCACGGATGCCGATTTCCGGTTTTTTTCTTCGGTATTTCGACCGAATCACAGAACATTTCATGCAAACTTTCAGAGAGGTATGAGATTACACACCATTTCAAACAGGTATTCAGAAGGGTACGAGATTACACACCTGATTTGGATTTCCGTAACACGATACTCTCCGCGACACCAACAATCCGAGTCTCTTATTACGAGGGATAGGTGATCGATTGGCCCTCTGATAAAGTACTTCGAGATTCTACTTACCAACCCTCTTCCGAAAGCAAAAGGCTAGAAAGATGACAAGAGTGTAAGCTAACACTCTACCGATTCGGTCAAGGAAGAGATTGTCCAACACGATAGGAAAAGAAAAAGTAAAGAGATAGGGTGATAATAGGCTCGGCTATGGAGAGAATCGAACAAGAAAATGTGATCACAAGGTAATGTCGATTTAAGAAAAGAGAAAAGGTTGATGAAATGGTCAAAAGAATAAGAATGGATGGAGAGAAGAGTGCTAGATTGTTCGACTATCAAAGGGGAGATGAGCAAAAGGTGAGTGTTTCGGCCAAACAAAAGAAAAAGATGCCCACTTTGGTTTTAGAGTTTCGGCATAAGAGGGAAGGAATTGGAAAAGAAAAAGACACCAAAATGCTAAGAAGAAATAACCTCTCATGCACCAAAAATTTGGCAATTGCCTAAAGAAAATTCAGCTATCCCTTTCCCCCCTACAACCCGTGTATTACCTTTGCCCAAAAGGAAGAATGTTGACCCAAAATTCTTTCCAAAACATCTTCCACACTTTAGGCCAACATGTCCCCCTCCCTTATCCCTTTCTTTGATTTCCATCCTTTTTTTTCCCTTATCTTCCTCCTTACCATATTCCTTAGTCATCTTTCCCAAATTAAAAAGTCTTCCTTTCCTTATTAAAGCCTTGACCGGCACTTACCTTATAGTACAAAAATTTAATCCAAAATATTTGCACTAGATGGGATTCGAACCTTAAACCATTAGTACACTCCACACGCCACTTTCCACCTTTACCAATAGACTCCTTGTGCTAGCAAAATGTACACTTATTTCCTTAAGCATTGATGCCACTTACCTTCTCTCCTTAAAGTGCTTAAACATAAAAATTTTGCTAAGGCCCAATTTAAACCCGGAACTTCCTAGAACCCCGTAACTTTCCAAAATCACCTTCCTAATAAGTCCAACTTGAATACCATTCTCTTGTTCTCAAAAATTTTAAACACTCCTACTCCCCAAGGCCCATTGGGCCTAATTCTACTAGGCACAAATTCGGGTCGTTACAATATAGTAAGTACGTCAAAACATAAAGCAAAAACAAAAATAAAAAAAATATTCCAGAGGCCTTATTACAACATAAAAACCCAAAATAGTAAAAGTACTAAAGTGAATGGAAATAAAAATCTAAAGTTCAATAAAAACCATTTCTGAAGTATGGCCTCCACCGAGTCATCCATGGCCCAAGTCCACATCACTAAGCATTACCTGCAAGGGTTAAGGAAACGGGGTGAGTTACTAGAACTCAGTGTATAATCCCCTTACCGTTATCCATTGGGCCTGAACCTATATAGCAACATCTTGGGCCTAAGCCCATTAAAAAGTAATAAATAGATGACATGAATGCAACCCATCCCATCCAGCCAATCTCTCCTCCGACCAGCCAATCTCTCCTGTGGGGATCAAGTCAACCCACCCGCCATTCTCTCCAATTTGCAGTCAAACTGCCATTTATAATATTTTTGTGGTTGAACCACCAGAGTCATAATCAAGCACATTAATAAACAAATTGTGGCAATGCCACCAGGCTAGACTTCTCTTCATTCAATTTTCCCATCCCATGCAATATATAGAGATGCAACATACATAATAACAATCATTAATCTATTGTATACTTTTAATGAATCGCCCCTTTGAAGCAATATAATAATTCGGCCCACTAAGGCATTTTAACAAATCGGCCCATAGGGGCATTTCGGTAATCCGGCCCATATGGGCATTTCGGTAATTTGGCCCATAAGGGCATTTCGGAAATTTATACAAATTAACACCGATTTTGATAAATCTTTAGAAATAATGAAATTTAAGCAATTTCTCGATTTAAGCCATATTACAATTTTTAGCCTTATAATAATAACAATCAACTATCAAACTTGTTACAAATTCATAATCTACGGAATTGCAGTGTGAGATTACACACCTGATTACGGTAAGTATCAAACTCTCTTGATCGTCGGCACCTATGACAACATAATACTCAATTAATCTAATGAACGAGATTTTTATTAATCTAAATCTAAACCAAGCAATCTATTGAAACGCTTACCCTCGATATCGTGAACGACCACAATTTGTCTATTCTCACCAGATGATGGTCCCCAACCCGGTGGGAAATCTCGAACTGCCGAAATCGCTCTACGCTTAAACTTAGGAGTAGGAATAGCAAATCCACTCCTTTTGTGATCTCCAATTGCTTTCCCTTTCGAATCAGTACCACTTGCCTCCATTGGAAAAATCTTAATCAAAACGATATTACGATGATATAAAAAGATTATCTAAGGAAATAGGTTCGGCTTACCACTATTTCCGTATGATCAACAAGTGTATAGGAACGATCGATATAGTCCCTAAAATAAACGATTAGTCAAATCCATCATTCCGTTTAGCAAACTAACCGAGTAACGAGATAGATAAAAATGAACTATGACGAATCTCTTACCTTAACGATGGTAAAACCAATTCCCAACGATTGTACTTATGGTTACGGATGAGTTAAAGATAATTGATTCGGCTTTCCCACTATTACACTACAATAAGATAACGATTAAGATATGATGGAGTATGGAAAACACCATTTCGGTTTAGAAATAATATGAAATAACCAAATGATGAAGAACAATCATTCGGCTAAAGTGAAAAGAGAATAAAAAGATTAGAATAAAGTCATTTACCCGATTTAATCAAGGAAGAAAATGTCCAAATTGCAAGATGAAGAAGAGAAGATCAAGATTCGGTTAATGGAGAGAAATGGAGAAAGATTGAAGGAATAGTGAATAGGAAAAGAAGTGATAACCCAAGAGGAATTAGGGAGTTTCGGCCATCAAAAGAAAATGAGCAAAAGTGATTTGAGGGTCACTGTAACATCCTAGATTAGGGGTTATGCGTTCGTGTGTAATTCATGAGATAGTGGGCTTAGTGGGTGTGTTGGATGTGTTCTGAGGAGTTCTAGGAACCCTAAGGTGCATGGAAATGTATGGAAATGTAAGGCAATGTATGGAAATGTAAGGAAATGTAAGGAAATGCTTTGGAAACGTTAAGTTTAAAAGAGGAAAGTGAACATTTTTGGAAACTAGGGGATGTAAGGAAATGATGTGGAAATGATTCAAAAGAGGAAAGTAAACATTTCTGGAAACTTGGAAATGTAAGGAAATGTCAAGTTTAAAGAGCCAAACGAAAATTTTTGGAAACTTGGAAATGTAAAGAAATGTCAAGTTTTAAGGCTTAAAAAGAGAAAACTAAGGCAAGGTGGCCTTAAGAAAAATAATATGAGGAATTTGACACACAAACAGGCTTGGAAAAGTGGCCTGGAGATGCCACTTAGGGCCTCTGGAAATGGCGCCACATGCAAGGTGTTGGGCCTGAGTTCGAGTCACATAGGAAGCAAATAAAAGAAATTTTATTTTGCTTCCAGAAGAAGTGAGGTGGACGGCACATGGCTATAAATTAGGAGCTTTTATTCTTTTATTTTTAAGAGATAAAGGGTGGATAAATAAGGGATAAATAATGGATTTATTTTAGATTATTTTCAAGAGATAAATGTGGATATTATTTCTTTTATTTTGATAGATAAGGAAGAGATAAAAGAGGATTATTATTAGTATTATTTTTATTAAGAGATAAGAGATAATTATTGGATTAAGTTTTATTAAAGTGATAAATCAAGGGATAAAGCTATCAAAATAGAAGAGTGGTGGCCAAGTAAAGGACTCTAGCTAGTAATTTTGGCTATAAAAGGAAGAGTAAGGCTATTCTTCATTCATTCTTTTCTTTTCAAGAAAACCTCTGCGAAAATTCTCTAAAGTTTCTCCTCTTCTCTCTGCCGAATTTTCTCTGCCATTATTCTCTTTTTTCTCTTTTCTTTTCTTCTTCTATTACAAACACAATCAAAAGCCAAGATACCAATAGCCCTAGTCGATTTCTCACTAAGCCTCAAGAGCCAAAATTGTTATCCACATCAAAGCCATAGCCGAATCATCGCTAAGGGTTCAAGCAAGAGTTCCATCAAATTCTTCAGATGAAGGGTAAGATTAGGTTAGATTCTCATTCTATTTCTTTTAAGGCTGTCAAAATTAAGATTCTAATACCCTTAATATCTCATTGTCAAGAGATCTTTCGGGATTTACTAAGTGTCGACTACAAGGAAGGAGAAGTTCTTTTCCCGAAGGTACACCATAAGCCAGCGTGTTCCTAGTTATTCGGTGAATTTCGGGATTTAAGAATCTAAGGTAAGTCATATTTAACATACGGCTAAGGGTTATTTGTTGTGAATAAATGTTAGAAATTGATCTAACATGTAGTTATAGGGATTTCGTGAGAGGGATACAAGGATTTTGGGATTTGAGAATTTCAAGGTAAGTTTTAAGAATACTAATCCTACTAGGATTTGGATTTATGGCCGAATGGCTTTTTATTAAATTAGTAAGTGATTAATCAAATGTAGGAATTTGAGATCTAAGGCGATAGATCGATTTCGGGATTTCAAGGAATTCGTTAAGCAAATCAGTGTGTGTACCCTACCCTAAGTTTTGATAGGTTCATGGCTATGTTTAAATTAAATGTATTATTAAGAATGTGTGTACTCATACTAACCTTCGATATATCATATGGCAATTATTTTAATATATGAATATGCATAAGAATGTGAATGTGGCTAAGTACCACAAATGTGGTAAAAGTACCTGTGCACGTTTCCTACTTACGATAGGATTATGAATATGATATATTTTGAACATATGAATAGTAACATGAATGAGAATTAAGTATGTTATGCATGATATAAAATTTATGGGGCATTCGGGATCTATGTGAAAGGGGAAGAAGGTGTTGACTTCGGTCTCACCAACGGAATATGGTGACTACGGTCATAAAATTTGAATATGGTAACTTCGGTTACATTATCTGAATTTGGTAACTTCGGTTACATTATTTGAATATGGTGTCTAATGACACAAATTATATGGACGATGAGCACGTCGATCGCAGCGATCGCCTTCGATGGTGTGTAGCGGATGGAGGGTTGACTTAGTAGTCCCCACGGTGTGACCCGCGAATACGGGTGGTGTGTGGCGGATGGTTAATTAGGTTTGGGTTTGGGAATGCATCATTAATTGTATTCTATGATTTGAATGTGTATCATTTGCATGCCTGATTCTATTATGACTTAGTGTTGTGTACACATTGAGTCTGTTGACTCACCTCGTTTGGGGAATATTTTTCAGTGATGAGCGAGAATGGACCGGGTCGGCAGGAGCTTAAAGGTGGCCATGCATAGCAAGAAATTTATGATTTGGACTTTCAATTTATTTTAAGTATTTTAAGTTTTACTTTGGGATCATTGATATAATAAGGCCATTGTGGTTTACTTTATTTTTCTTTTATTTATTATGTTTATGGATTTTTATCAATTAAAGTTTAAGTAAATTCCTTTTTAAAATTAACTCTAAATGTTTTGTCACCTTAAATAAATGGGTTTTAACATAAGATAAATTTGTTTTCAACTCAAGCCCAATCCAAACAATATTTTTTAAAAATCATACAAGTTTTTCCTAAGTAACAAAAGAATTTTAAACCGGTTTACTTGAGGAACATACCAAATCTGGTCAAAGCTCGTGGGCCGGGTTTGGGGTGTTTCAGTCACGGCAAAGCTAGGAAGAAAAAAATGACCAAATGGACTGGGAGGTTTCGGCCAAGGCAAGGAGAAAAGAAATTGGAAAAGAGAGTACCAAAAATGACTTTAGTGTTTCGGCAAAACAAAGGATCAAAATGAACTATTTTGGCCTAATGTGTTTCGGCAAGAAAGGAAAAAGGTTTAGAAAAGAAACACAAAATGTTCAAACAAAAGAAAATATACTTCTCATGCACTAAACTAGCAAAAAGCTAAAGGAAAATTTGGCTCTCCCTTCCCCCTCACAAAACCGTGTGACACATTTGCCTAAAGGGTGAATGTTGACCAAAATATTCTTTCCAAAACATCACCACCATAATAAGCCAACATGTTCCCTTCTCTTGCCTTTTTCTTTTGATTCTTTCCTTTATTTTCCCTTGTTTTCCTCCATACCATATTTCTTTAGCCATCTTTCCATAATTAAAAAGTCTCCCTTACCAAAAATACTACCATGGCCGACACTTTGGGAAGAAGCACAAAAATTTAGTCAAAATAATTTGCACTAGGTGGGATTTGAACCTCTTCCCTCCATGCTCTTCATGTGACACCACAACCTCCTTTCCATATGCTCATTTATGCTAGCAATGACTCTCTTATTTCCTTAAGCCTTGATGTCACTTACCTATCTCTCCTTAAGGTGCTTAAACATAAAAATTTTGCTAAGGCCCAATTCAACCCCAAACCTTCTTAGGACCCCTAAACATACATAATTAATATTTTTAACTAACCTATCGCATGGTATAATGCAACACATAAATTCTGAATTTCAGGATGTTAAAGTATGCATGAAAACTTTATAAGTTTCACAAAGGTTTCAAATGTTAGCGGTTTAGTCCCAAACCTCTTCCAATCATGTTTTGAAGTCTCGTAGAGCCTTATAAGGGACAATGTGATTATGTTTGATTAATGTTTATGTGATAATGGATTTTTGTTTGATAAATGTATATTGTATGTTGTGATCTGATCGGTAATGCCTCGTAACCCTATTTCGGTGACAAATACGGGTTAAGGGTGTTACATTTATTGGTATCAAAACTACAGTTTAGTCGATTCTAGGACTAACGTAGCGTGTGTGAGAGTCTAGCTGTACATGCCATATATACTCTGTGATAGTGTGATGATTCCTGACTGCTTAAATTGTGTTTTCGTATAGTAATGGATCCCGAAAGAGCTGTAGCTGCCGATGTAGAAGTAACGCTACCGCTTACCGCGCGAGGGCGGCATGACACCGACTCTAGACTTGTAACTAGTAGCCACAAGGGAGAGGCTAAACAAGCCTTCTTCCAAATGATGAGCGAGTGGTTCATGGAGTTCGTTCGAGTGAATTCGACTGCTCAACAACCTCCACCCCCGCCTATTCCTCAACAAGTCCCAGTTGTGCCACAAGTGATAGATCCGATTCGATTGAGTAAGCTACCTATTGATAAGATTCGTAAATATGAGGCTGAAGAGTTTCGGGCTAATGTTGATGATGATGTTGAACGATTTGAGTTCTTGCTTGATAATACAATTCGAGTATTCGATGAGTTATCTTGTACTCCTGATGAATGTATCAAATGTGCTGTATCTTTGTTAAGAGACACTGCATATCACTGGTGGAATACATTAGTATCGGTGGTTCCAAAAGAATGGGTTACTTGGGAGTTTTTCCAAACCAAATTCTGGAAGAAATTATTAACCAGAGATTCATTGATCAGAAATGCAAAGAGTTTCTCGAGCTGAAATAGGGCCGTATGTCTGTTACCTAATACGAGTGAGAATTTGTGAAATATAGCAGATACGCTCAGGAATGTGTTTCAACTGAAGCTATTATGTGCAAGAGATTTGAGGATGGTTTAAATGAAGACATCAAGCTATTAGTTGGGATTCTTGAAATCAAAGAGTTTGTGATACTCGTCGAACGAGCATGTAAAGCTGACGAACTCAGAAAAGAAAAGAGAAAAGTTGATTTTGAAGCTAGAGACTCCAGAAAGAGATCGACGAGTAAATCTTATCAGTCTATATCAAAGAAATTATGAGACTTGTTCGATCATTCCAATGCATCGATGAGATATTCCAATAGGGATCCTGAAATGCAACCTGTAAGTTCTAAAGCTCAAGCTACATCTATTGCTAGTGTTGGCAATGTGAGACAAAACCGACCCGAGTGTAGACATTATGGAAAATGGCATATCGGTGATTGTAGATTGAATGATCGAGCCTATTTTAAATGTGAATCCTTAGATCATTTTATTCGTAACTATCCTGAGTTGGCTGAGCAAGATACAATACAAAACACGAGACCGAGTAACACTGTAGTTAGAGGTAGACCACCCAGGAACACGAGAAATGTGAGTGGTAGCCAGAGAGCGACTAAAGATTCTGCTGTGAGGTCAGAAGCCAGAGCACCTGCACGAGCCTACGCTATTCGCGCTCGCGAAGAAGCGTCATCTCCAGATGTTATTACCGGTACTTTTACTCTCTATGATACTAATGTGATTGCATTGATAGATCCAGGATCAACTCATTCGTATATATGTGTGAATTTAGTATCCAGTAAGACTTTGCCTGTAGAGTTTACTGAATTTATGATTAGAGTATTGAACTCCTTAGGAAAGTGTGTTTTGGTTGATAAAGTATGCAGGAACTCTCCATTGATTATTTGGGATTTTTGTTTTTCGGCTGATCTGATGTTGTTGCCATTTGATGAATTTGATATAATTCTGGGTATGGATTGGCTAACGCTACATGATGCTATAGTCAACTCTAAACAAAAGACGATTGATCTGAGATGTCTGAATAATGAGATTATCTGGATTGAGTCAGATGATTTGAATGGTTTACCAGCAGTGATTTCATCGATGTTAGCTCAGAAATATATGAGAAAGGGTTGTGAAGCTTATTTTGCTTATGTGCTTGATACGAAAGTGACTGAAAAGAAGATCGAATCAGTGCCAGTTGTGTGTGAGTATCCGGATGTGTTTCCTGAAGAGTTACCAGGTTTACCACCGATATGAGAGGTTGAGTTTGGCATTGAGTTAGTGTCGGGAACTACGCCGATATCGATAGCTCCATACAGAATAGCCCTAACAGAATTAAAAGAATTGAAAGCTCAGTTACAAGAGTTGACAGATAAAGGTTTTGCTAGACTGAGTTTCTCTCCTTGGGGTGCACCAGTATTATTTGTGAAAAAGAAAGATGGCACGATGAGAATGTGTATAGACTATAGACAGCTCAACAAAGTGACGATCAAGAATAAGTATCCTCTGCCCAGAATAGATGATTTGTTTGATCAATTGAAAGGGGCTACAGTGTTTTCAAAAATAGATTTGAGATCGGGCTATTACCAGTTGCGAGTAAAAGACTCAGATGTGCCAAAGACTGCATTTAGAACAAGGTATGGTCACTATAAATTTTTAGTTATGCCTTTTGGACTAACGAATGCACCTGTTGTCTTTATGGACTTAATGAACCGGATTTTTAGACCGTACCTAGATCGATTTGTCATTTTTTTCATTGATGACATTTTGATTTACTCACATGATGAATCCGAACATGTCGAGCATCTGAGAATTGTACTACAGACTCTGCGAGATAAGTAGTTATTTGCAAAGTTCAGCAAATGTGAATTCTGGTTGCGCGAGGTTGGTTTTCTGGGGCATATTGTGTCAGCATCAAGTATTCGAGTTGATCCGAGAAAGATTTCTGCAATAATGGATTGGAAGCCTCCAAGAAATGTATCTGAAGTCCGTAGCTTCCTGGGACTCGCCAGCTATTATAGACTATTTGTGAAAGGCTTTTCGATGATTGTGACTTTGATGACGAAATTACTTCAAAAAGATGTTAAGTTCGAGTGGTTAGATAAATGTCAAAAAAATTTTGATCAGTTGAAAGCTTTATTGACAGAGGCACCAGTGTTAGTTCAGCCTGAATCGGGTAAAGAGTTCGTAGTGTTCAGTGATGCATCGTTGAATGGTCTGGGTTGTGTTTTGATGCAGGAAGGCAAAGTTATAGCTTATGCCTCGAGACAGTTGAAACCGCATGAAAGAATTACCCGGCGCACGATTTGGAGTTAGCAGCTATTGTGTTCGCGTTAAAAATTTGGCGTCACTATTTGTTTGGTGAGAAATGCCACATCTATACCGATCACAAGAGTTTGAAATATTTGATGACTCAGAAAGATCTGAATTTGCGACAACGGAGGTGGCTTGAATTACTAAAAGATTACGAGTTAGTGATCGATTATCATCCAGGAAAGGCTAATGTCATTGCTGATGCTTTGAGCTAAAAATCCCTATTCACTCTACGTGCGATGAACACTCAAATAGCTTTGTTTAATGATGGTTCGATTGTGGCCGAGATGAAAGCGAGACCATTATTTTTACAGCAGATTTGCGAAGATCAGAAAGTTGATAATGAAATGTTAGCAAAACAAGCTCAATGTGATTCGAACCCTGATTTAGAGTTTCAAGTTGATCCGATGATTGTTTAAGATTCAGAGGCCGAATATGTGTTCCGAGAAATTAAGAGTTGATTCGGATGATTTTGAATGAAGCACATAGTTGTTGTTTATCTGTTCATCCGGGAAGCACGAAAATGTATAATGACTTGAAACAGCTGTATTGGTGGCACAGCATGAAAAGAGATATCTCCGAGTTTGTTTCGAAATGTTTAATCTGTCAGCAAGTCAAAGCTGAGCATCAAGTACCGTCGGGTTTATTGCAGCCAATCATGATTCTCGAGTGGAAATGGGATAGAGTGACTATGGATTTTGTATTGGGTTTACCCCTATCTCCGAGAAAGAAAGATGCAATCTGGGTTATTGTTGACCGATTAACGAAATTGTAACAGCCTGATTTTGATCCTATTCGGAATAGTGGTTTCGGGACCACAAATCTGAGTCCAATAAATATTTTAATATTTTTTCTGTGTTTATTATGTATGAATTTGTTTGTATGAAATTTTCGTGTTTTAATTTTGTCGTTTAAGTGTCCGATTAAATAAAAGGACTTAATCGCGTAAAATGTGAAATTGGCTAATTAATGTGTAAAGTGCTAACTTGCTAATGTCTTTATAATGTGAAGTCCTTAATAGGAAATTAGGCCATTAATAAAGATAGTGGACGACAATGGACTAAAGTAACCTTATTATATATGTTTTATATATTAATTAATAAAGGTTAATTAGGTAAAATAATAATGTTAATATATGTGTAATATCCCGGGTTAGGGGCTATTTTGTTGTTGCATGTTTTTGCATGTGTTTGGTGTGCTGTGTTGCTATTTCGGTGTTTTAGGGGCTTAATTGTGGGTTAGGAGTGTGCCTGAGTGAATGGGAAAATTTTGATTTTTGGGTGTTAAGTCAGGGGAGCTATTGGAGCTAGGGTATAAGGATTTTCTTTGATGTTTTATTGCACAAAAAGGGAGCTGGTGTAGTGGCAAGCTAGACGCCACTAAGGCTTTGTGTGGGTAACGCCTAATGCAAGGGTGTAGGCCTTGTGTTCGAGTGCATGAGTGGCCACTTTTGGCACTCATTTTGACGGCATGGAGGGAGGAGTTTGTGGCGGTTCAAACTCGCCTAAGATTAAGTCTTCCCATTTGAATGGAGGGTGGAGAGGATTTTAGGAGGAAGACTTGGTAAACACATTTGAATGTGTGGCATGGAGTAGTTGGGGGATCATGGCGAATTTTAGGGAGTTGGGAGGGGAGTGACGGCATAGTAGTGTGATGTTGGTGGGGTGCCGAAATTTTTTTGGAAATTTTGGCATTTTCGGTCACATTTGGTAAAAGCAAAAGTTCCTTTTGATACTTGTAGCCGATTTTCTTCAAGGTTTCTTCTCATTTTCTTCACTTCTTGAAACCAAAAATCCAAGTGAGTGACTCCATCTTTACTTTTTGCAAACCGAAAAAGTTTTCAATCATCTCTGTCCCTCTTTCATTGGTGTAGGCCGAATGCTCCCTCTCACCTATTTCTTTTGTTCATTGTGTTGAGCCGAAACCCCACCTCTCCAAAACCGTTTTCCACTTCTTTTCTTGCTAGCCGAAACTCCATTCTCTTAGAACACATCTTCTTCTTCTTCTTTCATTTACAAGTCAAAAGTACCCTCCCTTATCCAACTTTATTCCTCTTCTTTTCTTTAAACTCAATTGCCGATTTCCCCATTTCTTCCCACCTCTATTTTTCCTCCTTTTTCTTTCAAGGCCGAAAATAAGAGTGATAAACCCCCTAGCCGTACCTTTTGTTTGATTATGGTGCAAAGTGTGGACCGAACCTATCTTCTTCCCTAGTGGCGTCTTGGCCGAATAATTGGTTGGTGTTGGTAAGTGCTAGGCCGAATAGCCATTTCTTCCCTCTCTAGTGCTTAATGGGTGTTGATTGGATTTTTAGCCGATTCTAGGCATGTGGTAAAGGTGTGGTCTCTTATGATTGAACCGATTGTGTGATAGGGCAATCAGGGAGTTCCAAGCGATCAGTGGAGCCTTCTCCTTTGTTAACCAATTCGGTAAGTGATGGTGATATATCGTTCATGGTTTATTCGTGATTTCGATTAAGTCAAAGGTGATTTGTGATTAACTATTTTGATAGGGTGCCGATTGTTGAAGAAGGAACCATCAGGTTCGGATTTGGTAGGAAACCAAATCAAGTGAAGGTAAGGGTTGGTAGCAATTCTGTTGGCTTAAAAATCCTTGGCCGAATGGCTTTAGCACCTAACCCCTATGTCTTGGCCGATTGTAGGAGCTAGTTAATCAAGGGACTTAGATCGCTTTTGTCGATTTCTAGACTCGTATTACAGTGTGTGTAAACTAACACACTTGATATCTAGTAATGTTATTAATAAACTGTTTGCCTATTAAAATCATGTGATTATGATGGATTATTGGATACCCAAACGGGGTATGTGTATGCGTATCCGGGTAAGTCAAGATTGTTACTAGATTACTGATGATCTATATGGTATCATGACTATGTATGTATGTGATATGGGGCATGAGTCAAACATATTAGCATGATATGCATAATTTGTATGATATGCATGATTACATGAGTTGGTTTGTTGATGGGTGATATGAGTGGAGGGGGCAAAGTTGATTTGTCTTGTGAGCACGATGTTTTGGTAACACACTTTGTGACTTTGGGTCACCAAAGCTTGGGTAGCACATTTGTGTCTTTGGGACACCGGAGGTTGGGCACCTCATTGCGACTTGTCCCCATGGGTAACACCACCGTGGGTTGGCCCCACTTTGAGATATGGGATCGTCGCTAGTGATTGGGTATCACACGATGGGTTGGCCCCATCATTCGATTATTGTGACTACGGTCACCGGTGCTTTGGTAGCACATTTGTGTCTTTGGGACACCGGAGGTTGGGCACCTCATTGCGACTTGTCCCCGTGGGTAACACCATCGTGGGTTGGCCCCACATGAGATATGGGATCGTCTGCGCTAGTGATTGGGTATCACACGATGGGTTGGCCCCATCATTCGATTATCGTGACTACGGTCACCATGCTTGGGTAGCACATTGTGTCTTTGGGACACCAATGTTTTAGTAACACATTGTGACTATATGTCACCGGTGGTTTAGCACCACCAAAGTGGTTTGGTACCACACGGGTAGAAAAAGGAGATACGGATGGTTAGGATCGGGTTGCATTAATTATGTTGCTATGTATGATGTGTGTTAGCATGTTGTTTCATCGGGAGCGGGATTTATGCACTGAGTCACTCGACTCACCCTCTCCTTTGACATTTCAGGTGACTCGTAGACGCGGACATGGAGCCGGGATGGACTCGGGGTGCTCATGCCATGCTTAATAAAGTTTTACTCCAACTCTATCATTTGGGTACTTTAGTTTAATTACTTTTATTTGGGTTTTAATTTGGATTTGTAAAAGGCTTTTAAATTATGTTTTATGATGGGTATGTTTTAATTAGATTCTCAACTTTGCTTAACAAATAACTTGGCATGAAATTTTACTAAAACTTGGAAAAACAAAAATGTTTTCAAACTTATACCGCAATGTGTTTTAAACTATACCATCGGGTATCTCGCTATGTTTTGCTATGCAATAAACTCAAATGATTTCCAAATCAAACTCGATTTTTTTCCACTAAGTCTAAAATGTTTCAAAATGGCTCTAAGAAACTATTGGAAGTCCTAAATGAAATTAACTCGTTTTAACTATATACTTGGATAAGTTTTCAAAATCTAATCAAACAAGCCTACTCAAACTTTCCTCAAATTCACTTTGTTTTCACCCCACTTCTAAGCGAAAAAATCTGATCACTCAAAGACGTTTTCCCGTAACATACCAGTTCGGGCGTGGTGTCTTGTCCGAGTTTGGGGTGTTACAATTGTGGTATCAGAGCCAAGTTCAAAAGCTCAAATGTTTTGGCACGAGGCCCAAAAATGTTTTCAAAAGATTGTTTTGTTAGTTTTATTCTCAAAGTATGGTTTGAAAGGCATGGCACCGAGTCTCCTGCACCAGATTCGCCCGAGTAAGTACCCCGTACTATTGCTTGTGAATTGATTGGATGTGATATGATTTGATGAATAGCAATAGTATACTACTTTAGAGATTGAAACGATAGGATTTTGTGAATTCGCGAGAACAAATCCTCTTAAAATATTCATAAGACTTGCTCTTAAACAAGTAGAATAAATCTTGATGCATAAAAATTCTTAATCGAATCGTAGGAAGATTAGTCATGAGCGCTAGAGGTGGGCGTGGTCGTGGGCGAGGTCGTGGTAGGATGACGGTTTTAGAGCCCGTAGGATCTGGTCGGGGTTCAGAAAATGAGATACGATGTACGCCACCACCGGAGGTGGTGAGTTCCAAGATCGGGCCCGGGACGACGCAGCGTCACACGAGCGATCTTTGCGAGTGTTGGAAAGAGTAGCTGGTGTTGGTGGTAATACAGAGTTAGGAAATGCATTTACGAGCAACTTCGGGCCAATGGGGCGAATTCTTCCGAGTGTTTCGGTGTTGCTCCAGCCTTTGCTGAATATTGGTTGGAGGCAAGCCGAGCGGATCATGGGCGATCCGGACTTGATCGAAGAGAGAAGCCGAAGGGCATCGTATCGCTTCTCCGGGATGAGTCATATCGGTGGTGGCTCACGGTTCGAGCAGATGTGGCGCAGAGGATCTAACATGGGATTATTTCAGGTGCATATCAAAAGAAGTACATCGGAGCTAGTTATATTGACTCCCAGTGGAAGGCATTTACGAGGCTTGTTCGGGAGTAAATCATTTGCCGAGTCGCAGGTGAGTTCTGGTGAGTAGGTATGCCGGGGGCATTGTGGCCACCGAGCATGAGAGGTGTGTTCGTTTCGAGGATGGTCTGCGAGACGACTTGAGGTGGCTGATTGCTCCTCGCCAGAGCGAGTTTCTTGTCTTAGTTGAGAAGGCTAAGGTAGCCGAGGTGTGTTAAGGAGTCGGTGAGGCGGGTATGGACGTAAAATAGACATAAGAGGAGCTTTGGGTCTTACGGATCGTCGGGTAACCCGCAGAGAAGAGGGCTAGGCCGAGTGGGCCGAACCAGCCTGCTAGGTTTGTTCTTTGCTAGGCGAGGGACCGCCGATGTGATCGGTGTGGGAAATCTCATTGGGGTGGTTCTTTGGACTGGAGGAAAAGGTTGCTTTGAGTGTAGTTCTCTGGAGCACCGTGTGAGGGACCGTCCGCGTGGGTTGGCTAGGATTCGATCGAGTCGGGGCCGTGTCGATTCAGAGGTAGTGGACCGCCACCGCGGGGGGGCCGTGGTAATGGCGCAGGTGGTAATGGTTACGGTCGGGCCGTGGAGCACCGGCGAGAGGTGCGAGTAGCTCTGATGCTAGACACCTGGTTTAGTGTATCTTTGCGGCGGCGAGAGAGGAGGGCGACGCCGGACGTCATAACCGATGCGTTCTTGATTTTTGGTTCTCCTTATCTTTGCTTTGATTGATGTGGGTTCAACGCACTCTTATGTTGCCCGTAGTATAGTAGAGACCATGGATTTAGACTCGAGATATCTTCTAGGCGGATGACCGTGATTAGCCCTCTAGGTCACTCTGTAGTAGTAGATAAAACTGTTTAGAGAGGTACCCTTAGAACTTCAAGGGGTAGTGTTTGCTTTCCGATCTGATGGAACCGCCGTTTGGGGAGTTCGATCGACTCTTAGGGATGGACTGGTTGGTCAAGTACCGTGCAAGGTTGGATTGCGCGACCAAGCGCATGGTTCTTAAGACGGTTGAGGGTGATGAGGTGGCTATGATAGGTAATAGGAGGATTACTTATCAAATGTGGTATCCGCTCTGAAGGCGAGAAGATGGTCGAAAGGCCGTGAAGCGTATGTAGTTCATGTGTATGCCTTGGAGGCTAAGGAGTCTGCTGTGGAGAAGGTTCGTGCCGTTAAGGAGTTTCTTGATGTTTTTCTGAGGAGCTTCCGGGTTTTGCCGCCAGATCGCGAGGTGGAGTTCGGGATTGATCATTGCCCGGAATCGCGCCGCGTCTGCGTTGCTCGTATAGGATGGCGCCAAAGGAATTGGTGGAGCTTAAGGCTCGAGATCCGGGAGTTATTGGATCGAGGTTTTATTAGGCCAAGTGTTTGCCGGGTGCGCGCGGTACTCTTTGTCAAGAAGAAAGATGGCACGATGCGGATGTGTATAGACTACCGCCAGATTGAACAAGTTTGACGATTAAAAACAAGTATCCGCTGCCACGGATAGGCGATTTGTTTGATTAGCTGAAGGGGCTGCGGTATTTTGAAGATCGACTTGAGATCCGGGTATCACCGATTAAAGGTTAAGGAGGCGATATCCATAAAACAAAGCGTTTGGACTCGGTATGGGCACTACGAATTTTTGGTAATGCCGTTCGGGTTGACTAACGCGACCGCAGCGTTTATGGACATGATGAATAGGGTGTTTCAACAGATATGGATCGATTAAATGCGTGGATTTCATAGACGACATCTTGGTGTACTCAAGGGCGGAGGAAGAGCATGATAAGCATTTGCGAGTGGTGTTGCGATTTTGAGGAAAAGCGACTCTATGCTAAGTTCGGTAAGTGCGAGTTACGGCTTAGAGAAGTGACTTTCTTGGGTCATGTAGTGTCGGTGAGGGGATTGAGTAGATCCTCGTAAGATTGAGGCGATTTTGGATTTGAAGCCGCCTAAGTCGATGGTTGAGATTCGGAGTTTTCAGGTTTGGCCGGATACTACCGAAGGTTTGTTGAGGGTTTCGTTGATAGCAAATACCGATGACCAAGTTCTTTGAGGAAAGAAGTTCCGTTTGTATGGACCGAGAAGCGGCGGGAAAGCTTCGACAAGTTAAAGAAGATTTTGACTGAGGCTCCGGTTCTAATTCAACCTGAGGCTGGTAAGGAATTCACAGTCTATTGCGACGCATCACATACGGGCTTGGGTTGTGTGCTGATGCAAGAAGGTAAGGTTGTGGCTTACGCTTCTCGGCAGCTGAGGCCACATGAGGTCAATTATCCGACGCACGATTTGGAGCTAGCAGCTGTAGTCTTCGCTTTAAAGATTTGGAGGCACTACTTATACGGAGAGAGATCGATAGTCTACACAGATCACAAGAGTCTGAAGTATCTACTGACTCAGAAGGATTTGAATTTGAGATGGGTCGAGTTGCTGAAAGATTATGACTGTTCGATTGAGTATCACCCGGGCAAGGCTAACGTGGTGGTAGACGCGTTGAGTCGCAAGGTTGTTTCGGACTTAAGAGCTTTGTTCGCCCGCCACTTGAGCTTGTATGACGATGGGAGTATTCTCGCAGAGTTGCGAGTTAAGCCTACTTGGTTGAGCGGATCGAGAGAAAGCGATTATTGGATGAGGTTCGAGTGCGCGGAGGTTGCAAGTGCGAGATGGTGGTTTGGAGGGTTCTGACTTGTCTAGTGATGGGGTTCTATGTTTTCAAGGAAAGGCTTGTATGCCTAAAGATGTTGAGTGAGGCAAAAGATTCTTCAGGGCATTATAGCGATCCTTATGCTATGCATCCCGGAGGTAGCAAGATGTATAGGGATCTTAGAGAGCGATTTTGGTGGCCCGGCTTGAAGAAGGAGGTGACAGAGTTTGTTGGGAAGTGTCGACTTGTCGCCAGTCAAGGTCGAACATCGATTGCCGTCGGGGGGTTGCTTCACTGTGAAGATTCCTCGATGGAAGTGGGAAAGGATAACCATGGATTTCGTCGGTGGGTTACGCTTCGCCAAGCAAGAAAGATTCGGTTTGGGTAGTGGTGGATCGATCGACTAAATCGCTCACTTTATTCCGGTGAGGGTTGACTACTCACTTGAAGCTAAGCGAAGCTGTATGTGTCGAGAGATAGTGAGGTTGCACGGTGTGCGGTTTGATAATCTCGGATAGGGATCCTAGATTCACGTCAAGGTTCCGGAAAGCACCGCATCGGGCTCTGGGTACTCGTTTGGATTTCAAAGACGGCTTTTCACCCGCAATCGGCGGTCAATCGAGAAAGGGTCATTCAGTCTTAGAGGATATCTTTGAGAGGTTGTATCTTGGACTTGAGAGGTAGTTGGGAGGAGTTTCTACCATTAGCTGAGTTTGCCTACAACAACGATTACCAAACGAGCATCAAGATGGCACCGTATGAGGCGTTGTATGGTAGGAAGTGTCGCTCACCTACGTGTTGGGCGGAGTTGGGTGAACGTCGCTTGTTGGGACCCGAGTTGGTTGCTTTGAGACCGAAGACAAGGTTAAGTTTCGATTCAGTCTAGATTGAAGGAAGCTTCGGACCGGCAGAAGTCTTATCTGCGATCTTAAGCGAAGAGATATAGAGTTATTTGTGGGGATCGAGTTTTCTGAAGGTCTCGCCTTGGAAGAAGGTGTTGAGGTTCGGGAAGAAAGGCAAGCTAAGTCCGAGGTTTATTGGGCGTATAGGGTTACGGGCGAGTTGGACCAGATGGCGTATCGGCTTGAGTTGCCAGTGAGCTTAGTCGATTCACGACGTTTTCCACGTTTCGATGCTTGGAGGTATCGTTCGGATCCGTCCGCGCATGTGGTAGCAATGGAAGAGATCGAGGTAAATCCAGTTGACTATGGAAGAAGAACTCGTGCGATTCTAGATCGGGATGTGAAAGTTACTGCGTAAGAAGTCCGTGCCTTTGGTTAAGGTTCTTTGGCGGAATCATGGCGTGGAAGAAGCGGCGTGGGAACCCGAGGATATGATGAGACAAAGAATACGCGCAACTCTTACGATCGAGGTAATTTCGAGGTCGAAATTATTTTAAGGGGTAGAAGCGTAATATCCCGGTTAGGGGCTATTTTGTTGTTGCATGTTTTTGCATGTGTTTGGTGTCTTTGTGTTGCTATTTCGGTGTTTTAGGGGCTTAATTGTGGGTTAGGAGTGTGCCTGAGTGAATGGGAAAATTTTGATTTTTGGGTGTTAAGTCGGGAGCTATTGGAGCTAGGGTATAAGGATTTTCTTTGATGTTTTATTGCACAAAAGGGAGCTGGTGTAGTGGCAAGCTAGACGCCACTAAGGCTTTGTGTGGGTAACGCCTAATGCAAGGGTGTAGGCCTTGTGTTCGAGCCATGGAGTGGCCACTTTTTGGCACTCATTTTGACGGCATGGAGGGAGGAGTTTGTGGCAGTTCAAACTCTGCCTAAGACTAAGTCTTCCCATTTGAATGGAGGGTGGAGAGTGGATTTTAGGAGGAAGACTTGGTAAACACATTTGAATGTGTGGCATGGAGTAGTTGGGGGATCATGGCGAATTTTAGGGAGTTGGGAGGGGAGTGACGGCATAGTAGTGTGATGTTGGTGGGGTGCCGAAATTTTTTTGGAAATTTTGGCATTTTCGGTCACATTTGGTAAAAAGCAAAAGTTCCCTTTTGATACTTGTAGCCGAATTTTCTTCAAGGTTTCTTCTCATTTTCTTCACTTCTTGAAACCAAAAATCCAAGTGAGTGACTCCATCTTTACTTTTGCAAACCGAAAGTTTTCAATCATCTCTGTCCCTCTTTCATTGGTGTAGGCCGAATGCTCCTCTCACCTATTTCTTTTGTTCATTGTGTTGAGCCGAAACCCCACCTCTCCAAAACCGTTTTTCCACTTCTTTTCTTGCTAGCCGAAACTCCATTCTCTTAGAACACATCTTCTTCTTCTTCTTTCATTTACAAGCCGAAAGTACCCTCCCTTATCCAACTTTATTCCTCTTCTTTTCTTTAAACTCAATTGCCGATTTCCCCCATTTCTTCCCACCTCTATTTTTCCTCCTTTTTCTTTCAAGGCCGAAAATAAGAGTGATAAACCCCTAAGCCGTACCTTTTGTTTGATTGTGGTGCAAAGTGTGGACCGAACCTATCTTCTTCCCTAGTGGCGTCTTGGCCGAATAATTGGTTGGTGTTGGTAAGTGCTAGGCCGAATAGCCATTTCTTCCCTCTCTAGTGCTTAATGGGTGTTGATTGGATTTTTAGCCGATTCTAGGCATGTGGTAAAGGTGTGGTCTCTTATGATTGAACCGATTGTGTGATAGGGCAATCGGGGAGTTCCAAGCGATCAGTGGAGCCTTCTCCTTTGTTAACCAATTCGGTAAGTGATGGTGATATATCGTTCATGGTTTATTCGTGATTTCGATTAAGTCAAAGGTGATTTGTGATTAACTATTTTGATAGGGTGCCGATTGTTGAAGAAGGAACCATCAGTGGGTTCGGATTTGGTAGGAAACCAAATCAAGTGAAGGTAAGGTTGGTAGCAATTCTGTTGGCTTAAAATCCTTGGCCGAATGGCTTTAGCACCTAACCCCTATGTCTTGGCGATTGTAGGAGCTAGTTAATCAAGGGACTTAGATCGCTTTTGTCGAGATTTCTAGACTCGTATTACAGTGTGTAAACTAACACACCGATATCTAGTAATGTTATTAATAAACCCGTTTGCCTATTAAAATCATGACAAGATGATGGATTATTGGATACCCAAACGGGGTATGTGTACGTATCCGGGTAAGTCGATATTGTTACTAGATTACTGATGATCTATATGGTATCATGACTATGTATGTATGTGATATGGGGCATGAGTCAAACATATTAGCATGATATGCATAATTTGTATGATATGCATGATTACATGAGTTGGTTTGTTGATGGGTGATATGAGTGGAGGGCGATCTTGATTTTTGTCTTGTGAGCACCAGTGTTTTGGTAACACACTTTGTGACTTTGGGTCACCAAAGTGCTTGGGTAGCACATTTGTGTCTTTGGGACACGGAGGTTGGGCACCTCATTGCGACTTGTCCCTGTAACACACCACCGTGGGTTGGCCCCACTTTGAGATATGGGATCGTCTGCTAGTGATTGGGTATCACACGATGGGTTGGCCCCATCATTCGATTATTGTGACTACGGTCACCCGGTGCTTTGGTAGCACATTTGTGTCTTTGGGACACCGAGGTTGGGCACCTCATTGCGACTTGTCCACTGTGGGTAACACCATCGTGGGTTGGCCCCACATGAGATATGGGATCGTCGCTAGTGATTGGGTATCACACGATGGGTTGGCCCCATCATTCGATTATCGTGACTACGGTCACCAAAGTGCTTAGGTAGCACATTGTGTCTTTGGGACACCATGTTTTAGTAACACATTGTGACTATATGTCACCAGTGGTTTAGCACCACCGGTGGTTTGGTACCACACGGGTAGAAAAAGGAGATACGGATGGTTAGGATCGGGTTGCATTAATTATGTTGCTATGTATGATGTGTGTTAGCATGTTGTTTCATCGGGAGCGGGATTTATGCATTTGAGTCACTCGACTCACCCTCTCCTTTGACATTTCAGGTGACTCGTAGACGCGCATGACATGGAGCCGGGATGGACTCGGGTGCTCATGCCATGCTTAATAAAGTTTTACTCCAACTCTATCATTTGGGTACTTTAGTTTAATTACTTTTATTTGGGTTTTAATTTGGATTTGTAAAAGGCTTTTAAATTATGTTTTATGATGGGTATGTTTTAATTAGATTCTCAACCTGCTTAACAAATAACTTGGCATGAAATTTTACTAAAACTTGGAAAAACAAAAATGTTTTCAAACTTATACCGCAATGTGTTTTAAACTATACCATCGGGTATCTCGCTATGTTTTGCTATGCAATAAACTCAAATGATTTCCAAATCAAACTCGATTTTTTTCCACTAAGTCTAAAATGTTTCAAAATGGCACTAAGAAACTATTGGAAGTCCTAAATGAAATTAACTCGTTTTAACTATATACTTGGATAAGTTTTCAAAATCTAATCAAACAAGCCTACTCAAACTTTCCTCAAATTCACTTTGTTTTCACCCCACTTCTAAACGAAAAAAAAATCTGATCACTCAAAGACGTTTTTCCCCGTAACATACCAGATTCGGGCGTGGTGTCTTGTCCGAGTTTGGGGTGTTACAATATGTCATAAAACATTAAAATAAAGTTAGCCATGTTTTCATCTTTCTTTGAACCGAAACAAAAAGAAAAGAAAAAGAAATAAGAAAGCTTAGGGTTCGACCAATATCAAGCTTGATTAAGGTATGGATTTAGATCATTTTTTGATAATTTTTATGTTTTTGTAATCGTTGCTTCGAATACTTCAAGACCCATGCTTGAATTTTTGATTTTGATGAAGATTTTGAAATATTCCATTGATGAGTTTATGAGTTTTATGATGTTAGTTGATGAATTATGAAATATATGTGTTAGATTAGTATGTTTTGTCTTTGGATTTTTGATGAATTTGAGTAATTTGGACTAAATTGTTTAAATAATATTTTGAGGGACTAAAATGTGAAATAAATGAAATATATGGATTATTATGATGTTTATGAATATTCGGCCCTAGCATGGTATATGCAAATTTTGTATATTTTGTGTTTTATGCAATAGGGACTAAATTGCAAAAAGTGTGAAATGTCAGGGGCAAAATGGTAATTTGCCCATTTATGTGTTTTTGGATTAAATTGAATGAATGTGTGATTAAATTATTTAAATTTGAATTTATTTAGATCAAGAACGAAAGAAAACGGAATTAAATCGAGGGAAGTCGAAAGTAGTCGAATAGTCGATTTTATTCGTCGATATCCGAGGTAAGTCTATAAGCACATAAATGTTGTTAAAATTTGATAATATATATATGTTACATGATAAATTAAATTTTTTGAATTTAATTGGTGTTGGTCGAATGTGATTTGAGCACGGGAGATATATTTTGAGTTCGATTCCATCAAGTTTCAATGTCCGAAAGCCCTGTACGAACCCTAAGAATAGTTAGTATACATATGTCATGACATAGGATTTTCGATATGTGTTTTCGTGTAAGACCACGTCTGGGACGTTGGCATCGAGTTGTGTTTACGTGTAAGACCATGTCTGGGACAATTGCATCGATATGTGTTTACATGTAAGACCACGTCTGGGACGTTGGCATTGTACGAGCCTTCTGACTATCTGCGTATTTTTCTTAATTTTGAATGTTTCAACGGGCAATGTGAAGTAAAAACCGCATGTGAAATCGAATTACAGGTTCAGGTATGTGCTAGTTAAATGTTTTTAAGGAAACAAGGTAAGTTGATTACTTGAAATGATATAAAGTTATGTGAATATGGATTTTGTGTTAGCATAGTTGAGTATATAAGTGATTCGGTCTATTGATGTAATTGTGATATTAAAAGTGAAAAATATATATGTGTATAAGATTGATTATATTCGGCCATATGATATGCATATGTGATTAAAGTATGACCTTTGTAGTAAATGATATCTTTGTATTGGAAATTATGTGTATTCGACCTTATTAGTAAAATGTTAATATGCCTTCGTTAATATATATGTTTTTGCTTATGACTTACTAAGCTTAAATAGCTTACTTTGTGTGTATTCTTGTTTACCTCTGTTTTATAGATTTTGGAGTCATGTTACAAGCTCGGGGATCGTCAGCAAAGCCTATCACACTATCGACTATTTTTCGGTATATTACTAAGTTGAATTTGAGTTTATAGCATGTATAGTCTAGTTAAAAGGATTGATTTTGGGATATGTAATATAAAGCCATGCGAAGATGGCTTGATTATATGTTTAAGTTGGTTTTATGTGTTCTTAGCTTAATGTTTGATGTGTTTGGTTTTGAGTAATTCGGCCATGGCATATTTAAATGTGGAGTATGATGTTTAAGCTTGAGTACACTTGGTCATGGCATATAAATAAAGTGTGCTTGATATGTTTTGTTGATGTTTGATAATAAGTATGTTTATATATGGTTGATGGATGTGTTTCAATTGTAGCTCACTATTGACTTTCTTATGAGGTATAGTTGTTTTTTTAATAGGTTTGAAGGTGGAAAAATGATGTGTAGTTAATTGGCTAGTGATGGATAAATCTAATGCTTTAGTCTGATAATTTTAGTCATGGTATATTTATGTGTAACTTGGTTGATATGCTTTGCTAATGAGTGCTTGAATTAAGTCATGATTTATGCTAGGTATAAGTCTTGAGGTGCGGATTTGAAAATATAAGTGAGATGCTAAGTATATTATTGATAGAATGTTCATTAAGTTAGGTTATATGATATGTAATAATATGTGCATATTCGGCCTTATGGGTTGCTACAAAATTGGTTATAATGTGCTTGTGTATTCGGTTATATGATGAATTAAAATGGCTAAGTATATGGTTTGATTGGTTTTGTGCATGTGAATTAGATGCTATGAAATGTCTTGATGTTTGAAAATGATTAAAGAGGTTTTAGTGAATTGCGCATGAATTAGTAATGTATATGAATATATATTTGATCAATTGGTAATGTTTTAAAATGTTCTATGAATGTAATGAAATATGATGGGTTCTTAAAATGCGCATGTATGGAGGTAATATTTTTGATAATTAGTTTATGAAATAATTGTTTTGTTATATGCCCAATATATGTTATGTAATGTTATATGTTTAAAATAAAATTTTAATATGCGATTGATATGAACATAGTAGTAAGAAGGTTCTAAATTTGAATAGGATAAGTATATTGATGTGATTAATTTATGAAGTACGAAATGAAATGAATGCATGTTCTGAGTTGTGTTATGTTCAGTATTGTCTCGTAACCCTAGTCCGGCGACGGATATGGGTTAGAGGTGTTACATTTTATTGGTATCAGAGCTACGGTTTAGTCGATTCTAGGACTAACGCAGCGTGTGTGAATCGAGCTATACATGCCATATTTTATATACTGCGATAGTGTGATGACTTCTGACATCTGAAAATGTGTTTTCGTATCGTAATGGATCCCGGTAGAGCCGTAGCTGATGATGTTGAGAGTATAGCGCCTGCTCCCGCGCAAGGGATAGCGCCTGTTGATTCTCGACCGACTTCGAGTAACCAGGAGGGAGAGGCTAAACAAGCCTTTTACCAAATGATGAATGACTGGTTTACTCAATAAATCCGGACTAATCTGGCTGCACAACAACCTCCACCCCCGACTAATCCATCTTTGATACCTGTTATGCCTTAAGTGAGTGATCCGTTGAGATTGCTTAAGCCTCCTGTTGATAAAATCAGAAAACATGGGGCCGAAGAGGTCAGAGCCACTGATGATGATGATGCTGAGCGAGCTGAATTCGGGCTCGATAATACTATACATGTGTTTGACGAGTTATCTTGCACCCATGACGAGTGCTTAAAATGTGCCATATCATTGCTACGAGACACCGCGTATCACTGGTGGAATACGCTAGTATCGGTGGTTCCGAAAGAGCGAGTGACCTGGGAATTCTTTCAGACCGAGTTCCGTGAGAAATACATCAGCCAGAGATTTATCGACCAGAAATGCAAAGAATTTCTTGAGTTGAAACAGGGTCGGATGATTGTGACAGAGTATTAGCGAAAATTTGTGAGACTCAGTCGGTATGCCCGAGAGTGTGTTTCGACCGAAGCTATAATGTGTAAAAGATTTGAAGATGGGCTGAATGAAGACATTAAACTGTTAGTTGGCATACTTAAGATAAAAGAGTTCGTGGTACTTGTTGAGCGAGCTTGCAAAGCCGAAGAGCTCAGGAAAGAGAAAAGAAAAGCTGACTTTGAAGCTAGAGATACACGTAAGAGATCATTCAGTAAGTCATTCCAGTCGGCATCAAAGAAGTTCCGAGACGATGCTAGTCGTTCAAAGGCTACTGCGGGGTATTCTAGACGAGATCGGGATAGACCACCTATGAGCTCAAGAGCTACCTCAGTAGCTAGTGTGGGTAATGTTAGATCAAATCAACCTGAGTGTAAACATTACGGTAAACGACATCCCGGCAGTTGCAGATTGCATGATCGGGCTTGCTTTAAATGTGGATCGATGGATCATTATATTCGTGAATGCCCAGAGTTAGCTGAAAAATTTTGGTACAGAATACGAGATCGGGTAACACTGCAGCTCGAGGTAGACCACCCAGAAATACGGGTAATGTGAGTGGCAGTCAGAGTGGGACCAAAGATACAGCTGTTAGATCCAAGGCTCGCGCACCTGCCAGAGCCTATGCTATTCGCGAACGCGAGGAGGCCTCATCCCCTGATTTTATTACTGGTATTTTCACTCTATATGATACTAGAGTTTTTGCATTGATTGATCCTGGTTCGACTCATTCTTATGTGTGTGAGACTTTAGTATTCAGTAAGACTTTTCCTGTTGAGTCTACTGAGTTTGTAATTAGAGTATCGAACCCCTTGGGCCGGTTTGTTATGGTTGATAAAGTGTGTAAGAATTGTCCCCTGATGATTCGAGATTCGTGCTTCTCGGCTGATTTGATGTTGTTGCCATTTGATGAGTTCGACATAATTCTGGGTATGGATTGGTTGACGATGCATGATGCTGTCGTAAACTGCAAAAGAAAGACTATTGATTTACGGTACCAGAATGATGAGATTATTCGGATTGAATCTAATGATCTGAATGGTTTACCAGCAGTGATATCTTCGATGTTAGCTTAGAAATATGTAAGAAAAGGTTACGAAGCTTACTTTGCATATGTGCTTGATAGTAAAGTAACCGAAAGAAAGATTGAATCAGTACCTGTTGTATGCGAGAATTAGGATGTGTTTCCTGAAGAATTACCTAGTTTGCCACCTATACGAGAAGTTGAATTTGGTATTGAATTAGTGCCGGTTACGACTCTGGTATCGATAGCTCCGTACAGAATGGCACCTACGAAATTAAAAGAATTAAAAGCTCAGTTGTAAGAGTTAACAGATAGAGGTTTTGCGTGACCGAGTTTCTCTCCCTGGGGTGCACCAGTATTATTTGTGAAAAAGAAAGACGAAACTATAAGAATGTGTATCGACTACAGATAGCTCAATAAGGTGACTATAAAGAATAAGTATCCGTTGCCACGAATTGACGATTTGTTCGATCAGTTGAAAAGGGCTACAGTTTTTTCAAAAACAGATTTGAGATCAGGCTACTATCAGTTACGAGTTAAAGACTATGATGTGCCAAAGACTGCTTTCCGAACGAGGTACAGACACTATGAGTTTCTGGTTATGCCTTTTGGACTTACTAATGCACCTGCTATTTTCATGGATTTGATGAATCGTATCTTCAAACAGTATCTGGATCGGTTTGTGGTAGTATTCATAGATGACATTTTGATCTACTCCTGTGATGAAACTGAGCATGCCGAACATATGAGACTTGTGTTACAGACTTTGCGAGATAAACAGTTGTATGCAAAGTTTAGTAAATGTGAGTTCTGGTTACGTGAAGTTAGTTTTCTGGGCCATGTTGTATCAGCATCAGGTATTCGGGTTGATCCGAGTAAAATTTCAGCTATACTTGATTAGAAACCTCCGAGAAATGTTTCTGAAGTTCGAGTTTTCTGGGACTTGTTTGTTACTATAGATGATTTGTGAAAGGTTTCTCTATGATTGCAACATCGATGACGAAGCTATTACATAAAGAAGTTAAGTTCGAGTGGTCAGAAAAATGCTAGAAAAGTTTTGATCAGTTGAAAGCCCTTTTGACCGAAGCTCCAGTGTTAGTTCAGCCAGAATCGGGAAAAGAATTTGCCATTTTTAGTGATGCATCTTTGAGTGGTCTGGGTTGTGTTTTGATGCAGGAAGGCAAAGTCATAGCTTATGCCTCGAGACAGTTAAAGCCGCACGAAAATAACTATCCGACACACGATTTCGAATTGGCAGCTATTGTGTTGCTTTAAAGATATGGCGTCACTATCTGTTCGGTGAGAAATGTCATGTTTATTCTGATAAAAAAAGCCTGAAGTATTTGATGACTCAGAAAGATCTAAATTTGAGACAACATCGATGGTTAGAGTTGTTAAAAGACTACGAGCTTGTGATTGACTATCATCCGGGGAAAGCTAATGTTGTTGCTGATGCTTTAAGTTGAAAATCATTATTTGCTTTGCGTTCAATGAATGCACATATGGTTATATCTGATGATGGTTCGATAATAGCTGAATTAAAAGCAAGACCGTTATTTGTTCAACAAATTTGTGATGCTCAGAAAGTTGATAATGATTTCTTAGCAAAGCGAGCTCAATGTGAATCGAATGTTGAATCTGAGTTTCGAGTTGATACAAATGGTTGTTTGAGGTTCAGAAACCGAATATGCGTTCCGAAAAATTCAGAATTGATTCAGATGATTTTGAACGAAGCTCATAGTAGTCGATTATCTATTCACCCAGGTAGTACGAAAATGTATAATGATCTGAGACAGCTTTATTGGTGGCCTGGTATGAAACGAGACATATTTGACTTTGTTTCGAAATGTTTAGTCTGTCAACAAGTAAAAGCCGAGCATCAAGTACCTTCTGGGTTACTTCAGACGATTATGATACCCGAGTGGAAGTGGGACAGAGTCACGATGGATTTTGTATCTGGTTTACCGTTGACATCGAGCAAGAAAGATGCAATCTGGGTTATTGTGGATAGATTAACTAAATCGGCTCACTTTATTCTGGTTCGTACAGATTATTCGCTTGATAAGCTGGCTGAATTATATGTTTCTTAGATTGTGAGATTACATGGTGTGCCTATTTCTATTGTCTCAAATAGAGATCCAAGATTTACATCGCGGTTTTGGAAGAAATTGCAAGATGCACTAGGTACGAAATTACATTTTAGCACAACTTTCCATCCGCAAACAGATGGTCAGTCTGAACGAATTATTCAGATACTTGAGGATATGTTGAGATGTTGCATTCTCGAGTTTGAAGGTACGTGGGAACGATACTTACCTTTGATTGAATTTTCATATAATAATAGCTTCTAATCTAGTATCAAAATGGCACCTTACGAGGCTTTGTACGGTCGTAAATGTTGTACACCAATGTATTGGACTGAGCTCAGTGAAAATAAGATACACGGGATCGATTTGATCAAAGAGACTGAACAGAAAGTGAAAGTGATTCACGATAGTTTGAAAACTGCATCGGATCGTCAGAAATCGTATGTGGACCTGAAAAGAAAAGATATAGAGTTTCAGATCAGAGACAAAGTCTTTTTGAAAGTCTCACCGTGGAAGAAAATACTCAAATTTGGTTGTAAAGGCAAATTGAGTCCGAGATTCATTGGACCGTATGAGATTATAGAGCGTATCGGGTCGGTTGCTTATAGATTGCTGTTGCCACCTAAACTAGAAAAGATTCACAATGTATTCCATGTTTCGATGCTCCGTATATAACCATCCGATCCCTCACATGTGATTAATTTGACAGACATTGATATTAAGTCCGATATAACATATGAAGAAGAACCGATTCGCATTCTGGCTCGTGAGGTTAAAGAATTGCAAAATAAGCAAATTCCGTTAGGTAAAGTACTGTGGCGTAAACATGGAGTTGAGGAAGCAACTTGGGAACCAGAGAATACCATGAGAGAGCGTTATCCGGGAGCTATCGATATCGATGAAGTTTTGGTACTAACTCAATAGCAAATTCAACCTCTCTTATCGGTGGTAACCCCGGTAATTCTTCTGGAAACACATCCGCATTCTCACAGAAAATTGGCATTGATTCAATCTTAGATTCTGACACTTTTGTATCCAAAACATAAGCTAGGTAAGCATCACAACCTTTTCTCATACATTTCTGAGCTGACATAGATGAAATCACAACAGGCAATTTGATAAATCGAAATAGTAACATATTTTAATCCCACATTTAGCATACTTTTGGATGATTTATCCCTTGATTTATTTAAAAAGGTGCTCTTAATCCTTTCTTTTCATGTCTTATACATAGGAAAGCACCCAAGAATAAAAAGAACGAGAAACGGGCTCAAAACGGACCAAAATGGGCCAAAGAAGAAATCGACACGGCCTGGACTAAAGCCCACACGGCCGTGCCTCCTCAATATACTAGAACACGGCCTGAAGTCGATCTACATGGCTGTGCCACACTAACAGAGTCCAACACGGCCTGGCCACGATTCACACGGGCGTGTGCCATGGCCGTGCCCCTGCCGTGGAGGAGAGTAATTTCACTCGGAAAAGGATACTTAGGGGCAAAGAAACCTATTTCAAAAGCCTATATAGAGACCCTAAGTATTACCTAAAAGGAGGCGGTTAGCTAGGCCAAGGAGCCGAGCCGAAAAAGGTCAGATTTGTGGGAAACTCTCAAGGGATAGCCAGTTGATCCATCTCTAGAAGCCGGAATTCTACTCAAGACGGAGGATCTCTCCTTCAATTCCTTCAGGGAGTTTTAGGGATTTCTTATGTTTTGTTTTATCTTTTCTTCTCGAGATGTTTTTCTTTATTATTATGAACTAAACCCTTGAGATACAGAGGGGGATGAAACCTAGATGAATCTTGTTATTGTTTTCTGAACTATATGATAAATACTTGAATTGTTCTTGATTATGTGTGCTTAATTCTTGTGTTGATATTTCACGGATATTAATTCAAGTTGAATGTGCTTAGGTGGTGGAGCAAAAGTCCCTACTTAAGAGTAGATCTAGCATAATTAAGCGGAGTTGATCGCGCGGCTAGAGATAGGGTGACGAGATTTTGCCGGATTAGGGTGAAACCTAATATGGGAGTCCATAGATCGATTTACTGCTATTCTAGGGGTTTTAATTAGAAAGAGATTTAAATTAATCAACCTAGGGTTAGACGTTATTCGCCTCGAGAGAGGGTTTAATATAAATTAGGGAGTCCTACGGATTAAGTCAAGTGAATAAATCGTCTGGTTCAGTGTTAGATAACAAGTGAAGTCTAAAAGGATTCTTCCTAAGGGTATCGTCTTAATCAACTGAGTTTTTCCCAAGTATTTCCCCAATTCATTCTTTTTGTCTTTGCATCTTTAGCTTAGTAATTAGTTAATTTAGATTAATAAACAACTTCACTTATTTTAGGCTAAATAATAGAAAGAAAGGCAACAACCCCCTCAAAATTTCCAAAATCAGCCCTATCCACAGGAGAAGAAGCCAAACCTTGAAGAGATGCTAACAAGATTCATGGCATCCATAGAAAACCGTCTCTAAGACACTGAAACCACCATTAAGACCCAACAAGCATCGATCAAAGGGATCAAGAGCCAAGTTGGAGAACTTACTAAGTCAGTTGGGGAAATTACTAAGTCGGTTGGGCAACTTACTAAGATAGTTTCAAAAATTCGATCGAGATTTTTTTCTAAAGAAAGCAGAGCAGTAAAGGCGATTACAATCGAGAAGTGGAAAGGAGTTAGTCGAACCAAAGAAAAAAATACTACATGAAGATGACAAAGCAAAGGATGAGGAGTTGAGGATGTAACTCCAAAGTCGCAAAGAAAGTAAACCATCAATCCCATACCCAACAAAGTTGAAGAAAGACCGATTAGATGCCTAATACGGTAAATTTCTTGAACTTTTTAACAAATACATATTAACTTACCCTTTGTTGAAGCCATTTCACAGATGCTTGACATACGCAAAATTCTTAAAAGAATTCTGGCGAATAAAAGGAAGCTTGAAGAAGTATCAATCATGGAGCTTAATGAAGAATGTTCACCATCCTCCAAAACAAGTTACCAACCAAATTAAAAGACCTGTGAAGTTTTACTATTCCTTGTTTAATTGGTAGTTTAAATATTAAGAAAGCATTAGCTGATCTAGGTGCGATATTAATTTAATTCCTTATAAAATTTTTAAACAACTAGATCTAGGGAACCAAAACCCACTAGGATGAGTATTCAATTAGGTGATAGATCAATTAAATATCCTAGAGGAGTTATCGAGGACGCGTTTGGTAAAAATTGATAAATTTATTTTCCTGTTGATTTTGTTGTGCTTGACATGGATGAGGATATTGAGGTTCCCTTAATTTTAGGAGCCCTTTTTAGCTACTCCTAGGGCTGTTATCGATGTAGGTGACGGTAAACTTGCATTAAGAATAGGCGATGAGGAAATTATTTTTCAAATTTATGATGCCATGCGATATTCTAAAGAACAAGATGATTCCTGTTATTTTGTTGATACTACTGATCATATCATTCAAAACTCATTACAAGAAATTATACATGATGACACGATGGAACTGTGCCTGACTCAAGAAGAGGGGGAAGAAGATGAAGTTGACAAGCTGAATCTGAATACATCTTCATCTAGACAAACGAAAAAAGAGAGAATTGAAGTCAATGACAAACTAAAACAAAAGCCCTCTATTGATGAGCCATCCAAATTAGAATTAAAACAGTTGCCGAAACACTTAGAATATGCATTCCTCGAGGATAATTCTACGCTACCAGTAATTATCTCTTTAGAATTGGAACCCAAGGAAAAAGATGAGTTGATACAGGTACTGAGAGAACATAAAAGAGCCATAGCTCGGAAAATCTCTGACATTAAGGGAATAAGCCCATCGTTTTGCACCCACAAAATTTTAATGGAAGAGGAATACAAGCCATGTGTGCAACCTCAAAGACGATTGAATCCCAACGTAAAAGAAGTTGTGAAAGCTGAGGTAATTAAACTTCTAGATGCTGGAATAATTTATCCTATTTCTGACAGCAATTGGGTAAGTCCTGTGCAGGTTGTTCCAAAGAAAGGAGGCATGACGGTGGTAGCCAACAAGAAGAATGAACTAATTCCCACTAGAACGATTCTGAGTTGGAGAGTCCGCATTGATTACGAGAAAGTTGAATGACCCCACTAGAAAAGATCACTTTCCTTTCCCCTTCATTGATCAAATGTTAGAAAGGTTATCTGGGCATATGTACTATTGCTTCCTAGATGGACTCTCCGGCTATTTCCAAATCCCAATAGCACTTGAAGGTCAAGAGAAGGCAACATTCACATGTCCATATGGTACGTTTGCTTATCGTAGAATGCCTTTTGGATTATGTAATGCTCCTGCTACTTTTCAGCGTTGCATGTTGGTAATCTTTGACGAACTTGTGGAAGACATTATGGAGGTATTTATGGACGATTTGTCGGTATTCGATAATTCTTTCCATCTTTGCCTTAAAAACTTAAAACGAGTTCTAATGAGATGTGAGGAGACAAATCTTGTCTTAAATTGGGAAAAATGCCACTTTAAGGTACAAGAGGGAATTGTATTAGGACATAAAATTTCTAGTAAAGGAATTGAGGTAGATAAAGCAAAGGTCGAAACCATAGAAAATTTACCTCCTCCTAGTTCAGTTAAGGCTATTAGAAGCTTTTTAGGACATGCAAGATTTTATAGAAGATTTATTAAAGATTTTTCTAAAATAGCTTAGCCTCTAACGAAATTGCTAGAAAAAGATGTACCTTTTAATTTTAATCAGGAATGTTTAGATGCATTTAATATTCTTAAAGAGAAATTAATAAACGCCCCAATTATAATTGCCCCTGATTGGAATCTCCCTTTTGAACTAATGTGTGATGCAAGTGATTTTGCATGGCGCGATTTTAGGGCAAATGAAAGACAAGCACTTCCAGCCGATTTATTACGCCAGCAAGACATTAACAACCGCACAAGAAAACTATACTACTACTGAAAAAGAATTACTAGCTGTGGTCTTTGCATTTGATAAATTCAGACAATATTTAGTATTATCTAAAGTTGTCGTTTACACTGACCACTCTGCTCTTCGTTATCTTTTAACTAAACCTGATGCAAAACCATGACTCACCTCTCCAGGCTTGAGAACCCACATATCGAAGAGCTCGATGAAAGTGAGATAAATGACTCATTCCCTGAGGAACAACTCTTTTCTATAACCTGCTCCGAGGTACCATGGTTTGCAGATATTGCGAATTATTTAGTCGCTAACGTCCTATCGAAAAAGCTAACACATCATAAAAAAAAAGCGATTCTTTTCTGATGTGAAGAACTATTTCTGGGAGGACCCCTTTCTTTTCCGCATTTGTACAGATCAGGTAATTCGGAGATGCGTTACAAAGACGAGGCGAGCAAAATCCTACAACATTGCCATTCGGAACCTTTCAGAGAGGACACTACAATGGCATTAAGACAAAGACATAAAATACTCGAATCGGGTTTTATTGGCCCACTCTATTCAAAGATGCCAACATGTATGTCGCTTCATGTGATAAATGCCAAAGAACAGTAATGTTTCTAAACGTGATGAAATGCCTCAAACATATATGCTATCTTGTGAAATATTTGATGTATGGGGTATTGATTTTATGGGTCCATTCCTAGTTCATTGGGAAATAAGTACATCCTAGTAGCAGTTGATTACATGTCAAAATGGGTGGAAGCTGAAGCTTTACCTACCAATGATGCCAGAGTAGTAGTTAAGTTTTTCAAGAAATTGTTTTCTCGATTCGGATCACCTAGAGCCATCATTAGTGATAGGGGTACTCATTTTTGTAATACTCAATTTGATAAGGTCTTAAAAAAATATGGAGTACACCATAGGATAGCTACCCCATATCACCCTCAAACCAAAGGCGGTGTAAGTAGCAAACCGAGAACTTAAGCGGATCTTAGAGAAAATAGTTGAATCGAGCAGGAAAGATTGGGCAATAAAAGTAGATGACGCTTTATGGGCCTATAGAACAGCCTTTAAAACCCCTTTAGGAACATCCCCGTACAAACTTGTCTACGGGAAAAGTTGTCATCTACCATTTGAGTTAGAACACAAAGCTTACTAGGCTATAAAATTTTTGAATTACGATATTAAAACTGCAGGTGAGAAGAGAATGATGCAAATGAACGAGCTCGATGAGTGGAGAGCTGATGCCTACGAGAACTCAAAACTATACAAGGAGGCAACTAAGCGACACCATGATGCTCGTCTAAAGAAATCAAAATAATTCGAAGTAGGGGACTTGGTCCTGCTATACAACTCGAGGCTTAAACTGTACCCTGGGAAACTAAAATCAAGATGGTCAGGTCCATTCATGATCAAAACAATTTTCCCTATGGCACAATCGAGGTAACTCATCCCACTCAAGGGACATTCAAGTTAAATGGTCACCGACTCAAAATCTATAATGGTGAAGATTTTAGGGATATGAGAGAGGAGCTTCAGCTCCATGAACCTTCTTTTAAAAAATGAAAACAGGGTAAGTCTAGCTTAAGATTTTAATCGAGCGCTTCTCGGGAGGCAACCCGAGCATTAACCACAATAACATTAGATTCTTAATTTTTATCATTTAATCCCATACTAATTAATCCAATAAAGCGCAGGTTTTAGACCACACGGCCTTGCACACGGGCATGCCCGTGGCTGTGTGGAAGACATGGAACGAAACACGGGCGTACTTATAGCCGTGCTCGACAAAGGTGACTTTTATCCCCAAACACGGGCTACGATAATAGCCCCACACCCATGGACTATACTGACTTGTCAAACACGAGTAGAACACGCCCGTTTTGAACAACCGTGTGAAGAAGAATACGGGCGTGTCACTTTAACCACGGCCATAGACACGCCCATGGCCAAGCACCCTGATCGCGCCCAAAATTTGAAAATTGCGAAAAGCACGGGCTGAAAAGAATCGAGCACGGGCGTGTCCTTTGCCCGTGTCTGATCCCCTATATATAGAACATGACACTCATCTTCCCCAAATTTCATAACCCTAAACAGATTTCTCCCAAAATCCCTACCCCCACTCCGACCATCACTCACAAAACTCATCCCCAATGCCTCCCACAACCTCCTCAACCCTCTCCCTTTCACATAAACACAAAAATTCGAAGCCACGCCCGTGTTAGCAGAGCCACGCCCACTCCCCACCGTGGTACCCAAAAAATTTTACAGAACACGACCGTCCGCCCCCGTCCACGCTCGTGCTCCGCCGTTCATCTCGCCACACAACCACTGCTGGTCACTCTTCATTATTTCATTTTCATTCATTTTACCTGTTGTTTGATTAAAAACTTCATGATATTTAGTTTCTTACTTTTAGTATTATTTAAGTTTTAAGTATAAATTCTTGAATTTTAAAACTAACTAGATTGCTATATTTGTTTAACTTAGTTAATTTTGACAATATAATTTCTCATGATTGAAATGCTCTTATTTAAACCTTAAATATTTTAGGCATTGAACATAGTAATTGCTTTAGCAGTACTTGAATATCAATTGTTTTCAGGTACAATGTCATCATCTCGAGGAAAGAAAACAACAGCCCCGAGCTCGAAAAAGCGAAAGGGATCAGGACCATCATCCGCAAGTGCATCTGCTGAAGTCCGTCATCCGTTTCTTCAATTTCCTCCAGGGGTCCAAGAGGACCGTTATAAATTACTGCGCACGCGACCCCTCGGAACAGGCAGATGTATTGACTGGGCCGCTTTAGAGAAGGTCCATCTTGACAGTGATTTACGAGCTCTCCTGACCACTGATCCGTGGGAGCAATCCTTCAACATTGTCGAGCACACATACCTAGAGCTCACTCTGGAGCTCTGCTCAACGTTTCAACTGCAAATAGTGATGAGCCATTACGATGATCCTGGCACGATACAATTTCGTCTTGGTAGCACTATACGACAGCTGAATGTGCCATAGTTCGGAGCTGCTTTAGGACTTTATACAGATGACTTCGTAGCAGAGAATGACCTTTCGGAGTTGCATCGCCATATACATTTCAGCCCCACCCAATGTTGGCACGAGATAGCTACCCACTCTTTCGATTATGACCCCAGTCGCTCAAAAGCGACGGCCCTAGAACCGTCTCTAAGGTACGTACACGCTCTTTTGGCTCATACTTTGACAGGTCGATGAGAGAGCACCGGTATCGTAAATACTCATGATGCCTATTACCTATGGTGTATGTCAAATGGACATGTTATCGACCTAGCATATTTTATAGCCCGAGCTATTCAATATCAGATGGAGCAGCATTGTCGAGGGATTATATCGATGGGTCCCTATATCACACGCTTAGCTCGGTACTTCGGGCTACTCAACACCGATGCAGAAACCTCCCCACTCACACTGATAGGGCAGATGGCCCCACAAGGCATCCAGACGATGCTCCATATGAGGATGATCCAGCGTCGACATGGGATTGATCCCCCTCAATACCGATTAGCCCTCCCCATTGACGAGGATGAGCCCAAGGACATTACTGATGATGTCCCACCAACATAGGAGGCACCACCCCCGAGCCAGCGGCCCTCCTATACAGCAGCTTCATTCTCGGACATTTTTGTATGCCTCGATCGATTCGAACAGTACTGTACCCAGCAATTTCAACGCTTTGACGGAATCGAGGCCACCCTCCAGCAGATTTGTCACCACTTCAACATTTCTACACCACCACCACAGGACCCAGCTGACGATGAGGACCTTTGAGTTTTTCTATTTTCCTTATGTTTATTTTCTTTATTTTTATTTGTCTTAATTTAGACCCTTTTACCTTTATGTTTCACACCTCTATTTTATTCATATTATCATTGGCTATCTAACCTTAGAGTATTACTAACAAACACTTATTTAATTCCGCCCCCGAGACATCTAACTACTGACTTCGCAGTTTCAATTGAACACTCCAAACTAACAAATAAATCAACAGGAGTAATTCACTGCTACATAAGTCATCTGCCACCTCCAACTCAAGGAATCCATCCAAAATTCAGGAAGTATTATTTCTCCCCATATGATTTTCTTATTACCATGCTATTATCTATCTTTGTACATTGAGGGCAATGTACGTCTTAAGTGTGGGGGGTGAATCTTAGACGTGCCTAACTTTTTGCATTATTCTCAAATCCCTAAATTTAGTCTTGTTTTTAAGTAATTTCCTCATATTACTAATTAGGATGAAATTTCTGATGATTTCTGATTTTTATTGATATGTTTTAGATTAAGTCATTGATAATTGTGCATTGATAATTAAATTTTAAGATACTAAAGAATCAAGCATGATAAGTCCATTTTTTTTCAATTAAAATTTGCTAGGTTGTTGAACTGAATTTAAATATTACTTTGAAGTTTGAAATTTACGAGGTTGATGTCAAAAATACCCATAATTTTGTGAGTTTTTGAGCCTTATAGAGCATATATTCTTTTTCATGCTCACTTTATTGATTATGAGTATGTCAACATTGATTTGTTATTCTAGAACTTGCCTCGTTTATACATATCGAGACCACACCTATGTTTTGATATACAGAGATGATTAAGGCACCTAGGTTTTAACCCACTAACTCCATTAAAAGCCTACCTTTACAACTAACCCCTAGTGAACCCCTTTTAATCCTAACAACCCTTTTTATTGACATAACCACTATTATTAACCCAAAACCCTTTGTATTTGTTATCACCATTCTTTTTCGACTTCCCTTATATCGAGATTTGATTTGATTAAGCTACCTAATTATTTCATCTTAGTAAATGAATAGATTTATTATATATAAAAAAATATTCAGTATTAGTACGATGAAAGGCGAGCTTGTACAGTTAAAGTCTATTTATTGAAGAAGAAGCTCGTATTATTAGTTTAAAGTTTCAATCCATTATGTAATTATTCAGTTTATTGTTTCTAGTTAGGTAATTTATCAATTTAATCTCAATTCTAACCATCTAATTCAGCCTCTATCCACACCTTAGCCCTAGCCCCGTTACAACCCTGACAAAGACCTTTTGATTTGTGCATCATCTCATATTATAGTGGTGGAGATTTGATTTTCAGGCAAGCCTATGGGATTAACTTTTCATGTTCAACTTTTGAGCGCTTTTTCCTGAACCTTAAACACTTTGAGTGATTTGAGTGAATCTCTAGTGAGGATGTCAATCTTTGTCGGTTTTGAATTAAAGGTAATTATTTAGATAAGGGGAAACGCCTATGTTTTTCAAGCTACAAATCTATGACTTAGATTGTTTGAATTTTTAGAACTCTTTGAATTGAATTATCCATGTATAAATTATCTATGAATTATGATGAAACATTGTTGATAGGAATTATGAATTATAGAAAGTTCATTTTAATTGTAAGTTGAGAAATTTGTTTCAGGACAAGCAAAAGCTTAAGTGTAGGGGTATTTGATAAACCAAAATAGTAACATATTTTAATCCCACATTTAGCATACTTTTGGATGATTTATCCCTTGATTTATGTAAAAAGGTGCTCTTAATCCTTTCTTTCCATGTCTTATACTCAGGAAAGCACCCAAGAATAAAAAGAACGAGAAACGGGCTCAAAACGGACCAAAATGGGCCAAAGAAGAAATCGACACGGCCTGGACTAAAACCCACATGGCCGTGCCTCCTCAATATACTAGAACATGGTGTGAAGTTGATCTACACGGCCGTGCCTCACTAACGGAGTCCAACACGGCCTGGCCATGATTCACACGGGTGTGTGCCATGGCCGTGCCCCTGCCGTGGAGGAGAGTAATTTCACTCGAAAAAGGATACTTAGGGGAAAAGAAACCTATTTCAAAAGCCTATATAAAGACCCTAAGTATAACCTAAAAGGAGCCGGTTAGCTAGGCCAAGGAGCCGAGCCGAAAAAGGTCAGATTTGTGGGAAACTCTCAAGGGATAGCCAGTTGATCCATCTCCAGAAGCCGGAATTCTACTCAAGACGGAGGATCTCTCCTTCAATTCTTTCAGGGAGTTTTAGGGATTTCTTATGTTTTGTTTTATCTTTTCTTCTGAGATGTTTTTCTTTATTATTATGAACTAAACCCTTCAGATACCTGAAGGGGGATGAAACCTAGATGAATCTTGTTATTTTTTTCTGAACTATATGATAAATACTTGAATTGTTCTTGATTATGTGTGCTTAATTCTTGTGTTGATATTTCGCGAATATTAATTCAAGTTGAATGTGCTTAGGTGGTGGAGCAAAAGTCCCTGCTTAAGAGTAGATCTAGCATAATTAAGTGGAGTTGATCGCGCGCCTAGAGATAGGGTGACGAGATTTTGCCAGATTAGGGTGAAACCTAATATGAGAGTCCATAGATCGATTTACTGCTATTCTAGGTGTTTTAATTAGAAAGAGATTTCAATTAATCAACCTAGGGTTAGACGTTATTCGCCTCGAGAGAGGGTTTAATATAAATTAGGGAGTCCTACCGATCAAGTCAAGTGAATAAATCGTCTGGTTCAGTGTTAGATAACAAGTGAAGTATAGGAGGATTCTTCCTAAGGGTATCGTCTTAATCAACTGAGTTTTTCCCAAGTATTTCCCCAATTCATTCTTTTTGTCTTTGCGTCTTTAGCTTAGTAATTAGTTAATTTAGATTAATAAGCAACTTCACTTATTTTAGGCTAAATAATAGAAACAAAGTTAGTATTAGTACTTTTAGTTCCTTTGGGTTCGACAATCCGGTCTTGCCTAAGCTATACTACTGTTCGATAGGTGCACTTGCCTCAATCGTTGTTATAGTTAGTTCGAGGATCGATCATTATAAATTTAAAACTCTGAAATACAACGATCACAATTCTCTCGATTCATCTGATTCAATTCAAATGATTTCACTATTCTGACATTTCAATTCAATAATCTTTCATCTACAATTTTCAACGGCATCATGCAAAGCCAACAAATCCATACCCAGAATTATATCAAACTTATCAAATGGAAATAGCATCAAATCAGCCGAAAAATAGTAACCCTGAGTCATTAAAGGATAGTTCTTGCAAACTTTATCAACTAGAACATATTTTCTTAAGGGGTTCGATACTTTAATCACAAACTCGGTAGATTCAACAGGCAAACTCTTATTAGACACCAAATTCATACAAATATACGAATGTGTTGATCCAGGATAAATCAAAGCAATCACATTAGTGTCATAAAGAGAAAATGTACCGATGATAACATCGAGTGATGACGCATCTTCGCGAGCGCGAATAGCGTAAGCTCTAGCAGGTGCTCTGGCTTTAGATTTCACAGCCGAATCTTTTGTCGCACCTCTACTACTGGTCACATTTCCCGCATTTCTCAGTGGCCTTCCTCTAGTAAATGTGTTACTCAGTCTTACATTCTGGAAGTTTTCTTTCTTATCTAATTCAGGGTAATCCCGTATGAAATGTTCTTGCGAACCATATTTGAAACAAGCCCGGTTATCCATTCTACATTCACGAAGATGTCGTCTTCCGCATCATTGACATTTAGGTCTATAATTTCTCACACTGCCAACACTCGATACTGATGTAGCTTGAGCTTTAGGATTTGAGTATTGTTTTCCACGAACTCTATTCGTATACCCGATTGAAGCATTTGAACGAGTGTACGAATCTCTGGATTTCTTTGATGAAGATTGATATGACTTATTCATCGATCTTTTTCTCGAGTCTCTAGCCTCTGAATCTGCTTTTCTCTTTTCTTTACTAAGCTCCTCGGCTTTGCAAGCTATATCAACCAAGACAACAAATTCTTTCAATTATAGAATTCCTACTAGAAGTTTAATATCCTCGTTCTACCCATCAACGAACCGTTTGCACATGATTTCTTCAGTAGAAACATACTCCCGAGCATACTTACTTAATCTTACGAATTCTCTTTCGTACTCGGTCACAGTCATACGGTCCAGTTTCAATTCTAGAAACTCTTTTGCTTTTGATCAAGAAACCGCTGACTTATATATTTCTTCCGGAACTTAGTTTGAAAGAATTCCCAGGTAACTCTTTCTCTCGGTACCACTGATACTAGAGTATTCCACCACTGATACGCAGTGTCCCTCAATAATGAAATAGCACATTTTAACCACTCATTTGGCATGCACGATAGCTCATCGAATACACGAATAGTGTTTTTAAGCCAAAATTTAGCTCTCTCGGAATCGTCATCAATGGTAGCTCTGAACTCTTCGACCCCATATTTCTGGATCTCATCAACTGACGGCTTAATTAATCGTAGAAGTTCCACACTTTAAGGAGCTACAGGAACTGGTTGGGGATTAGGTAGGGGTGGAGGTTGTTGAGCAGCCGGATTTGTTCGAACAAATTCCGTGAACCAATCATTCATCATTTGGAAAAAGGCTTCATTAGCCTCTCCTCCACGACTACTGGATACATTTCTAGATTCAGACAGGGCTGTCCTATAACAGTCTGGTTTAGACCCTAGTCGGAATAGTGGTTTTGGGACCACAAATCTGAGTTATAAAAATATTTTAAATATTATTTTCCGTGCCTATGATATGTGAATTAGTAAGTGTGAAATTTTTGTGAATTAATTTTGCCGTTTGTGTGCTTAATTTGAAAAAAGGACTAAATCGCATAAAACGTAAAAGTGGCAATTCATATGTAAATGTATTGAATTGACATGGCTTAATAAAGGTGAAGTCCTTAAGTGGATATTAGACCACTAAACATTATAGTGGACGGTTATGGGCATGAATTATGTAGTTTTCTTATTAATTCATTAAGGGTAAAAAGGGAATTAATAATTATGTTTAATTTAATAAAACAAAAGCATGAAATTAGCCATTATCATCATCTTTGTGTCGAAAATAGAAAAGAAAAAGGAAGAAGAAAAGCTTTGAACATTCGGCTAGCTATAATCTTGTTTCAAGGTTAGTTTTTGTTTAGTTTTTGATAATTTCTACGTTTTTGTAACCGTTTCTTTGTGTTCTTCAAAACCCATGCTTCAATTTTGTGAATTGATGAAGATTTGGAAAGTGTAATTGATGAATCCATGAGTGTCATTGATGAATCCATGAGGTTTGTGATGTTTGATGAAGAAATATGAAATATATATGTTAGATTAACATAGTTTGTCTTTGAATTTTTGATGAATTTGAGTAAATTGTTTTGCAAACTCTGCGAGATAAGCAATTATATGCAAAGTTCAGTAAATGTGAATTTTGGTTGCGTGAAGTCAGTTTTCTGGGACATATTGTATCAGCCTCTGGAATACGAGTTGATCCGAGTAAGATTTTTGCTATTCTGGAATGGAAACCTTCGAAGAATGTGTCTGAAGTCCGTAGTTTTCTGGGACTAGCTGGTTATTATCGTCGATTTGTAAAAGGATTCTCAATGATAGCTACTCCGTTGACTAGATTGCTTCAAAAAGATTTGAGGTTTGAATGGTCTGATAAATGTCAGAAAAGCTTTGATCAGTTGAAAACTCTATTGGCTGAAGCTCTAGTTCTGGTACAACCAGAATCGGGTAAAGAATTCGTGATTTACAGTGGTGCTTCATTGAATGGTCTGGGATGTGTTTTGATGCAGGAAGGCAAAGTTATAGCTTATGCTTGAGACAATTAAAGCCGCATGAAAAGAACTATCCGACACACAATCTTGAACTAGCTGCGATTGTGTTTGCATTAAAGATTTGGCGCCATTATCTTTTCGGAGAGAAATGCCATGTGTTTTCAGATCATAAAATTTTGAAGTACCTGATGACTCAGAAAGACTTGAATCTGCGTCAGAGAAGATGGTTAGAGCTGTTGAAAGATTACGAGCTTGTGATAGATTATCATCCGAGTAAGGCAAATGTTGTTGCTGATGCACTGAGCCGGTAATCACTATTTGCATTGTGTGCTATGAATGTTCATTTGAACTTATCTGATGATAGTTCAGTTTTAGCTGAATTGAAAGCAAAACCGTTGTTTTTACAACAAATATATGATGCTCAAAAAGTTGATAATGAATTGCTAATGAAACGAGTCCAGTATAATTCGAATTTCGATTCTGAGTTTCGAGTTGATAATGATAATTGCTTGAGATTTCGATATTGAATTTGTGTTCCGAGAAATCCAGAGTTGATTCAGCAAATTTTGAATGAAGCTCATAATAGTTGTCTATCTGTTCATCTAGGAAGTACAAAGATGTATCATGATTTGAAGGAACACTATTGGTGGTCTACTATGAAAATGGATATTTTTGACTTTGTGTCGAAATGTTTAGTCTGTCAGTAATTTAAAGCTGAACATCAGGTTCCAACTGGTTTGCTACAACCGATTTTGATTCCTGAATGGAAATGGGATAGAATGACAATGGGTTTTGTTACAGGTTTTCCTTTGACTCCGAGAAAGAAAGATGCAATTTGGGTTGTGGTTGACAGATTGACGAAATCAGCCCATTTTATTCTGGTACGATCAGATTTCTCACTTGATAAGTTAGCTGAACTTTACATTTCTGATATTGTGAGATCGCACGGAGTGCCATTGTCTATTGTGTCTGACAGAGATCCGAGGTTTACATCACGATTCTGGAAGAAATTACAAGAAGCTTTAGGTACTGCAATCGCATTTGATCTGACTTTTCACCGTAGACGGATGGTCAATCAAAGCAAATCATTCAGATACTCGAAGATATGTTGAGATGTTGTATCCTTGAGTTTAATGGTACATGGGAATAATATTTTCCATTGATCGAATTTGCATATAATAATAGTTTTCAGTCGAGCATCAAAATGGCACCTTATGAAGCTTTGTACGGACGCAAATGTCGAACACCTTTGTATTGGTCAGAACTCAATGAAAATAAGAAACACGGGGTGAATTTGATAAAAGACACTGAACAGAAAGTGAAAGTAATCCGTGATAGTCTGAAAGCAGCGCCGGATCGTCAGAAGTCCTATGCAGACTTGAAAAGAAAAGACATTGAATTCGAAATTGGTGATAAAGTATTTTTAAAAGTATCTCCGTGGAATAAAGTACTTCGATTCAGACGTAAAGGCAAATTGAGTCCAAGGTTCATCGGACCGTATGGGATCATCGAGCGCATTGGACCTATTGCATATAAATTGTTATTGCCACCGGAATTAAAAAAGATTCAAAATGTATTTCATGTGTCAATGCTTCGTCGATACAGATCTAATCCATCACATTTGATTCCTCCGTCTGAGATTGAAATCCGATCTGATATGACTTATGAAGAAGAACCGATCCGTATTTTAGATCGTGAGATGAAAGAATTGAGAAATAAGAAAATCTCGTTTGTGAAAGTGTTATGGCATCGACACGAAGTGGAAGAGGCTACGTGGGAACCTGAAGATACAATAAGACAACAACATCTGAATCTATTCAGCGGTAAGATTTTCGGGGACAAAAATCCCTAAGGGGGAGAATTGTAACAGTCCGGTTTAGACCCTAGTCAGAATAGTGGTTTCGGGACCACAAATCTGAGTTAGAAAAATATTTTAAATATTATTTTCCGTGCCTATGATATGTGAATTAGTAAGTGTGAAATTTCTGTGAATTAATTTTGGCGTTTGTGTGCTTAATTTGAAAAAATGACTAAATCGCATAAAAGGTAAAAGTGGCAATTCATATGTTAATGTATTGAATTGACATGGCTTAATAAAGGTGAAGTCCTTAAGTGGATATTAGACCACTAAACATTATAGTGGACGGTTATGGGCATGAATTATGTAGTTTTCTTATTAATTCATTAAGGGTAAAAAGGGAAATTAATAATTATGTTTAATTCAATAAAACAAAAGCATGAAATTAGCCATTGTCATCATCTTTGTGCTGAAAATAAAAAAGAAAAAGGAAGAAGAAATGCTTTGAACATTCGGCTAGCTATAACCTTGATTCAAGGTTAGTTTTTGTTCGGTTTTTGATAATTTCTACGTTTTTGTAATCGTTGCTTTGTGTTCTTCAAAACCCATGCTTCAATTTTGTGAATTGATGAAGATTTTGGAAAGTGTCATTGATGAATCCATGAGTGTCATTGATGAATCCATGAGGTTTGTGATGTTTGATGAAGAAATATGAAATATATATGTTAGATTAACATAGTTTGTCTTTGAATTTTTGATGAATTTGAGTAAATTGGAATTAATTGAGAAAATAATATTTTGAGGGACTAAATTGAAAAATAAATGAAATGTATGGACTTGTATGAGCATGGGTGATATTCGGCCTACGCATGGTACAAGCAAATTATGTGTATTTTGTGATTTTGTGAAATAAGGACTAAAATGTCAAAATGTGAAAATATGAGGGCTAATTTGTAAATTACCCTAAATATGTGTTTTTGGATTAAATTGAATGAATTAGTGAATAAATGAGTTAAATTTGAATATGTATAGATCAAGAACTGAAGAAAAAGGACTTAGATCGTGGGAAATCGAAAGTAATTGAGTAGCCGAGTTCGTTTCTGTTTATCCGAATCCGAGGTAAGTCTAAATACAAATAAATGTATTTACATTGATATATATATGTTCATATGAAAATTTATAATAATGAATGTATATGAGATGATGAGTACATGAAATCCGAGATAGTACCAACATGGTGTCAACATCCGAAAAAGTCCCTACGAACCTAGGAATAGATAGGATTACATATGTCATGACATAGGTGTCTGATATGTGATATCGTATAAGACCACGTCTGGGACGTTGGCATCGATATGAGACATCGTGTAAGACCATGTCTAGGAAATTGGCATCGTATTGATTCGTGTAAGACCCTGTCTGGGACAGTGGCATCGATATCTGATTACATGTAAGACCACGTCTGGTACGTTGGCATTGTACGACTATTCCGAGCATTCTGAATATCCTATTTGATTCTGAACAGTTCAACGGGCAAATCCGAGAAATGAAAGTCTACGTGAAATGTATAAACGAATTAGGTACGTTTGAATTGTACACTAAGCAAGGGTATGAAAGGTAAGTGTTTATATGAACTTACCTAGATGAGATATGTGAATGGATTTGATAAAGTAAAATGTGGTATGTGAATGGATGAACTATAATCTAATAAAGTTCATGGTGATGCATATATGTTGGAAAGCAAATGGCTAACCAAATGAGCCATGTATAATTATGAATGTGCAAATAACCTATTAGTGATCTTATATTTAAGATGAATAAATGAATGCCTATATGTTAAGTTTATTTGTATATGGCTTACTCAGCTTTTGAAAGCTTACTTTGTGTGTGTTTGTTCTGTTTTATAGACTAAGCTTTTGAAAGCTTACTTTGTGTGTGTTTGTTCTGTTTTATAGATCACCAAAGCTACTGAAAGGCTCGAGGATCGTCGAGGATCGTCATCACACTACTCAATCCTATTTTTGGTACCTTTTGAAAGTGTATATATATTAATTATGGCATGTATAGGCTAGTCACTTTGAATTATGTTTGTGATATGTACATAGCCATGTGATATGGCTAGTTAATGATATGTTATGAATAAGTAGATAAGCTATGTTATGTGTTTTGTTAAAGGTTGAGCATATGGTAATATTGATCTATGTTTTGGTGATGAAAAGTTGGTATAATATTGATGGAGAGATGCCATAATGAATTGGTAAGTTTATGGGTGAATATTACTTAGATATACTTGTGATTTGGTTGAATTAAATGGCATATAATATGTTGTGATGAAATGTACTTGAATGAGTTGAGAAGGATGACCATTTGGTACGTTTTTGGTTGCCAATTATGTTTGGTATGATGCTTGTAGGTGTTTGTATGAATGACCCAAAGTGTGGGTGGCATTTTGGCCTTGCAAATGGCCTATATTTGCCCACACGGTTGAGCACACGGGCGTGTGGCTCGACCGTGTCCCTCATGGTTGCATTTCAAAAACAAGTCAGGCTTGACCACAGGCTTGACCACGGGCTAGACACACGGGCGTGTGACTGGCCGTGTGATGCAAGTCAGGCTCGACGACGGGTGAGGCACACGGGCGTGTCCATGGCCGTGTGGACAAGTCAGTATGTATGCCCTGTTTTGACACGGCTCGGGCACATAGGCATGTCTGAGGCCGTGGGAGGCACACAGCCTACCCACACGGGTGTGTGACCTCTGTAACTTAGAAATTTTTTTAAATTTTTGTGAATTTCTGTATGTGTTCGATTTAGTCTCGGCTCCTTTCTAAAGCATGATTAAGGTCTCGTAGACCTATTTAAGGGACACATTGATGTGATTTGTCAAATTATGTTATGAAATGTCTGTAAAAGTTTTCGATTGTCTGGTAATGCCTCTTAACCCTAAACCGGCGATGGTTACGGGTTAGGGGTGTTACATGTCCCTTGAGTGGGAGCTGGCGCATTACTCTCAATATCTTCAGCTACAGCTCGATTGGGATCCATTTGCTATACGAAAACACAGTTTAAATTGTCAAGAGTCATCACACTATCACAGGTTATATGGTATGTATATCTAGACTCTCACATACGCTTCGTTAGTCCTAGAATCGACTAAATCGTAGCTCTGATACCAATAAATGTAACACTTCTCACCCGTATTCACCGGAATAGGGTTACGGAGTATTACCGGACTTATAACACAATTATACCATCATTTCACATACATTTTTAAATTCATATAATCATCATTCAACAACATTCACATTGTCCCTAAAACGAGCTTACGAGGCCTAAAACATGCTTTAGGAGTGGTTCGGGACTAAACTGATAACTTAAGAAACTACTAAAACACTTAGAAAATTTTTTCAAAATACAGGGGTCACACGCCCGTGTGGCCAGTGTCACAGGCCGTTTTCAAAACATGCCACTTACTGACTTGGGTCACTCGGCCAACCACACCCCCATGTGTCCAGCTTGTGTGCCCATTCGAAATGGCCTCACATGCCCGTGTGTCAGGCCATGTCCTAGGCCGTGCCAAACCTGTAGGGGATACTGACTTATGCCACACGGCCAATCACACGCCCGTGTACTAGGCCGTGTGGAGCATACTGACTTGGGTATTAATTCAACACCAGGGGACGGCAACCGTATAATATGACCATATGTCACACAGGGCTGAGACACACGCCCATGTCTCTTCTCGTGTGGACAAAAATAGGCTATTTACCAAGCCAATTTGCCATCCAAATTTGTATACACCTACATCAAACCAAATGGTACCAAAACATAACACTTATAGGAATTTAAATTAACTTCAACCAAGCTTCATTTATACCATTTCAATACCAACAAATATCAAAGATATCAATATCACAATCTGCCATTCAATTTACTCCAAAAACTTATAATTTCAAATCATCAATATGACCATTTTCAATCATGCTTCATTTAGCCTAATCTCACAAACATACCAAACTCAATTCACAACTAATTAGCACCCCAAATTTCCAAATACCAACTAGCATCACATTGTAACACCCCTCACCCGTATTCAATGCTAGAATAGGGTTACGGAGTATTACCGGACTTATCATACAATTACACATACATTTCTCAAACATTTTCACATTACATACAATCATCATTCAACATCAATCATAATGTCCCTAATACGAGCTTACGAGGCTCAAACATGCTTTGGAAGAGGTTCGGGACTAAACTGATAACATAGAAAACTTTTATGAAACTTATAAAAATTTTCAAACTGCAGGGGTCACACGCCCGTGTACCCCAGTTGTGTCACTCACACGGCCAAGAGACATGCCCGTGTTTTAGGCCGTGTGGACATTCGAAAGGGGATCACATGGCCGTGTCCCAGCCCATGTCCGACCCCGTGTAACTCTCTGACTTGGGTCACACAGCCAATACACACGCCCGTGTGACTAGCCCATGTGCCCTAAAAATGGCCATACACGCCCGTATGCCAGGCCGTGTGCTAGGCCGTGCCAAACCTGTAGGGTATACTGACTTATGCCACACGGCCAAGTCACATGCCCGTGTGTGAGGCCGTGTGGAGCATACTGACTTGATTTCAATTTCAACACCAGGGGACACATGGCCATGTAACATAACTGTGTGTCATACACGGTTGAGACACACGCCCATATCTCTGTCCGTGTGGACAAAAATAGGCTATTTACCAAGCCAATTTGCCACCCAAATTTGTACACACCTACATCAAACCAATTGATACCAATACAAGGCATAAATAATCATTCAGTCAACTTCAACTAAGCATCATTTATTCCATTTCAATACCAAAAAATACAAGACTCATTTTACCACAATATGCAATGCAAATACATACCAAAATTTACCCTTTTTATTCATTAATATGGTCATTTTCAAACTTCAATTTACCTAAACTCATAAGCATACTAGTTACCAATTCATCAACCATTTGGTATTCACCATATCCATTTTCAACAAGTATCAAATACCATCATAATTAGCATTTTATAAGGCAATTACTAATGTCAAACAAAGCTATTTGCACAGTTATATACATCATCAAATTCACCATCATAAGCCAACTCACATAGTTATATATATAAACCAAATCTAATATTTACAAGCCAACACAAATGGCCAAAATACATATACCAAAAAGACCAAGTCCCTATACATGCCATATACTTAAAATACCAAAATTCATAGGTACCAAGTGATAGGTGGATAGTGTGAAGCGATCTCCGACAATCCCCGAATCTGAGCTAGCTTGATAACACTATAAAACAGGGGAAAATAAACGATGTAAGCTATAAAGCTTAGTAAGCTCGTACGAAATAAACTCGATATAATCATAACCACATAATTCAACAATTGATTATAAATACATGAATTCACATCAACTAACAAAGCTTTAAATTACTAATTCACAAAACTATATATTTGCTTCACCATTTCTTCGATTCAAAGATATTATGGTTTATGCACATACCTGTACCATATCGTACCAATCTCATTCTCAACTACATCATTCATTTACCCGTTGAACCATTCAGAATAGAAGTCGGATACTCAAGAATCTCACACAATAAGTACCTATACCATGGCCCGAAGCCAAATCAAGGTAACTTATATCCGAAGTACTGATATCATGGCCCAAAGCCAAATCAGCCGATATTCATGGCCCGAAGCCAAATCGATATAACTTGCACCCGAGGTGCTACTATCATGGCCTGAAGCCAACTGTAACATCTTGAAATTCGGGAATTTATGTTTTACATTATATCATGCGAATAGGCTAGTCAATAGTGTTAGTTGTGCATGTTTAGCGACCCTAAGAAGGCTATGGGTTGAGTTGGGCCTTAGTAAAATTTTTGTGTTTAAGCACTTTAAGAAGAGAAGGTAAGTGGCATCAAGACTTAAGGAAATAAATGTGTATTTTGCTAGCACAAGTGGAGCACATGGTGGAGTGGGGTGGAGTCAAGTGGAGAACATTGAGGGAAAGGGTCCGAAACCCATCTATTGCAACTTTTGGGACTTAAATTTTTGAGCTTCTCAAGTGTTGTATGGTAAAAGTCGGCCATGGAATCAAAGAAGGAAAGGAAGACTTTTCTAATGTTGGAAAGAAGACTAAGAAAATATGGTAAGGAGGAAAGCAAGGGAAAAAGAAGGAAAGAAATAAAGGAAATGGATAAGGTGGGGGAACATGTTGGCCGAATCTTAGGGAGGTGTTTTGGAAAGAAATTTTGGGTCAACCTTAAACCTTTTGGTGCTTGGGATACACGGTTTTGTTGGGAGAAAAAGAGGAGCTAAATTTTCCTAGCCTATTTGCAAGTTTGTGCATGAAAGGCCTATTTTCTCTTTTGAACATTTTTGGTACTCTTTTCCAACCTTTTTCCTTTGTTGCCAAAACACAAAATGAACAAAACTCTTAAAGCATTTTGCTCACTTTTTCCTTTGTGTTAGCCGAATTATCTAACACTTCTTTTTCCATCTTTTCTTTTCTTTTTTACAATTTCTTCAACCTTTCTACCTTTTTCCTAAATCGACATTACCATATGACTGAATCTTCTTTGTTCATTTCACCCAATAGCCGAACCCTCTTAGTCACTATCTCGTCTCCATTCTAGCGTGTTGGACATTTCTCTTTGGTTGAACGGGTAAGGGGCTTCATTCTATTCTTATCTTTCTTCCTAGCCGAATGTGTGTTCATCACTATTCGATTGTTCTACTTGTTTCTAAACCGAAATATAATTTTCCCTTACTCCCTCATATCTTGATCATCTTCTTTTCGTAGTGTTCTAGTGGGTGGCTGAATATCACATCCTTGCCGAATCATCTCTAGTCTTAAGTCAATCGATGGAAGTCGGATCTATTATCATTAAGGTAAGGAGTTTCTTTATGGATCATTTCGATCTCTCAATACTTGGTTATTCCGTTAAAACAGAATGATAGATTTGACTAATCGATTGTTATAGGGATTAAATCACTCGTTTTCTCTACTCGTTGGTTCTTCGAAAGTAGAGGTAAGCTGAATCCTATCCCTAAACAACTACTTTCTCTCATAGTAGTATTTTACTGACCGAGACTTTTTTAATGGAGGCAAGTGGTAACGATTTTGTAACACCCTGGTTTTAGGGGTTAGATTTTTGGTGCTTAGCTCGGGTGTTGGCACACTTCAGTGTGTGTTTGGGTAAGTTTTAGGGGTCCTGAGAACCCTAGGTGGTGGTAGATTGCTTTGGTAAATCTTTAGTTTAGGGGCTAAAAGGGGGAGTTTGGATGGAGAGGGCCTTAAGAGAATTTTTGGTGGGGTTTTGGCACAAAGATTGGTGTGGCAGAGTGGCAAGGAGGCGCCACTTAGAGCATGGAGAAGTGACGCCACTTGAAGGGGAAGGGGGCCAGTGTTCGAGTTGCAAGGATGGCATTGTGGGTTGTTTTTTTTTTGGCATCATGGAGGAGGGGTATTGGACGGTTTTGGGAGGCTTGAAAGGTGGAGGAAGACTTGGTCTTCTCTTTTTAAATTTTGGCTAGGTAAGTTTGACCCATTCAAATTATTTTGAATGGATGGAAGGGAGGTGTTTTAGGAGAGATTTTAGGTTTTTTTTTTGGGAGCTTGGAGCTTGGCCGAATAGTATAAATAGGGGAGGTGCTCATTGTTCATTCACCATTTGCTTTCTCCTCACTAAAAGTTCTTGCTTCTTCTATTTTATTTTCCCTTAGTCTCTTGCAAAAATAAATCAAGAACACCCTTTCTTTTCCTTTCATTTTGTTGTAGCCAAAGCCGGAAGTTGGCTTATCCATTTTTTCCCCTCTCCCTTCACCCCTTTTCTTTGACCTCGCTTCAAACGGAAATCACCCTTAAAAGCCTGCCATTGCCGAATATCTCAACACCATTTTAGAGTCATTGCCGAATCACCATTTATTCTCTTACTCCACTTTTGTTGCAAGTCCCTGAGCCGAACTTCCTGGTGGTGGTGGATTCTTGTTAGAGCAAAGGGTAGTGGTTAGCAAGGTAAGGGTGTGTTAGTTTTCTTTGTGCTATAGTTTTTGTCTTGGCCGAATGGCCTAAGTGTTCATTGTTTTTATGCCAAGGCCGATTGTAGGGGAGAAGAGCCTATCGCTGGGAACCTTTTGTAAGTCCGTTAGTCTGCGGGTGTAGAAGCAGAAGTAGCGTTTTAGGTTTTGGTATCATTTAGGTGCGTAATCATCGCACTATTTCTCGGTTTGATTGCTAACGTTTAAACCTGTGTGTTAGGTGTGGTAGCCATTTATAATGGCTTAAGTGATGAGTACCTGGTGATGGTAAGATTGTTTGTGATGTATAATTGTATATGTGTATATTTATATACCTATGTGATACAATGACTTAACATGAAGCATCTATATATTTGCATGAGGTGGGGTTTGATTCGATGAAGGAGGAAGTGTACACGAGGTGTACGTGGTCTAATGATAGCTCCGGCTACATTAGCGCTTGATGGTTAGCTTTGTGCTACCTCAAGGGAGATGTTGGCTTGGTGCCCATCTCGGCGGTTGATTGCTATGTGCATCACCGTAGACAGATTACGATATTTGGATCACTTTGCTTGATCGGTGGCTCACCACGGCCTCGAGCAAATGAGATTGCGAGGTAAGATTTATGGATCACGATGTGATCGGTGGTGGTTTATCCACGGCCTTAAGCAGGAGTCCGCTAAGGTTGGTGTTACGATTGGAGTGGGTTGGGCTGAGATGCATATGTGCATGACTTGCTATGTGAATTGTTTGGTATGGGGCCAAGCCCATACGCGAGAAACTGTGTTGTGATTATGCACTTGAGTCGGTGGACTCACTCTTTTCATTAACCATTTCGTGTGATGCGTAGATTGGACCGGGATCGAGAGGACACAAGGTGGCGCATGCGGAAGATGTGTTACTCCATTTAAGTATTTTATATTATCAATATTTTGGAATTTTACTTGATGTAATAAGGTCCCTTTGATTTAAAGTACTGCTTATGATTGTGGGAGTTAATACTATACTTAAATATTTTCATAAAAGATTCATATTATACTTATAATAATATTTTATTCCGTAAATTTTCAACAAACTTATATTATTTAGTAATTTTTAAGTGGACATAATTTTCCAAAGATAGTAAATTTTCATGTTTTAAATTCTAAGTAAAGAAACATATTTTCACTAACATAACCAGATTCTATCGTAGTGAATAGGCCGGTTTGGGGATGTTACAGATTTAATATCGAGCACAGGTTCAAAACTCGGCTTTGAGGGTTTTGGGCCCAAAAATATATTAAAAATGGGCTTTTCAAAAATATGGGCTTTTAAGAAACTTTTTCAGGTTAGGCTGGCATGGCACTGTACCTCAGACCAAAGTCCACTGTAAGTACTTGACTTTTGAAGTGAATTGTTATATGTGAATTGTTATGGGCTTATTTGGGCTCGTAGATTAGAATATTAGGGCTATTGAACCCTAGGATTAGTTTACTCAAACATTGAACACATAAGACTTAAGGTTACTAAACAAACTTGTGATTAAGTCGCCGAGTTAAGGTGTGGCAACCATTGTGCGCATGTCTAGGAGTGGATCCTAAGAGCACAGGTACTTAAGCGATCCTCGTGACTCACCTCCTCTTCACTGAATCCTACCGTGCGTAGCTACGGTTCACCTTAACCAAGAGGACTTGTTCATAGGCTAAACCAATTATTAAAACCCGAAAGGATTTGCCTCACTTGCTTTAAAACCCTTAGTTTTAAAATTTCTAAAATTTACCCTTTGGTTTGTAAACTCTAAATCTGATTTTGAAAGATGTTTTCTCGATTTACAAAATTACCAAAAATACCCTCAGTAGGAAAATGACGAAATTACCCACAGGTAGGGAAGGAAACTTGATTGCTCGAAAGAACTAAGTCTGGAATACTCTTTGGAGTTTTGTTTGCTTTAGTGATTGTTTGATCTGTTGCTCGTAAAGTAGTTGGAACCTTGAGTATGAACTTAGAAACGGTGCCTAGAAGGTATGTTAGCTCTTTAAGATCGAGTTGCGCACATAAGCGAAGGTGGTAAGATAGGTTGTCTGGATGTTCGTTAGCTAAGTAATTTCGGGACGAAATTATTTTAAGGAGGGTAGAATTGTAACACCCTGGGTTTTAGGGGTTAGATTTTTGGTGCTTAGCTCGGGTGTTGGCACACTTCAAAGTGTGTTTGGGTAAGTTTTAGGGTCTTGAGAACCCTAGGTGGTGGTAGATTGCTTTGGTAAATTTTTAGTTTAGGGGCTAAAAGGGGGAGTTTGGATGGAGAGGGCCTTAAGAGAATTTTTGGTGGGGTTTTGGCACAAAGATTGGTGTGGCAGAGTGGCAAGGAGGCGCCACTTAGAGCATGGAGAAGTGACGCCACTTGAAGGAAGGGGGCCGCTGTTCGAGTTGCAAGGATGGCATTGTGGGTTGTTTTTTTTTTGGCGTCATGGAGGAGGGGTATTGGACGGTTTTGGGAGGCTTGAAAGGTGGAGGAAGACTTGGTCTTCTCTTTTTAAATTTTGGCTAGGTAAGTTTGACCCATTCAAATTATTTTGAATGGATGGAAGGGAGGTGTTTTAGGAGAGATTTTAGGTTTTTTTTTTGGGAGCTTGGAGCTTGGCCGAATAGTATAAATAGGGGGGGAGGTGCTCATTGTTCATTCACCATTTGCTTTCTCCCTCACTAAAAGTTCTTGCTTCTTCTATTTTATTTTCCCTTAGTCTCTTGCCGAAAATAAATCAAGAACACCCTTTCTTTTCCTTTCATTTTGTTGTAGCCAAAGCCGGAAGTTGGCTTATCCATTTTTTCCCCTCTCCCTTCACCCCTTTTCTTTGACCTTGCTTCAAACGGAAATCACCCTTAAAAGCACCGCCATTGCCGAATATCTCAACACCATTTTAGAGTCATTGCCGAATCACCATTTATTCTCTTACTCCACTTTTGTTGCAAGTCCTCGAGCCGAACTTCCCGGTGGTGGTGGATTCTTGTTAGAGCAAAGGGTAGTGGTTAGCAAGGTAAGGGTGTGTTAGTTTTCTTTGTGCTATAGTTTTTGTCTTGGCCGAATGGCCTAAGTGTTCATTGTTTTTATGCCAAGGCCGATTGTAGGGAAGAAGAGCCTGTCGCTGGGAACCTTTTGTAAGTCCGTTAGTCTGCGGGTGCAGAAGCAGAAGTAGCGTTTCGGGTTTTGGTATCATTTAGGTGCGTAATCATCGCACTATTTCTCGGTTTGATTGCTAACGTTTAAACTTTGTGTTAGTTAGTGTGGTAGCCATTTATAATGGCTTAAGTGATGAGTACCGTGATGGTAAGATTGTTTGTGATGTATAATTGTATATGTGTATATTTATATACCTATGTGATACAATGACTTAACATGAAGCATCTATATATTTGCATGAGGTGGGGTTTGATTCGATGAAGGAGGAAGTGTACACGAGGTGTACGTGGTCTAATGATAGCTCCGGCTACATTAGCGCTTGATGGTTAGCTTTGTGCTACCTCAAGGGAGATGTTGGCTTGGTGCCCATCTCGGCGGTTGATTGCTATGTGCATCACCGTAGACAGATTACGATATTTGGATCACTTTGGTTGATCGGTGGCTCACCACGGCCGAGGCAAATGAGATTGCCGAGGTAAGATTTATGGATCACGATGTGATCGGTGGTGGTTTATCCACGGCCTTAAGTAGGAGTCCGCTAAGGTTGGTGTTACGGTTGGAGTGGGTTGGGCGAGATGCATATGTGCATGACTTGCTATGTGAATTGTTTGGTATGGGGCCAAGCCCATACGCGGAAACCCGTGTTGTGATTATGCACCGAGTCGGTGGACTCACTCTTTTCATTAACCATTTCGGTGATGCGTAGATTGGACCGGGATCGGAGAGGACACAAGGTGGCCCATGCGGAAGATGTGTTACTCCATTTAAGTATTTTATATTATCAATATTTTGGAATTTTACTTGATGTAATAAGGTCCCTTTGATTTAAAGTACTCTGCTTATGATTGTGGGAGTTAATACTATACTTGAATATTTTCATAAAAGATTCATATTATACTTATAATAATATTTTATTCCGTAAATTTTCAACAAACTTATATTATTTAGTAATTTTTAAGTGGACATAATTTTCCAAAGATAGTAAATTTTCATGTTTTAAATTCTAAGTAAAGAAACATATTTTCACTAACATAACCAGATTCGGTCGTAGTGAATAGGCCGGTTTGGGGATGTTCTGATTTGAAAGGAAAAGTGATAGGAGAACACAAAAGGAGTGGATTTGCAATTCCTACTCCTAAGTTCAAATGTAGGGCGGTATCGGTAGTTCAGGATTTCCTACCGGGTTGTGGACCATCATCCGGTGAGAATAGACAAATCGTGGTTGTTCACGATACTAAGGGTAAGCGTTTCATTAGATCGTCTGATTTAGATTAATAAAACCTCGTTTGTTGGTTAATCAAGTGTAATGGTGATTTAGGTGCCGACGATCAAGAAGGTTTAGTCCTTACTGTAATCAGTGTGTAATCTCACACCGAAATCAAATGGGATTCGAGATTCGATATTATGTTGGAAAAGTAGATCGTTATTATTTTCGAGTTAAAAATCGTAATATGGCATAAGTCGAGTAACTTGCTTAAATTAATATTATTCTCTAAAGATCTGTCAAAATCGGTATTAAATTGCTAAATTACGAAAATGCCCCTATGGGCCGATTTACCAAAATGCCTTAGTGGGCCGAATTATTAAAATGCTTTATTGGGCTGGATCACCAAAATTGTTCAATAGAATAATGGTTGTTATTTATATGTGAATACTTTATGTTATTATGTATGTTGCATTTTTTTTTTACATTTTGCATGGGATGGGAAAATTGTATGAAGAAGCGATGTAGCTTTGGTGGCATTGCCACAAATTGCATATTATTGTGCCTAAATTATGATTTTAGTGGTTTGACCACAAAAATAAAATGCTATAGCAGTTTGACTGCAAATTTGGTGTGAGCGGCGGGGTGGGTTAACTTGATCCCCACAGGTGTGATTGGCTGGTTGGGGGTGTGATGGATGGATTGGGTTGGGTTGCATACATTCACTTCATTTAATTATTGTTATGTAAATGGGCTTAGGCCCAAGATTATGCTATATGGGTTCAGGCCCAGTGGATGACGGTAAGGGGATTATACACTGAGTTCTAGTAACTCACCCCATTCTCTTAATCCTTGCAGGTAATGATCAGTAATGAGGACTTGGGCCCATGGATGACTCGGTGACGGCCATACTTTGGAAATAATATTTTCGAACCTTAGTAAATTTCTTTTTCGCTTTATTTCGTTACTTTTACTATTTTGGGTTTAAAGTTGTAATAAGGCCTCTGGGATTTATATTTCGGTTTTATGTTTGACGTATTTATTTTCCATGAATTGTTTTAAACGGGGATTTTCTAAAATCATAAACAACGGTTTTTCTTCAATTTTAACAACAAAGGAATTTCATAATAAATATGTACAAATAATTTAACTTGGATTTTTCCTGCAAATTATCAATAATATTTTCAAAAGTCACGGCTTTTAAAAGATCACTAGTTCGATTATCGATTCTTCAATCAACCTCTGGAAATTAGTAGTATATTATCGATTAATTATAATCGAACTTGTTTTCTTAATTATAACCAAATAATGTCAACTTTAGTTCTGTAACACCCCAAACCCGTACCCATCGCCGGATTAGGGTTATGAGGCATTACCGAACCCAACTCAAACCATCACAGTCATTTATCACAAATCATACATTTATCAAACCCAAAAGAGATTTAATTCATGCTTGTACCTTTCAAACCATTGAATCATCGAATATATGTTATTCAAATGTTTATTACAAGTTCGAGTATGCACCTTTCACTTTATACATATATAGTAAATATAAATACATCTATTAGTTATTCAATTATCATCTTGTCATTTTACATATCATACACATATACATATTTGATCATAAACTCTCATAGCACTCTGTGGTGTATCCATTCACATAAGAAAGATTTAATCTAGGTTCACATATAACATAACCAACTTCACAAAAATAATCACATATGTATCAAGATACATATATATATATTAAACCGATACAATAAAATCAAGATTGTCCATTATACCATTAATTATAGACTCATCATCTATATCATTTCAAACATGTCACTAGATCATCCACATATACGAATTTCACTTCATATCAACCCTGTTTCTTTCATTTTCATTTTATAACATTTAAAACATATATTTTCATGCATTTCTAACCTGAACCTAACTATTCAAATAGTATAACCGAACATACAATGCATGCACATATATATATATATACCAACTTCCCGATTTATAACAAAGATATCCCATAACTCGTAGATTCATGGAACACAAATCTAAAACTCGATCATCCAATATCATATCATGCAAGCCGAGACATTTGTTCATCTTCACACCCAAGCTTTATCATAAAATACACTTCCAAATAAGTTCATTTCATAACCGAACAACCATATTAATATTTACTACTCAAAACTTACTTATAACCCAATCGTTTCAAATATATAAGTCATAAAACCTACCTATTCAGCATGAAACATATATAAATATAAGTATATATATATCACATACTCATTCATTTTCCAAGTAAAACATACACGCATTTCACATCAAGGATAGATTTATATCATCGAACATTAACATTAAGAACTAGCCACTTTCGCATGGCTTTTATACATTAGCAAAATATCATTCAAAAACTTAGCTAGCCTATACATGCCTTAAGAACCAAGAGTCTAACGTTTTAGGTACCAACAATAGCCGATAGTGTAAATGACTTCGGTGATGATCCCCTGAGCTCGTAGCTTGATAGAAATCTATAAAACGAACAATGAACACACAACAAGTAAGCTCACTAGCTTAGTAAGTCTTAAGCATCTGCTTTATAATATTCAATCATTCAAACATTTAAAGCAATCAATTCATAGCATTGAATGTACACTACTTAACTTATAATGTCACTATAGCTGAATATCCTTACCTCATTTAACCTATCCAATTTCATTTATTTTCCCAAATACACCATTTGCCAAATATAAAATAAACACATATTTATGTATATAATTATTCTTATACAAATACCATTAATCACTTTCATGCTCTCGAACAATCAATTTCCACTTGGCATAGTTTATACACAATATTTCTCAACCACATAAATAATACATTTCTTTCATCATTCTATTTTGATCATTAACATCACATATATATAGTTGAATAGCACATACCTCGTAATCAGATCAACAAGTTCAATTTCAAATATTCAGGCTTACTTGATTCATTTCATAACTTTATTAATATATAATCTAGGCTTGAAATTTCAACTCACCGGTATAAAACCTGCTAGGCATTAGCCCGAATCTTACACACTGGCACTAGGCCTGCTAGACTCAAGGTCCGAAGTTTGAACACCGGCATTTAGCCTGCTAGGCAATAAACCTAAAAATTCACCCAAGACTAGGCACGCTGGGCATAAAGCCCGATATAAATCACTCCAGACGAAGCCTCGCTAGGCTTTAAGCCCGATAAAATTTCATCGGCACAAGGCACGCTGGGCTCTAAGCCCGAGTATCAATATAGTTAATCATTCCATACACATTTCATAATGCCACCACCACTTGTATCACTTATATTTCATAATTCTATCACATATTATCAAATTCAATTAAGCTTTTTCACATTACATAAATAAAATCAATTCATCCTTATAAAATTCACATTCGGCCACTTCATATATTTATTCCCAACATTTTCAAATTTCAACATTTAATAAAGTACGTAAATAATTTCCGACATATATTTGCTTAAAGACTTACCTCGACTATCGACAGACAACGTGAGACCTAGCTTATTCGATAACCTTCGCTTTCCCCGATCCAAATCTGTTTTCTTTGTTCTTGATCTAAACACATTAAAATTTAGCTCATTCAAGCACATTTCATCTCAATTTAGTCCCAAAACACATAAACGGGCAAATTACCAATTTGCCCCTATTGTTTCACATTTTTACAATTTAATCCTATTTGCATAAAACACAAAATACACAAAATTTCATTAAACCATACAAGGGCCGAATGTTCATTGGGACCACACTAGTCCATTTATTTCATTTATTTTGCATTTTAATCCCTCAACAATTTGACTTTTGCAATTTAGCCTTAAATATTCAATTTTACCAAAATTTGCATTTCAAAACTTGTAGATTTCTAACATAACTTTAATATTTTTTTATCAAACATCATAAAACACCAACATTTAGCCATGGCCGAATATCAAGCATGCTCCAATTCAAAAATTCTAACATGGGTCAACTAATATTCGAAGCAACGATCTCAAAAACGTAAAAATTAATAAAAATCGACTAAAAACTCACCTTGAATTTAAGCCTAGAATTACCGAAAATCAAAAGAACTCAAAGCTTTCTTCTTCCTCCAATATTCGGCGAAGAAAGAACCAAAAAGATGATGGCTTTATTTTATGTTATTTTAACATATATGATAAGTAATTGTTTAATTACTAATTTAACCTTTCAAATATAATAAAACTAATATATAACTTAAGGTTATTTATGTCATATGCCACCCACTAATTTAAAAAATGGGCTAATTGCCCTTTTAATACCCCATATTAAAAAGCCATCGTCATTTAAGCACTTTCCACTATAGTATGCAACTTTTACACTTTACGCGATTTAGTCCTTTTTGTTAAATTAAACACTCAAACGATAAAATTTTTTATACGAAATTTTCACACATCATAAATCACATATAATTAGCACCAAAAATAATATTTAAAAATTTTTCAGACTCGGATTCGTGGTCCCGAAACCACCGTTTCGATTGGGGTCATATTCGGACTGTTACAACTCTCTCCCCCTTAGGAATTTTCGTCCCCGAAAATCTTACCGTTGAACAAAGTCGGATATTGTTGCCTCATTGAATCCTCAGGCTCCCACGTAGCCTCTTCAACTCCGTGCCGATTCCATAGTACTTTCACTAATGGAATCTTCTTGTTTCTTAACTCTTTCATTTCCTGAGCTAAAATACGGATCGGTTCCTCCTCATACGTCATATCGGATCGGATTTCAATCTCAGACGGAGCGATCACATGTGACGGATCTGATCTATATTTACGAAGCAATGAAACGTGAAATACGTTGTGTATCTTTTCTAATTCAGAGGGCAACTTCAATCTATAAGCAACAGGCCCAATACGATCGATGATCTCGTACGGTCCGATGAATCTCGGACTTAGTTTGCCTTTCCGACCAAATCGGAGTACCTTCTTCCACGGAGAAACTTTCAAGAATACCCGGTCTCCAACTTGAAACTCAATGTCTTTGCGTTTCAAATCAGCGTAGGACTTTTGACGATCCGAGGCAACTTTCAAACTATCTCTGATTATAGCCACTTTCTGTTCCATCTCTTTAATCAATTCAACCCCGTATATCTTATTTTCACTGAGCTCGGTCCAGTACAACGGTGTACGACACTTGCGCCATATAGAGCTTCGTAAGGTGCCATTTTGATACTAGATCAAAAGGTGTTATTATAAGCAAATTCAATCAAAGGTAAGTATCTTTCCCACGTACCTTCAAACTCAAGGATGCAACATCTTAACATGTCCTCAAGTATCTGAATGGTTCGTTCAGACTGACCGTCTGTCTGCGGATGAAAGGCTGTGATAAAGTGGAGTTTAGTACCCAAAGCATCTTACAACTTCTTCCAAAACGGCAATGTGAATCTCGGCTCTCTATCTGAAACAATGGAACTCGGCACACCATGTAATCTAACAATTTGAGATACATACAACTCAGCAAGTTTATCGAGTGAATAGTCTGTACGAACCGGCACAAAGTGAGCTGATTTGGTCAGTCTATCCATTATAACCCAGACTGCATCTTTCTTGCTCGGTGTCGTAGGCAAACTGGATACAAAATCCATAGTGATTCTATCCCATTTCCATTCAGGTATCATGATCGGCTGAAGTAACCCAGAAGGCACTTGATGCTCGACTTTTACTTGCTGACAAATTAAACACTTTGAAACAAATTAAGATATATCTCGTTTCATGCCAGGCCACCAATAGAACTGTTTCAAATCATTATACATTTTCGTGCTACCCGGATGTATCGATAGTCGACTATTATGAGCCTCGTTCAAAATCATCTGAATCAAATCCACATTTCTCGGAACACATATTCGGCCTTTGAAGTTCAAACAATCATTTGCATCAATTCGAAACTCTGACTCTGCATCATTTTCACACTGAACTCGTCTAGCAATCATATCTTTATCAATTTTCTGTGCATCACAAATTTGCTGAATAAACATCGGTCTTGCTTTCAACTCGGCTATAATCGAACCATCACCAGACATAACCATATGTGCGTTCAACGCACGAATAGCAAACAATGATTTTCGACTTAAAGCATCCGCAACAACGTTAGCTTTCCCCGGATGGTAGTCAATCACTAATTCATAGTCTTTCAACAGCTCTAACCATCTGCGTTGTCTCAAGTTTAAATCTTTCTGAGTCATCAAGTACTTCAGACTTTTGTGATCTGAATAGACATGACATTTCTCACCGAATAAGTAATGACGCCAAATTTTCAATGCAAACACAATGACTGCTAATTCCAGATCATGAGTCGGATAATTTCTTTCATGAGGCTTCAATTGTCTCGAGGCGTAGGCTATGACTTTGCCCTCCTGCATCAAAACGCAACCCAAACCATTTAAAGAAGCATCACTATAAACAATAAATTCTTTACCCGATTCAGGCTGAGCTAACACTGGAGCTTCGGTCAAAAGGGCTTTCAACTGATCGAAACTTTTCGACACTTTTCCGACCACTCGAACTTGACATCCTTTCTGTAGTAGCTTTGTCAAAGGTGTAGCTATCATGGAAAAACCTTTGACGAATCGTCTGTAGTATCCCAAAGTCCTAGAAAGCTTGAATTTGAAAACATTCTTTGGTGGCTTCCAATCAAGTATAGCCGATATTTTGTTCGGATCAACGAAATACCTGATCTTTGAAATGACGTGACCCAAAAAGTCGACTTCCTTCATCCAAAATTCACACTTACTAAACTTTGCATACAACAACTGTTAATCTCGCAAAGTTTGTAGCACCAATCTCAAATGCTCGACATGTTCGGTTTCATCTCTCGAGTAGATCAGATATCGTCTATAAACACTACCACAAACCGATCCAAATACTTCTCTAAACACCCGATTCATCAAATCCATAAAAACAGCAGTGCATTAGTAAGTCCAAAAGGCATGACTAGGAACTCAAAATGTCCGTACCTCGCTCGAATGCGCTCTTTGGCACATCGGAATCTCGACTGCATAATCGATAATAACTCGATCTCAAATCTATCTTCAAAACACCAAGCCCCTTTCAATGATCAAACAAGTCATCAATCCGAGGCAACGGTATTTATTCTTTATAGTCACCTTATTCACCGCCGATAATCAATACACATTCGCATAGTTCCATCTTTCTTTTTCACAAATAGAATTGGTGCACCCCAAGGAGAAAAGCTCGGTCATGCAAAGCCTCTATCTCACAACTCTTGCAATCGTGCTTTCAACTCTTTCAATTCGATGAGGTGCCATCCGATACGGAGCTATCGAAATCGGAGTCGCCCCCAGTACTAATTCAATACAAAACTCTATCTCTCGAATCAAGCAGAAACCCGCAATTCTTCAGGAACACCTCGGGTATTCACATACAACCGTACGGATTCAATCTGCTTTTCGGACACTTTATTATCCAACACATAAGCCAAGTAAGCTTCACATCCTTTTCTCACATACTTACGAGCTAACATCGAGGATATTACTGCCGGTAACCCATTCAAGTCATTAGATTCAACCCGGATGATCTCACCGTTCTGACATCTCAAATCAATAATATTTCTTTTGCAATTCACCACTGCATCATGCAAAGTTAACCAGTCCATTCCCAAAATTATATCGAACTCGTCGAAAGGCAACAACATTAAATCACCGAAAGCGTGAATCCCGAATCATCAACGGGCAACTTTTACACACTTTATCAACGAAAACATATCTACCCAAAGGGTTGGACACACGAATTAAAAACTCAGTAGACTCAACAGGCAGAGTCTTACGGGATACTAAAGTTTCACACACATATGAATGAGTCGAACCAGGATCAATCAATGCAATCACAATAGTATCATAAAGTGTGAAAGTACCGGTAATGACATCTGGGGAAGAAGCATCCTCTCTGGCTCGTATAGCATGAGCTCTAGCTGGTGCTCGAGCCTCTGATCGAACTACAGTGTCCTTTGTCCCTCTCTGACTGCCACCTACAATGCTTGAATTTCTGGATGGTCTACCTCGTGCTGACGTGTTGCTCGGTTTAGTGTTTTGAATCGTATTTTGGTCGGCTAGCATCGGGCACTCTCGAATAAAATGGTCCAACGATCCACATTTAAAGCAGGACCGATCACGGAATCTACAACTCCCAGAATGCCATTTTCCACAATGCTTGCACTCAGCCCGGTTCTGTTGAACATTACCAACACTAGCCATCGAAGTGGCTCGGGAACTCACTGGAGGTCGATCTCGTCTAGATAGGTCTGAAGTAGCTTTATGTCGGCCGAAGTCATCTTTGAACTTCTTAGACGCTGAATGGAAAGTCTTACTCGATGATCTTTTTTGAGTGTCTCTAGCTTCTATTTCAGCCTTTCTTTTCTCTTTCCCAAGCTCTTCAGCTTTGCAAGCTCGTTCGACAAGTACTACGAACTCTTTGATTTCAAGAATGCCAACAAGCAACTTTATGTCTTCATTCAGACCGTCTTCAAATCTTTTGCACATAATGGCTTCAGTTAATATACACTCTCGGGCATAACGGCTCAATCTGACAAACTTCCGCTCATATTCCGTCACAGTCATACAACCCTGTTTTAGTTCCAAAAATTCTTTTCGTTTCTGATCAATGAATCTATGATTGATATATTTCTTACGAAACTCGATCTGGAAGAAATCCCAAGTCACTTTTTCTTTCGGAACCACTGATACTAGTGTATTCCACCAGTGATATGCAGTGTCCAGAAGTAGAGATATAGCACACTTCAGGCATTCATCTGGAGTACAGGATAGCTCATCAAGTACCCAAATAGTGTTATCGAGCCACATCTTAGCTCGTTCTGTGTCGTCATCATCATTAGCTTTGAATTCTTCTGCCCCATATTTCCTGATTTTATCAACAGGAGGCCTACTAGATCTCATCCTGATCTAACATCTGAGTCTTTGAGGGTACCGGATTTGGTTTATTCGGGGGTGGAGGTTGTTGTACAGCCGGATTAGTCTGAATGAACTGGGTAAACCATTCATTCATCATCTGGTAGAAGGCTTGCTTAGCCTCCCCCTCATGGCTACCCGAGGTAGGTCGAGAGTCTACCGGTGCTGACCCGCGTGCGCGATCAGGCGCTACACTCTCTACATCATCTGCTACGGCTCTGTTAGGAACCATTTACTATGTAAAACACAGTTTGAAATGTCAGAAGTCACTACACTATCGTTTATATAATTAAGGCATGTATAGCTAGACTCACACGCGCTACGGCAGTCCTAGAATCAACTAAACCGTAGCTCTGATACTAATCAAATGTAACACCCCAAACCCGTACCCGTCGCCGAATTAGGGTTATGAGGCATTACCGAACCCAACTCAGATCATCACAGTCATTTATCACAAATCATACATTTATCAAACCCAAAAGAGATTTAATTCATGCTTGTACCTTTCAAACCATTGAATCATCAAATATATGTTATTCAAATGTTTATTACAAGTTCGAGTATGCACCTTTCACTTTATACATATATAGTAAATATAAATACATCTATTAGTAATTCAATTATCATCTTGTCATTTTACATATCATACACATATACATATTTGATCATAAACTCTCATAGCACTCTATGGTGTATCCATTCACATAAGAAAGATTTAATCTAGGTTCGCATATAACATAGCCAACTTCACAAAAATAATCACATATGTATCAAGATACATATATATATTAAACCGATACAACAAAATCAAGATTGTCCATTATACCATTAATTATAGACTCATCATCTATATCATTTCAAACTGTCACTAGAATCACCACATATACCGAATTTCACTTCATATCAACCCTGTTTCTTTCATTTTCATTTTATAGCATTTAAAACATATATTTTCATGCATTTCTAACCTGAACCTAACTATTCAAATAGTATAACCCAACATACAATGCATGCACACATATATATATATACCAACTTTCCTGATTTATAACAAAGATATCCCATAACTCGTAGATTCATGGAACACAAATCTAAAACTCGATCATCCAATATCATATCATGCAAGCCGAGACATTTGTTCATCTTCACACCCAAGCTTTATCATAAAATACACTTCCAAATAAGTTCATTTCATAACCGAACAACCATATTAATATTTACTACTCAAAACTTACTCATAACCCAATCGTTTCAAATATATAAGTTATAAAACCTACCTATTCAGCATGAAACATATATAAATATAAGTATATATATATATATCACATACTCATTCATTTTCCAATTAAAACATACACGCATTTCACATCAAGGATAGATTTATATCATCGAACATTAACATTAAGAACTAGCCACTTTTGCATGGCTTTTATACATTAGCAAAATATCATTCAAAAACTTAGCTAGCCTATACATGCCTTAAGAACCAAGAGTCTAACGTTTTAGGTACCAACAAGAGCCGATAGTGTAAATGACTTCGGTGACGATCCCCTGAGCTCGTAGCTTGATAGAAATCTATAAAACGAACAATGAACACACAACAAGTAAGCTCACTAGCTTAGTAAGTCTTAAGCATCTGCTTTATAATATTCAATCATTCAAACATTTAAAGCAATCAATTCATAGCATTGAATGTACACTACTTAACTTATAATGTCACTATAGCCGAATATCCTTACCTCATTTAACCTATCCAATTTCATTTATTTTCCCAAATACACCATTTGCCAAATATAAAATAAACACATATTTATGTATATAGTTATTCTTATACAAATACCATTAATCACTTTCATGCTCTCGAACAATCAATTTCCACTTGGCATAGTTTATACACAATATTTCTCAACCACATAAATAATACATTTCTTTCGTCATTCTATTTTGATCATTAACATCACATATATATAGTTGAATAGCACATACCTCGTAATCAGATCAACAAGTTCAATTTCAAATATTCAGGCTTACTTGATTCATTTCATAACTTTATTAATATATAATCTAGGCTTGAAATTTCAACTCACCAGTATAGAACCTACTAGGCATTAGCCCGAATCTTACACACCGGCACTAGGCCTGCTAGACTCAAGGTCCGAAGTTTGAACACCGGCATTTAGCACGCTGCTAGCAATAAACTCGAAATAATTCACCGGCACTAGGCACGCTGGGCATAAAGCCCGATATAAATCACCCACACGAAGCTGCTGCTGAGGCTTTAAGCCCGATAAAATTTCACCCAAGACAAGGCTCCGCTAGGCTCTAAGCCCGAGTATCAATATAGTTAATCATTCCATACACATTTCATAATGCCACCACCACTTGTATCACTTATATTTCATAATTCTATCACATATTATCAAATTCAATTAAGCTTATTCACATTACATAAATAAAATCAATTCATCCTTATAAAATTCACATTCGGCCACTTCATATATTTATTCCCAACATTTTCAAATTTCAACATTTAATAAAGTACGTAAATAATTTCCGACATATATTTGCTTAAAGACTTACCTTAACTATCGACGGACAACGTAGACCGGCTATTCGATAACCTTCGCCTTTCCCCGATCCAAATCCGTTTTTCTTTGTTCTTGATCTAAACACATTAAAATTTAGCTCATTCAAGCACATTTCATCTCAATTTAGTCCCAAAACACATAAACGGGCAAATTACCAATTTGCCCCTATTGTTTCACATTTTTACAATTTAATCCTATTTGCATAAAACACAAAATACACAAAATTTCATTAAACCATACAAGGGACGAATGTTCATAGGGACCACACTAGTCCATTTATTTCATTTATTTTGCATTTTAATCCCTCAACAATTTGACTTTTGCAATTTAGCCCTAAATATTCAATTTTACCAAAATTTCCATTTCAAAACTTGTAGATTTCTAACATAACTTTAATATTTTTTTTATCAAACATCATAAAACACCAACATTTAGCCATGGCTAAATATCAAGAATGCTCCAATTCAAAAATTCTAACATGGGTCAACTAACATTCGAAGCAACGATCTCAAAAACGTAAAAATTAATAAAAACCGACTAAAAACTCACCTTGAATTTAAGCCTAGAATTGCCGAAAATCAAAAGAACTCAAAGCTTTCTTCTTCCTCCAATATTCGGCCAAGAAAGAACCAAAAAGATGATGGCTTTATTTTATGTTATTTTAACATATATGATAAGTAATTATTTAATTACTAATTTAACCTTTCAAATATAATAAAACTAATATATAACTTAAGGTTATTTATGTCATATGCCACCCACTAACTTAAAAAATGGGCTAATTGCCCTTTTAATAGCCCATATTAAAAAGCCATCATCATTTAAGCACATTCTACTATAGTATGCAACTTTTACACTTTACGCGATTTAGTCCTTTTTGTTAAATTAAACACTCAAACGGTAAAATTTTTTATACGAAATTTTCACACATCATAAATCACATATAATTAGCACCAAAACTAATATTTAAAAATTTTTCAGACTCGGATTCGTGGTCTCGAAACCACCATTCCGATTGGGGTCATATTCGGACTGTTTCAAGTTCTTTATACGTTTTCTTTATGTGACATACTAGATCCGGTCATATCGCATGGGCCGGGTTTGGGGTGTTACATTTTATGGTATCAGAGCCAAGTTACAAAACTCGGCTGTGGTTTGGGTTCAAAAATGTTTTCTAAAACTTCTTGAAATTCGATTTATAAATACATGTTTTAAAGGAAGTATGGCACCACGGGTATCCAGCACCAAGTTCGTAAGTTTTGTTTTCATTTTATGATTATTGTGGTATGACTGTAGTAAGAAAACTTCACAAAATAGAGATACTCTAGAACATTTAGCTTTAGGAGTTGAAACCATAGAGATTGGGACTTTAGGATATGTTTTGCGAAAACAACTTTACTTCTTATACTTCATAAAATATTGTTTAATAAACACTGAATAAGCATACTGATTCATAAGACTCTTAATCAGATTAAATTGACATTAGTAAACATGAGCGCTAGAGGACGTGGACGTGGTAGACGTGGACGAGGTAGAGGCCGAGGTGCTAGAGTTGTATCTGAGGCATCAGGACATATGCCTGAAATGGGCGCTTTGCGTCCACGATGTGATCAAGCTAGGTCACATGACCAAATGAGAGAGGACGACGCTCTATCCCAAGCGATGTTGCGAGTTCTGGAAAGGGTTTCTGGGGCAAGAACTGGGTCGGCAGCTCGTGGGTCGATATCGGAGTGACTCAGATCGAATGGGGTCGAAGTCTTTAGGGGTATTTTGGGTGTAGCCCCAAGTGTAGCGGAGTACTGCCTTGAGGCGGTGGAGCGGATTAGTGGACGATCTGGATTGCACAGCTGAGAAGAAACTGAAAGGGGTTGTGTCATTATTGAGAGACGAGGCGTATCAGTGGTGGCTCACTGTTCGGGAAGGCACTCAGGCTGATCGTATTACCTAGAATTTCTTTAAAACAGCATTCCAGGGAAAATATGTCGGGGCTAGTTGTATGGATGCCAGAAGGAAGGAATTCCTGAATCTGATACAAAGAGGTAGGTCTGTGGCAGCTTATGAGGCGGAGTTTCTGCGTCTGAGTCGGTATGCCCGGGGTATAGTGCTGACTGATCATGAACGTTGTGTGCATTTTGAGGATGGATTGCGTGATGAGTTGCGGGTACTGATAGCCCCACAAAAGGAGAGGAATTTTGCCACACTGGTGGAAAAAGCTAAGATAGCTGAGGAACTAAAGCACTTGGAACGGCAAAATCGAGACAAGGATAGGGGCAGGAATAAGAGAGACTCTGGGTATTCAGGTCTTGCTAGAGGATTTTAGAAAAGGCCCAGGAATGAGGGGCCAGTTCAAGTGGGTGCTCGACTCATCGCCAATCGATCACACGACCTTGCGTGGATTGTGGGAAATTTCACTCGAGTGAATGCTGGAAGAGAACTGGTGGTTGTTTCAGATGTGGATCCAAGGACCATCGGTTTAGGGATTGCCCTCGAAGCTTTGATCAAACTCAAGCGATTCAGAATGATTTGCGCAGCCAGGCCAGAGGCGCTCGGCACCCAGAGAGGTCGTGGGCCAGTGTCGAGGTGGTAATGGGGTAGGACGAGGTCAGGGTGCACCGGGTAGAGGTATCGGTAATAGGGGTAACACGAAGGCGAGACAGCCAGGGTTGGTCTATGCGGTCAAGCATCGAGAGGATGGCGATGCACCGGCGTTATAACCGGTACGTTCTTGATATCTGATGTACCTTTTACCACTTTGATAGACATTGGATCCACCCATTCGTATGTTGCATGTCTTTGTATGCGAACTCAATATTAAATCGAGATTATCGCTAGAGAAACAACTGTGATTAGCCCTTTAGGACAGTCTGTAGTAGTAAATAAGTTGTTTAGGGATGTGCCCTTAGAGGTTCAGGGAGTAGTATTTCTGGCGGATTTGATGGAACTGCCGTTCGGGGAGTTCGACCTTATATTAGGCATGGACTGGTTGGTTAAGCATCATGCGAATTTAGACTGTGCAGCAAAGCAGATGGTACTAAGAACTTTAGAGGATAAGGAAGTGATGATGATAGGTGAAAGAAGAAATTATCCGTCTAATTTGGTATCTGCTTTAAAGGTAGAAAAGTTGGTACGAAAGGGGTGTGGAGCGTTCATAGCCTTTATCAGTGCTTTGGATGCCAAAGAGTTGTCGGTAGAGAGTGTGAGAACGGTGAAAGAGTTTTCAGACGTCTTTCCCGAGGAGCTTCCAGGATTGCCTCCAGATTGGGAGGTAGAATTTGGTACTGAGCTATTGCCAGGAACGACTCCGGTGTCCATTGCTCCTTACAGAATGGCACCGAAAGAGCTCGTGGAACTTAAAGCTCAAATTCAGGAGTTGGTGGATCGTGGATTTATTCGACCAAGTGTGTCACCGTGGGGAGCACCGGTGTTGTTCGTTAAGAAAAAGGATGGGTCGATACGTATGTGCATCGATTATAGACAATTAAATAAGTTGATGATCAAGAACAAGTATCCATTACCGAGGATCGGTGATCTGTTCGATCAGCTGCGAGGAGCTTCAGTTTTCTCGAAGATAGACTTGAGATCAGGGTATCACCAGCTTAAGGTCAAGGAGGCGGATATTCACAAGACTGCGTTTCGAACCCGATATGGGCATTACGAGTTCTTAGTGATGCCATTCGGGTTGACTAATGCACCAGCTACATTTATAGACATGATGAACCGAGTCTTCCAACCTTACCTAGACCGGTTTGTGGTTGTGTTCATAGATGACATCCTGGTGTACTCAAAGACTGAAGAAGAGCATGATTCGCATCTACGGGTAGTATTGCAGATTTTGAGGGAGAAGCAGCTGTATGCCAAATTCAGTAAGTGTGAATTTTGGTTGAAGGAGGTGACCTTTTTAGGGCATGTTGTGTCTGCCGAAGGAATTGGAGTTGATCCCCGGAAGGTCGAGGCTGTGTTGGATTGGAAGCCATCGAAGTCAGTGGCAGAAATTTGGAGTTTTCTAGGTTTGGTTGGGTATTACAGGCGATTCGTTGAGGGGTTTTCGTTGATTGCTGCACCCCTAACTAAGCTGTTGCGTAAAGGAGTACCGTTTGTGTGGTCAGATAAGCAGCAATAGAGATTTGAGAAACTGAAGAAGATTCTGACAGAAGCGCCAGTATTGATTTAACCTGAGGCTGGTAAAGAGTTTATTATGTATTGTGATGTGTCACACACGGGCTTAGGATGTGTGTTGATGCAAGGGAGAAAAGTGGTAGCTTATGCATCTCGTCAATTAAGGTCGCATGAGGTAAACTATCCCACTCATGATTTGGAGTTAGCTACAGTGGTGTTTGCTCTGAAGATTTGGAGACACTATCTCATGCGGGGGGAGAAGTCGATTATCTACACGGATCATAAGAGTGCAAGTAACTCCTTACCCAAAAGGAGTTGAACTTAAGACAGCGGAGGTGGATAGAATTGTTGAAAGATTATGACTTCTCAATCGAGTATCACCCAGGTAAAGCTAACGTAGTGGCAGATGCGTTGAGTCGTAAGGTGATATCGGATTTGAGAGCGATGTTTGCTCATCTAAGCCTTTATGAAGATGGTAGTCTAGTAGCCGAACTTCAAGTGAAGCCGGCATGGGTAAGCCAGATTAAGAAAAAGCAGTTGTTAGACGAAAGGTTGGGTTCTCGACTTCAGCAACTGGAAAGTGGTGAGATAGGGGATTTTGGATTAAATAGTGATGGAGTATTGTGTTTCCGCGGAAGAGATTGTATGCCCAGGGATTCAGAATTGAGACAAATGATTCTGCGTGAGGCGCATAGTAGCCCATATACTATGCACCCCGGAGGAAATAAGATGTACCGAGACCTCCGTGAGCAGCGATATTGGTGGCGTGGTTGAAACGAGAGGTTCTCGACTTCGTGAGCAAGTGCTTGACATGTCGGCGGTGAAGGCGGAGCATCAACTGCCTTCAGGGTTATTGCAACCGGTGAAAATTCCACTATGGAAATGGGAAAGGATAACGATGGATTTTGTTAGTGGGTTACCCTTAACGCCTACTAAGAAAGATTCAGCATGGGTTATAGTGGATCGATTAACGAAGACTGCTCATTTCCTACCTGTTCGTACGGATTATTCGTTGCAGAAGTTAGCCAAGTTGTATGTAGCAGAAGTCGTGAGGTTACATGGGGTACCAGTGTCTATTATATCAGACAGGGTTCCTAGGTTTACATCACGGTTTTGGAAGGCTTTACATGAAGCTTTGGGTACAAGATTAAATTTCAGCACGGCATTTCATCCGCAGACAGATGGTCAGTCGGAGAGAGTAATCCAGATTCTAGAAGACATGTTAAGAGGCTATGTGATCGACTTCAGGGGTAGTTGGGAAGATTTTCTACCGTTGGCAGAGTTTGCATACAACAACAGCTATCAATCCAGCATCCAGATGGCACCCTACGAGGCGTTGTATGGACGTAGGTGTCGTACTCCTACTTGTTGGACTGAGTTGGGGAGTGACAGTTATTGGGTCCTGAGTTGATCTCGGAGACCGAAGAAAAAGTTAAGGTAATTTGGGCTCAGATAAAAGAAGCTTCGGATAGACAGAAATCGTACGCGGATCTGAAGCGTAAGGATATAGAGTTCTCTGAGGGAGATCAGGTCTTTTTGAAGGTCTCACCTTGGAAAAAGATTTTAAGATTTGGGCGAAAAGGCAAGTTGAGCCCTAGGTTCATCGAGGCACTGCAGTGTCTTGGCGTGTTGGACCAAAGGCTTATCGGCTTGAGTTACCTCGGAGTTAAGTCGGATACATAGCGTATTCCATGTCTCAATGTTAAGGCGTTATCGTTCGGATCCGTCTCATGTTGTGCCGTGGAGGAAGTTGAGATAAGACCTTGACTTGTCCTTTGAAGAAGAGCCGGTCACGATTTTAGATCGGGATATTAAGGTCTTTGAGAAAGAAGTCGGCCCGTTGGTCAAAGTATTATGGCGTAATCACGGGTCGAGGAAGCTACATGGGAGCCGTAAAACACGATCCGGCAGCAATATCCTCATCTCTTCTAATCAGGTAAATTTTGAGGCTGAAATTTCTTTAAGGGGGTAGAATTGTAACATCCTGAAATTCGGGAATTTATGTTTTACATTATATCATGTGATAGGCTAGTCAATAGTGTTAGTTGTGTATGTTTAGCGACCCTAAGAAGGCTATGGGTTGAGTTGGGCCTTAGTAAATTTTTTGTGTTTAATCACTTTAAGGAGAGAAGGTAAGTGGCATCAAGACTTAAGGAAATAAATGTGTATTTTGCTAGCACAAGTGGAGCACATGGTGGAGTGGGGTGGAGTCAAGTGGAGAACATTGAGGGAAGGGGTTTGAAACCCATCTATTGCAACTTTTGGGACTTAAATTTTTGAGCTTCTCAAGTGTTGTATGGTAAGTGTCGGCCATGGCATCAAAGAAGGAAAGGAAGACTTTTCTAATGTTGGAAAGAAGACTAAGAAAATATGGTAAGGAGGAAAGCAAGGGAAAAAGAAGGAAAGAAATAAAGGAAAGGGATAAGGTGGGGGAACATGTTGGCCGAATCTTAGGAGGTGTTTTGGAAAGAAATTTTGGGTCAACCTTAATCCTTTTGGTGCTTGGGATACACGGTTTTGTTGGGTGAAAAAGAGGAGCCGAATTTTCCTAGCCTATTTGCAAGTTTGTGCATGAAAGGCCTATTTTCTCTTTTGAACATTTTTGGTACTCTTTTCCAACCTTTTTCCTTTGTTACCAAAACACAAAATGAACAAAACACTCAAAGCATTTTGCTCACTTTTTCCTTTGTGTTAGCCGAATTATCAAACACTTCTTTTTCCATCTTTTCTTTTCTTTTTTACCATTTCTTCAGCCTTTCTACCTTTTTCCTAAATCGACATTACCATATGACCGAATCTTCTTTGTTCATTTCTCCCAATAGCCGAACCCTCTTAGTCACTATCTCGTCTCCATTCTTGCGTGTTGGACATTTCTCTTTGGTTGAACGGGTAAGGGGCTTCATTCTATTCTTATCTTTCTTCCTAGCCGAATGTGTGTTCATCATTATTCGGCTGTTCTACTTGTTTTTAAACCGAAATATCATTTTCTCTTACTCTCTCATATCTTGATCATCTTCTTTTCGTAGGGCTCTAGTGGGTGGCTGAATATCACATCCTTGCCGATTCATCTCTAGTCTTAAGTCAATCGGTGGAAGTCAGATCTATTATCAGTAAGGTAAGGAGTTTCTTTATGGATCATTTCGATCTCTCAATACTTGGATATTCCGTTAAAATGGAATGATAGATTTGACTAGTCGATTGTTATAGGGATTAAATCGCTCGTTTTCTCTACTCGTTGGTTCTTCGGAAGTAGAGGTAAGCCGAATCCTATCCCTAAACAACTACTTTCTCTCATAGTAGTATTTTACTGACCGGGACTTTTTCAATGGAGGCAAGTGGTAACGATTTGAAAGGAAAAGCGATAGGAGAACACAAAAGGAGTGGATTTGCAATTCCTACTCCTAAGTTCAAACGTAGGGCGGTATCGGTAGTTCGGGATTTCCCACTGGGTTGTGGACCATCATCCGGTGAGAATAGACAAATCGTGGTCGTTCACGATACTAAGGGTAAGCGTTTCATTAGATCGTCTGATTTAGATTAATAAAACCTTGTTTGTTGGTTAATCGAGTGTAATGGTGATTTAGGTGCCGACGATCAAGAAGGTTTAGTCCTTACTGTAATCAGGTGTGTAATCTAACACCGAAATCTGTAGATTCGAGATTCGATATTATGTTGGAAAAGTAGATCGTTATTATTTACAGAGTTAAAAATCGTAATATGGCATAAATCGAGTAACTTGCTTAAATTAATATTATTCTCTAAAGATCTGTCAAAATCGGTATTAAATTGCTAAATTACGAAAATGCCCCTATGGGCCAATTTACCAAAATGCCCCTATGGGCCAATTTACCAAAATGCCCCTAAGGGCCGATTTACCAAAATGCCTCTATGGGCCGATTTACTAGAATGCCTTAGTGGGCCGAATTATTAAAATGCTTTATTGGGCTGGATCACCAAAATTGTTCAATAGAATAATGGTTGTTATTTATATGTGAATACTTTATGTTATTATGTATGTTGCATTTTTTTTTTACATTTTGCATGGGATGGGAAAATTGTATGAAGAGAAGTGTAGCCTGGTGGCATTGCCACAAATTGTATATTATTGTGCCTAAATTATGATTTCAGTGGTTTGACCACAAAAATAAAATTCTATAGCAGTTTGACTACAAATTTGGTGTGAGCGGCGGGGTGGGTTGACTTGATCCCCACAGGTGTGATTGGCTGGTCGGGGGTGTGATGGATGGATTGGGTTGGGTTGCATACATTCACTTCATTTAATTATTGTTATGTAAATGGGCTTAGGCCCAAGATTATGCTATACTGGGTTCGAGCCCAGTGGATGACTGTAAGGGGATTATACATCGAGTTCTAGTAACTCACCCCATTCTCTTAATCCTTGCGGTAATGATCGATGAATGAGGACTTGGGCCCATGGATGACTCGGTGGAGGCCATACTTTGGAAATAATATTTTTGAACCTTAGTAAATTTCTTTTCCTCTTTATTTCGTTACTTTTACTATTTGGGGTTTAAAGTTGTAATAAGGCCTCTGGGATTTATATTTCGGTTTTATGTTTGACGTATTTATTTTCCATGAATTGTTTTAAACGGGGATTTTCTAAAATCATAAACAACGGTTTTTCTTCAATTTTAACAACAAACGGATTTCATAATAAATATGTACAAATAATTTAACTTGGATTTTTCCTACAAATTATCAATAATATTTTCAAAAGTCACGGCTTTCAAAAGATCACTAGTTCGATTATCGATTCTTCAATCAACCACTAGAAATTAGTAGTATTTTATCGATTAATTATAATCGAACTTGTTTTCTTAATTATAACCAAATAATGTCAACTTTAGTTCTTTATACGTTTTCTTTATGTGACATACTAGATCCGGTCATATCGCATGGGCCGGGTTTGGGGTGTTACACCAACACAATGTATCCCCTAATGACATGTCACTAGTATCCTAAACTATTCCTAAGGTTCAACTGGGATTTCGATTGTCGAATTACCATCGAGTGATTGTCAAACTTATCCGAAGTCTCGTACTCACAACTTATACAATATCAAAGCATTTCAAATACATTTATAATAAAATTTATCATATACGAACATACCTCGGATGTGAAACGACGAAATAGGTCGATTAGTCGATAACTTTAGTTTTCCCCCGATCTAGATCCAAATTCTGCTTTTCTTGATCTAAATATATTCAAAATTAACTTATTTAATAAGCTCTCTATTCAATTTAATCCAAAACACACATTTAAGCACATTTACACATTTACCCCTAATGTTTCACCATTTTTATAATTTAGTCCCTAAGCTCGTAAAACAAAATTCATTCAATTTCATCACAACCCAAGCCTAGCTGAATTACTATTATGCCCTTAGCAGCCCATATTTTTCATTTATTTCACATTTTAACCACTAAATTTCCACATTTCACAATTAAATCCCTAATTTGCATTTTCACTAAAAATCACTTTATAAAACTTGTATATTTCACAACAAACATTCATAATCTATTATCAAACAGCAAAACACACATGAATTCATCAATGGCATCATTCAAAATCTTTAACAGTTTTGCAAAATAGTCCCTGGGCTAGCTAGACCTAGTTGCAACGATCTCAAAAACATAGAAATCACTAAAAACTGAACAAAAATGGACTTACAATCAAGCTTGCATGTGGCCGAACCCTAAAATGGACAAAAATGGCTTCCGTCCTTGTTGTTTTCAGTTGAAGATGAAGAAATAAAGATGAATATTTTTATTTATTTATTTATTTTAAGCTTATTTACAAATTTACTTATTTAACCTTAATTAATAAACATTATAATCACTTAATGCATGCCCATAATAGTCCACTCACAATTAAAATGGTCTAATTACCACTTAAGGACTCTTAATTTAATGTTCCATTGCTATTTAATACCTTTAACTATTAGAACATCACTTTTGCACTTTATGCGATTTAGTCCTTTTTATCAAATTGACCAACCAAACGATAAAATTTCTTAACGAAACTTTCACACAATCATTCAATCATGTTGTAAACATTAAAATATTAGTAAAATAAATATTTTGACTTCAGATTTGTGGTCCCCAAATAACTATTTTGATTTGACTAAAAATGGGTTATTACACACATATTCAATAATCAAGCACATAACAAGAGCCATTTACACAAGTACATACACAACCAAATCAACCAAAACAAGCCAACTCTCATGGCTATAAATACAAACCAAATACTTAACATTTACAAGCCACTTCAAATGACCAAAGTCATTAACAACACATATATCAAAATGACCAAACTCCTATACATACCATATACTGATCACTGTGAATCAGAGCTTTAAAATTTATAAAAAGAATGATCGAACCTGGAAACTAACTCTGACAACGATTCAGGCAAGTGCACCTATCGAACAGTAGTATAGCTTAGGCAAGACCAGATTATCGAACCCAAAGGAACTAAAAGTACTAATACTAACTTTCTTTTTATTATTTAGCCTAAAATAAGTGAAGTTGTTTATTAATCTAAATTAATTAACTACTAAACTAAATACTCTAAGACAAAGAAGAATGAATTTGGAAAATAACTTGGGAAAAACTCAGTTGATTTAGACGATACCCTAGGAAGAATCCACCTAGACTTCACTTGTTATCTAACACCGAACCATACGATTTATTCACTTAGTTTGATCCGTAAGACTCCCTAACGTATATTAAACCCTCTCTCGAGGCGAATAACGCCTAACCCTAGGTTAATTAGTGGAACTCTCGTTTTCTTATAATAACCCCTAGAATAGCAAAGAAATCGATCTGTGGATTCCCATATTAGGTTTCACCCTAATCGGCAAAATCTCGCCACCCTATCTCTAGGCGTGCGATCAACTCCGCTTAATTATGTTGGATCTACTCTTAGGTAGGGTCTATTCCTCCTCCACCTAAGCACATTAAATTTGGATTAAGCTCACATAATTAAGAACAAACTAAGTATTTATCATATAATTCAAGAAACAATAACAAGATTCATCATAGGTTTCATCCTTCTGGGTATCCGAAGGGGTTTAGTTCATAACAATAAAGGAAAACATCTCAAGAGAAAAGATAAAACAAAACATAAGAAATCCTTAAAACCCCTCAAGGAATTGAAGAGGAGATCCTCCGTCTTGAGTAGAATTTCGGCTTCTTGAGATGGATCAACTGGCTATCCTCGAGTGAATCCCCACAAATCGCTTTCTCCGGCCTAGCACGACACCCCCTAGACGATGGCTTTGGGCTCCCCTTTTAGGTCATACTTAGGTGTATTTATAGGCTTTTGAAATACGTTTCTTTCTCCCTAAGTATCCTTTCCCGAATGAAATTGCTCTTCTCCACGGCAGAGGCACGGCCATGGCGCACGCCCGTGTAAATCGTGGACAGGCCATGTTCGGATTTCTTTAATGAGACACGGCCGTGTGAGTCGGGGTTAGACCGTGTTCAAGATGATTGACTTGGCACGGCCATGTGGGTCCAAGTCCAGGCCGTGTCGATTTCCTCTTTGGTCCGTTTTGATCCGTTTTGAGCCCGTTTCTCGTTCTTTTTATCCTTGGGTGCTTTCCTGAGTATAAGACATGAAAAGAAAGTATTAAGAGTACCCTTTTACATAAATCAAGGGATAATTCATCCAAAAGCATACTAAATGTGGGCCTAAAATATGTTGCTATTTCGGTTTATCAAATACCCCCACACTTAAGCTTTTGCTTGTCTTCAAGCAAAATTCTCAACATACAATTAAAACAAACTTTCTGTAATTCATAATAGTCATTGATCGTGTCTCATCATAATTCAGAGATAATTTATACATGGATAATTCAACTCAAAGCGTCCTAAAAATTCAAACACTATAAGCCTTATATTTTGTAGCACAAAACATTGGTGTTTTCCCTTCATCTAAATAATTACCTTTAATTTGAAATCGACATGGATTGACATCCTCACAAAAGATTCACTCAAATCACTCAAAGTGTTTAAAGTTCAAAATTTAGGCACTCAAAAGTCGAACATGAAAAGTTAATCCCATAGGCTTACATGAAAATCAAATCTCCACCACTGAAATATGAGATGAAACACAAATCAAAAGGTCTTTAATAGGGTTGTAACAGGGCTAGGGTTAAGGTATGGAGTAAGGCTAAATTAGAGGGTTAGAATCAAGATTGAATTGACAAATTACCTAACTAAGAACTAATGAACTAATAATAATAAGTACATCAATTGAAAACTAATAATACTAACACTACGAGCTTCTTCTTCGATATTTGGAATTTAAATGTATAAGCTCGTTTAATCAAATAACTAATAATGAATATTGAATATACTTTCGATGATTTTTGTTTAAGAACAAACTAAATACATAATAAAGGATAAACTACTAGAATTCATAATTAGGCAACTAATCAGATCAAATCTCGATTTAAGGGTAGTCAAAAGGAATGGTGATAACCAAAACAAAGGGGTTCTGGATTAATATTAGCGGTTATGTCAATAAATAGGGTTGTTAGGATTAAAAGGGGTTCACTAGGGGTTAATTATGAAGGTAGGCTTTTTATGGAGTAAGTGGGTTAAATCCTGGGTGCCTTTATCATCTCTGTGTATCAAATCAAAAAAATGTGGTCTCGACATGTATAATCGATGCAAGTTCTAGAATAACAAATCAGTGTTGACATACTCATAATCAATAAAGTGAGCAAGAAAAAGAATATATGCTCTATAAGGCTCAAAAACTCACAAAAATTATGGGTATTTTGATGTCAACCTCGTAAATTTCAAACTTCAAAGTAATATTTAAACTCAGTTCGACAACCTAGAAAATTTTTAATTTTTGAAAAATAGACTTATCATGCTTGATTCTCTAGTAGTCTTCAAATTTAATTATCAATGCACAATTATCAATGACTTAATCTAAAACATATCAATAAAAATCATAAATCATCAGAAATTTCATCCTAATTAGTAATATGAGGAAATTACTTTCAAACAAGACTAAATTCAGGGATTTGAGAATAATGCAAAAAGTTTGGTACCTAATTTTAGAAATTTGAGAATAATGAAAAAAATTAGGCACCTTTTTAGGTTGTTCACCCCCCCACACTTAAGATGTACATTGCCCTCAATGTACAAAGTTAGATAATGTAAATGTAATGTTCAGATCAGAAGATATGGGGATAAGTGAAACTCCCTGAATTATGGATGAATTCCTTGAGCTGGATGAACGATACGTTGGAGGGGTCGTTTTGGATGATGATCCTATGCTAGATGAAGAAATTGGGGAACTCGTGAAGAATTAGCCAAGAAATCTAAAGAAACCTTAATAATATACTAATAATATAATTAAAGACAAGAAAGATAAAGAGAATGAGACTAAGAAGGAAAATAAACTAAGTTTAAAAGATAAAGGGGCTTGAGAATCCTTATTGGTAGATGGTTCGAGAGGCGGGTGTGACTTTGAAGGTGACGGAGGTGTTGGTGATGGTGGAAGTGGCGTGATTCCCAAGCAGCCTTAAGAACCTAAAAACAAGAAACTAAAACAAAATAAACTGGATAAAGCATAAGATAGTCAAAGGGAAGGAGAATGAAAGGAAAGAGAAAAGAAAAATAGAAATTAAATGGTCTCAAAGACCCTTGGCTTGTTGTTTGGATGAAGCTGCCGGCATGAACTCATGTGAATCGTTCTCCTTTGAGGAGATTGGCCTTTTACGCTTCTTTTCCATGGATATGATTTTGTTGTAGCTCAAGAGTCTAAGGATTTATTAGGAAAAATGGAAAAAAAAAAGGGAAAAGAAAGAAAGAAAGAGAGAAGAAAGAATGAGAGTGGGTGAGAAGAGAAAGGAGAGGGGCATGGTGTTTAAATAGGATTTCAAGTCTGGCAGTTTCCCACGCCCGTGGACTGAGGGTGTGTTGATTTGCACGGCCGATTCGCACGGCCGTGTTTCTAGGCATGTTGGTTACCCCACGCTCGTGTCTAGCCTGTGTTGGACAAGTCAGTATGTTGGCACGGTTATGGTCACGGGCGTGTTATGCCCGTGGTTGGAAAGTCAGTAGCTTCACACGGTAATATGGCACGGCCGTGCCCCTTTGTCGGTGCCCGTGGTGTAGTTGTAACATCTTGGAAAGGGCCTATACATTTTCGGTTTAATTATACGAAGTAACATGTTTTATGTACTAAGAATAAATTTTGAACAATTTTGGAAACCTGAAAATGTATGGAAATGTTAAGTTAAAAAAATGGAAAGTGAACATTTTTGGAAACTTGGAAATGGATGGAAATGATTTGGAAATGATTCAAAATAGGAAAGTGCACATTTCTGAAACTTGGAAATGTAAGAAAATGTCAAGTTTACTGAGTCGAACGAAAATTTTTGGAAACTTAGAAATGACTTAGAAATGTCGAGTTTTAAAGTTTAAAAGAGGAAATTAAGGCAAGGTGGGCTTAAAAGAAAAATTTTGTGAAATTTGACACACAAACAGGCTTGGAAAAGTGGCTTGAAGATGCCACTTAGGGCCTCTCTGAAATGGCGTCACATGCAAGGTGTTGGGCCTGGTTCGAGTCACTTGGGAAGCAAATAAAAGAAGTTTTATTTTTGCTTCCTGAAGCTCTCGAGGTGGACGGCACAAGCCTTCTAGAAAGGAGGAGTTTTATTCTCTTTAATATTCGATTAATAAGGTGATAAATAAGGGATTTAATTTGGATTATTTTTGAAGAGATAATAAAGGATTATTCTCTAATTATTTTAAATTATGAGATAAAGCTATCAAATAAAGAAGAGTGGTGGCCAAGTAAGGGATTCTGAGGAGTAGTTTCTGGCTATAAAAGGAAGGAAATAGGGCTACTCATCAATTTTTCTTCCTCCTCCTCTCTCTCTGAAATTTCGAGTGCTCTCCTCTCTCTCTTCTCTTTTTTTTTGTCAAGCCGAATCTATAGTCCACCATTGCCAAAATTCTCAAGTTTCTTTTCCTTATTTTCGTGGAAACCAAATACCCCAAGAGAACCTCTAGTCGACTTCTCCATTAAATCCCAAAAGCCAAAACTTTATCATCTAGTCATCAAGGCCGATTCTTTAAGGGCTTTTAACAAGGGTGCTACCGATTTCTTAAAAGGGTAAGATCCAAAGTTTGGTTTCAATTCTTTTATATTTTAAACCTATCTAAAATTTAGGGACTAATCTCTATTATGGATTTTGGCCGAGTTATGGAAGGGTGTTTTCTGGATTTAAGAAATTGTCAACTACAAGAAGGTATCTTTTGGAACTTCTAAGATCTAAGGTAAGTTATGAATACCATTCTACCATAAGCTATATTATTATGATTTAGTGTTAGATTGGATCTAACATGGGTACATAGGGATTTCGACAAAGAATAAAGAAGCAAGGATCCAATTCGGGATTTAAGATTTGGAAGGTAAGAACAAAGGTAAATTCGGCCAAGGCCTATTTTAGTAGTAGATCTATTATTATGTGTTTTAAGCCAAATCTAACCAATTCAAGGGATTTAGTGACTAGCCGATTTCAAAGGGGAAAAATACGAGTTTTTGGGATTTGATTAAATCATCAAATCGACACCAAGGTAAGCTTTAAGAATACAAATCCTACTAGGATTTGGTTTTCTAGCCGAATAGGCTTTGTGCTAAATAGTAAGTGATTAATCAATTGTAGGAACTTGAGATCTAAGGCGAGGATCGATTTCGTGATTTCAAGAAGTGGTTAAGCAAATCAGTGTGTACCCCACACTACTTCTTAATATGTTTCATGGCCTGTTTTATTAAAATATGTGATATTAAGAATATGAAAGTGGCTAGGGTACCATGTTATGGTACTAAGTACTCAGGTACGTTTCCAACTTCTACAAACAATATGAAAAAGGTCATTAGTAACATGAGAATATGATAAGAATGTGAACTCTGGCATATTTATGCATATCATCATTATATGGGGCATATGGGTTTGTTTGAAAGGGGAAGTGAATATGGTGACTTAAGACCACGAACACGGTGACCTAAGACCGTGGTATCTGAATGTGGTGACCTAAGACCACAGTAATCTGAATGTGGTGACCTAAGACCACAATAATCTGAATGCGGTGACCTAAGACCGCGATATCTGAATGTGGTGACCTAAGACCACAAATGCGGTGACCTAAGACCGCGATATGGAGTGTAGCGGAAGAAGGGTCGACTTAGTAGTCCCTACGGTGTACAGGTTGGTACGGGGGAGTGTAGCGGATGGCTTATTAGGTTTGGGTTTGGGAATGCATCATAATTTGTATGCTATGATATGAATGCGTAACATTTGTATGCCTGATTCTATTTTGATTTAGTGTTTGTGTACACATTGAGTCTGTTTGACTCACCCCGCTTGGGGAATATTTTTCAGTGTGATGATCGGTGATGGACCTGGACTGGCGAGAACTTGTGGTGGCCATGCTCAACATGAAGTTTTTATTTTATGAACTACTATTTCTATTTAAGTACTTGAATTACTTGGAAATTATTTGATGTAATAAGGCCATAAGGCCATAGTTGGATTGTTTTCCATTTATGTCTATTTATTATGATTATGAGTCTTACTTATTAAAGTTTAAGTAAAATTTTTAATATAAAGAATTGAATTTGTTTTCAACACAAGCCCAACCCAAAACAATTTTTTCAAAATCGCACAAGTTTTTTCTAGGTAACGAAAGAATTTTGAAACCGGTTTACTTGAGGAACATACCAAATGGGGCAAATCTCGTGGGCCGGGTTTGGGGTGTTTCAGATTTGGTATCGAGCCCGCTTTAAAACTCTCGGCAGTGGGCCAAGGCCCAAAACATTTTCAAAGCGAGCCCAAATGAGTTTTTTTTTTTTGAAATATTTTATGAAACAAGCGTGTTTTCTCGGCATGGCACCTAAAGTCTCCGACCACCCACTGTAAGTACCCCTAACTATTTGTGTGATTATGTGTAATGAATATTAGAAGGGTAGAAAAGGAATGGAACGTAGAATAGCATGATAGGAACTTGAACCCTAGGACTAGTCTACTCAAACACAAACACATAAGACTTAAGGAACGTTAAACAAACCCATGGCTAAGTCACTAAGTTAGGGTGTGGTAACCCCCATGCGCATGTCTAGGATTGGATCCTAAGAGCACAGTATTTAAGCAGATCCTAGTGACTCACCTCCTCTTCGCAGAATCCTACCCGTGCGTAGCTTCTGGTTCACCCTAACCTGCAGGGCTCAATGAGGTGTGGCAACCTCTCAGGCGCATGTCTAGGAATGGTTTCTGGTGGGAGCTTGGTATTTAAGCAAACATGTGACTCACCTCCTCTCCACTCGAATCCTCGCCTCAGTGCGTAGCTTTGTTCACCCCCGACCAAGAGGACTTGGTCATAGGCTAAACACAATAACTAAAACCCGAAAGGGAATTAGCCGTGTTTTTATAAAAACAACAAAACCCTAGTTTTAGAACTCTTAAAACTTTCTTCTAAATTTATGAAAACCATCTTTATAAAATTTTTCAAAGATTTTCGATTTATACAAAAATGCCCCTAGTGGTAAAATTACCAAAATACCCTTAGTTTATAAAATGACCAACTACCCAACAGCTTTTGCCAAAATTTCATTATTTTATCAATGTTCAAAACCCTAATTTGCAAATTATCAAAAATACCTTGAATTTTGGAAATTTCAAAATTGCCCTAACATATAAAATTACCAAAATGACCCCGATTTCCAAAATTTTTGCAACATCACCGCTTTGAAAAGTAAAATTCTCAAAAAGAACCCTCAAAGTTTTGCAACCTTTGAAATATCCCCGATTTATAAGATTTTACAAATTTACCTTGCTTGGAAAAAAAATCACCAAAATACCTCCAAGGTCCAAAATCACCAAAATACCCTCGATTTCAAAATTTTTCAAAATACCCCGAAATTTAAAAATACCAAAATACTTTGTGACAAAATCACCAAGGAACTTTTTCCTTTTGAAAAATTACGAAAATACCCAGAGGACAGATTACGAAAAATACCCCCGGGTAGTGGAAGGAAAAAAAAAACAATAACAATGAAAACTACAACCTTTCTCCGAATGAACGAGTTCATGATTGTTTGATGGATGTATGGATGAATGAATGGAAAGATCGTGTGTGCATATGAAAGAACCACTCCTAAAACTCTTTTCATAAAATTTCTTTGCGGGTAATCAAGTGAAACAAAGACTAATTCATAAAACTTCTTAGTCGATCACGACGTTAGAAATGAGCTCTAGAGGACGTGGTCGTTGTGGACGAGGTAGAGGAAGGATGACGGTGTCGTAACCCGTTAGATCGGGTCAAGGGTCCGACAATGAGATACCACCGCCACCACCACCCCCCCCGCTTGTTGGTGTTGAGCAAAGAAGCTCGACGGGGATGATGATCGTGTCGCAGGCCGTCTTTGCGAGTTTTGGAGTTGGTGGTCGGTGCAGAGGAAATTCGAACCCGTAAGTCCGCGGCTCGAGCGGCCCGAGCTAATGGAGATGAAATGTTTCGTGGGGTATCGGGTGTGGCACCCAGTTCAGCTGAGTACTGGTTGGAAGCAACAGAGCGCATCATGGATGAGCTTGACTTGACCCCTGAGGAGAAGTTAAAAGGAATGGTGGCACCGTTACGCGATGAAGCGTATCGCTGGTGGTTGATCGTTCGGGATGGTGCCACGGTGAGGATCTCGACCGGGAATATGTTAAGGAAGCATTTCAAAAGAAGTATGTGGGAACCAGTATACCGATGAGCAAAGGAAGGCATTTCGGGGCTGGTTCAAGGGAACAAGTCCGTGGCGGAGTATGAGGTCAATTCACGAGGTTGAGCCGATATGCTCGAGGAGTAGTGGCAATCGAGCATGAGCGCCGTGTCCATTTTGAGGACAAAGCAGGGGATGATCTCGAGATCGTTGATAGCACCGCATCAAGAGCGGGAGTTTTACTCGCTTTGGTAGAAAAGGCCAAGGTGGCCGAGGGAATCATGGATTCTACAAAGCAGCTATGGATAGGAATAGGCCCAAAAGAGGTTTTGGAACGCCCGAAAGGTTCATAAGAGGCCTAGAGTTGATGGGCCGCAAGGTCGCTAAGTTGGTTCGTAAGGCGCGGTATCGACCTTGTGATGTGTGTGGAAAGAAGCACTTAGGAGAGTGCCGGAAGAAAACAGAGAGGATGTTTTAGATGTGGGTCCAAGGACCATGTGATCAAGGATTGTCCTAAGCAATCGATGAAAGCCGACCAACACCGTAATGTTAGTCGACCGGTAGAGGAGGACCGCACCTCAACGAGGTCGTGGTTCGAGTAATGAGAGGTAATGGTGCCGCAGAGGCCGTGGAACACAAGGTAGAGGTGCCGCTAATGCCGAGGCAAGGAAACCAGGTTTGGTTTATGCGGTTCACCGGAGGGAAGATGGAGACGCGCGGACGTTATAACCGCAAGACGTTCTTTATTTTTGACAAGCCCTATTTTTCTCTAATTGATGTGGGCTCGACCCATTCTTATGTTGCATGTAGTGTAGTGGAAACACTAGGCCTAGACTCAACCTTCCGATAGGCGGATGATGATCGTAGTAAGCCCATTAGGCCTAATCGTAGTGGTGGATAAGATCTTTCGGAATGTACCCCTAGAGATTCAGGAGTGAACTTTCTGGGCCGACTTAATGGAACTACCTTACGGGAGTTTGAACTTATACTTGGAATGGATCGGCTAGTAGAGCGCCGAGCCGTGTTAGATTGTGTGGCTAAACGAATGGAACTAAGGACCCCGGAGGATGAAGTAGTAGTAATGATCGGAGAGAGAAGAAACTACCATCCAACGTAGTTTCGGCGTTGAAGGCCGAGAAATTGGTTAAGAAAGGGTGCAAGGCGTTCTTAGCCTTCGTAAGTGCGTTAGGTGGAAAGGAAGAAGGTGTCGATGGAGTTAGAACGGTGAAAGACTTTGAAGATGTATTTCCGAGGAATTACTGTGAATACCCCGATAGGGAGGTGGAGTTTGGAATAGACTTACTACGGAATGACTCCTCGTGTCAATCGCTCCATACCGAATGGCGCCAAAGGAGTTAGTTGAGCTCAAGGCTCAAATCCAAAGTTGTTGGATCGTGGGTTCATACGACCCGCTGTGTCTCCATGGGGAGCACCAGTTACATTTGTAAGAAGAAGGACGGAACTATGCGTATGTGCATAGATTACCGTCGATTGAATAAGTCGACCATCAAGAACAAGTATCCTTTGCCAATGATCGATGACTTGTTTGATCACCGAAGGGGGCCGCAGATTTCAAAGATAGACTTAAGGTCGGGATATCACCAGCTTGAAGGTGAAGGAGGCAGATATCCATAAGACCGCTTTTAGGACAAGATGCGCCATTTTGAGTTTGTGGTGATGCCGCTTGGATTGACAAACGCTCCACCGCGCTCATGGATATGATGAACCGAGTTTTTCAACCCTACTTGATAGGTTCGTCGTTGTGTTCATCGACGATATTTTGGTGTATTCTAAGTCCAAGAGGAGCATGATGAACATCTCCGAGTGGTGCTACAAGTGTTAAGGAGAAGAAGCTCTATGCCAAATTCAAAGAAGTGTGGATTTTGGCTTAAGAAGGTGGCATTCTTAGGGCATGTGGTATCCGCAGAAAGGAATAAGAGTGGATCCTAGGAAGATCGAGGCGTTGTTGGATTGGAAACCACCTAGGTCCGTGGGTCGAGATTCAAGTTTCTTAGGTTTGGCAAAGCTATTACGTAAGGTTCGTAGAAGGATTCTCGCCAATAGTCGCGCTTTGACAAAGTTACTAAGGAAGGAAGTACCCTTTGAATGGTCCGATAAGCAAATGTAAGAGCTTTGACAACCTTAAGAAGGTGTTGACGGAGGCTCCGGTGTTAATTCAAATGGAGGTCGGGAAGGATTTTGTGGTGTAATCGTGACGCTCGCATACGGGATTAGGATGTGTGCTAATGCAAGAAGGAAAAGTAGTCGCTTATGCGCCTCTCGGCAACTAAGGCCTCATGAGGTTAACTACCCAACTCATGACTTGAACCGCGCAAAGCAGTGGTTTTCGCCTCTTAAGGTTTGGAGGCACTACCTCTATGGAGAAAGGTCGGTGACCTACACGCACCCCAAGAGCCTTAAGTATCTGTTGACTCGTAAGGAGTTGAACTTGAGGCAACGAAGGTGGGTGGAGTTGTTGAAGGACTACGACTCGCTCGATAGAATATCATCCGGCAAGGCGAATGTGGTAGCCGATGCCCTAAGTCGGAAGGTTGTGTCGGATCTAAGGGCTATGTTCGCCACTTAAGTTTGTACGATGATGGAAGCCTGTTGGCGAGTTGCAAGTCAAGCCCATATGGTCAAGGAGGTGAAAGAGGGACAGCTTGGTTGATAAGGATCTAAGTGCTAAGTTACAACAAGTACGGAACGGAGAGTTAGAGGATTATAGTGTTAATGATGAGGGAGTATTGTGTTACAAAGGAAAAGTCCAGTATGCCAAAGGACAAGGAGTTAAGACAAAGGATTCTTCGGGAGGCGCATAGTAGCCCTTATGCTATGGATCCCAGAGGCATTAAGTCGCATGCAGATCTAAGGGAACAATTTTGGTGGTCCGATCTTAAGCAAGAAGTGACTCGAATTTGTGGGGAAATGTTTGACGTGTCGCCAGTTAAGGTCGAACACCAAGTTCCATCAGATTGCTTCAACCAATCGAGATTCTGCAATGGAAGTGGGAGAGAATTACCATGGATTTCGTTAGTGGGCTTCCCCACGCCTACTAAGAAGGACTCGGTATGGGTGATAGTGGACCGCTTGACTAAGTCTGCGCATTTCATCCCTGTAAGAGTTGACTATTCTCTTCAAAAGTCGCTAAGTTATATGTGGCGGAAATTGTGAGGTTACATGGTGTACCAAGATCGATCATCTTTGATAGAGACCCAAGGTTTACGCCTCTCTGCCTCGGAGGGCACTTCATCAAGCTTTAGGCACTAAGTTGGACTTCACTACGGCTTTTCATCCACAATCGACGGGCGATCAACGAACGAGTTATACAAGTGTTGGAGGATATGTTGAGAGGTCAGTGTGATGGATTTCCGAGGAAGTTGGGAAGACTATTTGCCTTTAGCCGAGTTCGCCTACAACAACAAATGCATCGCTAGCATTCTGATGGCACCATATGAAGCATTGTATGGTCGGAAGTGTAGAACTCCTACTTGTTGGACCGAGTTAGGAGAACGCCGAGTTTTGGGTCCAGAGTTAGTGGCCAAATCAAGAGAAGGTTGAGATGATCCGAGCACGGTTAAAGGAAGCCTCTGATAGGCGTAAGTCGTATACGCACCTTAAGCGGAAGGAAATAGAGTTTGAAGTGGGAGACCAAGTGTTTCTGAAAAAGTCTCGCCTTGGAAAAAGGTAATGAGGTTCTGGTCGCAAGGGAAGTTAAGCCCAAGGTTTATAGGGCCCTATCGAGTCTTCGGCGAGTTGGAGCAGTGGCATACCAATTGGAGTTGCCGCCAGAGTTGCGGAAGATGCACGACGCATTCCATGTATCCATGCTATGTCGTTACCGATCGGATCCGTCTCATGTGGTACCTGTCGAAGAAGTAGAGCTAAGGCCAGACTTATCCTACGAGGAAGAGCCGATTCGGATATTGGAACGTGATGTGAAAGTGCTACGGAGGAAGTCAGTTCCTCTAGTCAAGGTGTTATGGCGCAATCATGGATCGGAAGAAGCTTCGTGGGAACCAGAAGAGGCAATGCGACAACAATACCCTCAATTATTATAGTTAGAAAATTTCGAGGACGAAATCATTTTAAGGGGGGTAGAATTGTAACATCCTGGAAAGGGCCTATGCATTTTCGGTTTAATTGTACGAAGTAACATGTTTTATGTACTAAGAATAAATTTTGAACAATTTTGGAAACCTCGAAAATGTATGGAAATGTTAAGTTAAAAATGGAAAGTGAACATTTTTGGAAACTTGGAAATGGGTGGAAATGATTTGGAAATGATTCAAAATAGGAAAGTGCACATTTCTCGAAACTTGGAAATGTAAGAAAATGTCAAGTTTACAGAGTCGAACGAAAATTTTTGGAAACTTAGAAATGACTTAGAAATGTCGAGTTTTAAAGTTTAAAAGAGGAAATTAAGGCAATGTGGCCTTAAAAGAAAAATTTTGTGAAATTTGACACACAAACAGCTTGGAAAAGTGGCCCAAGATGCCACTTAGGGCCTCTGAAATGGCGTCACATGCAAGGTGTTGGGCCTGGTTCGAGTCACTTGGGAAGCAAATAAAAGAAGTTTTATTTTTGCTTCCGAAGCTCTCCAGGTGGACGGCACAAGCCTTCTAGAAAGGAGGAGTTTTATTCTCTTTAATATTCGATTAATAAGGTGATAAATAAGCAATTTAATTTGGATTATTTTTGAAGAGATAATAAAGGATTATTCTCTAATTATTTTAAATTATGAGATAAAGCTATCAAATAAAGAAGAGTGGTGGCCAAGTAAGGGATTCTGAGGAGTAGTTTCGGCTATAAAAGGAAGGAAATAGGGCTACTCATCAATTTTTCTTCCTCCTCCTCTCTCTCGCCGAATTTCGAGTGCTCTCTCTCTCTCTCTCTTCTCTTTTTTTTTGTCAAGCCGAATCTATAGTCCACCATTGCCAAAATTCTCAACTTTCTTTTCCTTATTTTCGTGGAAACCAAATACCCCAAGAGAACCTCTAGTCAACTTCTCCATTAAATCCCAAAAGCCAAACTTTATCATCTAGTCATCAAGGCCGATTCTTTAAGGGGCTTTTAACAAGGGTGCTATCGATTTCTTAAAAAGGGTAAGATCCAAAGTTTGGTTTCAATTCTTTTATATTTTAAACCTATCTAAAATTTAGGGACTAATCTCTATTATGGATTTTGGCCGAGTTATGGAAGGGTGTTTTCTGATTTAAGAAATTGTCAACTACAAGAAGGTATCTTTCTAAGTTCTAAGATCTAAGGTAAGTTATGAATACCATTCGCCATAAGCTATATTATTATGATTTAATGTTAGATTGGATCTAACATGGGTACATAGGGATTTCGACAAAGAATAAAGAAGCAAGGATCCAATTCGGGATTTAAGATTTGGAAGGTAAGAACAAAGGTAAATTCGGCCAAGGCCTATTTTAGTAGTAGATCTATTATTATGTGTTTTAAGTTTCAAAACTAACCAATTCAAGGGATTTAGTGACTAGCCAATTTCAAAGGGGAAAATACGAGTTTCGGGATTTGATTAAATCATCAAATCGACACCAAGGTAAGCTTTAAGAATACAAATCCTACTAGGATTTGGTTTTCTAACCGAATAGGCTTTGTGCTAAATAGTAAGTGATTAATCAATTGTAGGAACTTGAGATCTAAGGCGATGATCGATTTCTGGATTTCAAAGAAGTGGTTAAGCAAATCGTGTGTGTACCCCACACTACTTCTTAATATGTTTCATGGCCTGCTTTATTAAAATATGTGATATTAAGAATATGAAAGTGGCTAGGGTACCATGTTATGGTACTAAGTACTCAGTGCACGTTTCCTACTTCTACAAAGAATATGAAAAAGGTCATTAGTAACATGAGAATATGATAAGAATGTGAACTCTGGCATATTTATGCATATCATCATTATATGGGGCATATGGGTTTGTTTGAAAGGGGAAGTGAATGTGGTGACTTAAGACCATGAACACGGTGACCTAAGACCGTGGTATCTCGAATGTGGTGACCTAAGACCACGAGAATCTGAATGTGGTGACCTAAGACCACAAGATGAATCAATGCGGTGACCTAAGACCGCGATATCTGAATGTGGTGACCTAAGACCACAAATGCGGTGACCTAAGACCGCGATATGGAGTGTAGCGGAAGGAGGGTCGACTTAGTAGTCCCCACGGTGTATAGGTTGGTACGGGGGAGTGTAGCGGATGGCTTATTAGGTTTGGGTTTGGGAATGCATCATAATTTGTATGCTATGATATGAATGCGTAACATTTGTATGCCCGATTCTATTTTGATTTAGTGTTTGTGTACACATTGAGTCTGTTTGACTCACTCGTTGGGGAATATTTTTCAGTGATGATCGCGATGGACCGGGACGGCAGAACTTGTGGTGGCCATGCTCAACATGAAGTTTTTATTTTATGAACTACTATTTCTATTTAAGTACTTGAATTACTTGGAAATTATTTGATGTAATAAGGCCATAAGGCCATAGTTGGATTGTTTTCCATTTATGTCTATTTATTATGATTATAAGTCTTACTTATTAAAGTTTAAGTAAAATTTTTAATATAAAGAATTGAATTGCTTTCAACACAAGCCCAACCCAAAATAATTTTTTCAAAATCGCATGTTTTCTAGGTAACGAAAGAATTTTGAAACCGGTTTACTTGAGGAACATACCAAATCTGGGCAAATCTACGGGCCGAGTTTGGGGTGTTTCAATGAGTGGTTGGATCCGTGACATCGAAAAGTGGTTGGAACTGATTCGCACGACCTCTCGCTATGTCAAGACGGGGATTCTTATGGTCCACACGGCCACGCCACGACCGTGTGCAAGGTCAGTAGGTCCCGAATTCTCGCTCCCCTTGTTAGTTTATAACTAAGTGTTCGTAAAGAAAAGAAGAAAAGAAAAATAAATTTAAAGCAAAATATGAGAATAAATTATGTTAGTGCTCGGGTTGTTTCTCTCGAGAAGCACTCGTTAATAGTCTTAAGCTAGACTCTCCTCTCGCTCGCTTTGTCGTGGTGGTTTAAGGAGTTGGAAGTCCTTCCTCATGCTATCATTTGCGCTCTTCGTGAAAAAATTTAAGTCGAGATGTGTTTATAGTAAAAGTACCAAAAATAGGATTACTTACCTCGATCGTTCGTGTGGGAAAACATCGTTACCCTAAAAGATATTTCTTTGTTTGTGCTAGGGTCCTGAGGAGATATTCGAGGATCTGCTGATCTAACAAAGACTGGTCCCCTATTTTGAAGTGGTTTGTTGTTCCTATTAGCTCTTTTGGGGGCTCCTTCAGCTTTATCTTGTGTGGTTCCTGCTTCTTCGTCGTGTATCCCTAATTTCTCCTTGAAATGTGTCTTCCACTGCCTAGATCATCGAACCGAATCCTCGATCTTCATGAGTTATTTCTTTGTTGGCATGGGGTTTAGGATCAGGTTCAGCTTGTATTCTTTGGTGGTGCTTCCTGAAAATAAGGGTTAACTATAACACCCCAAACCCGGCCTAAAAGTTAGGCCCGAATCTGGTGTGTCACATGGAAGTAAAAACCATCTTTGCGATTATTAAAAACTTGCTTGAGAAATACAGCCTCTTTGTTAAAACCAAAAAAACTTAAGCAATTGTTAACTACTTGAAAACGTAATAATCTTTAAAAACCTTTTTAGTAGCGAAAGCATATTTGAAATGAACAATTTACAAAAATGTGATGTGTAGAAATAGAGTTGCAGAAGCATTTTGAAATCGTTGCGGAAACGTAGATAAAATACAAGTATTTTTGAGAGATCGTTTGATGAGTTGAAAATCGAGGTAGTGAGCTTTAAAATCGTGGCTTTTGAAAATATTGTTGATAATTCGAGAGAAAATTTCCAAGTTAACATATTTGTAAAAGTTTGTTATAAAATCCATTTATTAATCAATTTTGGAAAACCATTATTTATGATTTTAGAAAATCCCCGTTAAAACAATTCAAGCAATATTATAAGTACGACTAAACATAAAGCAATTTAAAACATATCCCAGAGGCCTTATTACAACTTAAACCAAAATAGAAAAATAATAAAATAAACTAAAATAGAAATTTAAAGTTCAATAATACCATTTCTGAAGTATGGCCTCCACCGAGTCATCCATGGCCCAAGTCCACATCACTGAGCATTACTTACAAGGGTTAAGAAAAGGGGGAGTGAGTTACAAGAACTCAGTGTATAATCCCCTTACCATCATCCACTGGGTCTGAACCCATTTAGCAAAAATTTGGGCCTGAGCCCATAAAACAATATCTTGGGCCTAAGCCCTTTTATGCATAATAATGTATCAAATAATTCATATAAATGTAATGCAATCCCAAACCAACCTAATAATCCATCCGCTACACACCACCCGTACTATCCATCACACCTGTGTGGACCTTTTGTCAACCCACCCCGCCAACACACCAATCGCAGGCATTTAGCCATTTATATCAAATTCGAATTGTGGACAAGCCACCAGAATAACAGAATATACGTGGCTTAGCCACTGACAAAAATGTGACAGAGTCACTGCAATATGTTGCAGAGCCACCAAATTTCACTTCCCGATCATCAATATCCCAATCCCATGCAACTTATGTAAATGCAAAATACATCGTAAATCATAATATTTACAATATAACCACGATAATTAATAACTCAGAAATTTATTACAAACAATTTGGCCCATTAACACTTTACAAAATCGCCCATTAGGGTATTATATCAAATCGCCCATTAAGCCATATATCGATCGGCCCATTTAGCAATATATAAGATCGGCCCATTAAGCAATATATCAAATCGGCCCGTTAAGGCAATATATCAAATCGGCCCGTTAAGGCAATATAACAAATCGGCCCATTAAGGCAGTATAACAAATCGGCCCGTTAAGGCAGTATAACAAATCAGCCCATTAAGGTAATATAACAAATCGGCCCTTTAGGGGCATTTCCGTAATTCGGCCCATAGGGGCATTTTCGTAATTCGATAATATTACTCACTAAGGGTAATTTGGTAATCTCGCAATCTAGGGGTATTTTTGTAATTTACCCTCTAAGGGTATTATGGTAATTCCGCAACCTAGACTTAACTACAAATGTGGGGCATAAAAATTGAAACTGTCCATCTGCGTCGTACTGACTAAATTGACTATAACTCGAGTTAGGAATCTTGAAATCTAAATCCGTAAATTTTCCTTGAAACTAAACTCATATATATTTTTACTAATATTTTTCAAAATTTTTTGGCTTAACCATTTAGTACATTTTATTCCTTAAAGTTTCCCTTGTTTCACTGTCCAACGATTCTGACCTCTCTTAACTTAATTTCAAATATCTCACTGTACAGTTTTCATATGTTGCTCCCACTTGTTTCTATTGAAAATAGGCTCACAAAGGAATCTATACATATAAACTATAACTCATAATTCACTTTTTAAAATTTTATACGATTTTTCCAAGACAGATCAAGGAACCACGAAGTCATTCAGAACCAGTCTCACTAAAATTAAAATATCACAGACTTTAAAATTCCTTTTCCTTCTCCGCTTCTTCCATATAAAAATATACACAGTAAGATTTATTTTGATATCTTATTCACTTATTAATCCCTTTTCTCCTATTTTCCGTGATTTTTCAAAACCACGTCACTATTGCTGACCAAAACTGTTTCATTGCAAACTATGGTTACCACAACAAATATACGCACGCCCGAGTGGTCACGGATGCCGGTTTCCGATTTTCCTTCGGTATTTCGACCGAATCACAGAACATACCATGCAAACTTTCAGAGAGGTATGAGATTACACACCATTTCAAGCATATATTCGGAAGGGTACGGAATTACACACCTTGATTACGGGTTATGCTTTCTACCGTTTCAACACCTATAATGATAATTGATAGAAGGTTAGTCTCAACTTTGATAATCGTAACTAGAAACACTTTATTAGGCTAACTCCACTTACCACGAATGTGATCTCCCTCAGTGCACTAAAAATCGATACTACCCTTTGGTTATTGAAATCCCGTCCTAACAATATTTGGTGAGCGAAAGAGTTGTTAGTAATTATCCCACCTTTGGCCAAAACAAATCTTATAACAATGTTCTTACCCCACTTGCTTGACGAGTCGACGATAATGATTTGGTTAATACAGATCACTTGTGCTCCTTTACCTTGAAGATTTTTAGGACCGATTCCTAACGATTGTATGATAACTTCGGAAGATTCAAAGTTTCGGCCTTCCACTATATCACTACGAAGAAGGAAAATAATCTCGTTTGAGAGAGAATAAGGTGATGGTCTCGGTCAAAATGACCATCCCAAACCAAAACATAGATTCGGTATTAAGAGAAAAAAAATAAGAAATGTTGAGATGAACACTTACCGATTAATCAAGGATTGAGTGTAAATACGAATGAGAAGAAAAGATAGAAAAGAGATGAAGGTTCGGTTATAGAAGAAAATGAATATTGATATTCGGCTATGGAGGAATAATCAAACAAGAAAATGTGATTTTATGGTGGTTTCAATTTAGAGAAGAGAAAAGATTAGAGGAATGGTTGAAAGAAAAGGATGGAAGGTTGGATGGATGCTAGGTGATTCGGCTATCAAAGGGAGATGAACATGTTGCACAAATGTGTTAGGAGGTTTCGGCAAAGAAGAAAGAAAGAAGAAAAACTAAAACTCACAAAGAGTAGCAATTTGGAGAAAATGACACTATTGAAGCCAAAGGTATTTTTGACCAAAACAAACACTATAGTTTTACCAAAACACCAAGTAAAATTCGGCTACCTCCCTTTTACCACAAAACCGTCCACATTCATGACCATAATGGTCAAAAATTGGCCAACCACACTTTCCATAGCACTTCCCTTGAAAAAGGCCACATGTTCCCCTTACTTTCCCCTTTCTCTTGATTTCTTTCCTCACCTTCATTCTTTCCTATTTTCCTTAGCCATCTTGCCAAAAATAAAAAGTCCACCTTGCCTTATTTACATGCTTGGCCGACACTTAGGGAAAGAATACAAAAATAATAGTCAAAATTTGCACACAATGGGATTTGAACCTCTTCCCTCCATACTCTTCACTTAATGCCATAACCTCTTTGCCATATGCTTAATTATGCTAGCAAATTGAATACTTATTTTCATAAGTATTGATGCCACTTACTATTCTCCTAAATAGGCTTAAACACCAAATTTTTACTAGGGCCCAATTCAACCCCGAGCCTTCATAGAACCCCGTAACTTTCCAAAATCACCTTCCTAATAAGTCCAACTTGAAATAATGCCGTTCTCTTATTCTCAAAAAATTTTAAAACGCTTCTACGCTCAAGGCCTAATGGGCCCAATCCTACGAGACCCAATTTTGGGTCGTTACAATTCTACCCTCCTTAAAGAAATTTCGTCCTAAGAATTTCCAACCAACTACTAAACACATCGCTCAAATCATACCACTATGCTTTCGCTGCGCACTCTGATCTTAATAACACTAATGTACCTTTTAACTTACTCTTGAATCCTCTTTCACACAAATCCAAACATCTAACCACCTAAGTAAGCCGTTATCGACCACTTATACCTAAAATTTTCTACATTCAATCATCACGTCCAACCATAACATACCTGACTTGATGGTGATGAAACAATCCCGAGCCTTATGCTCCTTAGACCCGCATCTCAAGCATGCTCCTGACCTCCTCCAGCATTCTCCCAGATGACACCTTCTACAATAATCGCAAGCCAAAAAGTTTGGACGTGCCTTGACATGCTTTACGGAACGAGACTGTGACCCAAAAGAACCGCGATCTAATTTCTTCTTACAGCCCACAGACCCAACTCGAAGTGCTTCACCGATTCCTTTAACCTCCTCCAATACTTTCTTAACTATCTGAGTCAGCTCATCAATTCCAGCTCGGTCATAAGACTCCGTCTCAGCCACTGGCAATGCCAACACCTCCCTTTCGAAAACATGCCCCGATGCTGAAGATCTAGTCCTAGTACCTCGGCCTCTAGCACGTCCACGTCTATCGCGTCTATGTCCTTTAACGCTCATGTTCACTAATGTCGACTTAATCTTATTACGAGTCTTATGAATCAGTATAATATTTCAGTGTTTATTAAACAATGTTTTATGGAGTATAGGAAGTAAAGTTGTTTTCGTAGTACGTATCTAAGGTCTCAATTTCTATAGTTTCAGCTCCTAAAGCTAAGAGTTCTAGAGTATTTCTACAATCATACCACAATAATCATAAAATAAAAACATAAACTTACTTGACTTGGTGCTTGATACCCGTGGTGCCATACTTCCTTTAGAACATACATGTAAAATTTAAAATTTTAAACAGCTTTGAAAACACTTTTGAACCCAAACCACAGCCGAGTTTTGCAACCTAGGCTCTGATACCATAAAATGTAACACCCTAAACCCGGCCTAGAAGTTAGGCTCGAATCTGGTGTGTCACATGGAAGTAAAAACCATCTTTGCGATTATTAAAAACTTGCTTGAGAAATACAGCCTCTTTGTTAAAACCAAAAACACTTAAGCAATTGTTAACTACTTGAAAACGTAATAATCTTTAAAAACCTTTTTAGTAGCGAAAGCATATTTGAAATGAATAATTTACAAAAATGTGATGTTTAGAAATAGAGTTGCAGAAGCATTTTGAAATCGTTGCAAAAACGTAGATAAAATACAAGTATTTTTGAGAGATCGTTTGATGAGTTGAAAATTGAGGTAGTGAGCTTTAAAACCGTGGCTTTTGAAAATATTGTTGATAATTCGAGAGAAAATTTCCGAGTTAAAATATTTGTAAAAGTTTGTTATAAAATCCATTTATTAATCAATTTTGGAAAACCATTATTTATGATTTTAGAAAATCCCCGTTAAAACAATTCAAGCAATATTATAAGTACGACTAAACATAAAGCAATTTAAAACATATCCTGCAGGCCTTATTACAACTTAAACCAAAATAGCAAAATAATAAAATAAACCGAAATAGAAATTTAAAGTTCAATAACACCATTTCAAGTATGGCCTCCACCGAGTCATCCATGGCCCAAGTCCACATCACTCGAGCATTACCTACAAGGGTTAATAAAGGGGAGTGAGTTACAAGAACTCAAGACATAATCCCTTACTGTCATCCACCGGGTCTCAACCCATTTAGCGAAAATTTGGGCCTGAGCCCATAAAGCAATATCTTGGGCCTAAGCCCTTTTATGCATAATAATGTATCAAATAATTCATATGAATGTAATGCAATCCCAAACCAACCTAATAATCCATCCGCTACACACCACCCGTACCATCCATCACACCTGTGGGATCTTTTGTCAACCTACCCCCGCCAACACACCAATCGCAGGCATTTAGCCATTTATATCAAATTCGAATTGTGGACAAGCCACCGAATAACAGAATATACGTGGCTTAGCCACTGGACAAAATGTGACAGAGTCACGTAATATGTGGCAGAGCCACCAAATTTCACTTCCCCGATCATCAATATCCCAATCCCATGCAACTTATGTAAATGCAAAATACATCGTAAATCATAATATTTACAATATAACCACGATAATTAATAACTCAGAGATTTATTACAAGCAATTTGGCCCATTAACACTTTACAAAATCGGCCTATTAGGGCATTATATCAAATCGGCCCATTAAGCCATATATCAGATCGGCCCATTTAGCAATATATCAGATCGGCCCATTAAGCAATATATCAAATCGGCCCGTTAAGGCAATATATCAAATCGGCTCATTAAGGCAATATAACAAATCAGCCCATTAAGGAAATATAACAAATCGGCCCGTTAAGGCAATATAACAAATCGGCCCGTTAAGGCAGTATAACAAATCAGCCCATTAAGGCAATTTAACAAATTGGCCCTTTAGGGGCATTTCCGTAATTCAGCCCATAGGGGCATTTTCGTAATTCGGTAATCTTACTCACTAAGGGTAATTTGGTAATCTCGCAATCTAGGGGTATTTCAGTAATTTACCCTCTAAGGGTATTATGGTAATTCCGCAACCTAGACTTAACTACTAATGTGGGGCATAAAATCGAAATGTCCATCTCAAGCGTCAGATCGACTAAATTGACTATAACTCGAGTTAGGAATCTTGAAATCTAAATCCGTAAATTTTTCTTGAAACTAAACTCATATATCTTCTTACTAATATTTTTCCAAAATTTTTGGCTTAACCATTTAGTACAGTTTATTCCTTAAAGTTTCCCTTGTTTCACTGTCCAATGATTCTGACCTCTCTTATCTTAATTTCAAATATCTCACTGTACAGTTTTCATATGTTGCTCCCACTTGTTTCTATTGAAAATGGGCTCACTAAGGAATCTATACATATAAACTATAACTCATAATTCACTTTGTACAATTTTATACGATTTTTCCAAGACAGATCAGGGAACCACGAAGTCATTCAGAACCACTCTCACTAAAATTAAATTATCACAGACTTTAAAATTCCTTTTCCTTCTCCGCTTATTCCATATAAAAATACACATAGTAAGCTTTATTCTGATATCTTATTCACTTATTAATCCCTTTTCACCTATTTTTCGTGATTTTTCAAAATCACGTCACTGTTACTGACCAAAACTGTTTCATTGCAAACTATGGTTACCACAACGAATATACGCACGCCCGAGTGGTCACGGATGCCGGTTTCTGGTTTTCCTTCGGTATTTCGACCGAATCACAGAACATATCATGCAAACTTTTAGAGAGGTATGAGATTACACACCATTTCAAGCATATATTCGGAAGGGTACGAAAATACACACCTTGATTACGGGTTGTGCTTTCTACCGTTTCAACACCTATAATGATAATTGATAGAAGGTTAGTCTCAACTTTGATAATCGTAACTAGAAACACTTTATTAGGCTAACTCCACTTACCATGAATGTGATCTCCCTCAGTGCACCAAAAATCAATACTACACTTTGGTTACTGAAATCCCGTCCTAACAATATTTGGTGAGCAAAAGAGTTATTAGTAATTATCCCACCTTTGGCCAAAACAAATCTTATAACAACGTTCTTACCTCACTTGCTTGACGAGTCGACGATAATGATTTGGTTAATACAAATCACTTGTGCTCCTTTACCTTGAAGATTTTTAGGACCGATTCCCAACGATTGTATGATAACTTCGGAAGATTCAAAGTTTTGGCCTTCCACTATATCACTACGAAGAAGGAAAATAATCTCGTTTGAGAGAGAAGAAGGTGATGGTCTCGGTCAAAATGACCATCCCAAACCAAAACATAGATTCAGTATTAAGAGAAAAAAAATAAGAAATGTTGAGATGAACACTTACCGATTAATCAAGGATTGAGTGTAAATACGGATGAGAAGAAAAGATAGAAAAGAGATGAAGGTTCGGTTATAGAAGAAAATGAATATTGATATTCGGCTATGGAGGAATAATCAAACAAGAAAATGTGATTTTATGGTGGTGTCGATTTAGAGAAGAGAAAAGATTAGAGGAATGGTTGAAAGAAAAGGATGGAAGGTTGGATGGATGCTAGGTGATTCGGCTATCAAAGGGAGATGAACATGTTGCACAAATGTGTTAGGAGGTTTCGGCAAAGAAGAAAGAAAGAAGAAAAACTAAAACTCACAAAGAGTAGCAATTTGGAGAAAATGACACTATTGAAGCCAAAGGTATTTTTGACCAAAACAAACACTATAGTTTTACCAAAACACCAAGTAAAATTCGGCTACCTCCCTTTTACCACAAAACCGTCCACATTCATGACCATAATGGTCAAAAATTGGCCAACCACACTTTCCATAGCACTTCCCTTGAAAAAGGCCACATGTTCCTCTTACTTTCCCCTTTCTCTTGATTTCTTTCCTCACCTTCATTATTTTCTATTTTCGTTAGCCATCTTGCCAAAAATAAAAAGTCCACCTTGCCTTATTTACATGCTTGGCCGACACTTAGGGAAAGAATACAAAAATAATAGTCAAAATTTGCACACAATGGGATTTGAACCTCTTCCCTCCATACTCTTCACTTAATGCCATAACCTCTTTGCCATATGCTCAATTATGCTAGCAAATTGAATACTTACTTTCATAAGTATTGATGCCACTTACTATTTCTCCTAAATAGGCTTAAACACCAAATTTTTACTAGGGCCCAATTCAACCCCGAGCCTTCATAGAACCCCGTAACTTTCTAAAACCACCGTCCTAATAAGTCCAACTTGAAATAATGTCGTTCTCTTATTCTCAAAAATTTTTAAAACGCTTCTACGCTCAAGGCCTAATGGGCCCAATCCTACGAGGCCCAATTTCGGGTCGTTACATTAACCGAATAGTTATCAGTAGAATTTACGTTCTCACCTTGATTACTCGATGTTCTAGCCGAGTCGAGAGCCTTAATGGTGACTGTCTCATTACCTACGCAAAGTATGAGTTCTCCTGCATCAACATCAATTTTAGTCCTGGCAGTTGCTAAAAAGGGTCTTCCTAAAATTAGGGGGATCGAATTATCCTCATCCATGTCTAAGACAACAAAGTCTACTGGGAAAACGTATCTGTCGATTTTTACATGAACATCTTCGATAATACCCCTAGGAATTCTAACAGTTTTATCAGCTAATTGAATGCTCATCCTAGTTTGTTTGGGTTTCCCTAGACCTAATTGTTTAAACAATTTATAAGGCATGACATTTATGCTTGCCCCTAAATAAGCTAATGCATTATCAACAATTAGTCTACCAATTAAATATGGAATTGTAAAACTCCCTGGATCTTTTAGCTTTTGTGGTAGTCTATTTTGGAGAATTGCTTGAGCACTTTGCGTTAAGTTCCACATGTGACGACTCTGCCTAACTTCCGCTTGTTTGTTAGAAGCTCTTTTAAAATTTCCTAGAATCGACATCCGCGAAAGAGCTTCAAGTAATGGTAAGTTAATATGTAATTTCTTTAAAAGTTTAAGAAACTTACCGAATCGTTCTTCTCGTGTCGCCTCTTCTTAATGCCTCGGGTAAGGTACGCGAGGTTGGTACTCCTTGATTACCGGTTTTGGCTTGTCTTGTGTTACCTCAACTTTACCTTTTTCTACCTCGTTTCCTTATGTTGGACTGGGTTCGTCTACTTCTTCACTTTCTTGAGCTGTTATGGCTTGGATTTTCTCCTTTGGATTAATTTCAAGATACTCGGTAGACGCCCTTGCGGTCGTTCTCGATAATAGCTTTGCAATTTCTCCGACTGACTGGGTAATTTCCCCGATTGCCTTTGTAAGTCCTCCAACTTGGTTCTCGATCATTTTGATCGATGTTTGTTGGGTGTTGAGTGTTACCTCAATTTTTTGGAGACGGGCTTCTGTGGATGCTATAAATTTGTTCAACATCTCTTCAAGATTCGGCTTCTTTTCCTGTGGATAGGGCTGATTTTGAAAATTTTGAGGAGGTTGTTTTCTTTGATTTCCTTGATTGTCTTGTCCTCCCCACGAAAAATTTGGGTGGTTCCTCCAACCTGGATTATAATTATTACTATATGGGTTATTATTAGATCTGAAATTGTTATCTATATAGTTCATCTGTTTCGCTCTCTGTGCTGGTTGGTAGGGTGGGTATTCGTGATTCGCCACGCTTCCACTTGTGTGTCGCATCCGCATGACCGGATGTACCGCGAAGAACACAAACTATCAAGCTTCTTATTCATCAACTCTACCTGATTCAATAGCATGGTTACTACGTCGAGGTTGTAAACTCTGGCTGTTTTTGTTGCCCTTGTTCTTGTAACTTGCCACTGATAGTTATTCAGCGACATCTCTTCTATAAATTCATAGGCTGCTTCAGGAGTTCTATTATTCAGAGTTCCACCGGCGGCCGAGTCGATTAGTTGTCTCGTTTAGGGGTTTACACCATTATAGAAAGTCTAGACTTGGAGCCACAAAGGTAAACCATGGTGCGGACACCTTCTCAAGAGATCCTTATATCTCTCCCATGCATCGTATAATGTCTCTAAATCCATCTGCACAAAAGAAGATATATCATTACGTAATTTGGCCGTTTTGACCGGTGGGAAATATTTTAATAAAAATTTCTCGGTCATTTGTTCCCATGTAGTGATTGACCCTCGTGGTAACGAGTTTAACCACTGTTTAGCTTTATTCTTTAATGAAAAGGGAAATAACCGAAGTCGTATGGCATCATCAGAAACGCCATTTATTTTGAAGGTATCACATAACTCTAAAAAATTAGCTATATGAGCGTTTTGATCTTCGTCCTGCAAAACATCAAATTGAACAAACTGTTGAATCATTTGTATAGTGTTAGGCTTTAATTCAAAATTATTGGCAGCTATAGCAGGCCTAACAATACTTGATTCGGCTCATGTTAAATGCGGTTTAGCATAATCAAACATAGTACGAGGAGCATTATTTTCTCCCACATCTTGTGGTGGAAGATTATTTTCGTCCATCCCTTCAGTAGGATTGGATCTGTCCTCTCGTTCTCCTTGGTAATTTAGGGCTCGCCTAATTTCTCTACGATTTCTTCGAGCGGTAGCTTCAATTTCACTGTCGTATTCTAAAGGTCCTCTCGGGTTCCTTCTAGTCATAAACTAGAGGTACCTGCTAGGAAAAGAAAGAAAGAGAATTTAGCAAATTTAAAATTAAAACTAAAAATAAAAATAAATTGCGAAAAATAAAAATAATGGCTAAAGTAATAAAAATAGAGCTTTCTTAATATTTTAGTTCACTGAACAACGGCGCCAAAAACTTGATCATTGTGAATCGAGCTTTAAAATTTATAAAAGAATGATCGAACACGAAACTAACTCGACAACGATTGAGGCAAGTGCACCTAACGAACAATAGTATAGCTTAGGCAAGACCGGATTATCGAACCCAAAGGAACTAAAAGTACTAATACTAACTTTCTTTTTATTATTTAGCCTAAAATAAGTGAAGTTGTTTATTAATCTAAATTAATTAACTACTAAACTAAAGACTCTAAGACAAAGAAGAATGAATTTGGAAAATAACTTGGGAAAAACTCAGTTGATTTAGACGATACCCTAGGAAGAATCCACCTAGACTTCACTTGTTATCTAACACCAACCATACGATTTATTCACTTAGTTTGATCCGTAAGACTCCCTAACGATATTAAACCCTCTCTCTAGACGCTAATAACGCCTAACCCTAGGTTAATTAGTGGAACTCTAGTTCTCTTATAATAACCCCTAGAATAGCAATGAAATCGATCATGGATTCCCATATTAGGTTTCACCCTAATTCGCAAAATCTCGCCACCCTATCTTTAGGCGTGCGATCAACTCCGCTTAATTATGTTGGATCTACTCTTAGGCGTGGTCTATTCCTCCTCCACCTAAGCACATTAAATTTGGATTAAGCTCACATAATTAAGAACAAACTAAGTATTTATCATATAATTCAAGAAACAATAACAAGTTTCATCATAGGTTTCATCCTCTTCTGTATCCAAGGGTTTAGTTCATAACAATAAAGGAAAACATCTCAAGAGAAAAGATAAAACAAAACATAAGAAATCCCTAAAACCCCCTGAAGGAATTGAAGAGGAGATCCTCCGTCTTGAGTAGAATTCTGGCTTCTTGAGATGGATCAACTGGCTATCCCTGAGTGAATCCCCACAAATCGCTGCTGCGGCTAGCACGACGCCCCTAGACGATGGCTTTGGGCTCCCCCTTTCAGGTCATACTTAGGGTGTATTTATAGGCTTTTGAAATACGTTTCTTTCTCCCTAAGTATCCTTTCCCGAATGAAATTGCTCTTCTCCACGGCAGAGGCACGGCCATGGCGCACGCCCGTGTAAATCGTGGACAGGCCGTGTTCGGATTTCTTTAATGAGACACGGCCGTATGAGTCGGGGTTAGACCGTGTTCTAGATGATTGACTTGGCACGGCCGTGTGGGTCCAAGTCCAGGCCGTGTCGATTTCCTCTTTGGTCCGTTTTGATCCGTTTTGAGCCCGTTTCTCGTTCTTTTTATCCTTGGGTGCTTTCCTGAGTATAAGACATGAAAAGAAAGGATTAAGAGTACCTTTTTTCATAAATCAAGGGATAATTCATCCAAAATCGTACTAAATGTGGGCCTAAAATATGTTGCTATTTCGGTTTATCATATACCAAAATACCAAAGTTCAAAAGTACCAAGTGATAGTAGGATAGTGTGGTAAAGTCTCCGACGATCCCAGAATCCGAGCTAGCTTGATTTCACTATAAAACACGGAAAAATAAACAAAGTAAGCTTTATAGCTTAGTAAGCTCGTATGAAATAAACTCAAACTAATCATAAATACACAATTCAACAATTTGAATATATCAACATGTAGCACATATTAACTAACAAACCTTTCACATGTTTAATCACATAATTATATTCAAACTTCACAATTTCTTCGATTTAAGGCTTATACGGTTCATGTACATACCTGTACCATTTTGTATCAATCCAGTACTCATCCATGTCTTTCATTTACTCATTTAACCATTCGAAATACTATCGGATACTCGGGAAACTCGCACCGAAGTGCCACATACATAGCCAATGCTATCTCAATCTCATATCACATATATGCTCACTCTCGAGCTATCAACGGCCCGCTCACATAAGTCGTGGGTCAAGACGCAGCTACACGGTGCTGCTCACACAAGTCGTCAAGTAACCGCAACACATGCCAAGATATACTCACCACCGGTAGGACGTACAAAACCAGTACCCGGATCACATAATCACAATAACCCCTAATGACATGTCACTCGTAACCTAATCTATTCCTAAGGTTCAACCGGGATTTACAATGCCGAATCATCATCGAATCATTTTCGGATCACATAAAGCATTTAAAATACATTTATAACATAATTTATTACATACGAACTTACCTCGGACGCAATAACGGTGAAATAGGTCGATTAGTCGAGTACTTTATTTTTCTCTCGATCTAGATCTGAATTTCACTTTTCTTGATCTAAATATAATCAAAATTAACTTATTTAATTGTCACTCTATTCAATTTAGTCCAAAAATTCACATTAAGGCACTTTTACACATTTTCCCCTAATGTTTCACATTTTTACAATTTAGTCCTTATTTCATAAAATCACAATTTCATGTAATTTAATACCAAACCATATTAGCCAAATCTTCCTAATACTCATATCAACCCATAATTTTCATTTATTTCACATTTTGACCACAAATTTTCAACATTTCTCAATTAAGTCCCTAATTTACATTTTCACTAAAAATCACTTAACAAAACTTGTATAACTATCATCAAGCATTCATAATCCATCATTAAAAATCAAAATATACACATATTCATCAATGGAAAACCCATAAACCTATAACAATTTTGCAAATTGGTCCCTGGGCTAGCTAGACTAAGCTGCAACGATCTCAAAAACGTAAAAATCATTAAAAAAGGATCAAAATTGAACTTACATGCATGAAAATAGTTTGGCCGAATATCAAGCTCCTCCCATGGCTAATTTAGGTTATAATTTCGATTTTTGAAGATGAATGAAACACATTCTCAATTTGTTTTCTTTAATTAACAGTAATTACAAAATTAACCTTTAAAAACATTAGTAATTACACCAAATACCATGCCACTATCATCCATTATCACATAAATGGGCTAATTACCACTTAAGGACCTTTACTATTTAATTTCATAGCCATTTAATACCTTTAACTAATAGAACACAAGTTTTACGCTTTACGCGATTTAGTCATTTTTATCAAATTAAGCACTCAAACGATAAAATTTCTAAACGAAACTTTCACACAATCATATTATCATGCTGTAAATATTAAAATAATAATAAAATAAATATTTCAACTTCGAATTTGTGGTCCCAAAACCACTGTTCCGATTTGACTAAAAACGGGTTGTTACAAAGCGGCCTTGTTTGTCCATCAGCATTGGTGTCTCGACTCTTCCTTGAAGGTATTTTTCGAGTCCTCTTCCAGGCAAGGCTCCTTTCCCAACCGTCAACTGCAAACCCATCCTCGTGGTTTTGGATATTTTTGGTACTGCGATCTTGTTTCCTTTAACAATGACAGTTGTATTAACAAATTCCAGTGATTGAAAGGAACATTCTATTGCCTCATCATCCACTCCTATGTATGGTGCGTCACTAGTTACGAATGCAATGATATCCTCTTCATCATTTATCGTTACCAATTGACCCTCCGTTACCAACTTCAGTCTTTGGTGTAGTGACGACGGCACTGCCCCAGCTGAATGGATCCAAGGCCTACCCAACAAGCAGTTATAATAGGGTTTGATATCCATTACCAAAAAGTCTACCTCATATGTGTTCCGGCCAATTAAGAGTGGTATTTCAATCCTCCCCATCACCTTCCTTTCTGTACCATCTAATGCTCTCACTATATTTTGACACGTCTTCATGTGAGATCTATCCATTAGCAACCTATTCAGTGTGGATAGAGGCAAGCAAGATGTTCAGCGCAGATCCATTATCGATTAACACTCCTAGAAACGTATATCCTTTGCAGCGGGTAGTGATGTAACACCCCTCACCCGTATTCAATGCCAGAATAGGGTTTCGAAGCATTACCGAACTTATAACACAATATTCAAACATTTCACATACATTTCTCAAATTCATAAAAACATCATTTACTTCAATCACATTGTCCCTAATACGTGCCTACAAGGCCTTAAACATGCATTGGGAGTAGTTCGGGACTAAACCGATAACTTTGAAAACTCTTAGAACACTTAGAAAATTTTTCTCAAAAATAAGGGACACACGCCCTTGTCACAGGCCGTGTGGACATTCGAAATGGGAGCACATGGCCGTGTCCCAGCCCGTGTCTGACCCCGTGTAACTCTCTGACTTGGGTCACACGACCAACACACACGCTCGTATGGCTAGCTCGTGTGCCCTACAAATGGCCATACACGCCCGTGTGCCAGGCCGTGTGCTAGGCTGTGTCAAACATGTAAGGTATACTGACTTATACCACACGTCCAGGTCATACGCCTGTGTGTGAGGCCGTGTGGAGCATACTGACTTGGTTTCTATTTCAACACCAGGGGACACACGACCGTGTACATGATTGTGTATCACACACGGCTGAGACACACTCCCGTGTCTCTGCACGTGTGGACAAAAATAGGCTATTTACCAAGCCATTTTGCCACCCAATCTTATGCACACCTACATCAAACTCAAATAGCACAAAACATAGCATATCATAGGCATTAAATCAACCTCGCTCAAGCATATTTCATACCATTTTCAACATCAACCAATACAAAACATAAATACCACAATATGCCATACAAATTCATACCAAACTCAAATGTGCATTAACGCCTAGATTCACTAGCATACCAATATTCATAACTCAACCATTTGCTATCCATAATACTAATTATCCACAAGCATCACATATCCAACATTCAAAACATCACACAAGCCATATATAAATATATATATATACATGATTCAATCATACCAAAATAGCCAACTTATATGGCAATATACAAAACCAAACTTAGAACATTTACAAGCCAATTCAAATGGCTACATTCATCAACAATTCATGAACCAAAATGACCAAAGCCCCTATATATGCCATATACCAAAATTCAAAAGTACCAAGTGATAGTAGGATAGTGTGACGTAGTCTCCGACGATCCCTAAATCCGAGCTAGCTTTGAAATCACTATAAAACATGGAAAAAATAAACAAAGTAAGCTATAAAGCTTAGTAAGCTCGTATGCAATAAACTCAATATAATCATAAATAAACAATTCAACAAATTGAATATATCATTACGTACTCATATTAACTAACAAACCTTTCACTTATTCAATCATAAGATTATATGTGATCTTCACAAATCACTTCGATTTAAAGCTTACTACAGTTCATGTACATACCTGTACTATTTCGTATCAATCTCATAATCAACCACGTCTTTCATTTACCTGTTGAACCATTTGGAATACTATCGGATACTCGGGAAACTCACACTGAAGTGCCACATATATAGCCAATGCTATCTCAATCTCATATCACATATATGCACTACAAGAAAACAGACTTTTTGCGGCATTTTTTTTGGCCTTTAGCGGCGCTTCTAAGTGCCGCAAAAACTATTTGCGGCGCTTTTACAAGCGCTGCAAAAGACGTCGCTATAGAAAATGCCGCTAAAATTTACGGTGTTTATTTGAAAAAACGCCGCTAAAGATCATGACTTTTAGCGGCGCTTTTATAAAAAACGCCGCTAAAGTTCATGAAAAATAAAAAAAAAATTATAAAATTATAAAAAGAGCAGATATCAAAGAGAAGCATGCAATAAAATCAGCACTATTATCACAACACGCAAACAAGCGTTAATAGGATAACAATTTATATACAAAGAAGCATGTGCCAAAATGCACCAAAAGCAAAATACTATAAAGTACAAGAAGCTAGCTCTGTGATTCCTTCAATTAAATGTTTGTTGATGCACAATAAACAATAATATATAAAATCGCCATCAAATCCTCAAAACATCTACTAGAGGCAATGGACATATGACTTCCCAAAAAAAAATATTTAACAAACAAATAGAAACTCAACCAAATACACAAGAAATTTCATAAGTCTGTATTATGTTATGAGTTTATCCAACTCACAAGAAAAATCAGGCTCCTCAAGCATCAAAATAGGTGGTGTCAAATCCAAAGACCAAGTGATAGTATCCGCCTCTTTGTTTTACCCTTTTCACTATTAGATCCTCACAATCAAGAAACTGATATAGAAGCTTCCCCAAAGCAACCCAACGTGTAAAATAACCTAAAATACACAGCCAAATAAAACAGAAAGAAAGAATAACAATCCATTAGATTAAATTAATTAAAAAAATAATAACAATCCATAAAGATTAAATTCATTAAAAAATCGTAAAGAAATTCAAATGAATCAAAACTTACCACTGTTAATAATAGGCACAGTGTCTTCTAACAAACAAATGGATGTAGTCATCTTTCATGTACCCCTTTTAACGCATGACCTTTAAATACACAAGTGTGGAAGAAGTGAGAAACAAAATGCCAAGTGATGCCCCTCGCTTTTTGAATGAGTTAAATATACTTATTTTCAGATTACTATGTATAGAAAAGCATCCACTTACAAAGACTCGCAAAACTAAATTAGTTCTACACATTTTGATATCTTTTTATAGGATTAATATACGATTTCACAAACCAATAGTTGGATTTACAAATATAATTGGACTCATCATGCAAGTAAAATTTCTAATCTATCCTACATCTCTATCATATCAATCCAAAATACGATTTTTCATTATTAAACTTTTTTTGCATCCAACCAATTATGCATCCTAAAATCATTCAAAACTAACATAAAATAAAAAAGCCTATTAAACAAATATAAAATGTACATGCAAAACTAATTTAGTCTTACACTAGTATATGTGATAGCCTATTATCCATAACCTAAAATAGCCTATTATTATATAAATAATAACACTATATTTATAACTCATTAAAAAAATTAAATCAACTAAAAATTAATATTTTAAGTGATTTATTTTTAAGTATATTTAAAAAATTGATAATGAAAAACAAATGATAGAATTTTTCAATATAAAAGTGGAGAAAATGATAAGAATATAAGGAGTTACTTATCACTCAATATAATTTTTTTTTCAATTTTATTTCTTTTAACATTATCCTTTAAATACTTCACCTTTAAATTTAAAAAAAAATATTTATCAAATAATCTAATTTTATTCCGTAGTTAAAATCAAACATATTTTATAACTCAAATTCAATTCTTAATGTAATTAATTTGAGGAAAAGGTTTTGGTTTTCAACATTCGTGGTTTTAGCTTGAAACCAGACAAAGGAATTTTAAGTGAAATAAGTAGCTACATATACAAATAAAGGTAAAGGTAGGGCTGAGGTTGAAGCCAATTTGCCACTAAAAGTTAAATGAAATTTAAGCATTGGGTACTTTTACAAGCAATATCTTACCTAGGCTAAAAATGGGTACTGCATCAAACACAGACAAATTGGTTACAATTTTTCTGTTTCTTTTTTATTTGTATTTAATATTTGTACTATTTGTATATTTACTTAGTTAAAAAAGTTCAACTAAAAACTACAGCAATCTCAGTTAACAAATTTGTATAAAAGTGTGAGTTACTTTTATTTTATCAAATTACATTACTGAACTTTTATTATTAACAAATTAATAATTATGCAAACTCAGTTAAATTGAATCCCCATTTTACATAAAATGCAAAGAGAATCGGAACAAAGCAGAAAACAGAAACTGTTGCACAAACATCATTTTCATATAAATGATAAACCGTAAAAGTAACATATTTTAATCCCACATTTAGTATGCTTTTGGATGAATTATCCCTTATTTTATGTAATTTGGTGCTCTTAATCCTTTCTTTTCATGTTATATACTCAGGAAAGCACCAGGGGATGAAAAGAACGCAAAACGGGCTTAAAACGAGACAAATGGGCCAAAGCATGAAATCGACACGGCCTGGACCAAAGATCATGTAATATCCCGGGTTAGGGGTTATTTTTGTTATGGCTCTGTTTGCATGTTCAGGGCTTGCTATGTTGTTGTTTGTGTGGTTTCGGGACTTAGTTGTAGGCTGGGGGTATGCCTGAGTAGGTGGGAAAAATTCAGTTTTTGGGCTTTATATGAGAGGAGCTGAAGGAGCTGGGTCATATGTATTTTATTTGGCGTTTTTGAGCACAAGTGATGAGCTAGCAAAGTGGCAAGGCATGCGTCACTTGGAGTGTGTGGTTGGCGTCAATTTCAGGGAGGGAGAGGTCCCGAGTTCAAGCCGCAGAGTGCTCCTTTTTGTTCCATTTTGACGGCATGGAGGAGGAGGAGTTGTTGGTAGTTCAAACTCTACCATGGACTTTGTCAACTCATTCAAAGGAGGGGTGGAGAGTGAATTTAGGAGAAGACTAGTTCAAACTAGTTTGAATTGGGTGGTTGTGAGTGATTGGAGGTAGTGGCCGAATATTGGGGTGTGTGGGGAGTGAGTGGCCGGTTTTGGTAGGGAGTAGGAGGGGTTTGCCGAAATTCTTTTTGGCATTTTGGTGTTTTCGGTCAACATCTTGGCAAGCCAAATTCCTCCTTTTGTCATACCAAAGCCGAAATTCTAAAAGAGTTTTCTTTTATTTTTCTCTATGGAAACTGAAAGTACCTTCATCCCATCCACCTCTCTTCTTCTCAATTACCCTTTGCCGAAACTTCTTTCTCATTTCACATTCTCTTTTCTTTTTCCATTCAAAGCCGATAATAGGAGTGTTAAACATCTAGCCGAATCCCTCCCTTGTGCTGCCAAAATTTCCTCCTTTCATTTGTTCTCATTTTAGCCGAATATCAACCCCTCCCTTTATCATCTTTTTCTTGCGCTTTCTTTCTTGGCTTAGGCCGAATCTCCCTCTCTCTAGTAGCTCTCTCTTGGCCGAATATCGGTGAAGGGTTGATCTTGGTTGGTTGTTCAATCATTGAACAAGGGCCTTGGATTGTGGTGGTGATCGGTGAAGCGATCAATTGAAGCCTTGATCATGAGTGACCGATTGGTAATTAAGGGGGTAAGTGATTGGTATTATTTTATTAAGTTCAATCTTTTGGTTTCGATTAAGTCAAGGGTGACAAAGGATTAACTGTTTCTTTTTAATAGGGTGTGCTAGGTTGTTAAAAGAGGAACCATTGTTGGTTCGGGTTTGGTAGGAAACCAAACGTTTGCAAGGTAAGGATTAATCGATATACCCTTTGGTTTATATGGTTATGGCCGAATGGTTTAAGTGATTAACCCATGGTTGGTCGATTGTTTTTAGGAGCAAAAGGATCGAGGGTCTTAGACCGGTTCTTAGGATTAAAACCTTCGCTATTTCGTGTGTAAACTAACACACTACTGCTTAGTAATATGATTAATAACCCGATTACTTATTAAAGTGAAACAATATGATTGATGGATTGGGTACCCGATGGGGTATAAGCACGGATACGGGTAAGTCCGTTTCATTACGAGATCTGTAGTGATATATGTGATAACATGTTTTATGATGTAAATACCATGAGATGCCATTTGAGCATGTTAGCATGATTGCATGTTTTATATCATTTGCATTAGTATGACATGTGTGGGTGATATGAGAGGAGGGGGAATATGATATCCGTGTCTTTGGGACACTGTGTCTTTGGGACACCAGAGGTTTGGCACCTCCAGTGGTTTGGTACCACAGATGATATTTTGTGACTTTGGGTCACCAGAGGTTTGGCACCTCAGCGTCTCGTCCCAGTGGCTTAGCACCACGGTGGGTTGGCCCCACAGTTGTTTATACGGGATTGACGCCAGTGATTTGGTATCACACGATGGGTTGGCCCCATCATTCGATTCGTGACTACGGTCACCAGTGATTTGGTATCACACTGTGTCTTTGGGACACCAGAGGTTTGGCACCTCATTGCGACTCGTCCCTGTGGTTAACACCACCGTGGGTTGGCCCCACTTATGAGATACGGGATTGTCGCCAGTGATTTGGTATCACACGATGGGTTGGCCCCATCATTCGATTCGTGACTACGGTCACCAGTGATTTGGTATCACACTGTGTCTTTGGGACACCAAAGGTTTGGCACCTCATTGCGACTCGTCCCTGTGGTTAACACCACCGTGGGTTGGCCCCACTTATGAGATACGGGATTGTCGCTAGTGATTTGGTATCACACGATGGGTTGGCCCCATCATTGGATTATTCGTGACTTTGGGTCACCAGTGGTTTGGCACCACACTTATGGATATCGTGACTTTGGGTCACCAGGTGGTTTGGCACCACCAAAGTGGTTTGGTACCACACGGGTAGAAAGGTGATATGGATGGTTAGGATCGGGGTGCATTGATTATGTTGCTATGATATGATGTGTGTTAGCATGTTGTATTATCGGGAGTGGGATTTATGCATTGAGTCTTGCAACTCACCCTCTCCTTTGACATTTCAGTGACACTTAGACGCGACATGGAGCCGGACGGACTCGAGGTGCTCATGCCATGCTTTAATAAAGTTTTGCTCGGACTTGATAAAATTCGGTACTTTAGCTTATTTATTACTATTTGGTTTTGTTTTGGGTTGTAAATGGCCTTTAAATTAGGTTTTACTATGTTTATGCTTAAAGTAGCTTTCTAATATGCCTTAACAAATTAATTGAGTTAAAATTTGCTAAAAAGCTGGGAAGGACAACGGTTTCAAACTATAACGCAATGTGTTTTAAACTATACCATCGGGTATCACACTATGATTTTCAAACCTAAACTCGATTTCCTACTAAGTCTAAATGTTTGAGTAACATCAAGAAGCAACTTGAATTTCTAAATGAAATAAACTTGTTTAACTTCTTAATTGATTAAGTCTCCAAAATCTCGAGTTTTCAAAATGACGCATGAAGTTTTCAATATCATGCCCAAGATTTCTACACGTTCAAAGCTTTTCACAAAATTTTCATCAAGTTTTTAAACAAAACCCAACTTCTCAAATACGCTTTCCTCGTAACATACCGCATTCTCTACGTGGTGTCTTGACCAGGTGTGGGGTGTTACAATTGTGGTATCGAGCCAAGTTCAAAGGCTTTTACCGGGCCCGAGGCCCAAAATGTTTTCAAAAGTCTGCTTTTAAGTGTTTTGTTTGAAATAAATGGTTTGAAGGGCATGACACCGAGTCTCCTGCACCAGTCACTGAGTAAGTACCCCTTACTATTGCTTGTGATTTATTGATGTGATTGGATAATTGCAATAGTGGATTACTTTAGAAACCCAAATCGATAGGATTCTGAACTCGCGAAAACAAAGCTTCTTAAATATTCATAAGACTTTGCTTTAAAATAGTGGAATAATTGCTTGATGCATAAAACTCCTAAATCGAGATCACGTAGAAGTTAGTCATGAGCGCTAGAGGTGGACGTGGTCGTGGACGAGGTCGTGGTAGGATGACGGTTTCAACCCCCGTAGGATCCGTCGTGGTCGAAAAATGAGATACTGCACCGCCACCAGCTAGAGGTGGTGAGTTTCAAGATCGATCGATGATGCAGCGTCACGAGATCGCCGCGAGTGTTAGAAAGGGTAGCCGTGTAGGTGGTGGTGCGATTGTTAGGAAATCTGCTTCTGGCGACTCGGGCAAACGGGCCGAATTCTTTCGAGGTGTTTACGGTGTTGCTCCAGCCTTCTTGAGTATTGGCTGGAGGCAACGGAGCGGATCATGGATGATTTGGACTTGATTGCTTTGAAGAGAAGTCAAGGGCATAGTATCGCTTCTTCGGGATGAGTCATACCGGTGGTGGCTCACGGTTCGGGACGAGTGTGGCGAGAGAGGATCTTACGTGGGATTATTTTAGGGTTGCCTACCGTAAAAGTACATTGGAGCTAGCTACATCGACGCCAGCAAATAAAAGCATTTTTGAGGCTAGTCCATGGGAGTAAGTCTGCTTTAGAGCACGAGGTGAGTTCTTGAAGCCGAGCCGGTATGCTAGGGGTATTGTGGCTACCGAACACGAGAGGTGTGTTCGTTTGAGGATGGTCCGAGAGACGAGTTGAGATCGCTGATTGCTCCTCGGCAGGAGCGTGAGTTTGCTTTGTCTTGGTTGAAAAGGCTAAGGTAGCCGAGGGTGTTAAGGAGTCCGTAAGGCGGGGCATGGACAGAGAGCAGGCATAAGAGGAGCTTTGGGTCTTCTCGTTCGTCGGGTAACCCTCGAGAAAAGGGCTAGAGCAGTGGGCCGATCGGTCTGCAGTAGGGTTGTTGCTTTGCTAGTCGTGGACCGCCGCGGTGTAACCATTGTGGGAAATATCATTGGGAGGCTTCTGGACCGGTGGAAAAGGTTGTTTTGAGTGTGGTTCTCTGGATCATCGCGTGAGGGACCGTCCGCGTAGGTTGGCCAGATTCATCCGAGAGTCGGGGCCGTACTCGATTCAGAATAATGTCATCGCCACCGCAGAGGGGCCGTGATAATGGCGCAGGTAGTAATGGATCCGGTCGGGCCGTGGAGCACCGGCAGGTGCGGGTAGTTCGACGCCGCATACCTGGGTTAGTGTATGCGTGAAGGCGCGCGAGAGAGGAGCGACGCGCCGGACGTCATAACCGTGCGTTCTTGATCTTTGGTTCTCCTTTTCTCGCTTTGATTGATGTGGGTTCGACGCATTCTTACATGGCCGATGGTATAGTAGTAGAGACCATGGATCTAGACTCGAGATATCTTCTAGGCGGATGACCGTAATTAGCCCTTTAGGTCACTCAGTAGTAGTTGATAAGTCATTTAGAGATGTACCCTAGAACTCCAAGGGGTAGTGTTTGTCGCGATCCGATGGAACCGCCATTTGGGGAGTTCGATTTGATTCTTAGGATGGACCGGTTGGTTAAGTACCAGCGAAGTTGGATTGCGCGGCTAAGCGCATGGTTCTAAAGATGACCGAGGTGATGAAGTGGCTATGATAGGTAATAGGAGAGATTACTTATCTAATGTGGTATCTGCTCTAAAGCGAGAGAAGATGGTGAGAAAGGGTCGTGAAGCGTATGTGGTTCATGTGTATGCCTTGGAGGCTAAAGAGTCTCTTTGTAGAAAAGTCCAAACAGCTAAGGAATTTGCTTGATGTGTTTCGGAAGAACTTCCGGTTTGCCACGGATCGTGAGGTAGAGTTCGGGATAGATCTGCATTGCCGAATCTGCGCCGGTGTCTATTGCTCCGTATAGGATGGCGCCAAAGGAATTGGTGGAGCTTAAGGCTCGAGATCCAAGAGTTGTTGGACCGAGGTTTTATCGGGCCAAGTGTTTCACCGTAAGTGCGCGGTACTCTTTGTTAAGAAGAAAGATGGTACAATGCGGATGTGCATAGATTACCGCCAAATGAATAAGTCGACGATCAAAAACAAGTATCCGTTGCCACGGATAGATGACTTGTTTGATCACCGGAAGCAAAAGGATTTTCTAAGATTGACACGAGGTCCGGTATCACCGATTAAAGGTGAAAGAAGCGGATATTCACAAGACAACGCTTTGGACTCGGTATGGGCACTACGAATTTACGGTAATGCCGTTCGGGTTAACTAACGCGCCGCGCAAAGATTCATGGATATGATGAATAGGGTGTTTCAAAGATGATCTCGGACCAGATTCGTGGTAGTTTTTATTGACGACATCCTGGTGTATTCAAGAATAGAAGAAGAGCATGATGCGCATTTGCGTGTGGTAATGCAGATTTTGAGGAGAAGCGACTTTATGCTAAGTTCAGTAAGTGCGAGTTCGGCTTAGAGAAGTGACTTTCTTGGGACATGTAGTGTCACCGAGGATTGGAGTAGATCCTCGAAAAATTGAGGCGCTTTTGGATTGGAAACCGCCTAAGTCGAGTGGTCGAGATTCGAGTTTTCTCGGTTTGGCGGATACTACCGAAGGTTTGTAGAGGGTTTCTCGTTGATTGCAGCACCAATGACCAAGTTGTTAAGGAAAGAGGTTCCATTTGTTTGGACTAAGAAACAGCAGGAGAGTTTCAAGAAGCTCCGGTTTTGATTCAACCTAAGGCTGGTAAGGAATTCGCGGTCTACTGCGATGCATCACATACGGGGTTGGGTTGTGTGCTGATGCAGGAAGGTAAGGTTGTGGCTTACGCATCTCGGTAGCTGAGGCCACATGAGGTCAACTATCCGACGCACGATCTGGAGTTAGCGGCGGTAGTCTTTGCATTGAAGATTTGGAGGCACTACTTGTACGGAGAGAGATCAATAGTCTACACAGATCATAAGAGTCTGAAGTACCTTTTGACTTAGAAAGATTTGAATTTGAGGCAGCGTAGATGGGTTGAGTTGCTTAAAGATTACGACTGCTCGATTGAGTATCATCCGGCAAGGCTAACGTGGTGGCGACGCGTTGAGCCGTAAGGTTGTTTCGGACTTAAGAGCGATGTTTGCTCACTTGAGTTTGTATGACGACGAAAGTATTCTCGCGAGTTGCGAGTTAAGCCTACTTGGGTTGAGCGGTCGTAGAGAAACAGATAGAGGATGAGGTTACGAGTGCGCGGAGGTTGCAGTGTACAGAGTGGTGGTTTGGAAGGTTACAACTTGTCTAGTGATGGGGTCTTTGTGTTTTCAAGGTAAAGCTTGTATGCCCAAGGATGTTGAGTGAGGCAGAGGATTCTTCAGACGCACATAGCAGCCCTTATGCTATGCATCCCGGAGGTAGTAAGATGTATAGGGATCTCGAGAGAGCGATTTTGGTGGCACAGTGCGAAGAAAGAAGTGACAGAGTTTGTTGGGAAGTGTCGACATGTCAGTGGTCAAGGCTGAACATCGATTGCCGTCGGGTTGCTTCACTGTGAAGATTCCTCGATGGAAGTGGGAAAGGATAACCATGGATTTCGTCGGTGGGTTACCGCTTACGCCGAGCAAGAAGGATTCGATTTGGGTAATTGTTGATCGACCGACTAAATCACTCATTTCATTCCGTGAGGGTTGACTACTCACTTGAGGTTGGCAAAGCTCGTATGTTTCGTGAGATAGTGAGGTTGCACGTGTGCGATGATCGATCATCTCGGATAGGGATCCCGATTTACGTCAAGGTTCGGAAAGCGTTGCATCGGGCTCTGGTACGCGGTTGGATTTCAAAGACGGCTTTTCACCCGCAATCGACGGACAATCGGAAAGGGTTATTCGGATCTTGGAGGATATCTTTGAGGGGTTGTGTTCGGATTTCAGAGGTAGTTGGGAGGAGTTTCTACCATTAGGCGAGTTTGCCTACAACAACGATTTACCAAGCGAGCATCAAGATGGCACCATATGAGGCGTTGTATGGTAGGAAGTGTCGATCACCTACGTGTTGGGCGGAGTTAGGTGAACGCCGCTTGTTGGGACCCGAGTTGGTTCTTTGAGACCGAAGACAAGGTTAAGTTGATTCAGGCTCGGTTGAAGGAAGCTTCGACCGCGAAGTCTTATGCCGATCTTAAGTGGAGAGACATAGAGTTTTCGTGGGGGATCAAGTTTTTCTCAAGGTCTCGCCATGGAAGAAGGTTTTGAGGTTCGGAAAGAAAGGCAAGCTAATTCCGAGGTTTATTGGGCGTATAAGGTATTGAGACGAGTGGGACCATGGCGTATCGGCTTGAGTTGCCGCCAGAGCTAAGTCGATCCACGACGTTTTCCATGTTTCGATGCTTGGCGTTATCGTTCGGATCCATCGCATGTATTAGCGATGGAAGAGATCGAGGTAAATTCGAGATTTGACCATGGAGGAAGAACACGTGCATTTCTAGATCGGGATGTGAAGGTTCTGCGTAAAGAAGTCCATGCCTTTGGTTAAGGTACTTTGGCGGAATCATGGCGTAGAAGAAACTACGTGGGAACTCGAGGATATGATGAGATAGCAATACCCTCAACTTTTCTGATCAGGTAATTTCGAGGTCGAAATTATTTTAAGGGGGGTAGAACTGTAATATCCCGGGTTAGGGGTTATTTTTGTTATGGCTCTGTTTGCATGTTCAGGGCTTGCTATGTTGTTGTTTGTGTGGTTTCGGACTTAGTTGTAGGTCAGGGTATGCCTGAGTAGGTGGGAAAAATTCAGTTTTTGGGCTTTATATGAGAGGAGCTGAAGGAGCTGGGTCATATGTATTTTATTTGGCGTTTTTGAGCACAAGTGATGAGCTAGCAAAGTGGCAAGGCATGCGTCACTTGGAGTGTGTGGTTGGCGTCAATTTCAGGAGGGAGAGGTCCTGAGTTCAAGCTGCAGAGTGCTCCCTTTTTGTTCCATTTTGACGGCATGGAGGAGGAGGAGTTGTTGGTAGTTCAAACTCTACCATGGACTTTGTCAACTCATTCAAAGGAGGGGTGGAGAGTGAATTTAGGAGAAGACTAGTTCAAACTAGTTTGAATTGGGTGGTTGTGAGTGATTGGAGGTAGTGGCTGAATATTGGGGTGTGTGGGGAGTGAGTGTCCGGTTTTGGTAGGGAGTAGGAGGGGTTTGCCGAAATTCTTTTTGGCATTTTGGTGTTTTCGGTCAACATCTTGGCAAGCCAAATTCCTCCTTTTGTCATACCAAAGCCGAAATTCTAAAAGAGTTTTCTTTCATTTTTCTCTGTGGAAACCGAAAGTACCTTCATCCCATCCACCTCTCTTCTTCTCAATTACCCTTTGCAAAACTTCTTTCTCATTTCACATTCTCTTTTCTTTTTCCATTCAAAGCCGATAATAGGAGTGTTAAACATCTAGCCGAATCCCTCCTTTGTCTTTGCTAAATTTTCTCCTTTCATTTGTTCTCATTTTAGCCGAATATCAACCCCTCCCTTTCTCATCTTTTCTTGCGCTTTCTTTCTTGGCTTAGGCCGAATCTCCCTCTCTCCTAGTAGCTCTCTCTTGGCGAATATCGGTGAAGGGTTGATCTTGGTTGGTTGTTCAATCATTGAACAAGGGCCTTGGATTGTGGTGTTGATCGGTGAAGCGATCAATTGAAGCCTTGATCATGAGTGACCGATTGGTAATTAAGGGGTAAGTGATTGGTATTATTTTATTAAGTTCAATCTTTTGGTTTCGATTAAGTCAAGGGTGACAAAGGATTAACTGTTCTTTTTAATAGGGTGTGCCGATTGTTAAAAGAGGAACCATTGTTGGTTCGGGTTTGGTAGGAAACCAAACGTTTGCAAGGTAAGGGTTAATCGATATACCCTTTGGTTTATATGGTTATGGCCGAATGGTTTAAGTGATTAACCCATGGTTGGTCGATTGTTTTTAGGAGCAAAAGGATCGAGGGTCTTAGACCGGTTCTTAGGATTAAAACCTTCGCTATTTCGTGTGTAAACTAACACACTTCATGCTTAGTAATATGATTAATAACTGATTACTTATTAAAGTGAAACAATATGATTGATGGATTGGGTACCGATGGGGTATAAGCACGGATACGGGTAAGTCCGTTTCATTACGAGATCTGTAGTGATATATGTGATAACATGTTTTATGATGTAAATACCATGAGATGCCATTTGAGCATGTTAGCATGATTGCATGTTTTATATCATTTGCATTAGTATGACATGTGTGGGTGATATGAGAGGAGGGGGAATATGATATCCGTGTCTTTGGGACACTTTGTGTCTTTGGGACACCGTGAGGTTTGGCACCTCCAAAGTGGTTTGGTACCACAGATGATATTTTGTGACTTTGGGTCACGGAGGTTTGGCACCTCGTCGTCTCGTCCCAGTGGCTTAGCACCACGGTGGGTTGGCCCCACGATTGTTTATACGGGATTGACGCCAATGATTTGGTATCACACGATGGGTTGGCCCCATCATTCGATTCGTGACTCACGGTCACCGTGATTTGGTATCACACTTTGTGTCTTTGGGACACCGGAGGTTTGGCACCTCATTGTGACTCGTCCCGTGGTTAACACCACCGTGGGTTGGCCCCACTTATGAGATACGGGATTGTCGCCATGATTTGGTATCACACGATGGGTTGGCCCCATCATTCGATTCGTGACTACGGTCACCAGTGATTTGGTATCACACTATGTCTTTGGGACACCAGAGGTTTGGCACCTCATTGCGACTCGTCCCTGTGGTTAACACCACCGTGGGTTGGCCCCACTTATGAGATACGGGATTGTCGCTAGTGATTTGGTATCACACGATGGGTTGGCCCCATCATTGGATTATTCGTGACTTTGGGTCACGGTGGTTTGGCACCACACTTATGGATATCGTGACTTTGGGTCACCGGTGGTTTGGCACCACCGGTGGTTTTGTACCACACGGGGTAGAAAGGTGATATGGATGGTTAGGATCGGGTGCATTGATTATGTTGCTATGATATGATGTGTGTTAGCATGTTGTATTATCGGGAGTGGGATTTATGCACCGAGTCTTGCGACTCACCCTCTCCTTTGACATTTCGGGTGACACTTAGACGCGGACATGGGCCGGAGAGGACTCGAGGTGCTCATGCCATGCTTTAATAAAGTTTTGCTCGACTTGATAAAATTCGGTACTTTAGCTTATTTATTACTATTTGGTTTTGTTTTGGGTTGTAAATGGCCTTTAAATTAGGTTTTACTATGTTTATGCTTAAAGTAGCTTTCTAATATGCCTTAACAAATTAATTGAGTTAAAATTTGCTAAAAGCTGGGAAGGACAACGGTTTGAAACTATAACGCAATGTGTTTTAAACTATACCATCGGGTATCACACTATGATTTTCAAACCTAAACTCGATTTCCTACTAAGTCTAAATGTTTGAGTAACATCAAGAAGCAACTTGAATTTCTAAATGAAATAAACTTGTTTAACTTCTTAATTGATTAAGTCTCCAATCTCTCGAAGTTTTCAAAATGACGCATGAAGTTTTCAACGGTCATGCCCAAGATTTCTACACGTTCAAAGCTTTTCACAAAATTTTCATCAAGTTTTTAAACAAAAACCCAACTTCTCAAATACGTTTTCCTCGTAACATACCAGATTCGGTCGTGGTGTCTTGACCGGGTGTGGGGTGTTACAGATCACACGGCCGTGCCTCCTTAAAGATCTCGAACACGGCCTGGACCACGATTTACACGGCCGTGCCTCATCAACGAAGTCCACACGGCCTGACCACGATTCACACGGGCGTGTGCCATGGCCGTGTCCCTGCCGCGGCCAAGAGGTGTTTACTCGGATTTGGATACTTGGAGACAAAGAAAGGCATTCCAAAGCCTATTCAAACACCCAAATAGGAATCCTATTTGAATTAGGATACTTAGGGGCCAAGCAAGGCATCTCAAAGCCTATATAAACACCCTAGGGGGAAACTTATTCGGGGAGTTGGACGGAAACCCTCTGCTGAGGGGGAGCCCAAAGCCATCGTCTAGGGGCGTCGTGCTAGGCCAGAGAAGACAGATTTGTGGGGATTCACTCAGGGATAGCCAGTTGATCCATCTCGAGAAGCCAGAATTATACTCAAGACGGAGGATCTCTCCTTCAATTCCTTTAGGGGGTTTTAGGGATTTCTTATGTTTTGTTTTATCTTTTCTCTTGAGATGTTTTTCTTTATTATTATGAACTAAACCCTTCGGATACCCGAAGGGAATGAAACCTATGATGAATCTTGTTATTTTTTTCTGAATTATATGATAAATACTTAGTTTGTTCTTAATTATGTGAGCTTAATCCAAATTTAATGTGCTTAGGTGGAGGAGGAATAGACCCTGCCTAAGAGTAGATCCAACATAATTAAGTGGAGTTGATCGCACGCCTAGAGATAGGGTGACGAGATTTTGCTGTATTAGGGTGAAACCTAATATGGGAATCCACAGATCGATTTACTACTATTCTAGGGGGTTATTATAAGAGAACGAGAGTTCCACTAATTAACCTAGGGTTAGACGTTATTCTCCTCGAGAGAGGGTTTAATATACGTTAGGGAGTCTTACGGATCAAACTAAGTGAATAAATCGTATGGTTCAGTGTTAGATAACAAGTGAAGTCTAGGTGGATTCTTCCTAGGGTATCGCCTAAATCAACTGAGTTTTTTCCCAAGTTATTTTCCAAATTCATTCTTCTTTGTCTTAGAGTATTTAGTTTAGTAGTTAATTAATTTAGATTAATAAACAACTTCACTTATTTTAGGCTAAATAATAAAAAGAAAGTTAGTATTAGTACTTTTAGTTCCTTTGGGTTCGATAATCCGGTCTTGCCTAAGCTATACTACTGTTTGATAGGTGCACTTACCTCAATCGTTGTCAGAGTTAGTTTCCAGGTTCGATCATTCTTTTATAAATTTTAAAACTCTGATTTACAGCGATAAAGTTTTTTGCGTCGTTGCCGGGTAACTAAAATATTAAGAACGCTCTATTTTTATTACTTTAGCCATTATTTTTTCTTTTTCTTTTTCGTAATTTATTTTTATTTTTAGTTTTTATTTTTTGCTAAATTCTCTTGCTTTCTTTTCCTAGCAGGTACCTCTAGTTTATGACTAGAAGGAACCCGAGAGGACCTTTAGAATACGACAGTGATATTGAAGCTACCGCTCGAAGAAATCGCAGAGAAATTAGGCGAGCCCTAAATTACCAAGGAGAGCTAGAAGACAGATCCAATCCTATGAAGGGATGGACGAAAATAATCTTCCACCACAAGATGTGGGAGAAAATAATGCTCCTCGTACTATGTTTGATTATGCTAAACCACATTTAACAGAGCCGAATCTAGTATTGTTAGGCTGCTATATAGCTGCTAATAATTTTGAATTAAAGCCTAACACTATACAAATGATTCAACCGTTTGTTCAATTTGATGGTTTACGGGGCGAAGATCCAAACGCTCATATAGCTAATTTTTAGAATTACAGTGATACCTTCAAAATAAATGGCGTGCGTTTACGATGATGCCATACGACTTTGGTTATTTCCCTTTTTATTAAAGAATAAAGCTAAACAGTGGTTAAACTCGTTACCACGAGGGTCAATCACTACATGGGAACAAATGACCGAAAATTTTTTATTAAAATATTTCCCACCGGCCAAAACGGCCAAATTACGTAATGATATATCTTCCTTTGTGCAGATGGATTTAGAGACTTTATACGATGCATGGGAGAGATATAAGGATCTCTTGAGAAGGTGTCCACACCATGGTTTACCCTTGTGGCTCCAAGTCCAAACTTTCTATAACGGTGTAAACCCCTCAACGAGGCAACTAATCGACTCGGCCGCCGGTGGAACCCTGAATAATAGAACTCTTGAGGTAGCCTAGGACTTTATTGAAGAGATGTCGCTGAATAACTATCAGTGGCAAGTTACAAGAACAATGCCAACAAAAACAGCCGGAGTTTACAACCTCGACGCAGTAACCATGCTATTAAATCAGGTAGAGTTGATGAATAAGAAGATTGATAGTTTGTGTTCTTCGCAGGTACATCCAGTCATGCAGTGCGACACAAGTGGAACTGTGGCGAATCCTGAGTGCCCACCCTACCAACCAGGCACAGAGAGCGAACAAATGAACTATATAGGTAACAATTTCAGATCTAATAATAACCCATATAGTAATAATTATAATCCAGGTTGGAGGAACCACCAAAATTTTTCGTGGGGAGGACAAGGAAATCAAGGAAATTGTAACATCCTGGAAAGGGCCTATGCATTTTCGGTTTAATTGTACGAAGTAACATGTTTTATGTACTAAGAATAAATTTTGAACAATTTTGGAAACCTGAAAATGTATGGAAATGTTAAGTAAAAAAAAATGGAAAGTGAACATTTTTTTGGAAACTTGGAAATGGATGGAAATGATTTGGAAATGATTCAAAATAGGAAAGTGCACATTTCTGGGAACTTGGAAATGTAAGAAAATGTCAAGATTACAGAGCCGAACGAAAATTTTTGGAAACTTAGAAATGACTTAAAAATGTCGAGTTTTAAAGTTTAAAAGAGGAAATTAAGGCAAGGTGGCCTTAAAAGAAAAAGTTTATGAAATTTGACACACAAACAGGCTTGGAAAAGTGGCCTAAAGATGCCACTTAGGGCCTCTGTAAATGGCGCCACATGCAAGGTGTTGGGCCTGGGTTCGAGTCACTTGGGAAGCAAATAAAAGAAGTTTTATTTTTGCTTCCAAAAGCTCTGAGGTGGACGGCACAAGCCTTCTAGAAGGGAGGACTTTTATTCTCTTTAATATTCGATTAATAAGGTGATAAATAAGGGATTTAATTTGGATTATTTTTGAAGAGATAATAAAGGATTATTCTCTAATTATTTTAAATTAAGAGATAAAGCTATCAAATAAAGAAGAGTGGTGGCCAAGTAAGGGATTCTGAGGAGTAGTTTCGGCTATAAAAGGAAGGAAATAGGGCTACTCATCAATTTTTCTTCCTCCTCCTCTCTCTCTCAGAATTTACGAGTGCTCTCCTCTCTTCTCTTCTCTTTTTCTTTTGTCAAGCCGAATCTATAGTCCACCATTGCAAAAATTCTCAAGTTTCTTTTCCTTATTTTCGTGGAAACCAAATACCCCAAGAGAACCTCTAGTCGACTTCTCCATTAAATCCCAAAAGCCAAAAACTTTATCATCTAGTCATCAAGGCCGATTCTTTAAGGGGCTTTTAACAAGGGTGCTACCGATTTCTTAAAAGGGTAAGATCCAAAGTTTGGTTTCAATTCTTTTGTATTTTAAACCTATCCAAAATTTAGGGACTAATCTCTATTATGGATTTTGGCCGAGTTATGGAAGGGTGTTTTCGGATTTAAGAAATTGTCAACTACAAGAAGGTATCTTTCTAAACTTCTAAGATCTAAGGTAAGTTATGAATACCATTCGACCATAAGCTATATTATTATGATTTAATGTTAGATTGGATCTAACATGGGTACATAGGGATTTCGATGACAATAAAGAAGCAAGGATCCAATTCGGGAGTTAAGATTTGGATGGTAAGAACAAAGGTAAATTCGGCCAAGGCCTATTTTAGTAGTAGATCTATTATTATGTGTTTTAAGCCGAAAACTAACCAATTCAAGGGATTTAGTGACTAGCCGATTTCAAAGGGGAAAAATACGAGTTTCTAGGATTTGATTAAATCATCAAATCGACACCAAGGTAAGCTTTAAGAATACAAATCCTACTAGGATTTGGTTTTCTAGCCGAATAGGCTTTGTGCTAAATAGTAAGTGATTAATCAATTGTAGGAACTTGAGATCTAAGGCAATAAGATCGATTTCGGGATTTCAGTGAAGTGGTTAAGCAAATCAGGTGTGTACCCCACACTACTTCTTAATATGTTTCATGGCCTGTTTTATTAAAATATGTGATATTAAGAATATGAAAGTGGCTAGGGTACCATGTTATGGTACTAAGTACTCAGGTACGTTTCCTACTTCTACAAAGAATATGAAAAAGGTCATTAGTAACATGAGAATATGATAAGAATGTGAACTCTGGCATAATTATGCATATCATCATTATATGGGGCATATGGGTTTGTTTGAAAGGGGAAGTGAATGTGGTGACCTAAGACCACCTAAGACCGTGGTATCTGAATGTGGTGACCTAAGACCACGATGTCCCGAATGTGGTGACCTAAGACCACGATGTCTGAATGCGGTGACCTAAGACCGCAATATCTCGAATGTGGTGACCTAAGATCACAAATGCGGTGACCTAAGACCGCGATATGGAGTGTAGCGGAAGGAGGGTCGACTTAGTAGTCCCCATGGTGTACAGGTTGGTACGGGGGAGTGTAGCGGATGGGTTATTAGGTTTGGGTTTGGGAATGCATCATAATTTGTATGCTATGATATGAATGCGTAACATTTGTATGCTGATTCTATTTTGATTTAGTGTTTGTGTACACATTGAGTCTGTTTGACTCACCTCGTTGGGGAATATTTTTCAGTGATGATCGGTGATGGACCGGGACTGCGAGAACTTGTGGTGGCCATGCTCAACATGAAGTTTTTATTTTATGAACTACTATTTCTATTTAAGTACTTGAATTACTTGGAAATTATTTGATGTAATAAGGCCATAAGGCCATAGTTGGATTATTTTCCATTTATTTCTATTTATTATGATTATGAGTTTTACCTATTAAAGTTTAAGTAAAATTTTTAATATAAAGAATTGAATTGTTTTCAACACAAGCCCAACCCAAACAATGTTTTTTCTTTCAAAATTGCACAAGTTTTCTCTAGGTAACGAAAGAATTTTGAAACCAAGTTTATTTGAGGAACATACCAAATGCAGGCAAATCTCGTGGGCGGGTTTAGGGTGTTTCGATTTTGGTATCGAGCCAGCTTTTAAAACTCTCGGCCTTTGGGCCAAGGCCCAAAACGTTTTCAAAGCGAGCCCAAATGAGTTTTTTTGAAAATATTTTATGAAACAAGCGGGTTTTTACGGCATGGCACCTAAAGTCTCCGACCATGATCCACGGTAAGTACCCTAACTATTTGTGTGATTATGTGCAATGAATATTAGAAGGGTGGAAAAGGAATGGAATGTATAATAGCATGATAGGAACTTGAACCCTAGGACTAGTCTACTCAAACACAAACACATAAGACTTAAGGAATGTTAAACAAACCCATGGCTAAGTCACTAAGTTAGGGTGTGGTAACCCCTGCAATGCGCATGTCTAGGATTGGATCCCAAGAGCACAGTATTTAAGCGATCCTAGTGACTCACCTCCTCTTCAGAATCCTGCAGTGCGTAGCTTCGGTTCACCCTAACCCGAGAGGGCTCGGTAGGTGTGGCAACCTGCATGCGCATGTCTAGGAATGGTTTCGGTGGGAGCTTGGTATTTAAGCGATCCAGCGTGACTCACCTCCTCTCCACTCGAATCCTGCACAGTGCGTAGCTTTGGTTCACCCGACCAAGAGGACTCGGTCATAGGCTAAACACAATAACTAAAACACGAAGGGAATTAGTCGTGTTTTTATAAAAATAACAAAACCCTAGTTTTAGAACTCTTAAAACTTTCTTCTAAATTCATGAAAACCATCTTTACAAAATTTTCTGAAAGATTTTCGATTTATACAAAAATGCCCCTAGTGGTAAAATTACCAAAATACCATTGGTTTATAAAATGACCAACTACCCAACAGTTTTGCCAAAATTTCATTATTTTATCAATGTTCAAAAACCCTAATTTTCAAATTTTCAAATTATCAAAAATACCTTGAATTTTGGAAATTTCAAAATTGCCCCTAACTTATAAAATTACCAAAATGACCCTGATTTCCAAAATTTTTTGCAACATCACCGTTTTGAAAAGTACAATTCTCAAAAAGAACCCTCAAAGTTTTGCAACCTTTGAAATATCCCTGATTTATAAGATTTTACAAATTTACCCCGGCTTGGAAAAAAAAGAAAAAAATCACCAAAATACCCCCGAGGTCCAAAATCACCGAAATACCCCTGGATTTCAAAATTTTTCAAAATACCCCAGAATTTAAAAATACCAAAATAATTTGTGACAAAATCACCAAGGAACTTTTTCCTTTTGAAAAATTACGAAAATACCTGAAGGACAGATTACGAAAATACCACGGTAGTGGAAGGAAAAAAAAAAACAATAACAATGAAAACTACAACCTTTCTCTGAATGAACGAGAGTTCATGATTGTTTGATGGATGTATGGATGAATGAATGGAAAGACTGTGTGCATACAAAAGAACCACTCCGAAAACTCTTTTCATAAAATTTCTTCGCGGATAATCAAGTGAAACAAAGACTAATTCATAAAACTTCTTAATCGGATCACGATGTTAGAAATGAGCTCTAGAGGACGTGGTCGTCGTGGGCGAGGTAGAGGAAGGATGACGGTGTCGTAACCCGTTAGATCGGGTCAAGGGTCGACAATGAGATACCACCGCCACCACCACCCCATTGTTGGTGTTGAGCGACAAGCTCGGACGGGGATGATCTTTGTGTCACAGTTTTGTCTTTGCGAGTTTTGGAGTTGGTGGTGAGTGCGGGAGGAAATTCGGGAACCCGTAAGTGCGTACTGGCGGCTCCGGAGCTAATGGAGCCAAAATGTTTCGTGGGGTATCGGGTGTGGCACCGATTCACCGAGTCTTGGTTGGAAGCAACAGAGCGCATCGTGGATGAGCTTGACTTGACCCGAGGAGAAGTTAAAAGGAATGGTAGCACCGCACGCGATGAAGCGTATCGGTGGTGGTTGACTATTCGGGATGGTGCCACGGCCGAGGATCCGAGCCGGAATATGTTAAGGAAGCATTTGGAAGAAGTATGTAGGGAACCGGTATCTTGATGAGCAAAGGAAGGCATTTACTCGGGCTGGTTCAAGGGAACAAGTCCGTGGCGGAGTATGAGGCTGAATTCACGAGGTTGATCCGATATGCTCGAGGAGTAGTGGCAATCGAGCATGAGCGCGTGTGTCTGCTTTTGAGGACGGGCTAAGGGATGATCTCGACATCTTGTTGATAGCATCGCATCGGGAGCGGGAGTTTTCTGCTTTGGTAGAAAAGGCCAAGGTGGTGAGGAATCAAGGATTCTACAAAGCGGGCTATGGATAGGAATAGGCCCAAAAGAGGTTTTGGAACGTCTGGAAAGGTTCATAAGAGGCCTAGAGTTGATGGGCCGCGAGGTCGACAAGTTGGTTCGTAAGGGCGGTATCGACCTTGTGATGTGTGTGGAAAGAAGCACTTAGGAGAGTCTTTGGAAGAAAACAGGAGGATGTTTTAGATGTGGGTCCAAGGACCATGTGATCAAGGATTGTCCTAAGCGATCGGATGAAAGCCGACCAACAATTTCGAATGTTAGTCGGTGGTGGTAGAGGAGGACCGCACCTCAACGAGGTCGTGGTTCGAGTAACAGAGGTAATGGTGCCGGCAGAGGCCGTGGAACACAAGGCGAGAGTGTCTTGCTAATCTTGAGGCAAGGCAACCAGTTTGGTTTATGCGGTTCACCGGAGGGAAGATGGAGGCAGCGTCGGACGTTATAACCGGTACATTCTTTATTTTTAACGAGCCCTATTTTTCTCTAATTGATGTGGGATCGACCCATTCCTATGTTGCATGTAGTGTAGTGGAAACACTAGGCCTAGACTCTGAACCTTCTGATAGGCAGATGACTGTAGTAAGCCCATTAGGCCTAACTGTAGTGGTGGATAAGATCTTTCGGAATGTACCCCTAGAGATTTAGGGAGTGAACTTTCGGGCTGACTTAATGGAACTACCTTTCGGGGAGTTTGAACTTATACTTGGAATGGACTGGCTAGTAGAGCACCGAGCCGTGTTGGATTGTGCGGCTAAACGAATGGAACTAAGGACCCCGGAGGATGAAGTAGTAGTAATGATCGGAGAGAGAAGAAACTACCTGTCCAACGTAGTTTCGCGTTGAAGGTGAGAAAATGGTTAAGAAAGGGTGCAAGGCATTCTTAGCCTTCGTAAGTGCGTTAGGTGGAAAGGAAGAAGGTGTCGAGTGGAGTTAGAACGGTGAAAGACTTTGAAGATGTATTTTCTGAGGAATTACCAAGAATACCCCCGATAGGGAGGTGGAGTTTGGAATAGACTTACTACAGGAGCGACTCTGTGTGTCAATCGCTCCATACCGAATGGCGCCAAAGGAGTTAGTTGAGCTCAAGGCTCAAATCCAAGAGTTGTTGGATCGTGGGTTCATACGACCCGTGTTTCTCCATGGGGAGCACCAGTTACATTTGTAAGAAGAAGAAGGACGAAACTATGCGTATGTGCATAGATTACCGTCGATTGAATAAAGTGACCATTAAGAACAAGTATCCTTTGCCAAGGATCGATGACTTGTTCGATCACCAAGAGACGCATATTCTCAAAGATAGACTTAAGGTTGGGATATCACCAGTTGAAGGTGAAAGAGGCAGATATCTATAAGACCGCTTTTAGGACAAGATACGGCCATATTGAGTTTGTGGTGATGCCGTTTGGATTGACAAATGCTCCAGCCGCGTTCATGGATATGATGAACCAAGTTTTTCAACCCTACTTGGATAGGTTCGTCGTTGTGTTCATCGACAATATTTTGGTGTATTCTAAGTCTAAAGAGGAGCATGATGAACATCTCCGAGTGGTGCTACAAGTGTTAAGGGAGAAGAAGCTCTATGTCAAATTCAGCAAGTGTGGATTTTGGCTTAAGGAGGTGGCATTCTTAGGGCATGTGGTATCCGCAGAAGGAATAAGAGTGGATCCTAGGAAGATCGAAGCAGTGTTGGATTGGAAACCACCTAGGTCCATGGCTGAGTTTCGAAGTTTCTTAGGTTTGGCAGGATATTACAGAAGGTTCGTAGAAGGATTCTCGTCAATAGCCGCGCCTTTGAAAAAGTCACTAAGGAAGGAAGTACCCTTTGAATGGTCCGATAAGCAACGAGAAGAGCTTTGACAATCTTAAGAAGGTGTTGACGGAGGCTCGGTGTTAATTCAATCGGAGGTCTGAGAAGGATTTTGTGGTGTCTTGTGACGCTTCGCATCACGGGATTAGGATGTGTGCTAATGCAAGAAGGAAAAGTAGTCGCTTGCGTCGTCTCGGAAACTAAGGCCTCATGAGGTTAACTACCCAACTCATGACTTGGGCCGCGCGATGGTTTTCGCCCTTAAGGTTTGGAGGCACTACCTCTATGGAGAAAGGTCGGTGATCTACACAGGACCACAAGAGCCTTAAGTATCTGTTGACTCGAAAGAGTTGAACTTGAGGCAACGAAGGTGGGTGGAGTTGTTGAAGGACTACGACTGCTCGATAGAATATCATCCGGGCAAGGCGAATGTGGTAGCCGATGCCCTAAGTCGGAAGGTTGTGTCGGACCTAAGGGCTATGTTCGCTCACTTAAGTTTGTACGATGATGGAAGCTCATTGGCGAGTTGCAAGTCAAGCCCACATGGTGAAGGAGGTGAAAGAGGGACGATTGGTTGATAAGGATCTAAGTGTTAAGTTACAACAAGTGCAGAACGGAGAGTTAGAGGATTATAGTGTTAATGATGAGGAGTATTGTGTTACAAAGGAAAAGTTTGTATGCCAGAAGGACAAGGAGTTAAGACAAAGGATTCTTGGGAGGCGCATAGTAGCCCTTATGCTATGCATCCCGGAGGCATTAAGCTATCTGAGAGATCTAAGGGAACAATTTTGGTGGTCCGATCTTAAGCAAGAAGTGACCGAATTTGTGGGGAAATGTTTGACGTGTCGCAGTTAAGGTCAACACCAAGTTCCATCGGGATTGCTTCAACCAATCGAGATTCCGCAATGGAAGTGGGAGAGAATTACCATGGATTTCGTTAGTGGGCTTCCCCTACGCCTAGTAAGAAGGACTCGGTATGGGTGATAGTGGACCGTTTGACTAAGTCCGCGCATTTCATCCCGGTGAAGAGTTGACTATTCTCTTGGCCGGCTAAGTTATATGTGGCGAAATTGTGAGGTTACATGGTGTACCAAGATCGATCATCTCCCGGCAGAGACCCAAGGTTTATGTCTCGGTTCTAGAGGGCACTTCATCAAGCTTTAGGCACTAAGTTGGACTTCACTACGGCTTTTCATCCACAATCGACAGGCGATCAATGAGTTATACAAGTGTTGGAGGATATGTTGAGAGGCTATGTGATGGATTTCCGAGGAAGTTGGGAAGACTATTTGCCTTTAGCTGAGTTCGCCTACAACAACAGCTATCAGGCTAGCATTCCGATGGCACCATATGAAGCATTGTATGGTCGGAAGTGTAGAACTCCTACTTGTTGGACCGAAGTTAGGAGAACGTCAAGTTTTGGGTCCAGTTAGTGGCCAAATCAAGAGAAGGTTGAGATGATTCGATCACGCGTTAAAGGAAGCCTCGATAGGCGTAAGTCGTACGCAGACCTTAAGCGGAAGGAAATAGAGTTTGAAGTGGGAGACCAAGTGTTTTTGAAAGTCTCGCCTTGGAAAAAGGTAATTAGGTTCGGTCGCAAGGGGAAGTTAAGCCCAAGGTTTATAGGGCCCTATCGAGTGCTCAAACGAGTTGGAGCGATGGCATACCAATTGGAGTTGCCATCGAGTTGCGCAGGATGCACGACGTATTCCATGTATCCATGCTACGTCGTTATCGATCGGATCCGTCTCATGTTGTACCTGTCGAAGAAGTAGAGCTAAGGCCAGACTTATCCTACGAGGAAGAGCCGATTCGGATATTGGAACGTGATGTGAAAGTGCTACGGAGGAAGTCAGTTCCTCTAGTCAAGGTGTTATGGCGCAATCATGGATCGGAAGAAGCTTCGTGGGAACTGTAAGAGGCAATGCGACAACAATACCCTCAATTATTTTAGTTAGAAAATTTCGAGGACGAAATTATTTTAAGGGGGTAGAATTGTAACATCTTGGAAAGGGCCTATGCATTTTCGGTTTAATTGTATGAAGTAACATGTTTTATGTACTAAGAATAAATTTTGAACAATTTTGGAAACCTGAAAATGTATGGAAATGTTAAGTAAAAAAAAATGGAAAGTGAACATTTTTTTGGAAACTTGAAATGGATGGAAATGATTTGGAAATGATTCAAAATAGGAAAGTGCACATTTAGGAACTTGGAAATGTAAGAAAATGTCAAGTTTACTGAGCCGAACGAAAATTTTTGGAAACTTAGAAATGACTTAGAAATGTCGAGTTTTAAAGTTTAAAAGAGGAAATTAAGGCAATGTGGCCTTAAAAGAAAAAGTTTATGAAATTTGACACACAAACAGGCTTGGAAAAGTGGCACAAGATGCCACTTAGGGCCTCTGGAAATGGCGCCACATGCAAGGTGTTGGGCACAGGTTCGAGTCACTTGGGAAGCAAATAAAAGAAGTTTTATTTTTGCTTCCGTAAGCTCTAAGGTGGACTGGCACAAGCCTTTTAGAAGGGAGGAGTTTTATTCTCTTTAATATTCGATTAATAAGGTGATAAATAAGGGATTTAATTTGGATTATTTTTGAAGAGATAATAAAGGATTATTCTCTAATTATTTTAAATTAAGAGATAAAGCTATCAAATAAAGAAGAGTGGTGGCCAAGTAAGGGATTACGAGGAGTAGTTTCGCTATAAAAGGAAGGAAATAGGGCTACTCATCAATTTTTCTTCCTCCTCCTCCTCTCTCTGCCGAATTTACAGTGCTCTCCTCTCTTCTCTTCTCTTTTTTCTTTTGTCAAGCCGAATCTATAGTCCACCATTGCCAAAATTCTCAAGTTTCTTTTCCTTATTTTCGTGGAAACCAAATACCCCAAGAGAACCTCTAGTCGACTTCTCCATTAAATCCCAAAAGCCAAACTTTATCATCTAGTCATCAAGGCCGATTCTTTAAGGGGCTTTTAACAAGGGTGCTACTGATTTCTTAAAAGGGTAAGATCCAAAGTTTGGTTTCAATTCTTTTGTATTTTAAACCTATCTAAAATTTATGGACTAATCTCTATTATGGATTTTGGCCGTGTTATGGAAGGGTGTTTTGGGATTTAAGAAATTGTCAACTATAAGAAGGTATCTTTCGAACTTCTAAGATCTAAGGTAAGTTATGAATACCATTCGGCCATAAGCTATATTATTATGATTTAATGTTAGATTGGATCTAACATGGGTACATAGGGATTTCGACAAAGAATAAAGAAGCAAGGATCCAATTCGGGATTTAAGATTTGGAAGGTAAGAACAAAGGTAAATTCGGCCAAGGCCTATTTTAGTAGTAGATCTATTATTATGTGTTTTAAGCCGAAAACTAACCAATTCAAGGGATTTAGTGACTAGCCGATTTCAAAGGGGAAAATACGAGTTTCTAGGATTTGATTAAATCATCAAATCGACACCAAGGTAAGCTTTAAGAATACAAATCCTACTAGGATTTGGTTTTCTAGCCGAATAGGCTTTGTGCTAAATAGTAGGTGATTAATCAATTGTAGGAACTTGAGATCTAAGGCGATGATCGATTTGAGGATTTCAAAGAAGTGGTTAAGCAAATCGTGTGTGTACCCCACACTACTTCTTAATATGTTTCATGGCCTATTTTATTAAAATATGTGATATTAAGAATATGAAAGTGGCTAGGTACCATGTTATGGTACTAAGTACTCGTGTGCGTTTCCTACTTCTACAAAGAATATGAAAAGGTCATTAGTAACATGAGAATATGATAAGAATGTGAACTCGGCATAATTATGCATATCATCATTATATGTGGCATATGGGTTTGTTTGAAAGGGGAAGTGAATGTGGTGACCTAAGACCACGAACACGGTGACCTAAGACCGTGGTATCTGAATGTGGTGACCTAAGACCACGATGTCCCGAACGTGGTGACCTAAGACCATAGTAATCTGAATGCGGTGACCTAAGACCGCGATATCTGAATATGGTGACCTAAGACCACAAATGCGGTGACCTAAGACCGCGATATGGAGTGTAGCGGAAGGAGGGTCGACTTAGTAGTCCCCACGGTGTATAGGTTGGTACGGGGGAGTGTAGCGGATGGCTTATTAGGTTTGGGTTTGGGAATGCATCATAATTTGTATGCTATGATATGAATGTGTAACATTTGTATGCCTGATTCTATTTTGATTTAGTGTTTGTGTACACATTGAGTCTGTTTGACTCACCCCATTGGGGAATATTTTTGTGTGATGATCGGTGATGGACCAGGACCGACGATAAACTTGTGGTGGCCATGCTCAACATGAAGTTTTTATTTTATGAACTACTATTTCTATTTAAGTACTTGAATTACTCGGAAATTATTTGATGTAATAAGGCCATAAGGCCATAGTTGGATTGTTTTCCATTTATTTCTATTTATTATGATTATGAGTTTTACCTATTAAAGTTTAAGTAAAATTTTTAATATAAAGAATTGAATTCGTTTTCAACACAAGCCCAACCCAAACAATGTTTTTTTTCTTTCAAAATCGCACAAGTTTTCTCTAGGTAACGAAAGAATTTTGAAATCGGTTTACTTGAGGAACATACCAAATCTGGGCAAATCTCGTGGGCCGGGTTTGGGGTGTTTCAGAAATCAAAGACAACAACCTCCTCAAAATTTCCAAAATCAGCCCTATCCACAGGAAAAGAAGCCGAATCTTGAAGAGACGTTGAACAAATTTATAGCATCCATAGAAGCCCGTCTCAAAAAAACTGAGGTAACACTTGACACCCAACAGACATCGATCAAAAAGATCGAGAACCAAGTTGGAGGACTTACAAAGGCAATCGGGGAAATTACCCAGTCAGTCGGAGAAATCGCAAAGCTATTATCCGAACGACGACAAGGGCGCGCTCTGAGTAATACTGAAATTAATCCAAAGGAGCAAATCCAAGCCATAACAGCTCAAGAAAGAGAAGAAGTAGACGAACCCAGTCCAACACAAGGAAATGAGGTAGAAGAAGGTAAAGGTGAGGTACCATAAGACAAGCCAAAACTAGTAATCAAGGAGTACCAACCTCGCATACCATATCCCGAAGCGTTAACAAGAGACGACACGTAAGAACGATTTCGGTAAGTTTCTTAAACTTTTAAAGAAATTACATATTAACTTACCATTACTTGAAGCTCTTTCGCGATGCGATTCTAGGAAATTTTTAAAAGAGCTTCGACAAACAAACGGAAGTTAGGCGAGTCGTCACATGTGGAACTTAACGCAAAGTGCTCAAGCAATTCTCCAAAGCAGACTACCACAAAAGCTAAAAGATCCAGGAGTTTTACAATTCCATGTTTAATTGGTAGACTAACTGTTGATAATGCGTTAGTTGATTTAGGGGCAAGCATAAATGACATGCCTTATAAATTGTTTAAACAATTAGGTCTACTAAAACCCAAACAAACTAGGATGAGCATTCAATTAGCTGATAAAACTGTTAGAATTCCTAGGGTATTATCGAAGATGTTCTTGTAAAAATTGATGATTCGTTTTCCCAGTAGATTTTGTTGTCTTAGACATGGATGAGGATAATTCGATCCCCTAATTTTAGGAAGACCCTTTTAGCAATCTGCCAGACTAAAATTGATGTTGATGCAGGAGAACTCATACTTTGTGTAGGTAATGAGACAATCACCATCAAGGCTCTCGACTCGGCTAGAACATCGAGTAATCAAGGTGAGAACGTAAATTCTCACGATAACCATTTGGTTCAACCTTCTTTACAGGAAGCATCACGAAATCACCTAGCTGAGCTAGATCTTAGACCTTGTACCCATAAAGAAATAATTCATGAAGGACTAAGGCTTCAGTGTCGAGGAACTAGACAAGTGGAAAACACACTTTAAAGAGAAACTAGGAATACACTAAGTGAAACCAAGAAGAAACCCTGCACGAGCTGATAGGAACAACAAATCACTTCAAAATAGGGGATCAGGTATTGTTGAATAAGAAAGACCCTCGAATCGCCAATTCAGACCTCAAGACAACCGAATAAATCACTTTTGAGGTACTTAATGTCTTCCTATACGGCACAGTCGAGGTAAACAATCCTAAATTCAACACTTTTGAGGTAAACATTACTCGACTTAAACTTTATATCCACAACCGAATTGATCGCATGAGAAAGGATTTTCACCTCCTCAAACCACCTTGACCATACGAATGAGAGGTAAAGTCTAGCTTAAGACTATAAATGAGCGCTTCTCGGGAGGCAACCCGAGTACTAACCCTATTAATTTTTACATTTTTTATTTTACTTTTATTTTTCATTTTAGCACCTAACCATAAACTAACCAAAGTACATATTTCCATGCTCACACGGCCTTGCACACGGCCGTGGCCGTGGCCGTGTGGAAGCCAGAAGGACAAAACACGGACGTGCTAGTAACCGTGCATGACAAAGAATGATTTCTTTTCCCAACACGGGATGCGATAAAAAGCCACGCCCGTGCCGACTGCCCGTGTGAAGTTACTGACTTATTGAGCATGGGCGAGACACGGCTGTGCCTTACAACCGTTCGAGGTTACTGACTTGACGAGCACGGGTTAAACACGCCCGTTCTAAAGGACCGTGTGAAGAATACACGGGCGTGCTACGAGACCTACGGCCGTGGTAAAACACCTAAACGTGCCCAAAATTCAAAATCACGAAAAACACGGGCTAATTAAAACTCGAACAAGGGCGTGGACCATATCACTATTTAAATATTTACTTTTATTTCTATTTTTATTTTTATTTTCATTTTTTATTTTTTTATTTTCATTTTCATTTTCATTTTTATTTTTATTTTTATTTCCTTTCTTTTATTTCCTTTATTATTTTCTTCTTATTATACATTCCATTTAGATTTAGCTTAGGATACAAAAAAAAAATTAGGATGGCTGCTTCGAGGACTCAAATAGTTCGAGACGCTTCCCCATGTTCACCTCCAATCCTATCCGGTTTCTTTTCATTGACTTCATCCAAAATTCAGGAAGTTTCACTTCTCTCCCTATCTTATGATTTTATGATTATTTTGCTATTATCTATCTTTGTACATTGAGGGCAATGTACATCTTAAGTGTGGGGGGGTTAACTATAGTATTATTTGAAAATCCCTGAATTATGCCTTATCCTAAAGTAAGTTTCTCATATTATGATTAGAATGAAATTTCCCTTGAATTATGATTTTTATTGATATGTTTTAGATTAAGTCATTGATAATTGTGCATTGATAATTAAATTCTAAGAATACTAGAGAATCAAGCATGATAAGTCTATTTTTCAGAAATTAAAAATTTTCTAGGTCGTCTACCTAAATTTAAATATTACTTTGAAGTTTGAAATTTACAAGGTTGATGTCAAAAATACCCATAATTTTTGTGAGATTTTGAGCCTTATAGAGCATAAATTCTTTTTCTTGCTTACTTTATCGATTATGAGTATGTCAACACTGATTTGTTATTCTAGAACTTGCATCGATTATACATGTCGAGACCACATTTTTTGATTTGATACACAGAGATGATAAAGGCACCTAGGTTTTAACCCACTTACTCCATTAAAAGCCTACCTTAACAAATTAACCCCTAGTGAACCCCTTTTAATCCTAACAACCCTATTTATTGACATAACCGCTAATATTAACCCAGAACCCCTTTGTTTTTGTTATCACCATTCCTTTTGACTACCCTTATATCGAGATTTGATTTGGTTAATAGCCTAACTATGTTTTTATTTCAGAAGTTTATCTTTTGTTATGTATTTAGTTTGTTCTTAAAAAAAACAAAAAAAAAACGAAGTATATTCATTATTAGTTATGAGATTAAACGAGCTTATACATTTATTTAAATTCCAAATATCTAAGAAGAAGCTCGTATTATTAGTATTATTAGTTTTCAATTGATGTAATTATTATTATTGGTTCGTTAGTTCTTAGTTAGGTAATTTGTCAATTCAATCTCGATTCTAACCCTCTAATTCAGCCTTATTCCACACCTTAACCCTAGCCCCGTTACAACCCTAACAAAGACCTTTTGATTTGTGTTTCATCTAATATTTCAGTGGTGGAGATTTGATTTTCATGCAAGCCTATGGGATTAACTCTTCATGTTTGACTTTTGAGTGCCTAAATTTTGAACCTTAAACACTTTGAGTGATTTGAGTGAATCTTTAGTGAGGATGCCAATCCTTGACAATTTCGAATCAGAGGTAATTATTTAGATGAAGGGAAACACCTATGTTTTGTGCTACAAAATATAAGGCTTATAGTGTTTGAATTTTTAGGACACTTTGAGTTGAATTATCCATGTATAAATTATCCCTGAATTATGATGAGACACTATCAATGACTATTATGAATTATAGGAAGTTCGTTTTAATTGTAAGTTGAGAATTTTGCTTGAGGACAAGCAAAAGCTTAAGTGTGGGGGTATTTGATAAACCGTAAAAGTAACATATTTTAATCTCACATTTAGTATGCTTTTGGATGAATTATCCCTTATTTTATGTAATTTGGTGCTCTTAATCCTTTCTTTTCATGTTATATACTCAGGAAAGCACTAGGGGATGAAAAGAACGCAAAACGGGCTTAAAACGAGACAAATGGGCCAAAGCATGAAATCGACACGGCCTGGATCAAAGATCACACGGCCATGCCTCCTTAAAGATCTCGAACACGGCCTGGACCACGATTTACACAACCGTGCCTCATCAACGAAGTCCACACGGCCTGACCATGATTCACACGGGCGTGTGCCATGGCCGTGTCCCTGCCGCGGCCAAGAGGAGTTTTACTCGGATTTGGATACTTGGAGACAAAGAAAGGCATTCCAAAGCCTATTCAAACACCCAAATAGGAATCCTATTTGAATTAGGATACTTAGGGGCCAAGCAAGGAATCTCAAAGCCTATATAAACAACCTAGGGGGCAACTTATTCGGGGAGTTGGACGGAAACCCTCTGCTGAGGGGGAGCCCAAAGCCATCGTCTAGGGGCATCGTGCTAGGCCAGAGAAGGCAGATTTGTGGGGATTCACTCAGGGATAGCCAGTTGATCCATCTCGAGAAGCCAGAATTATACTCAAGACGGAGGATCTCTCCTTCAATTCCTTCAGGGGGTTTTAGGGATTTCTAATGTTTTGTTTTATCTTTTCTCTTGAGATGTTTTTCTTTATTGTTATGAACTAAACCCTTCAGAGATACAGAAGAGATGAAACCTATGATGAATCTTGTTATTATTTTCTGAATTATATGATAAATACTTAGTTTGTTCTTAATTATGTGAGCTTAATCCAAATTTAATGTGCTTAGGTGGAGGAGGAAGAGACCCTGCCTAAGAGTAGATCCAACATAATTAAGCGGAGTTGATTGCACGCCTAGAGATAGGGTGACGAGATTTTTCCAGATTAGGGTGAAACCTAATATGGGAATCCACAGATTGATTTACTGCTATTCTAGGGGGTTATTATAAGAGAACAAGAGTTCCACTAATTAACCTAGGGTTAGACATTATTCGCCTCGAGAGAGGGTTTAATATACGTTAGGGAGTCTTACGGATCAAACTAAGTGAATAAATCGTATGGTTCAATGTTAGATAACAAGTGAAGTCTAGGTGGATTCTTCCTAGGGTATCGCCTAAATCAACCGAGTTTTTTCCCAAGTTATTTTCCAAATTCATTCTTCTTTGTCTTAGAGTCTTTAGTTTAGTAGTTAATTAATTTAGATTAATAAACAACTTCACTTATTTTAGGCTAAATAATAAAAAGAAAGTTAGTATTAGTACTTTTAGTTCCTTTGGGTTCGATAATCCGGTCTTGCCTAAGCTATACTACTGTTCGATAGGTGCACTTGCCTCAATCGTTGTCAGAGTTAGTTTCCAGGTTTGATCATTCTTTTATAAATTTTAAAACTCTGATTTACAGCGATCAATAAACAAATAAGAGATGCTAGCTTAATCTCTTTTTTAAAAAAAAAAATAAAAGAGGGCCAGCAGAAAAAGCATGTTGTTCAATAACTTCATGTAATGATATATAGCGAGGCTAAAATTAATATACTGACCAGAAGGAGAAGCATGAAGTCGTTTAGCACGATCATTGCAACTTCCTAATAATGCAGGAGGTAAACTCTCTAATATTTAAATTACTCGATCTTCCTCTTCTATTGCCTCAAAGACACTTGCCCTTAGTTCAGCCTTGGAGTGACATAAATTGGAAAAGAAAAAGTTAATCGAGTGCCTGATCATTGGAAACAAAAATACCAAGTACATTAACATTAAAAGACATAGAAAAGAAAAGAAGAAACAGAAAACCATAAGGAAAAACAGCTTTATTAATATGCACACTTCACAAGCAACAATCATTCAAGATAATAACGCCATCAATATACTTTTCTAGGATCCATCAAATCCCTAGCCAAAATGCTGGTCGCAAATTAAGAAGTTCTTTCTCTAGCCTAGCTTCTAATGCAAAGAAAGTATCCATAATTTTCCTAAAATTAAAGGGCATAGTAACGAAACTATAATATTACATTTGATTGAACTAAACCTACCTAACTTTCATGTGAGTTACACACTTTTATTTTATCAAATTACATTACTGAACTTTTTATTATTTACAAAGTAAGAATTATGCAAACTCGCTTAAATTGAATCCCCATTTTACATAAAATGCAAAGACAATCCGAACAATGCAGAAAATGCAAATCATTGCACAAACATCATTATAACAAGTTCACAAGTCTACATTATTTTCAAAGACATGGTGATAGAAAACTTATTATAACAAGTTACGAGCAAGGTTCCGATTATAACAGAAGGGCACCCAACAAATGACAATCAGTCGAGCTTAAGCTTAATCTACAAGGATCTACAAAAACTTGTTGGAAATTATGACACATTTCTCTATTACCATAGATTAGAGCGAATTTAATATAATTACATTTTTTTAACAATTTCGTGAACATATATATTTTTAATATAATTTAATTATAATTTAATACAATTTTTTTAATATAATTTAATTATATTTAAGCTTAATCTTAAGCTTATATACATAAATCGTTGGGAGATTTTAGGCATACAGCAAAAAAGATGGTAAAGAAACAAGTAATATACCCGGATGTTCGGTGCTGATGCAGGGCAATGGGTTTGAATCATTTCCTTCGATACAAAGCCGACACCACCATCCCACACTTCAGGAGGCTAAGGAAACAACACCATAATGCAGTTTGTTAGCAAAAAAAATAAAGCCGACTGCAGCCCTTTAACTGCAAGATTACATAAAAATGGAACGGGCAGCAATTCAATTATTTATCGAAAATACATTATTGATGCCACTCCAATAATCATGTCAAAATAGTTCTGTAAATCATGCAAGAATGTTCAAATAAATATCTTAACAGCATTATCTATCGTATTCGTATATGCATTGCTGCTATGCATGAAAAAGAGGAGGATGAATTTAACATCACTTCAAATTTAGGTAAATCCACGCTCTTTACTTAGGCCTTTGACTATATATTTTAATCAACAGCTACTCACATACCACAACCAAAATGATACAAGCTTTGTTTCATCAATTGTTTATGGACTGATTGATAAATTACAAAAGTTGTGCTTAATCAAAAACTTCCCAATCATGTGTGATTCTTGTTGAGGATGGAAAAGGGGGTGAGGCACATTCAAATGCCTCCGATTTGCCACTACTTGATGAACCATAAAAGTAACATATTTTAATCCCACATTTAGCATACTTTTGGATGATTTATCCCTTGATTTATGTAAAAAGGTGCCCTTAATCCTTTCTTTTCATGTTTTATACTCATGGAAGCACCGGAGGATGAAAAGAACAAGAAACGGGCTTAAAACGAGCCAAATGGGCCAAAGCATGAAATCAACACGGCCTGGGCCCAAGACCACATGGCCGTGCCTCCTCAATATTCTTGAACACGGTCTAAGCCACGAAATACATGGCCGTGCCTCATTAATAAAGTCCGAACACGGCCTAAAGACGATTCACACGGGTATGTGCCATGGCCGTGTCCCTGCTGCGGAAAAGAGCAATTTCAATCAGATTTGGATAGTTAGGGGCAAAGAAACACATTCCAAAAGCCTATAAATACACCCTAAGTATGACCTAAAAGGGGGGAGTCGACGGGAGCCTAAAGCTACCGTTTAGGGGCGTCTTGCTAGGCCAGAGAAGGTAGATTTGTGGGAATTCGCTCGGGGATAGCCAGTTGATCCATCTCAAGAAGCCGAAATTATACTCAAGACGGAGGGTCTCCTCTTCAATTCCTTCAGGGGGTTTTAGAGATTTCTTATGTTTTGTTTTATCTTTTCTTCTGAGATGTTTTCTTTTATTGTTGTGAACTAAACCCTCAGATACCTGAGGGGGATGAAACTTAGATGAATCTTGTTATCGTTTGCTGAACTATATGATAAATATTTGACTTGTTCTTAATTATGTGTTCTTAATTCTTGTGTTGATATTTCGCGGATATTAATTCAAGTTTGATGTGCTTAGGCGGAGGAGAAAAAGTCCCTGCCTAAGAGTAGATCTAGCATAGTTAAGCGGAGTTGATCACGCGCCTAGAGATAGGGTGACAAGGCGCTGTCGGATTAGGGTGAAACCTAATATGGGAGTCCATAGATCGAGTTAATGCGATTCTAGGGGTTTTAATTAGAAAGAGATTTCAATTAATCAACCTAGGGTTAGACGTTATTCGCCTCGAGAGAGGGTTTAATACAAATTAGGGAATCCTACGGATCAAGTCAAATGAATAAATCGTCTGGTTCAGAGTTAGATAAAAAGTGAAGTCTAGGTGGATTCTTCCTTGGGTGTTGTCTTAATTAATTGGTTTTTCTTCAATTATTCTCCCAAATTCATTCTTCTTTATCTTAGAGTCTTTAAGTTTAGTAGTTAATTAATTTAGATTAAAACAACCATTTGCTTAATTTTTAGGCTAAATAATAGAAAGAAAGTTAGTATTAGTACTTTTAGTTCCTCTGGGTTCGACAATCCGGTCTTGCCTAAGCTATACTACTATTCGATAGGTGCACTTGCCTCAATCGTTGTCATAGTTAGTTTTCAGGTTCGATCATTATCTTTTTAAATTTCAAAACTCTGACATCACAGCGATCAAGTTTTTGGCTCCGTTGCCGGGGAACTAAAATATTAAGAACACTCTATTTTTATTACTTTAGCCATTTTTATTTTTTTGCAATTCAATTTTATTTCTTATTTTATTTGCTAATTTTTCTTCTTTTATTACTTCTTCCTTCCAGGTAGCTCTAGTTTATGACTAGAAGGAACCCGAGAGGACCACTAGTATCGACAGGTGATATTGAAGCTACCGCTCGCGGAATCGCAGAGAAATTAGGCGAGCCCTAAATTACCAAGAAGAAGAACAACAAGACGAATACAATCCTACTGAAGGGATGGATGAGAATAATCCACCACCACAAGATGTAGCGAGAAAATAATGCTCCACGTACTATGTATGATTATGCTAAACCTCATTTAACGAGAGCCGAATCAAGTATTGTTAGGCTGCTATAGCTGTTGCTAATAATTTTGAATTAAAGCCTAACACTATACAAATGATTCAACAATTTGTTCAATTTGATGGTTTGCGGGATGAAGATCCAAACACTCATATAGCTAATTTTTAGAGAGTTACGTGATACCTTCAAAATAAACGGCGTTTACGATGATGCCATAAGGCTTGGTTATTTCCCTTTTCATTAAGGAATAAAGCCAAATAGTGGTTAAACTCATTACCACGAGGGTCAATCACCACATGGGATCAAATGACCAAAATTTTTATTAAAATATTTCCCACAGTAAAAAACGGGCCAAATTACGGAATGATATCTCTTCTTTTGTGCGGATGGATTTAGAGACATTATACGACGCATGGAAAAGATACAAGGATCTCTTGAGAAGGTGTCCGCACCATGGTTTACCCTTGTGGCTCCAAGTCCAAACTTTCTATAACGGTGTAAATCCCTCAACGAGGTAACTAATTGATTCAGCCGCCGGTGGAACCCTGAACAACAGAACTCCTGAAGTAGCCTACGAGTTTATTGAAGAGATGTCACTGAATAACTATCAGTGGCAGGTTACAAGGACAAAACAAACAAAATCAGCCTGAGTTTTCAACATCGATGCAGTAACCATGCTATCAACATAGGTAGAGATGATGAATAAAAAGCTTGATAGTTTGTGTTCTTCCCAGGTACATCCAGTGATGCAGTGCGATGCAAGTGGAACTGTGGCGAATCCTGAGTACCCACCCTACCAACCGAGCACAGAAAGCGAACAGATGAACTATATAGGTAACAACTTCAGATCTAATAATAACCCTTATAGTAATACTTATAATCTAGGTTGGAGGAACCACCCAAATTTTTCATGGGGAGGATAAGGAAATCAAAGACAACAACCTCCTCAAAATTTCCAAAATCAGCCCTATCCACAGGAGAAGAAGTCGAACCTTGAAGAGATGCTGACAAAATTCATGGCAGCTACAGATAACCATCTCCAAGACACTGAGACCACCCTTAAGAATCAACAGGCATCAATTAAAGGGATCGAGAGCCAAGTGGGGGAATTCACTAAGACAGTTGGATAACTTACTAACACAGTTGGACAACTCGCAAAGATAATTTCCGAACGACCGCAAGGGCGTCTACCAAGCAACACTGAGATTAACCCAAAGGAGCAAATCCAAGCCATAACAGCTCAAGAAAGTGAAGGGTTAGACGACCCAATTCAAGGCAAGAGGATGAGGTCAAAGAAGGTAAGGTTGAGGAAACACAAGAAAAGCCAAAACCGATAATCAAAGAATACTAACCTCGCATACCATACCCTGAAGCATTAAGGAGAGACGATACAGAGGAACAGTTCGGTAAGTTTCTTAAACTTTTAAAGAAATTACATATTAACTTACCATTACTTGAAGCTCTTTCACAGATGCCAGATTCTAGAAAAAATTTTAAAGAACTTTTGACGAACAAGCGAAGGATAGACGAGGCATCACACGTGGAACTAAATGCAATGTGCTCAGCAATCTTACAAAATAAACTACCACAGAAATTAAAAGATCCAGGAGTTTTACAATTCCATGTTTAATTGGTAGACTAACTGTTGATAATGCGTTAGCTGATCTAGGGGCAAGCATAAATGTCATGCCTTATAAATTGTTTAAACAACTAGGTCTAGGGAAACCCAAACAAACTAGGATGAGCATTCAACCAGCTGATAAAACTGTTAGAGTTTCTAGGGGTATAATCAAAGATGTACTCGTAAAAATTGAAAAAATCGTATTCCCAGTAAACTTTGTCGTTTTAGACATGGATGAGGATAATTCGATCCCCTTAATCTTAGGAAGACCATTTTTAGCAACTGCCAGGACTAAAATTGATATTGATGCAGGAGAACTCATACTCCGTGTAGGTAACGAGACAGTCACTCTCAAAGCTCTTGATTCGGCTAGAACATCGAGTAATCAAGGTGAGAAAACAAACTCTATTGATAACCATTAGGTTAACCCTTCTTTTCAGGAAACACCGCAAAAGAATACAACTGAACCCGATCCTAGACCCAGTGTTAACAAAGAAATAACTCATGAGGAACGAGGGATTCAATTCGATGATCTAGACGAGTGGAAGACGCATTTTAAGGAGAAATTAGGAATACACGAAGCAGAACTAGAACCACTCCACGAATCAAACAAGTTCAAAATCAGAGATCAGGTATTGATAGAAAAAACAGACCCTCGAACATCTCCCCCTGACCCTAACACAAACAAAGAAATACCGTTTAGGGTAATCAGTGTTTTTCCATACAGAACAATCGAGGTAAGTAACCCTATCTTTGGCACTTTCAATATAAACGCATCTCGACTTAAATTCTCTCATGATAATACCGATAGCATGAGGAAGGACTTTCAACTCCTCAAACCACCATGAACATACAAATGAGAAAAGAGTCTAGCTTAAGACTATAAACGAGCGCTTCTCGAGAGGCAACCCGAATACTAACCCCATTAACTTTTACATTTTTATTTTGTCTATTTTATCCTTTCTTTATAGTATCTAAATTTAAACTAACCAAAAGTGCAGATTTCCAGGCCACACGGCCTTACACACGACCGTGGCCATGGCCGTGTAGAAGTATAGAATCGCCGTACTGACACGGCAGAGAGGGTACAAGTCAGAAAGAATCAAATCTTTGAGTCACGGACTCCAACCACCAACCCACGGACACCGACAAAATGCCACAGCCGTGCGATGCGGCCGTGGATGACACTGACTTAGCACCAACGGGCGTGGCAATCTGAGCATGGGCGTGGGAGAAACAAACGAAGCCCACCACGGTCGTGCGATGCGGCCGTGTGACTTAGCACGCCCACGGTACACGGGTGTGGGGTTGTACCAGGCTTGAAAATCTATTTAAACCCCCTCTTCTTTCTCTTCTCCTACTAACTCTCAACTTTTCACCCCTTTGCAACTTTCACCCTTCTTTCTCTTTTACACCCTTACACCATACCTTCTTAGCATTCTTCATTCTTATAGCATTCTTCTTAATCTTTTGGCCATGTCGAAGAAATGGAAGGATCCCAGCACAGTCTCCCTCATGGAGACTGATCTACATAAGTTCATGCCGGCCGCTTCAATCACTCGACAAGCCAAGGGTCTTTGAGACCATTTAATTTTTCTTCTTCTTTACTCTTCTCCTTTATTTTCCTTCTCTTTAACACTCTTATGCTTAATTTAGTTTATTTTATCTTAGTTTCTCAATTTTAGGTTCTTTAGGCTGCTTGGGAATCACGCCATACACACACCGCCAAAGACTCTCCTCAATGACCTTAGAGGTCACACCCACCTCACGAACCATCGAACAATAAGGACCCTACGGTCCATTTATCTTTTCTTTTAATTTTAGTTTCGTCTTTATTTTTCTTCACTTTAGCTTACTTTTCTTTAATTATTTAATTTGTAGAGTTTTAATTTTTAGTATTTTATCCTGGCTAATCCTCCATGAGCTACCCAATTTCTTCATCTAGCGCAGGATCGTCATCCAAACCGACCCCTCTGATCTATCTTTCACCTCCAACCCAAGGATGCCATCCGAAAATTCAGGAAGTTTCACTTCTCCCCATATCTTATGATTTTATTATGATTGTGTTATTATATCTTTGTACATTGAGGGCAATGTACATCTTAAGTGTGGGGGGTGAACAACCTAAAAAGGTGCCTAATTTTTTTCATTATTTTCAAATTCCTGAAAGTAGGTGCCAAACTTTTTGCATTATTCTCAAATTCCTGAATTCAGTCTTGTTTTTAAGTACTTTTCTCATATTACTAATTAGGATGAAATTTCCATGATTTATGATTTTTATTGATATGTTTTAGATTAAGTCATTGATAATTGTGCATTGATGATTGAATTCTAAGAATACTAGAGAATCAAGAATGATAAGTCTATTTTTCAAGAAAATAAAAATTTTCTAGGTTGTCTACCTGAACTTAAATATTACTTTGAAGTTTGAAATTTACGAGGTTGATATCAAAATACCCATAATTTTTGTGAGATTTTGAGCCTTATAGAGCATAAAATCTTTTTCTTGCTCACTTTATTGATTATGAGTGTGTCAACATTGATTTGTTATTCCAGAACTTGCATCGATTATACATGTCGAGACCACACCTTTGATTTGATATACAGAAATGATAAAGGCACCTAGGATTTAACCCAATTACTCCACTAAAAACCTACCTTCATAATTAACCCCTAGTGAACCCCTTTGATCCTAACAACTTTTTTTTATTGACTCACCCACTAATTTTAACCCGAAACCCTTTGTTTTTGTTATCACCATTCCTTTTGACTACCCTTATATCGAGATTTGATTTGATTAATAGCCTAACTATGTTTTTATTTGATAATTTATCCTTTGTTATGTATTTATGATTTGTTCCTAAAAAAAGTATATTCATTATTCATTATTAGTTTTGTGATTAAATGAGCTTATACGTTTGAATTCCAAATATTGAAGAAGAAGCTCGTATTATTAGTATTATTATCCTTCAGTTGATGTAATTACTTTTATTTAGTTCATTGTTTCTGGTTAGGTAATTTTTCAGGTCGATCTCGATTCTAACCCTCTAATTCAGCCTTTAACCACACCTTTAACCCAAGCCCCGTTACAACCCTGTTAAAGACCTTTTGATTTGTGCATCATCTCATATTACAGTGGTAGAGATTTGATTTTCATGCAAGCCTATGGGATTAACTTTTCAGGTTTGACATTTGAGTGCTTAATTCTGAACCTTAAACACTTCGAGTGATTTGAGTGAATCTTTAGTGAGGACGTCAACCCTTGTAGGTTTTTTAGATGAGGGGAAACACCTATGTTTTGTGCTACAAATGTATGACTTAGATTGTTTGAATCTTTAGGACTCTTTGAGTTAAATTATCCATGTATAAATTATCTATGAATTATGATTAGACATTGTTGATAGGAATATTGAATCATGGAAATTTCGTTTTAATTGTAAGTTGAGAATTTTGCTTGAGGACAAGCAAAAGCTTAAGTGTGGGGGTATGTGATGAACCATAAAAGTAACATATTTTAATCCCACATTTAGCATAATTTTGGATGATTTATCCTTTGATTTATGTAAAAAGGTGCCCTTGATCCTTTCTTTTCATGTTTTATACTCAGGGAAGCACCGGAGGATGAAAAGAACACGAAACGGGCTTAAAACGAGCCAAATGGGCCAAAGCACGAAATCAACACTACCTGGGCCTAAGACCACACCGCCGTCCCTCCTCAATAATCTCTAACACTGTCTAAGCCACGAAATACACGGCCGTGCCTCATTAATAAAGTCCGAACACGGCCTAAAGATGATTCACACGGGCGTGTGCCATGGCCGTGTCCCTGCCGCGGAAAAGAGCAATTTCAATCGGATTTGGATACTTAAGGGCAAAGAAACACATTCCAAAAGCCTATAAATACACCCTAAGTATGACCTAAAAGGGGGGAGTCGACGGGAGCCTAAAGCTACCGTTTAAGGGTGTCTTGCTAGGCCAGAGAAGGCAGATTTGTGGGAATTTGCTCGGGGATAGCCAGTTGGTCCATCTCAAGAAGTTGGAATTATACTCAAGACGGAGGATCTCCTCTTCAATTCCTTCAGGGGGTTTTAAGGAATTCTTATGTTTTGTTTTATCTTTTCTTCTGAGATGTTTTCTTTTATTGTTATGAACTAAACCCTCAAATACCTGAGGGGGATGAAACTTAGATGAATCTTGTTATCGTTTGCTGAACTATATGATAAATATTTGACTTGTTCTTAATTATGTGTTCTTAATTCTTGTGTTGATATTTCACGGATATTAATTCAAGTTTGATGTGCTTAGGTGGAGGAGCAAAAGTCCCTGTCTAAGAGTAGATCTAGCATAGTTAAGCAGAGTTAATCACGCGCCTAGAGATAAGGTGACAAGGCGTTGCCGGATTAGGGTGAAACTGAATATGGGAGTCCATAGATCTAGTTAATGCGATTCTAGGGGTTTTAATTAGAAAGAGATTTCAATTAATCAACCTAGGGTTAGACGTTATTCGCCTCGAGAGAGGGTTTAATACAAATTAGGGAATCCTACGGATCAAGTCAAATGAATAAATCGTCTGGTTCAGAGTTAGATAACAAGTGAAGTCTAGGTGGATTCTTCCTTGGGTGTCGTCTTAATTAATTGGTTTTTCTTCAAGTATTCTCCCAAATTCATTCTTCTTTGTCTTAGAGTCTTTAAGTTTAGTAGTTAATTAATTTAGATTAAAACAACCATTCGCTTAATTTTTAGGCTAAATAATAGAAAGAAAGTTAGTATTAGTACTTTTAGTTCCTTTGGGTTCGACAATCCGGTCTTGCCTAAGCTATACTACTATTCGATAGGTGCACTTGCCTCAATCGTTGTCATAGTTAGTTTCCAGGTTTGATCATTATCTTTATAAATTTCAAAACTCTGACATCACAGCGATCACTACTGCTGAAGGGATTAGAGTTTCTAGCCTTCATATTGTCCAAGGTATCCACAAGTCATTGGACTCGACGAACCTGTGCACCAAATTTCAAAACCCAATGTTTCTCAATCAAAGTGGTGCTAACTGCATGCTAAAAGCTGCAAAATGGGTTCTTATTTTTAACTCCAAAATGAACAAATACACCTATGCCGAGGACAGCTTAGCTAAATATATAAAAAGAAAAAAGGCTACCATAGTGATTACCAACAAGCACAATTATTTGTACCAAAAAGTTGGAGGGGTATAATTAGAGCAAGGAACAACCGATCAAGATTCAAAGACTGATGTCATGTATGGTGAGAGAACTTTTCAAGTCATTGATTCATATTACGTGTAAAACTCTCAGCCTTTTCAAACATAAAAGCCTTTCACTTTCCAGCAACATTGTGTTGTATTAAACTTGAAAACTACAGTAGCTAACTTGATTATTATTGTAAGTACCGACAATGCAAACCCCTTTCTCTTTTTAGCCAACGGAAAATTTCTAACTTTATTACTCTAAGTACCTCAATTATGTACAATATGTGGGTGAAGTTAGTCACTAACCTCAGCCATACTCTGGACTTTGGCTTCTCCATTAGCCTCAATTGTATCTAGTTGCAGACAATTGCACCATAAGCGACTCTGTCAAGCCAAGGAGTTCCTTTTCATCAACCTTTGTACCCCCATGAACAATTCCCTCCAAAGCATTAACCTTTAGAAGAAACAAAGAAAGAAAAACCCTCAAAAATTTTCCATGTTGTAAGTAACATTAAAAACTAATATGCTAGTTAACCTTGTCGAGAGAGTTGAACAACCTCTGCTCTCGAATTTAGCAACCTCTTCACAAGCTTTTAACACGCTTTGATTTCTCTTCATCTCTTCAAGCTTCCTCTCTTTGCTAGCTGGGTCGTCTAAAAGTACCACCTTTGACATGTCTTTGACTCCCACCATATGCAAAGATTCCTCATCATCCTTTTCTTTTCCTTGGAACAATAGTCTCTGCTCCTTGGGTTCCAAACCAGCTTTCTTGTACAAGAACCTTTTTCAGATCCCCTTCAATTTGAGCCAAATTCAATAACTTAGCCTCTCATACCATACAACAATGTCAGCAGAGCTAGTTGAAGCCATGTAAAACTTTCCTCAAATTCATAGACTAATTAACAACAAAGGACACAAGTTTTGAGAAACCGACACACTGGAGTGGATGGTGATGACAATAATCAACTTTAATCTAACGCCCAAAAATGGAAACACAAAGTTGGTAAAAAGAGACAAGTTGAAGTACTACCATGCACTGGCTGGTATAAACTACTAACCTTTTCAAAGTAAAAACCAAGAAAACCAACATTCTGCCACAACAGAGAAGAGAGGAACAAAAGCAAAGAAGTGGTTTATTACCGAAAGTGGATTGAGCAGGCACAGTAATATCATGGTGATAAGAGCCATGAGAGACTTTGATCTTGATCATAGGTCCAGAAGAAGCACCCCCCATGTCCCTCTTTTAAACAAGCATGCCACCAGTGTAACACCCCAAACCCGGCCCATGCGTTATGAGCGGATTTGGTATGTCACACGAGCAAAACATGTTAAACCCTTTTTGTTCGTACTAAAATGTTGCTTTGTTAAAAATCAAGAAAACAAGTTTGATTTGATAAAATACTACTATCCTCAAAGATTTGATTGATAGATCGATAAATTTGAACTAATGATCTTACAAAATCGTGACTTTTGAAAATGACGTTGAAAATTCGAAAAAGAATCCAAGGCTTTTGAAAATATCGTTAATAGTTCGAGAGAAAATATCCGTGTTAAAAATATTTGTAAAAGTTTATTTTGAAATCCATTTGTTAATCGATTTTGGAAACCATTGTTTAAGTTTTTAGAAAATTCCCCTTTTTAAATAATTTAAGAAAAAAAAAACATCCCAACCAAAAAGCAAAAAAATAAAAATAGTCCAGAGGCCTTATTACAACATTAAACCCAAAATAGTAAAGTAATAAAATAAACGAGAAAGAAGTCTAAAGTCCAAATGAACCATTTCCGAAGTATGGCCTCCCTCGAGTCATCCATAGCCCAAGTCCATATCATCAAGCATTACCTACAAGGGTTAAGAGAAAGGGGGGGAGTTACAATAACTCAGTGTGAAATCCCTTTACCGTCATCCACTGGGCCTTAACCCATATAACAATCATCTTGGACCAAAGCCCATAAATAAATAATAAATAAATGAAATGAATGCAACCCATCCCATCCTACCAGCCGTCTAACTCTCCACCCATACCAACCAATCTCTCCTGTGGGGATCAAGTCAACCCACCCCGCCAGTCTCTCCAATTTGCAGTCAAGCTGCCATTTATACTATTTGTGGCTGAGCCACCAGAATCATATACGATAATATAATCGGCACATAGCCTCGGTAAAAAATGATCGACACAGAGTCATTAATTCATATGTTAGGCACATAGCCCCGGTAAATATGTTTAGCACAAAGCCATAATCACGATGGCACAAAGCCATATTTAGGTTGGCACATAGCCGTTATCAGAATTTGTGGCAATGCCACCTGTCTATACTTCTCTTCATTCAAGTTTCCCATCCCATGCAAAATTATGTAAATGCAACATTCATAGTAAGGCATCATATTTACAAATATAAACAAAAATTATTAATCCAGAGATTTGTTACGATAAATCGGCCCATTATAACACTTTGCAATTCGGCCCATTAAGGCATTCTACCAAATCAGCCCATAGGGGCATTTTCGGTAAATCGGTCCGTAAGGACATTTCGGTAAATCGGTAATTTTACCCAATAAGGGTAATTCAGAAATCTCGTAACCCATGATATTTCGGTAATTTACCCTCCAAAGGTTATTTGGTAATTCGGCAACCCCGGACTTAACTACTAATTTAAGCATAGAAAATTGAAACTGTCCATCTGCATCATATTGACTAAACTGACCATAACTCGGATTAGGAAACTCGAAATTTAGATCCGTAAATTTTTCTTGAAACTAGACTCATATATCTTCTTACGATAATTTTTCCAGAATTTTTGACTTAACCATTTAGTACAGTTTATTCCTTAAAATTTCCCTTGTCTCACTGTCCAACGATTCTGGCCTCTCTTACCTTAATTTCAAATATCTCACTATACGGTTTTCATACACTGCTACCACTTGTTTCTAATGAAAATAGGCTCACTAATGAATCCATACATATGAATTATAACCCTTAATTCACTTTGTACAATTTTATACCATTTTTCCAAGACAGATCAAGGAACCACAAAGTCATTCAGAACCAGTCTCACTAAAATTAAGATATCTTAGAATATAAAATTCCTTTTCCTTCTTCGTTTCTTCCATATCAAAATAGACACAGTAAGATTTAATCTGATATCTTATTCCCTTTGTAATTTCTTTTCTCCTATTTTTCGTGATTTTTCAAATACATGTCACTGTTTCTGATTGAAACTGTTTTATTACGAAATACGATTACCACTATGATCCTACGCGCGCTCGAGTGATCCCGGATGCCGATTTCTAATTTTTCTTTGGTATTTCGACCAAAACACAGAACATTCATGCAAAATTCCAGAGAAGTGTGAGATTTCACACCATTTCAGATATGTATACGGAAAGTACGGGATTACACACCTGATTTTGATTTCCTAAAGAACCACTCGTCGATGACCTAGAACAATACCAACCAAAAGTTAGCCTCGGATTTCCAAAAGATTTCGTATCACTTACACTTGAATCACTTACCACTATATCCGAAGGTAGAAATATATCGAGTGATTTGTCCCTTATCGATATTGGATCCAATTTCCACCGTTTGACTTCGGCTAGAACAATACACAGTCTCCCACTTAAAGCACAATTTAATCGAAGAAAGAATGTCACCTCAAACGAGAAAGAAATTATGAAGGAGTGATTGTGGATTGTGAGTTTCGGCTATGGAAGAAAATGAACAAGAATAGTTTCGGTTATGAGGGTATGGATTAGAGGAAAAAGATAGTAGAGTTGGAGAATTTCGTGAAAAGAAAAGAAAGGTTGAGAAGGGGTGCTTATCAAATTTTGGTTTTCAAGAGAAGATGAATGAAAATAGTTTGGTCTCAATGGTTTGGTACCTACGGAAACAAGAAAGAATTGAAGAAAAGAAATGCTCACTAATGGCTTGAAGTTTCGGCAAAGATGAGAAGAAATTTGAGAGAAATGGCATAAAAATGCAAGAAGGAATTTTGACCAACCAAGCACCAAAGTTTCTACCAAAACACTAACAAAAATTCGGCTACCCCTCTTACACCCAAAATCGTCCACATTCATGATCAAAATGGTCAAAATTAGCCAACATACTTTCCATAACATTCTCCATGAAATAAGCCACTTGTTCCCCTTACTTACCTATTTCTCTTGATTCCTTTCCCCAACTTCAACCTTGCCTTTTTCTTTTAGTCACCTTACCAAAATAATGAAGTCAACCTTGCCATGAATGCCTCTTGGCTGACACTTAAGGAAATGGTGCAAAAATATAAGTCAAAATTTGCACACAAAGTGATTCGAACCTCTTCCCTCAAGGTACTACATGTGGCGCCATAACCCTTCTACCAATTGCTCATTTATGCTAGCAATTTACTCTTTTATTTCCATAAGCCTTGATGCCACTTACTATCTTTCCTTAATAGGCTTAAACACAAAATTTTACTAAGGCCCAACTTGAACTCGGAACTTCATAGAAACCTCGTAACTTTCCAAAATTACCTTCTTAATAAGTCCAACTTGAAATAATATCGTTCTCTTGTTCTCAAAATTTTAAAACGCTTCTACGCTCAAGGCCCATTGGGCCCAATCCTACTAGGCCCAATTTTGGGATGTTACAATTCTACCCTCCTTAAAGAAATTTCGTCCTCAAAATTTCCAACCAACTACTAAACGCATCTCTCAAATCACACCACTAAGCTTTCACTGTGCACTCTGATCTTAATAACATTAATGTACTTTTAACAAAATCTTGAATCCTCTTTCACTCAACCAAACATCTAACCACAGAAGCAAGCAGTTATCTACCACTTATACCTAAAATTTTCTACATTCAATCATCACGTCCAACCATAACATACCTGACTTGATGGTGATGAAACAATCCCGAGCCTTATGCTCCTTAGACCCGCATCTCAACCATGCTCCTAACCTCCTCCGGCATTCTCCCGGATGACGCCTTCTGCAATAATCACAAGCCGGAAAGTTTGGTCGTGCCTTGACATGCTTCACAGAACGAGACTGCGACCCAAAAGAACCGCAATCTCTTTTCTTCTTACGATCCACGGACCCAACTCGGTGCTTCACCGATCTCCTTAACCTCCTTCAATACCTTCTTAACTATCTCGAGTCACTCATTAACCCCATTTCGATCATGAGATCCGTCTCACCCATCGGCGATGCCAACTACTCCTTTTCAGGCACACGCCCCGATGCTGAAGATCTAGTCCTAGCACATCGGCCTCTAGCACGTCCACGTCTACCGCGTCCACATCTTCTAGCGTTCATGTTCACTAAGTCGATTTAATCTTGATTACGAGTTTTATGAATCAGTATACTATTCGATGTTTATTAAACGATGTTTTATGGAGTATGAGTAGAAAAGTTATTTTCGAGTGTCAAATTTGAATCCTAGAGTCTCAATCTCTATAGTTTCAACTCCTAAAGCTAACGGTTCTAGAGTATTCTATTTCGTAGAATTTTCGTACCACAGTAATAATACAATAATCATAAAATGAAAACAATTACTTACTTGACTTGGTGCCGGATACTCGTGGTGCCATACTTCCTTTAGAACATATATTTATAAATCAAAATTCTAAACAGCTTTGGAAAATGCTTTTGAACCCAAACCACGGTCGAGTTTTGCAACTGGGCTCTGATACCATAAAATGTAACACCCCAAACCCGACCCATGCGTTATGAGCGGATTTGGTATGTCACACGAGCAAAACGTGTTAAACTCTTTTTGTTCGTACTAAAATATTGCCTTGTTAAAAATCAAGAAAACAAGTTTGATTTGATAAAATACTACTATCCTCAAAGATTTGATTGATAGATCGATAAATTTGAACTAATGATCTTACAAAACCGTGACTTTTGAAAACGACGTTGAAAATTTGAAAGAGAATCCAAGGCTATTGAAAATATCGTTAATAGTTCGAGAGAAAATATCCGTGTTAAAAATATTTGTAAAAATTTATTTTGAAATCCATTTGTTAATCGATTTTGGAAACCATTGTTTAAGTTTTTAGAAAATTCCCCTTTTTAAACAATTTAAGAAAAATAATAAAAAAACATCCCAACCAAAAAGCAAAAAAATAAAAATAGTCCAGAGGCCTTATTACAACATTTAACCCAAAATAGTAAAGTAATAAAATAAACGAGAAAGAAGTCTAAAGTCCAAATAAACCATTTCCGAAGTATGGCCTCCCTCGTGTAACATCCTAAATTTACGTGCTTATACATTTCGTGTAGGGATAGGTTTACTATGTTAATTTAATTGATAGGGGTCTAATTTTGGGCTTAGAATTAGGCAAAAAGGCCCAGATTAAAGTGGCATCATTAATAGTTAAAAGGGAACAAGTTTTGGGTCGCAAGGAGCCCATGTTTTAGGCCAAATTCGGCACTTTAAATGAAGAGAGGGTGACGCCACACACAAGGAATTAGGGGCCCAAGTATTAAGTTTAATGAGGCCTAAATATTTTAATTTAAGTGAGTTAAATTTGGCATTAGGGATTAGTAGAGGTGGACGGCTATAAGGCTATAAAATAGGAGAATTTATGTGGATTTTTAAATGATAATATCATAGATAAAAAGGAGAAAAATTAGGAGCTTATCTTCAAGGGAAGAGTTGGCCGAAAATCCACCACCTAGAGGACTGTAAAATTCTGCTCATCGCATGGCAAGGAGGGTGCCGAATTTCTCCTCTCTTTAGCTTGAATTTTTAAGGGCGTTTTGGTTTTTAGCAGAGGTGCCAAAATATCTATAAATAGGGGCTAGCTCCTTGATTCCGACACTCGAAAACCCCGAATTTCTCTCCCATTGTGCCGAAATTCCCTAGCCTCTCCCCTCTCAATTTCTTTTCTCCAATTTCTTTAAAAGCCAAACTCTTCTCCACTTTTTCCTTCTTGTGCCGATTTCTCTAGGAAGCCAAGCATCCATAGTCTTTTCTTCTATTCATCCTATTTGAGAATTAGTTCTATACTTCTGGCATTTAAATCTTCCATGGGCATTACCGAATCCTCTCTCTAGTGCTAGCCGAATCTCCTATGCTAAGGTAAGTGTTGATTTTTGATTAGTTCTCATGATCTATTCTCGGTTTTTGAAAGGCAAAAGCCAAAAGCTAATAGTTTAATGGTTTTATGATGGGCGGCAATTCGGGATTTGAAGGAAGCTTAGTCGACTAAATCTAAAAGCCGAAAATCATAAGTCTCCAATTTCGGGATTTTAAGGTAAGAAGATTTGTTATTCAAATATATAAAATTGGGTAGAACACTAACCATGCCCGAATATAGGAGAGGCCCTAGTTTCGCATCTTTTCGACTTTTTGAGCAAAGTTGTAGCAAGGGTATCGACATTAATCAGGTGTGTAGATCTCTAACACACTACTAATAAACCTGTATGTATGTTTATTTATATATGTTATGGGCTAAAAAGCCGGAATGAAGCTGTGTAGACAGTCGAATGGAACCCTAAAAGGGTTAGGCAAAGATGCCAGGTACGTAAACATAGAACTCCCTATGTGTATCGAAAAGTATATAAGTCTGTATGATGTTTTCTTTATGTATGTATGCATGGGGTGGGAATGATGATATTGAAGGGGAAGTGCATGATAGGTCACTTGGTGATCGGTGGTAGAAATCCCACATAATTTAAATGAAAGGTCACATAGTGATCGGTGGCGATGCCACGTTAAATGATTCCTAATTAATAGGAATAGCCAAGATCTGGTATTGCCGTTTTGGTGTGTAGCGGATGGATGGTTGATTGTAGAAATCCCCAAGGTGTGATGGTTGGTGCGGGATGGTGTGTAGAGGATGGAAACCTAGGATGGGTTGGGTTTTCATTATTTATTATTTATCATGTGATTATGATTGATACCTTTGTGCATGGGCCAGGGCCCATAATGTGTTTGTGGGCTCAGTCGTTGTGTGTTTTGAGATTTATACACTGAGTCTTGGTGACTCACGCTTTCCTTTTTCTACTCTTCCGGATGAGCGATGAGACCGTGGACATGGGAGCCGAGACGAACTCGAGGGCCATCAAGCTTTGTTTCTATAAATTATTTTTTTAGGGATTTCTTTAAGTATTATTTTATTTTTACTTTGGAATTACCAATGTAATAAGGCCCCATAGTTTAATCCAACTAAGTAGTTTTAATGTTCTGCAACTTATGAGATTATGTCAAAGGTTTAATTATACTTAATACAAGATTTTATTTTTAAAATGCTGCTTATTTACTTAAATAATGTCTATTTAATTTACGACTTCCAAAACCAACAAGACAAAAGTTTTTAATGTACAACTAGTAGCATACCAGATCTGGTCGAAACGCATGGGCCGGGTTTGGGGTGTTACATTTTGGTATCAGAGCCCAGTTCAAAACTCGGGCTGTGAAATGGGTCTAGTAGTGTTTTGAAAATTTATGTAAAATTGAGAAAAATCTGGGAAGAAGATATGGCCTTCGAGTCTCTGGCACCGATCCACGCAGTAAGTATTCGAACTCCTGATTGTGATATAAATATGGGCTTAATGGGCCTTATGGGACGTAGACTATCTAGGTTAGAACTTGATGGACTCTAGGCTTAGAAAAACAACTCTTCAAATCCATAAGACTTAATTTCACTAAACAAAACACAGAAACCGCACGCAAAGACTAAGGTGTGGCAAAGCAGGCATATGCATGTCTAGGAATAGATCCTAAGAGCTTGGTATTTAAGCGGTCCAAAGTGACTCACCTCCTCTTCATTGGAATCTTACAGTGCGTAGGACTGCTTCACCCTAGCTATAAGGACTTGTTCATGGGCTGAACCCATAATTAAAACCCGAAAGGGACCAACCACCCTATTTTGGCAAACAAAACCCCTAAGTTTTGTACATTTCCAAAAAGATACACTTGATTTGAAAATGTTCACAACTATGAAAAATTTACCCAAAACCCTATGTTTACAAGAGTAACTAGATTTTCCAAAGTGCCCTGCTTTGAAAAAAACATCAAAATATTCTGGTTTGTAAATTATCGAAATACCCCTGATTATAAAATTACCAATATACCTGGATTGTAAAAATTACCAAAATACCCTTCTTTCACAAAATCAACAAGGAACTTTATTATGAAAAGTTACGAAAATACCCCTGTAGGATAAAATTACGAAAATACCCCTGGGTAGTGAATCAACGAAAACACCTTTACGTGAAGAATGTAAGTGCTTGGATGTTATTTGTATGATGTATGTGTTTTATTTTAGTTAGAGGTTACAAACTTGAGACTGCATTGTGAACGCGAATTCGAAAGAACTACTCTTAAACTATTGTTCATAAAACTGTTCGTGGTTAATCAGCGGAAGAAAACTAATAATTCATAAAATTTCTAAACAGATAAACGCAAATCGGTAAAATGAGTACAAGGGGTCGAGGACGTCCGCCACGTGGTCGTGGTAGGGGTAGAATGACCGTGTCAGAACTAGTAGGATCTTGCCATGGATCTGGTAACGAGATGTCGGTGAGGAGGAATTTCAGACTGCATCGCCAAGATGACGCGGTATCTCGAGCAATGTTAAGGGTTTTAGAGAGGGTTCTTTGGGGTAGGTATGGGCACAGGAGCCCGAAAATCTGTGCCGGAGCGGCTTAGGGCCAATGGGGCAGAAGTGTTTAGGGGAATTTTTGGGGTAGCCCCAAGTTCAGCTGAGTATTGGTTGGAGGCGGTAGAACAAATAATGGATGATTTGGATTTCACGGAGGAGGAGAAGTTGAAAGGGGTTGTATCCTCCCGAGGGATGAAGCCTATCAATGGTGGCTTACAAAGAAAGGATGGTACAATGGTGATCAGATCACTTGGGATTTCTTTAAAATAGCATTTCAGAATAAGTACATTGGATCGAGTTACGTGGATGCGCAACGCAGAGCATTTCTGAATCTGGTGCAGGGGAGTAGGCCAGTGGCTGCGTATGAAGTTGAATTCTTACGCCTTAGCCATTATGCTCGTGGGATGGTAGCCACGGAGCATGAACGTTGTGTTAGGATCGAAGATGGTCTGAGGGATGATTTGAGTGTTTTAATAGCCCCACAATGGAGAGGGAATTTGTCATTCCCTAGTAAAAAGGCTAAGATAGCCGAGGAAGTAAAGCGGACAAAAAACTAAATCGAGATAGAGATAGGGGTGGAAATAAGAGGAATTTTAGATCGTCAGAGGCAGTTGGGCAAACTCAGAAAAGACCCAGGTCGGACAGGCCGAGACGGGATGAGAGACCTGCTGCTGCTAGTCAGACACAGAAGTGTGCTCGATGTGGTAAATTCCATGAAGGTGAGTGTTGGGCGGGCAGTGGGAAGTGCTTTAGGTGTGGATCTACGGACCACCAAGTTAGAAACTATCCGCAGCAACGGGGCAGTGAAGGGTCCACAGGTCAAGAGAATGCACCGCCGGGTAGAGGAGGTCAACAACCACCAAGGGGTCATGGTCAAGGCAATGGTGGCAATGGCACAGGACATGGTCGTGGTGATGCAGGTTATGCTGAGGCGAGGCGTCCAACCTTGGTCTATGCAGCACGTCGCCAAGGGGACGAGGACGCTCTAGATGCTAACACTGGTGCGTACTCTACCATAGTATACTAAGTGTTTCTTTTGGCTTTAGAATCGGAGTGCGCAGCGAAAGCATAGTGGTGAGAATTGGGTAGTACGATTAATAGTTAGTTGGAAATTTTGAGGACGAAATTTTTTTAAGGGGGTAGAACTGTAACATCCTAAATTTACGGGCCTATACATTTAGTGTAGGGATAGGTTTACTATGTTAATTTAATTGATAGGGGTCTAAATTTGGGCTTAGAATTAGGTAAAAGGCCCGAGATTAAAGTGGCATCATTAATGAGCTTAAAAAGGAACAAGTTTTGGGTCGCAAGAGCCCCATGTTTTAGGCCAAATTTGGCACTTTAAATGAAGAGAGGGTGACGCCACACACAAGGAATTAGGGGCCCAAGTATTAAGTTTAATGAGGCCCAAATATTTTAATTTAAGTGAGTTAAATTTGGCATTAGGGATTAGTAGAGGTGGACGGCTACAAGGCTATAAAATAGGAGAATTTATGTGAATTTTTAAGTGATAATATCATAGATAAAAAGGAGAAAAGTTAGGAGCTTATCTTCAAGGAAGTGTTGGCCGAAAATCCACCACCTAGAGGAGTGTGAAATTCAGCTACTGCATGGCAAGGAGGGTGCCGAATTTCTCCTCTCTTTTAGCTTGAATCTTTAAGGGCGTTTTCAGTTTTTAGCAGTAGGTGCCAAAATATCTATAAAATATCTATAAATAGGTGCCAAATCATAAGTCTTCAATTTCGGGATTTTAAGGTAAGAAGATTTGTTATTCAAATATATAAAATTGGGTAGAACACTAACCATGGCCGAATATAGGTGAGGCCCTAGTTTCGCATCTTTTAGACTTTTGAGCAAAGTTGTAGCAAGGGTATCGACATTAATCAGTGTGTAGATCTCTAACACACTACTAATAAACTCTGTATGTATGTTTATTTATATATGTTATGGGCTAAAAGTGGAATGAGGTGTGTAGACAGTCGAATGGAACCCTAAAAGGGTTAGGCAAAGATACAGTGCGTAAAACATAGAACTCCCTATGTGTATCGAAAAGTATATAAGTCCAGTATGATGTTTTCTTTATGTATGTATGCATGGGGTGGGAATGATGATATTGAAGGGAAGTGCATGATAGGTCACTTGGTGATCGGTGGTAGAAATCCCACATAATTTAAATGAAAGGTCACATAGTGATCGGTGGCGATGCCACGTTAAATGATTCCTAATTAATAGGAATAGGCGATCTGTTGTCGTCGCTTTTGGTGTGTAGCGGATGGAGGGTTGATTGTAGAAATCCCAAGGTGTGATGGTTGGTATGGGATGGTGTGTAGAGGATGGAAACCTAGGATGGGTTGGGTTTTTCATTATTTATTGTTTATCATGTGATTATGATTGATACCTTTATGCATGGGCCAGGCCCATAATGTGTTTGTGGGCTCAGGTCGTTGTGTGTTTTGAGATTTATACACTGAGTCTTGGTGACTCACGCTTTCCTTTTTTCTACTCTTCCGGATGAGCGGTAGATCGTGGACATGGGAGCCGAGACGGACTCGAGGGGCCATCAAGCTTTGTTTCTATAAATTTTTTTTTTTGGGATTTCTTTAAGTAATATTTTATTTTTACTTTGGAATTACCAATGTAATAAGGCCTCATAGTTTAATCCAACTAAGTAGTTTTAATGTTCTGCAACTTATGAGATTATGTCAAAGGTTTAATTATACTTAATACAATGTTTTATTTTTAAAATGCCGCTTATTTACTTAAATAATGTCTATTTAATTTACGACTTCCAAAACCAACAAGACAAAAGTTTTTAATGTACAACTAGTAGCATACCAGATCTGGTCGAAACGCATGGGCCGGGTTTGGGGTGTTACACCTCGAGTCATCCACAGCCCAAGTCCATATCATCAAGCATTACCTACAAGGGTTAAGAGAAAGGGGGGGTGAGTTACAAGAACTCAGTGTGAAATCCCTTTACCGTCATCCACTGGGCCTGAACCCATATAACAATCATCTTGGACCAAAGCCCATAAACAAATAATATATAAATGAAATGAATGCAACCCATCCCATCCTACCAGCCGTCTAACTCTCCACCCGTACCAACCAATCCCTCCCAGTGGGGATCAAGTCAACCCACCCCGCCGCCTCTCAATTTGCAGTCAAGCTGCCATTTATACTATTTGTGGCTGAGCCACCAGAATCATATACGGTAATATAATCGGCACACAGCCTCGGTAAAAAATGATCGACACAAAGTCATTAATTCATATGTTAGGCACATAGCCCCAGTAAATACGTTTAGCACAAAGCCATAATCACGATGGCACAAAGCCATATTTAGGTTGGCACATAGCCGTTATCAAAATTTGTGGCAATGCCACCGGTCTATACTTCTCTTCATTCAAGTTTCCCATCCCATGCAAAATTATGTAAATGCAACATTCATAGTAAGGCATCATATTTACAAATATAAACAACAATTATTACTCCAGAGATTTGTTACGATAAATCGGCCCATTATAACACTTTTGCAATTCAAATTTATTAAGGCATTCTATCAAATTAGCCCATAGGGGCATTTTCGGTAAATCGATCCATAAGGACATTTCGATAAATCGGTAATTTTACCCACTAAGGGTAATTCAGTAATCTCGTAACCCAGGGTATTTTGGTAATTTACCCTCCAAGGGTTATTTGGTAATTCGGCAACCCCGGACTTAACTACTAATTTGAGCATAGAAAATTGAAACTGTCCATCTGCATCATATTGACTAAACTGACCATAACTTGGATTAGGAAACTTGAAATTTAGATCCGTAAATTTTTCTTGAAACTAGACTCATATATCTTCTTACGATAATTTTTCCAGAATTTTTGACTTAACCATTTAATACAGTTTATTCCTTAAAGTTTCCCTTGTTTCACTATCCAACGATTCTGGCCTCTCTTACCTTAATTTCAAATATCTCAGTATACGGTTTTCATATACTGCTACCACTTGTTTCTAATGAAAATAGGCTCACTAATGAATCCATACATATGAATTATAACCCTTAATTCACTTTGTACAATTTTATACCATTTTTCCAAGACAGATCAAGGAACCACGAAGTCATTCAGAACCAGTCTCACTAAAATTAAGATATCTCAGAATATAAAATTTGTTTTCCTTCTTCGTTTCTTCCATATCAAAATAGACACAGTAAGATTTAATCTGATATCTTATTCTCTTTGTAATTCCTTTTCTCCTATTTTTCGTGATTTTTCAAATACAGGTCACTGTTTCTGATTGAAACTGTTTTATTACGAAATACGATTACCACTATGATCCTACGCGCGCTCGAGTGATCCCGGATGCCGATTTCTGATTTTTCTTTGGTATTTCGACCAAAACACAGAACATTCATGCAAAATTCCAAAGAAGTGTGAGATTTCACACCATTTCAGATATGTATACAGAAAGTACGGGATTACACACCTGATTTTGATTTCCTAAACAACCACTCATCGATGACCTAGAACAATACCAACCAAAAGTTAGCCTCGGATTTCCAAAAGATTTCGTATCACTTACACTTGAATCACTTACCACTATATCTGAAGGTAGAAATATATCGAGTGATTTTTCCCTTATCGATATTGGATCCAATTTCCACCGTTTGACTTCGGCTAGAACAATACACGGTCTCCCACTTAAAGCACGATTTAATCGAAGAAAGAATGTCACCTCAAACGAGAAAGAAATTATGAAGGAGTGATTGTGGATTGTGAGTTTCGGCTATGGAAGAAAATGAACAAGAATAGTTTCGGTTATGAGGGTATGGATTAGAGGAAAAAGATAGTAGAGTTGGAGAATTTCGTGAAAAGAAAAGAAAGGTTGAGAAGGAGTGCTTATCAAATTTCGGTTTTCAAGAGAAGATGAATGAAAATAGTTTGGTCTCAATGGTTTGGTACCTACGGCAACAAGAAAGAATTGAAGAAAAGAAATGCTCACTAATGGCTTGAAGTTTCGGCAAAGATGAGAAGAAATTTGAGAGAAATGGCATAAAAATGCAAGAAGGAATTTTGACCAACCAAGCACCAAAGTTTCTACCAAAACACTAACAAAAATTCGGCTACCCCTCTTACACCCAAAACCGTCCACATTCATGATCAAAATGGTCAAAATTAGCCAACATACTTTCCATAACATTCTCCATGAAATAAGCCACTTGTTCCCCTTACTTACCTATTTCTCTTGATTCCTTTCCCCAACTTCAACCTTGCCTTTTTCTTTTAGCCACCTTACCAAAATAATGAAGTCAACCTTGCCATGAATGCCTCTTGGCCGACACTTAAGGAAAGGGTGCAAAGATATAAGTCAAAATTTGCACACAAAGTGATTCGAACCTCTTCCCTCAAGGTACTACATGTGGCGCCATAACCCTTTTACCAATTGCTCATTTATGCTAGAAATTTACTCTTTTATTTCCATAAGCCTTGATGCCACTTACTATCTCTCCTTAATAGGCTTAAACACAAAATTTTACTAAGGCCCAACTTGAACCCGGAACTTCATAGAAACCTCGTAACTTTCCAAAATTACCTTCTTAATAAGTCCAACTTGAAATAATGCCGTTCTCTTGTTCTCAAAATTTTAAAACGCTTCTACGCTCAAGGCCCATTGGGCCCAATCCTACTAGGCCCAATTTCGGGATGTTACAACCAGGCCTAAGCTCCCACTTTATCTCCCCTTTAACCACATTGTTTACAGCCCTTTTTGAAGATGAGAATCTTTTCATGGTCAGATAATAAATACTCAGTAACCATAAAAAAGAAAAAAAAAGGTGAAGTTGGTTGAGAGAGAGGTGTGAGTTTGAGCTAACTGCAATGGCTAAGGCTAAACTGAAGAGGATTGAGTACGCAAACAAAAAAAAAAAAAGACTTTCAGACAAAGATTTTCCAACAAAACTTTTCTTCTAGAGTTAGCTGTTGGCCAGCTTCAAATTCCTGTGTGCAAGCGTCTTGTGTTTTTGCTTATTACATACACGAATGATGCATATAATAGCATGATTTGATCAAAGAAAAAATTATTTCTAGAGGGTACAATATCAGAGAAATTAAGAACGGTGGGGGAAACCGATTTGGGGGATTTTGGTTTGGGGATTTTGGAAAACCGATATAGGCAATTTTTGGGACTTAGGAAATTTAGGGTTTGGGGAAATAAAAATTGGGGTTAAAGGGATAGTTTTTTAGCAAAGTAAAAACGACACCGTTATAGCTTTTTTTTTTGCGGCATTTTTACTAAAAACGCCACTATAGCTCCTTTTTGTAAAAAAACGCCACTATTACACAATTTTAATTTTTTTTTTCCATTTTTGAGTATTGAACTTTTAACTTTAATTTTTATTTCAATTTTAATTTTAATTTTTTTTTCAATTTCAATTTTAATTTTAATTTTAACCTATATTTTTCTATGTTTTTTCTTTCAAAATTTTTGTGCTGAGATTATCATTTTTTTGAATTTTTATTTTTATTTTATTTTGAGCATTAAACTTTTTAACTAAAATATTAAATATTAATTTTCAAGTTTTTTATTTTTTAATTTTTTATTATTAAAATTTAAAAATTTAATTAACATTATCAACTCTTTTAGGAATTTCTTTTTTCTTTCTTTTTACATCAACATTAGTTGTTTAGATTTTTATATAAATGGCATTTAATTATATGTATACACCTAAATTTTGATATAGATACATCTCAGAATTATATATGAATTTTGGTTTAATGTGTAATTCTAGATGTGAAATTCTAATTGTGGTTTAAATGTATAGTTGAAACTTTAATTTTGATTTAATCATACACATTATTTTAAAATATAAATACATCAATATATTTTTATATTGAATAAATATAAATTTTTATGTATGCAATATATAAATAAAAAATGATGTTAATTATATCAATAATTGTGTTAATATTTTACAAGATCTGGATCAAATTAAAGTTCATGTATACAATTGCACACTAAACCATTGTTCATGCATGCTTTTGGGATTTAACTAATTTTGATATATATTTTTTTAAAATAATAATTTACATTTATCTTATTTTGATTTATATTCTAAAAAATCCAAGATTAATCCCTAAATCATAAACCTTAGACCCTAAATATTATACCTGATCGTTGATTTCAGAGTTTTAAATTTATAATGATCGAACCTGGAACTAACTATAACAACGATTGAGGCAAGTGCACCTATCGAACAGTAGTATAGCTTAGGCAAGACCGGATTGTCGAACCCAAAGGAACCAAAAGTACTAATACTAACTTTCTTTTTATTATCTAGCCTAAAATAAGTGAAGTTGTTATTTAATCTAAATTTAACTAACTACTAAGCTAAAGACGCAAAGACAAAAAGAATGAATTGGGGAAATACTATTGAAAAAACTCAGTTGATTAAGACGATACCCTTAGGAAGAATCCACCTAGACTTCACTTGTTATCTAACTCTGAACCAGACGATTTATTCACTTGACTTGATCCATAAGTGTAACACCCCAAACCCGGCCCATAAGTTTCGACCAGATCTGGTATGCTACGGGTTGTACATTGAAAACTTTTGCTGCGTAGGTTTTGGAAAGTATAAGTTAATTAGACCATATTTGAATAAATAAATATCATTTGTAAAAAAAAAAAAAATTCGAAACACCCCGGTTGGCAAAATTACCAAAATACCCCCGGATTTTCAAATTACCAAAATACCCCCGAAATGCAAAATTACCTTATTTCACAAAGGAACCCTATTTTGGAAAATCACGAAAATACCCCTGTAGGATAAATTACGAAAATACCCCTGGGTAGTGAAACGATGAAGACACCCCTACATGATGAATGTAAGTTCGTGAATGCTACTTGTATGTGGATGGTTGATGATTGAACGTATGTGCTTCTTAGGACTAGAACATGTGAACTTGAGACTAAAACTTGCAGATGTAATTACGAATTGAAAGAACTACTCTTAAACTCATCGCTCATAAGATCTGCTTGTGGTTAATCAGTGGAAGAAATCTATTAATTCATAAAATTTATAACCAGATAAACGTCAATCGGAAGAATGAGTGCAAGGGGACGAGGACGCTCTAGATGTGAATACCGGTGCGTACTCTATCATATTATCCCAAGTGTTTCTTTTGGCTTTAGAATTAGAGTTCGCAGCGGAAGCATAGTGGTGAGACTTGGGTAGTATGATTGATAGTTAGTTGAAAATTTCGAGGACGAAATTTCTTTAAGGGGGGTAGAACTGTAACACCCTGAATTTTTGGGCTTATGCGTTTAATGTGTAGATATGATTAAAGTATTAATTTGAGAATTTGAGGTGCAAATTGGGCTCAGGATTGGGTTGAAGCCTTAGTTAAATTTTTGTTTGGGCGCTATAGGGTTTAAAAGGGTGGTATCTGAGTTTAAAATATCAAAATGGGCTTGTGGCCCAGTGGTCAGTGGCGCCACTTAGGGAGCAAGGAGGTGACGCCATACAAGGGAGTAAGGGGCCCAAATTTAAGTTACATGGAGCCCAACTCTTTTAATTTAAGTTAGCTAAATTTCGGCATTAGGGTTAGGTAGAGTGGACGGCAACGAGGCTCAAAAATAGGAGGATTTATGTGAATGGGATAATGTAGATAATATAGTTGATAATATGTAAGAAAAAAAAGAGGAGAAAAGATAGGAGCTATCTACAAGGCTAGGATTTGGCCGAAATTCCATCACCTAGAGAAGTGAAGAAATCAGTTTCTTTATGGAAAAGGGGGTGCCGAATTTTCCCTTTTTATTTGATTAATTTTTAGTTATCAGGAAGGGCACTTTCGGTTTTTCATAGGTGAGTGCCGAAATTTCTATAAATAGGGAGGGTTCTCTTCTTTAGTTTTTGGCATTTAGGGTTTTCACCTTTTCTTTCTCTTCTTTCTTCTAAAAGCCGAAAACTCCATTATTCTCTTCTTTCTTCTAAAAAGCCGAAAGCTGAAAACTCCATTATTCTTTTCTCTTCTTTCTTCTAAAAAGCTGAAAGCCGAAAACTCCATTATTCTTTTCTCTTCTTTCTTCTAAAAGCCGAATCTCTATAGATTTCTTCCTATCATCTTCTCTTCTGATCTTCTCAAAAAGCTGGAATCTCTAAGGGGTAGTCAAATTCTCTACGTTAAGGTGAGTGCCGATTTTCCTATCTCTTCAATCTCTCTTTCAGTTTTTAAGAGGCAAGGCCGAATGGCCACTTGGTTGTTAAGGCTGCCGAATGAAGCTAATATTTCCTCTCTTTTGCGTTTGGGCGGCATTCTAGGATTTGAAGGAAACCTGATCATCTAGATTTAAAAGCCAGAAATCGCTAGTCTCCAATTTCGGGATTTTAAGGTAAGGTGATTTTCCCTAGATTTTCACTAGATTCGTTTCATCGCATGCGAGATCTTAACTTTATGATGTGGATTAACGATCATATGTTGTGATGTAGTTCTGACAAGGACTCGTGATGGAATTAAATATGGATCGGGCAAAGGAGAGAATCCTAAGTTTAAGAAACGAAATGTGTCAAGCAAGACGGATTGGCCACCGTGTTGTGGACCGGCTTCACGAACAACACCTTAGGCAAGTAGCGCTTGTATCGACTTACGATAGTGTCGACATAGAGAGTGTCGTTCTAATCAGTAATCAGTGTGTAGATCTCTAACACACAAATAATCTGTATGAATGTATATATATGTTTATGTTATGGGCGAAAAGTCGAATAATAGGTGTGTAGACAGTCGAATAAAACCCTAAAAGGGTTAGGCAAGGATGTCAGGTACGTAATCATAGAAATCTCTATGTGTATCGAAATATATGAAAGCCTGTATGATGTTTTCTTTATGTGTGTATGCATGGGGTGGGATTATGATAATGAAGGGGAAGTGCATGATAGGTCACAATAGTGATCGGTGGTAGAAATCCCACGTTATATAAATGTTAGGTCACATAGTGATCGGTGGCTATGCCACGTTTAATGATTCCTGACTAACAGGAATAGGCAGTACGGCTATCGTTATGGTGTGTAGCGGATGGAGGGTTGATTGTAGAAATCCCCGAGGTGTGATGGTTGGTACGGGCTGGTGTGTAGAGGATGGAATTCTAGGATGGGTTGGGCTATTCATCATTTCATCGCTTATCATGTAATTACGATTGTTGCCTCTATGTATGGGCCAAGGCCCATAATGTGTTTAATGGGCCTCAGTCGGTATTTTCGGATTTATACACCGAGTCTTGGTGACTCACGCTTTCCTTTTTTTTCTACTCTTTCGGATGAGCAAGAGATCGTGGACATGGGAGCCGAGACAGACTCGAGGGGCCATCAACTTTTTCATTTCTATAGATTATTTCGGTTTTTCTTTAAGTTTTAATTTTGGGAATATTTTTTTTGTAATAAGGCCCCATAGTTATATTTCACTACATAGTTTTTAATATTTGCAACTTATGAAACTTTGTCTAAGGTTTAATTATTCAAAATAATAATACAAGGTTTGTTTTTTTCTTTTTTACAAATGATATTTATTTATACAAATATGGTCTAATTAACTTATACTTTCCAAAACCTACGCAGACAAAAAGTTTTCAATGTACAACCCGTAGCATACCAGATCTGGTCGAAACTTATGGGCCGGGTTTGGGGTGTTACAGTAAGACTCCCTAATGTATATTAAACCCTCTCTCGAAGTGAATAATGTCTAACCCTAGGTTGATTAATTGAAATCTCTTTCTAATTAAAACCCCTAGAATTGCATTAACTCCATCTATGGACTCCCATATTAGGTTTCACCCTAATCCAGCAAAATCTTGTCACCCTATCTCTAGGCGTGCGATCAACTCCGCTTAATTATGCTAGATCTACTCTTAAGCAGGGACTTTTGCTCCTCCACCTAAGCACATCAAACTTGAATCAATATCCCGGAAATATTAACACAAGAATTAAGAACACATAATTAAGAACAAATCAAGTATTTATCATATAGTTCAGCAAACGATAACAAGATTCATCTAAGTTTCATCCCCTTCAGGTATCTGAAGGGTTTAGTTCATAATAATAAAAGAAAACATCTCAGAAGAAAAGATAAAACAAAACATAAGAAATCCCTAAAACCCCATGAAGGAATTGAAGGAGAGATCCGCCGTCTTGAGTAGAATTCCGGCTTCTTGAGATGGATCAACTGGCTATCTTCGAGTGTTTCCCACAAATCTGACCTTTTCGGCTCGGCTCCTTGGCCTAGCTCACCGCCCCCTTCTAGGTTATACTTAGGGTGTTTATATAGGATTTTGAAATAGGTTTCTTTGCCCCTAAGTATCCTTTTCCGAGTGAAATTGCTCTTCTCCATGACAGGGACACGGCCATGGCACACGCCCATGTGAGTCGTCTTTAGGCCGTGTTCGGACTTTTAATGAGGTGACACGCCCGTGTAGATCGTGATCAGGCCATGTTCTAGTCTAGCAAGGAGACACGGCCGTGTTGGCTCAAGTCCAGGCCGTGTCGATTTCGTGATGCGGCCCATTTGGCCCGTTTTAAGCCCGTTTCTTGTTCTTTTCATCCTCCGGTGCTTTCCTGAGTATAAAACATGAAAATAAAGGATTAAGAGCACCTTTTTACATAAATAAAGGGATAAATCATCCAAAAGTATGCTAAATGTGGGATTAAAATATGTTGCTTTTACGGTTTATCACATACCCCCACACTTAAGCTTTTGCTTGTCCTCAAGCAAAGTTCTCAACTTACAATTAAAACGAACTTTCCATGATTCAATATTCCTATCAACAATGTCTCATCATAATTCATAGATAATTTATACATGGATAATTTAACTCAAAGAGTCCTAAAGATTCAAACAATATAAGTCATACATTTGTAGCACAAAACATAGGTGTTTCCCCTCATCTAAATAATTACCTCTGATCCAAAACCTACAAGGATTGACATCCTCACAAAAGATTCACTCAAATGTCAAACCTGAAAAGTTAATCCCACAGGCTTGCATGAAAATCAAATCTCCACCACTGTAATATGAGATGATGCACAAATCAAAAGGTCTTTGAAAGGGTTGTAACGGGGCTTGGGTTAAGGTGTGGATAAAGGCTGAATTAGAGGGTTAGAATCGAGATCGACCTGAAAAATTACCTAACTAGAAACAACGAACTGAAAAATAAATAATTACATGAATTGAACCTTTGAAACTAATAATACGAGCTTCTTCTTCAATAAATAGACTTTAACTGCACAAGCTCGCTTTTCATCATACTAATACTGAATTGTAACACCCCAAACCCTGGTCTATGCGTTAAGACCAGATTTGGTATGTCACACAAAACGAACATACATCTAGTCATTTATTGATTTAAATAAAACAGATCCTCAAAACTATTTTGGAATTGAAGTTTATTAAAAACCGAGGTTAATTTAAAATCTATGATTTAAGACATAAGAGTTTATAAATTAAAACTTAGAAATTAATTGGTAAAAATTTTACGAGAAGTTTAAAAGAGTTCAAAAGGAAATTTGAAAAAAGATTCTTAAAGAATTTCTGAGAAAAATTTACGAGAATAAAATATTTAAGAAAAACCCTTTTTGCACGAGAATTTAAGAAAACATTTATTAAAATAGAATAGTCCCATTTTAGTATTTAAACATAATTAAAATCCATCCACAAGTAAACATCCATAAAAGTAATACCAGAGGCCTTATTACATCATAGCTGAAATAGTAATTAAATAAAAATACTTAAGAGTAGTTCAAAGTTCACAAAACCATCATTCAAAGTATGGCCTCCACGGTCATCCCCGGCCCAAGTGTAACACCCCAAACCCGACCCATTAGTTTCTGACCAAATTTGAAATGCCACTCTGCGGAAAACGTTTGAAGACCCGATTTCACTTTTGGGAAAAACATTAAAAATTTTGTCATTTGAAAACCATGTCCAATTAAAAATTCTAAATAATATAAGCCGGATAAAAATATCCAAATTAAAACTTTATTATAAGCTTTTAAAATATAAGTTGCCAAAATTAAAAGCACTTCCCAATAATAATTTAATGGTCGTCTAGCTTAAACATAATAAAAATGTTCAATCACTTTAATGGGCCTTATTACAATAAACACTTAATCAAAATACTGAAAATATAACTACTTAATTAATTAAAATATCTTTCTCGCATGGAAATCATACATGCATGGCCACCTTTGTACCCACTCCAACCCGGTCCAAAAATCACGATCACTGCGATGTTTAATAAAAATTGGGTGAGTCATACGGACTCAGCGTGTAATTAGTCCACTCGACTTCCACCCACATGTTAACCACATATTAACTCAAATATCGAGATATCAATTATCAAATTCACATGTTATCACATTACGGGCTTGGCCCATATTCATATCACATTCATCTAATAGGGTAGTTAACCACATAATTTCCACATCTTTGGCTTAGCCCATTTCCACACCGATCCACATTCATATACGAGGGCTTTGCCCATTTCCACATTAATCCACATATCATATTGGGCTTGGCCCATTTCCACATATGTTCACATACGAAATCATGCAATTATGAAGCCCAACCCAAACCTAGGGTCCATCCGCTACACACCCCCCCTTATCCAAATTTACCACACACCAGGATTATCAAATCACCCTCTCCTTTTCACTCCAAAGGCAATCACTGCCGTCCATGTGCAATTAAGCACAATAGTCCACAACGCGACCTCAGTCAGCCCAATCCATGATGTAGCCGTAGCTAACACCAAAACCACGATGGGACACATAGTCACTTATCAACCACGATATGGCACATAGCCGATATCAACCACGATGAGGCACATAGCCACTCATCAAGTCACGCGAACTAAATCGCAATTAATCCACAACGTGACCTCAGTCAACGTCAATCCACGATGTAGCTCAAGGCTAACATCAAACCACATACTCGAAGTACACCCGTACCTTCTTTCATATCATATCCCACCCATGCACATGCCACATAAAATAATGATACAATGTAATGATGCATGAGCATGTTCATCAAGCATATTATCACATATTCATATTAATAATAACATATCATCGGGTTTGGTACTTACCGATTATCGACATACCCCTTGAGGGTATCCTTATCACAATTTCCACTTTGCACTAGTTAGCACATTCATAACACATACACATTTCACATACATATCATATACCCGGAAAACGGTGGGTTAATCACACACCGATCACTTGAGAACTACGCTTTCGATCATCGATGCTATCACTAGGCGATACTACGGCTATTTGCCTACTTTCTTGTTCTGACGCTGGTCCACACCCCGGTGGCCAATCCCTAACTGCAGAAATAGATCTCTTCTTAAACTTGGGGATAGAGACTATCCCTTGTCCTCCTTGACTTACACTCGAATCCATTAATGATATCTTAATCAAAAACATTCGGTTAACCGATAACATCATAATCCAAATATACCCAATCTAAACTATACTTACTGAATATCCGAACTTGGATCCCGAAGGCTTCTCTTTACCACCATCATCGACTTGGCCCTAAATACACATAGCCAAAATCGGTCACACTTAATACCAATAATATGGCCTAGGGTCGAATACCATACTTGCTTACCTTAATCACTTTAATTCCAAAAAGGCTCCTTAGTGCTTCCTTGATGAAACGAATCCCGGGAAACTCCCTCAATGCACCTTGACGGTAGCTACACATAAGAGAACATATCACTATGGCCTTAATGGACATTCGGCCCACCTTAGACCAAAGCCCACTATAGATTTCGGTATACTTATGAAGAAGAACTCAAAACCGATTGCTAGGAGAGAACTTACTTACCACTACGCCAGCACCCTTAGAGAAACGACTTCTAGATCCCAAAAAGAAAGAGTTTCGGCACCTTAATGATGAAAAGAGATCACGACAAAGTGGAGGGGATTTATGCTTAGAGGATTCGGCAATAAAGAACAGGGGTAGAGGGGTTTCGGCTTTTGTCAAGTAATGGAAGAAAGAATAGTTCTTGGGGAAGATGATGATTTCGAATGAACAAAACAAAGAAGAAAAGATACATATGGCTACTTCAACATTCGGTTTTGGCTTCAAAGAAAAGAGAGGAAAAGAGAACCTCTTTTGACTAAAAACTTTCGGTCAAAGAGGAGAATGAAGAAAAGAAATCCCAAGAGCTGATCATCCCCTATTTATACTACCCAAATTCGGCACACCTATCTCCACTATCAAATCCCAATTTAATCTCTTATTTTATCTCTTAATTACCTATTCAAAATAAATACAATAAATCTACAATTATCCTTTTATCACTCATTCAAAATAACTTGAATTAATCCTTACTTATTCAAATAAAATATCACCATAATTATCTTCTATCTACTCATCTAAACTAAATAAAATAAATCAACCTTTTATTCAAAATAAATTGAATAAACCAACATTTATCTTACCTTATAGCCGAATTTCCAATAAATAATAACCAAGCTTATCACCTCCTAAAATAAATAAAATAAAATCTTATTTATCCACTATCTATAGCCAAATATTTAAAAGAAACACAAGGCTTATCCTTACCTTCCAAAGTCCCAAAGTCATCCATCTCTTCTCCCTCGCCTTGACGTCACATGCAAAAATAAAATAACACACCCATTTGCTGCCCCTGTGGTTTGAACATGGGACTCTTTGAGTCAAGACACGCTACTACCCACTTTGCTTGCTAGCTCCTTTGTGACATAAACTCCCCACAATTCCTTTTAAGACCTTCTTCTCCCTTAGCGCCAACTTGGAAAAATAAAAACACGCTTATGCTGTCAACAAGGCTCGAACCTGAGCCCTCTTGAAGCTCCTTTTGCCGCAAGCGTCCAAGCCACTTTACCAGGCTCACTTTCATGTCCAAAAGTCCTTACAACTTTTCTTAAGGGCTCCTTCACCCAGCTCCCCCTTTTATACTTAAAATCCAATATTTTCCTAAAACTTTCACCTACACCCTAGGGTTCTCAAAACCCCTAAAACACCTCCAAATACACTTAAAGCCTACTACACTTGAGTTATGCTCCAAACGCACAACCCCTAATCTAGGATGTTACAGTTCTACCCTCCTTAAAATAATTTCGTCCTCGAAATTACTTACTATCAAACAATCGTGCATTCTTAACTCATCACCCTACTCTACCGCTGTGCACTCTGATCTTAACAAAACTAACACATTCCTTGGATACTATCTCAAGATTCGCATTCAAAGTTCCTTACACTTCACTAGCATACAAACACGAACTATCTTTAAAGCAATAAATAATATTCCAAAAACAAGGAACTTACCCGCTATCACATCCTTGGTTGTCTCACATCCGAACCTTCAGCTCCTCTGCTTGGGGTTCCACGACCTTGACCTCGAGCCCTATCCATCACTTGAGGACATTTCTTAACCAAATGAACCTTAGATCCACACCGGAAACATTCCTTACTATTTCCCCAACATTCTCCTGCATGAGCTCTTTCCACACCGAGCACATAAACGACTCGATTCTCGAACCGCACAGTGCCGTCTGCACTTCTCGATCCTTGGTCTTTTCGAACATCTTCAAACGATCTTGACGGTCCAAAAACTTCTCTTATTCCCATTCCTTTCCTTATCTCGGTTCTACCTTACGCCTTCTTAACTTCCTCATTTATCCGAGCTTTCTCCACTAGAATGGCAAAGTCTCTTTCTATGCGGAGCAATCAACACTCGTAGCTCATCACGCAACCCATCTTCGAACGGACGCACCTTTCATACTCGTGAGCCACGATCCCCTTGGCGTCTTCGACTTAACCGCACAAATTCGCGCTTCATATTACGCTACCGATTTACTTCCTTGAACCAAGTTTAAAAACGCCTTCCTTTGCGAGTCTAAATAACTAGCTCCAACATACTTCCCTTCAAACTTAACCTTAAAATATTCCCAATCCACTCGATCTGCCGGGACACCTTGTCTAACAGTGAGCCACCATCGATAAGCTTCGTCCCGGAGCAACGAAACCGCACCCTTCAGCTTTTCCTCATCGGTACAGTCCAAATCGTCCATTATTCTTTTGACTGCTTCCAACCAATACTCCACTACGTTCGGAGCTACTCCAGATACTCCTCTAAAAATCTCGGCTCCGTTCGACCTAAGCTTTTCCGATACTGACTTCCGAACTCCACTTCCCATTCCAACTCTTGCTACTTACTGTAGCACACGTAGCATAGCTTGCGATACTGCGTCATCTCCTCCTGTCGGATCTTGATCCTCCGCGACCACTGATGGCGACGGCGGCACGTCACTTTCTGACCCATGGCGGACCCTCCTCACCGGTTCTCGACGATCATCGTCATTCGACCACGCCTCCTAGAGCTCATTTCTAACGTCGCAATTTTATCTCGATTAAAAGTTTTATGCATTAGTAAGTTGTTCCACCGATTAACACGAACAAATTTTATGGAAAGAAGATTTAGAAGTGGTTCTTTCGATCAAACAAAGTTTCACTCAAGTTCACTTATTCTAATTCGTAGAATCACATTCACATTTATCCATAACGAGTATTCACTACACCTCGTTGGGTATTTTCGTCCATCCCCATCCTGTGGGTAATTTCGTCATTTGTCCTATAGGGTATTTTGGTAATAAATCAAGGTCAATTTGAAAATCTTTACTAATCAAGGGTATTTCAAAATTTTCAAAACTCAGGGTTATTTTGAAAATTTTCTCAAATCAGAGGTATGGCGGAAATTTCAGAAATCAGGGTCATTTTGGTAATTTTGTAAGTCAGGGGTATTTTCGTAATTTTTTTTTACAAACCAAATTTGGCAAAATAGAGATTTAATATTTTTACAAAGTAGGAATATTTTAGTAAAAGTTGTGGTAGTATGGAAATTTCAAAAATTTTCAAACCAGGGGTATTTTAGTAATTTTACAACCAGGGGGTATTTTGGTAATTTTGTCAACCGAGAATAATTCAAAAAAATGTGTTTCTCAAAATCTAATCTAGTATTTTCAAATCAAAGAGGGTAAATTGGAGATTTAAAAATTAAGGTTTTTGTAAATAGTAAGGCTAGTCCCTTTCGAGTTTTAATTATTGGTTTGGTGGTGACTAAGTCCTCTTGGTTAGGGTGAACCATGCCTACGCACTGTAGGATTCGAGTAAAGAGGAGGTGAGTCACTCGGACTGCTTAAATACCAGGCTCTTACTGAATCCACTCCTAGACATGCGCACAATGGTTGCCACACCCTAGCTCGGCGACTTAGTCACAGGTTTGTTTAGTAGTCCTTAAGTCTTATGCACTTGTGTTTGAGTAGACTAGTCCTAGGGTCCAATAGCCCTAATCTACTAATCTACGTTCCCATAAAAGCCCATCTGAGTTCACATGTCCAAATCACTTGAAGTCGTAAGTACTTACCGTGGACTTCGGTAGGAGATCACAGTGCCATGCCGAATAACTCGAAATAAAAGTTCATATTTTAAAAGGCCCATCTTTGAAAATGTTTTTGGACCCAAAACCCTCAAAGCCGAGTTTTGAATCGGGCTCGATACCAAATCAGTAACACCCCAAACCCGGCCCATTCGTTACGAATCAATTTGAAATGCCACTGCTGAAACGTTTGAAGACCGATTTCACTACGGGAAAAACATTAAAAATTTTGTCATTTGAAAACCATGTCCAATTAAAAATTCTAAATAATATAAGCTTGATAAAAATATCCAAATTAAAACTTTATTATAAGCTTTTAAAATATAAGTTGCCAAAATTAAAAGCACTTCCCAATAATAATTTAATGGTCGTCTAGCTTAAACATAATAAAAATGTTCAATCACTTTAATGGGCCTTATTACAATAAACACTTAATCAAAATACTGAAAATATAACTACTTAATTAATTAAAATATCTTTCTCGCATGGAAATCGCTTTCGCATGGCCACCTTTGTATCCACTCCAACCCGGTCCAAAAATCACGATCACCGCGATGTTTAATAAAAATTGGGTGAGTCATACAGACTCGATGTGTAATTAGTCCACCGAATTCCACCCACATGTTAACCACATATTAACTCATATATCGATAACAATTATCAAATTCACATGTTATCACATTCTGGCTTGGCCCATATTCATATTACATTCATCTAATAGGGTAGTTAACCACATAATTTCCACATACCGGGCTTAGCCCATTTCCACACCGATCCACATTCATATACTTGGGCTTTGCCCATTTCCACATTAATCCACATATCATATTGGGTTTGGCCCATTTCCACATATGTTCACATACGAAATCATGCAATTATGAAGCCCAACCCAAACCTAGGGTCCATCCGCTACACACCCCCTTATCCAGCCTACCACACACCAGGGGATTATCAAATCACCCTCTCTTTTTCACTCCAAAGGCAATCACTACCGTCCACGTGCAATTAAGCACAATAGTCCACAACGCGACCTCAGTCAGCGCCAATCCATGATGTAGTCGTAGCTAACACCAAAACCACGATGGGACACATAGTCACTCATCAACCACGATATGGCACACAGCCGATATCAACCACGATGAGGCACATAGCCACTCATCAAGCCACGCGAACTAAATCGCAATTAATCCACAACGTGACCTCAGTCAACGTCAATCCACGATGTAGCTCAAGGCTAACATCAAACCACGTACTCGAAGTACACCCGTACCTTCTTTCATATCATATCCCACCCATGCACATGCCACATAAAATAATGATACAATGTAATGATGCATGAGCATGTTCATCAAGCATATTATCACATATTCATATTAATAATCACATATCATCGTTTGGTACTTACCGGATTATCGACATACCCCTTGAGGGTATCCTTATCACAATTTCCACTCGCACTAGTTAGCATATTCATAACACATACACATTTCACATGCATATCATATACCCGGAAAACGGTGGGTTAATCACACACCGATCACTTGGAGAACTACGCTTTCGATCATCGATGCTATCATCGGGCGATACTACTACGGCTATTTGCCTACTTTCTTGTTCGACGCTTGGTCCACACCCGGTGGCCAATCCCTAAATCGCAGAAATGATCTCTTTCTTAAACTTGGGGATAGAGACTATCCCTTGTCCTCCTTGATCGCACTCGAATCCATTAATGATATCTTAATCAAAAACATTCGGTTAACTGATAACATCATAATCCAAATATACCCAATCTAAACTATACTTACTGAATATCAGAACTTGGATCCCGAAGGCTTCTCTTTTACCACTATCGACTTGGCCCTAAATACACATAGCCAAAATCGGTCACACTTAATACCAATAATATGGCCTAGGGCCGAATACCATACTTGCTTACCTTAATCCCTTTAATTCCAAAAAGGCTCCTTAGTGCTTCCTTGATGAAACGAATCCCGGGAAACTCCCTCAATGCACCTTGACGGTAGCTACACATAAGAGAACATATCACTATGGCCTTAATGGACATTCGCCCACCTTAGACCAAAGCCCACTATAGATTTCTTGTATACTTATGAAGAAGAACTCAAAATCGATTGCTAGGAGAGAACTTACTTACCACTACGCCAAACACCCTTAGAGAAACGACTTCTAGATCCCAAAAAGAAAGAGTTTCGGCACCTTAATGATGAAAAGAGATCACGACAAAGTGGAGGATTTATGCTTAGAGGATTCGGCAATAAAGAACGAGGGTAGAGGGTTTCGGCTTTTGTCAAGTAATGGAAGAAAGAATAGTTCTTGGGGAAGATGATGATTTCGAATGAACAAAACAAAGAAGAAAAGATACATATGGCTACTTCAACATTCGGTTTTGGCTTCAAAGAAAAGAGAGGAAAAGAGAACCTCTTTTGACTAAAAACTTTCGGTCAAAGAGGAGAATGAAGAAAAGAAATCCCAAGAGCTGATCATCCCCTATTTATACTACCCAAATTTGGCACACCTATCTCCACTATCAAATCCCAATTTAATCTCTTATTTTATCTCTTAATTACCTATTCAAAATAAATACAATAAATGTACAATTATCCTTTTATCAGCTCATTCAAATAACTTGAATTAATCCTTACTTATTCAAATAAAATATCACCATAATTATCTTCTATCTACTCATCTAAACTAAATAAAATAAATCAACCTTTTATTCAAAATAAATTGAATAAACCAACATTTATCTTACCTTATAGCCGAATTTCCAATAAATAATAACCAAGCTTATCACCTCCTAAAATAAATAAAATAAAATCTTATTTATCCACTATCTATAGCCAAATATTTAAAAGAAACACAAGGCTTATCCTTACCTTCCAAACTCCCAAAGTCGTCCATCTCTTCTCCCTTGCCTTGACGTCACATGCAAAAATAAAATAACACACCCATTTGCTTTGCCCTGGTTTGAACATGGGACTCTTTGGAGTCAAGACACGCTACTGACCACTTTGTTTGCTAGCTCCTTTGTGACATAAACTCCCCACAATTCCTTTTAAAACCTTCTTCTCCTTAGCGCCAACTTGGAAAAATAAAACACGCTTATGCTGTCAACAAGGCTCGAACCTGAGCCCTCTTGAAATTCCCTTTGCCGCAAGCGTCCAAGCCACTTTACCAGGCTCACTTTCATGTCCAAAAGTCCTTACAACTTTTCTTAAGGGCTCCTTCACCCAGCTCCCCCTTTTATACTTAAAATCCAATATTTTCCCAAAAACTTTCACCTACACCCTAGGGTTCTCAAAACCCCTAAAACACCTCCAAATACACTTAAAGCCTACTACACTTGAGTTATGCTCCAAACGCACAACCCCTAATCTAGGATGTTACACCAAGCCTCCATTAATGATCGTTACCTGAGATGGGTAAAGGAAACAGGGTGAGTTACTTAGAACTCAGTGTGAACCCTCTTACCAAGTCCACTGGGCCAAAACCATTTAAGCATTTAATTAGGCTTGAGCCCATTTACAAATGTAAAATATAACAAGTATAAAATGCATGTGATATGCAATTCCCAACAAAGCCTAAATTTCCAACCGCTACACACCACCCGTACCAACCAGCACACCTGTGGGGAGCTTTAGTCACCCACCCCGCCAACACACCAACTGGGCATTAAGCCATATATTATACTGGGCATGAAGCCATCAACTGGGCACGAAGCCATTAACTGGGCACGAAGCCATCAACTGGGCACGAAGCCATTAACTGGGCATGAAGCCATATTCTCTTCGTCAAATATCCCAACCCATGCAATCATGTATATAAAATGCATGACAATTCATTCATATATAATAATTTCAACATAAGGCTCATTATAAAAGTTATCACAAACTGGTCCATTTCACATTTTGGCCCACATAATCTCATATCACATTTGGCCCATTTAACAATTATCACATATGGCCTATTTATCAAATATCACATATGGCCCATTTAACAATTATCACATATGGCCCATTTATCAAATATCACATATGGCCCATTTATCAAATATCACATATGGCCCATTTAACAATTATCACATATGGCCCATTTATCAAATATCACATATGGCCCATTTATCAAATATCACATATGGCCCATTAAGTCACTTTTATCGATTTAGCCCATTAAGGGCAATTTCGTAATTTTCATAATCTTGATACCAATTTCATAGTTTTTACGATTAAAGTGATAAAATAAACCATTTTACCCGATTTCACCAACTTTGTGATTTTAATCTAGCATTATTACGATGTAGTTATCTAACCCGCGAGATATGGTGTAAGATTACACACCTGATTACGGTGAGGACTATACTTTCCCAATCGTCGATACCTAAATACGTATCACGCTTGGTTAGAACACTAATACTTAATATAAATCTATGCTAAAGATAAACGATCTAGATCCTTACCCTCAGAATCTCGAATAACTACTATTTGGCAGTTCTCCCCGGTTGACGGTTCACAACCCGGTGGAAAATCCCGGTTAGCTAATGGCTCCGAACTACGAACAACTTCGAATAATTGATTCTCTCCGGATGAGGGTCCACAACCCGGTGGAAAATCTCGAATTGCCGAAATAGCCCTTCGCTTAAATCTAGAGGGAATAGCGAATCTGCCCCTCTTCCGAACACTATTCATCACCCTTTTCGACCCTATCTTGCTTGCCTCCATTGACAAAAGAATATTAGTCCAACTAATATTTTGGAAATTAAGTTTATAGGTTTTAAGGGCGAAATCGGCTTACCACGAAATCTTACGTTCACGGGATGAAAATCGAGCGATAACGTTCCTAAGATAAAACCGATTAGTAACCCATCTTTGACGAAATAACGAGTAATATGGAAGTCCTTGATAGAAACCCTTACCTTAACACTTTGAACCGAATCCTAGCGATCCACGATGATTACGAATACTCCGAGTTTCGGCCTTCTCTATATCACTATAAAGGCGAGAAAGATTGTCTAAGAGAAAGAGATAGAGGATACTTTCGGTCAAAAGACCCTCCCAAACAAAAGTAGATTCGGCAAAAGAAAAGATGATAAATAAAGAAATCGAAGAGGGTTCTTACCGATTAATCAAAACGAATGCAAAGAAAATGATTGATAAGAAAATATATAAGAAAAGGAAATTTCATTATGAAGATGATTATTAACATTCGGCCATGGTGAAAGATTTTGGAAAAGAAATAGTGATGTTAAGAGTTCTTTACAAGAAGAAAGAAAGGAGAAAAAGAAATAAAAGAGAAAGCGTTTATGTGTCAATTTTCAATGATGGAAGATGAACAAAGAAATGATCTTGGGGTTGGTGTATATTCGGCCAAAAAGAAAGAAAAAGAATATGACCTTTCAAGATGGTATGGTTTCGGCACAAAGAGGAGAAACTTGGGAAGAATGAAAGATGATATTAATTTGGTCTAGAAGAAATGACCAAAACCAAAACAAAATTTACCTATTGCACAAGACACAATCGGCTAGGGAGAGAAGTTGTGAAAAGAAAAGGAAAAATGCACTAATTTGCTAAAGCATTATGGCCAACTAGCTCCTAATCCTTACCAATATTCGGCCAACGCCTTCTAACCCCAAAATCGTCCAAGTACATTGGCCAAAAGTCAAAGTTTAGCCACCCCAAAGTTTCCAAAACATCACCCCTGTTTCATGCCTTATGTCCCCCCTTACTTGCCTTTCCATATGATTCTTTTCCTTAAGTTCACTCTTACCATATCTCTTAGCCATCATACCATAAAAATAAAAGTCTAACTTACCAAGAATATGATGCTTGGACGACACTTGCTAGGAAAGAGCAAAAATTAATATTCACAAAATGCATACTAGGGGATTGGAACCTCTCCCCTCAAGACCATACATGTAGCGCATAACCTCTTCACTAATGGCTCTTTTATGCTATCTTTTTATCACTTAATTTCCTTAAACATCAAGGTTACTTGTTCCACTTCAATAAAGTATTCATTACTAAAATTTATTCTAATTCCAAATAAATCCCGAGCCTTCTCAAGACTATATTAACACACAAATTGAATCATTCACAAGCTAAGCACCAAAATTATGCGACATATCGATACTCAATTTTTAGGATGTTACAATTCTACCCCTAAAAGAAAATTTAGTCCTCGAAATTTACAGTTAAAAGAGGTGAGGATATTGTTGCCGAATTGCGTCCTCAGGCTCCCACGTAGCTTCCTCCACTCCGTGATTACGCCATAGAACCTTAACCAACGGTACCGACTTCTTTCTTAGCACCTTAACATCTTGATCTAAAATTTTCACCGGTTCCTCCTCAAAAGACAGGTCCGGCCTTATCTCCACTTCTTCTACCGGTACTATGTGAGACGGATCCGATCGATAACGCCTTAACATAGAGACATGGGAGACACTATGAATCGACTCAACTCGGAGGTAATTCAAGCCGATAGGCCACCGGTCCTACACGCTTCAACACACGGTACGGTCCAATGAACCTAGGGCTCAACTTGCCCTTCCTTCCAAATGTGAAAATCTTCTTCCAAGGTGAGACTTTTAGAAAGACCTGATCTCCCACCGCAAACTCAATATCCTTACGCTTCAGATCCGCATACGACTTTTGTCTATCCGAAGCTTCCTTTAACCGTGCTCGAATCACCTTTACCTTTTCTTCCATCTCAGATACCATTTTAGGACCCAACAACCGCCGTTCCCCAATTCACCCAACAAGTAGGGGTCACGACACCTCACGACCATATAACGCTTCATAAGGTGCCATTTGGATACCGGATTGGTAACGATTATTATCACGCGAACTCGCCAGCGGTGAGAAAATCTTCCCAACTACCTCTGAAATCAATCACACAACCCCTTAACATGTCTTTCAAAATCTGGATTACTCTTTCCGACTGACCATCTAACTGAGGATGAAAAGCCGTACTGAAGTCTAACTTTGTTCCCAAAGCCTCATGCAAAGCTTTCCAAATCCGTGATGTAAACCTAGGATCCCTGTCCGATATAATAGAAACTGGTACCCCATGCAACCTCACAATCTCCGATCGTTACAACTTAGCCAACTTCGCAGTGAGTAATCCGCATTTAACCGTAGAAAATGGGCGATCTTCATTAACCGATCCACTATCACCTAGACGAAATCTTTCTTAGTGGGTGTTAAGGGTAACCCACTAACAAAGTCCATCGTTATCCGCTCCCATTTCCATAAAGGAATCTTTACCGGTTACAATAAGCCTGACGGTAATTGGTGTTCCGCCTTCACTTGTTGACAAGTCAAGCACTTACCCACGAAATCAGTAACCTCCCGTTTTAACCTTGGCCACCAATACTGCTCACGGAGGTCTCGATACATCTTATTTCCTCCGGGGTGCAGAGCATAAGGGCTACTATGCGCCTCCCGCAGGATCATTTGTCTCAAATCTGAATCCATGGGCTTACAACCTCTTCCACGAAAACACAGCACTTCATCCTTGTTCATTCCAAAATCCCCTATTACACCACTTTCAACTTGTTGCATTAACGGACCCAACTTTTCATCTGATAACTGCTTTTCCTTGATCTGTTCTAACCAAAAAGGCTTAACTTGAAGTTCCGCTAGTAGACTGCCATCTTCATACAAACTGAGATGAGCAAACATTGCTCTTAACTCCGATACTACCTTACGAATCAACGCGTCTGCCACCACGTTAGCCTTTCCAGGATGATACTCGATTGAGAAGTCATAATCCTTTAACAGCTCCACCCACCTCCGTTGTCTCAAGTTCAACTCCTTTTAGGTAAGGAGGTACTTAAGACTCTTATGATCCGTATAAATGATCGACTTCTCACCGTATAGATAGTACCTCCAAATTTTAAAGCAAAAACCACTGCAGCCAACTCCAAGTCATGGGTAGGATAGTTGACTTCGTGCGGCCTCAACTGACGAGATGCATAAGCTACCACTTTACCACCTTGCATCAACACACATCCCAAGCCCGTGTGTGACGCATCGCAGTAAACAATGAACTCTTTTCCAACCTCAGGTTGAATCAGTACTGGCGCTTCCGTCAAAATCTTCTTCAATTTCTCGAAACTCTCTTGTTGTTTAACTACCCACACAAACGGTACTCCCTTTCGCAACAACTTAGTTAGGGGCGCAGCAATCAATGAAAACCCCTCAACAAAGCGTCTATAATAACCAGCCAAACCTAAGAAACTCCGAATCTCAGCCACTGACTTTGGTGGTTTCCAATCCAACACAGCCTCTACCTTCCGAGGATCAACTCTTATTTCTTCAGCTGACACCACATGACCCAAGAAAGTCACTTCCTTCAGCCAAAATTCACACTTACTGAATTTGGCATAAAGTTGCTTATCTCGAAGTATTTGCAATACTATGCGCAAATGTGAGTCATGCTCTTCTTCATTCCTCGAGTATACCAAGATATCATCTATGAACACCACCACGAACCGGTCTAGATAGGGTTGAAAGACTCGGTTCATCATGTCCATAAATGCAGCTGGTGCATTGGTCAAACCAAACGGCATCACCAAAAACTCATAATGTCTATAACGAGTTCGGAATGCCGTCTTATGAATATCTGCCTCCTTAACCTTGAGTTGATGATAACCCGATCTCAAATCAATCTTGGAGAAAACTGAAGCTCTTCTCAACTGATCAAATAGGTCGTCGATTCTCGGTAATGGATACCTATTCTTGATCGTCAATTTATTCAACTGCCTATAATCAATACACATACGCATCGACCCATCCTTCTTCTTGACGAACAAAACTGGTGCTCCTCACGGAGACACACTCAGTCGATTAAATCCCTGATCCAAAAATTCTTGAATTTGTGCTTTAAGCTCCGCTAACTCCTTCGGCGCCATTCTGTAAGGAGCAATGGACACCGGAGCCGTTCCAGGCAAAAGCTCAATGCCAAATTCTACTTCCCGATCTGGAGGTAAACCAGAAAGTTCTTCGAGAAAGACATCTAAAATTTCTTTCACCGTTCTCACACCTTCCACTGATAATTCCTTGGCATCCAAAGCACTAATGAAGGCTAGGAACGCTCCATACCCTTTTCGCACCAACTTTTCTACTTTTAAAGCAGATACCACATTTGCCAAAAAGTTCCTTCGCTCGCCTATCATTACTACCTCCTTATCATCCAAAGTCCTTATTGACATCTGCTTTTCAAGACAATCCAATTGCGCCTGCTTTACCAACCAATCCATGCCCAAAATAAGATCGAACTCACCGAAAGCGCGTTCCATCAAATCCGCCAAAAATATTTCTCTTTGAATTTCTAAAGGCACGTCTCTATACAATTTATTCACGACCACGGTATCTGTCTAAAGGACTAATTACCGTCATCACTCTATCGGTAATCTCAAATCTAATATTCAGATTTCGGATATGGCACTAGCAACGTCTGAGTGGGTAGACCCGATATCTATTAAAGCGATGCGTGTACATCAAAGATGAAGAACGCGTGCAGCTTATCACATCAGTGCATCGCCATCCTCCCGACGCCTGTCCGCATAGACCAACCCCGACTGTCTTGCCTCCGCGTTACCTCTAAAGCCATTACCTCGACCCGGTGCACCTTGACCACGTCCAGCACCATTACCACCACGACCTGGTCCATGGCCTCTCGGTGGCTGCTGAGCGCCTCTAGCTGGCTGTGCATCAGAGTTACGAGCTTCTTGAGTCAGAGCAAATCCGTCGAGGGCAATTCCTAAACTGATGGTCCTTAGAACCACATTTAAAACAACCACCGGTTCTCTTCCAGCATTCCCCGGGGTGTTGTCTCCCACAGTCAGCACATTCTTGAATTTGATTGGTAGCCACAGTGCTCTAGCTTGGTGGCTCATCATTCCGAGGCCTCTTTTGGAACCTTTTAGCGTAACTCGAGTATTTAAAATCCCTCTTACCTCTAACTCTTTCCGGTTACGGCGTTACGAGTTCTTAGCCTCTTCGGCTATCTTGGCTTTCTCCACAAGCGTGGCAAAAATCCTTTCTTGTTGCGGGGCTATCGCACCAGTAACTCATCGTTCAGCCCATCCTCAAAACGTACACAGCGCTCATGATCAGTTGGCACTATTGCATGAGCATATCGGCTTAAGCGAAGAAATTCTACCTCGTAAGCTGCCATTGTCTTATTCCCTTGAACTAGATTCAGGAATTCCTTCCTCCGGGCATCCACATAACTTGCCCCGACATACTTCCCTTGGAAAGCAGCTTTGAAGAAATCCCAAGTAACACGTTCAGCCTGGGTGCCTTCTCGCACAGTAAGCCACCATTGATACGCCTCATCCCTCAACAAGGACACGGCTCCTCTTAGTTTACGCTCGACAAGACACTCCGGCCATCCATAATCCGCTCTGACCTCGAGCCAATATTCTCGCAACATTTGGGGCTACACCGAAATACCCCTAAAAGTCTCAAAGCACCATTAGATCTCGAGCGCTCCGATATTGATCCTTGAGCTACCGGCCCCTGTTCTAGCCCGGCAACCCCCTTTCCAAAACTCGTAACATTGCCTGAGACAAAGCAATATCTTCCCTCATACGGTCGTGGAATCCAATATCCGACACAGGTGATGCTGGTGCATCCATTTCCGGCATATGTCCCAATGCCTCGAACACGGCTCTAGCACCTCGGCCTCTACCACGGCCATGTCTACCACGTCCACGTCCTCTAGCGCTCATAATAGCTAATTTGGTTTAATCTGATTACAAGTTTTATAAATCAAAATATTATTTTAGTGTTTATTAACGATATTTTATGAGATATAAGAGATAGAGTTGTTTTCGCAGTCACATCCTATAGTCCCAATCTCTATAGTTTCAACACCTAAAACTAGAAGTTCTAGAGTGTTCCTATGATCATATCACAATAATAAACATTCAATATACGAATACTTACTTGACTTGGTGCCGGATGCTCGTGGTGCCATACTACCTTTAAAACATAAATTCTATAAATTCGAAACAGCTTTAAACAAAAATTGTTGTTGAACCCAAACCACAGCCGAGTTTTAAAACTGGCTCTAATACCATAAAATGTAACACCCCAATCCCTGGTCTATGCGTTAAGACCAGATTTGGTATGTCACACAAAACGAACATACATCTAGTCATTTATTGATTTAAATAAAACAGATCCTCAAAACTATTTTGGAATTGAAGTTTATTAAAAACCGAGGTTAATTTAAAATCTATGATTTAAGACATAAGAGTTTATAAATTAAAACTGAGAAATTAATTGGTAAAAATTTTACGAGAAGTTTAAAAGAGTTCAAAAGGAAATTTGAAAATAAGATTCTTAAAGAATTTTACAGAAAAATTTACGAGAATAAAATATTTAAGAAAAACCCCTTTTTGCACGAGAATTTAAGAAAACATTTATTAAAATAGAATAGTCCCAATTTAGTATTTAAACATAATTAAAATCCATCAACAAGTAAAAATCCATAAAAATAATACCAGAGGCCTTATTACATCATAGCTGAAATAGTAATTAAATAAAAATACTTAAGAGTAGTTCAAAGTTCACAAAAACCATCATTCGAAGTATGGCCTCCATGAAGTCATCCCCCGGCCCAAGCCTCCATTAATGATCGTTACCTGAGATGGGTAAAGGAAATGGGGTGAGTTACTTAGAACTCAGTGTGAACCCTCTTACCAAGTCCACTGGGCCAAAACCATTTAAGCATTTAATTGGGCTTGAGCCCATTTACAAATGTACAATATAACAAGTATAAAATGCATGTGATATGCAATTCCCAACCAAGCCTAAATTTCCAATCGCTACACACCACCCGTACCAACCAGCACACCTGTAGGGAGCTTTAGTCACCCACCCCGCCAACACACCAACTAGGCATTAAGCCATATATTAAACTGGGCATGAAGCCATCAACTGGGCACGAAGCCATTAATCGGGCACGGCCATCAATCGGGCACGGCCATTAATCGGGCATGAAGCCATCTTCTCTTCGTCAAATATCCCAACCCATGCAATCATGTATATAAAATGCATGACAATTCATTCATATACAATAATTTCAACATAAGGCTCATTATAAAAGTTATCACAAACTGGCCCATTTCACATTTTGGCCCACATAATCTCATATCACATTTGGCCCATTTAACAATTATCACATATGGCCCATTTATCAAATATCACATATGTCCCATTTAACAATTATCACATATGGCCCATTTATCAAATATCACATATGGCCCATTTATCAAATATCACATATGGCCCATTTAACAATTATCATATATGGCCCATTTATCAAATATCATAAATGGCCCATTTATCAAATATCACATATGGCCCATTAAGTCACTTTTATCGATTTAGGCCAATAAGGGCAATTTCGTAATTTTCATAATCTTGATACAAATTTCATAGTTTTTACGATTAAAGTGATAAAATAAACCATTTTACCCGATTTCACCAACTTTGTGATTTTAATCTAGCATTATTACGATGTGGTTATCTAACCCGCGAGATATGGTGTAAGATTACACACCTGATTACGGTGAGGACTATACTTTCCCAATCGTCGATACCTAAATACGTATCACGCTTGGTTAGAACACTAATACTTAATATAAATCTATGCTAAAGATAAGCGATCTAGATCCTTACCCTCAAAATCTCGAACAATTACTATTTGGCGGTTCTCCCCGGTTGACAGTTCACAACCCGATGGAAAATCCCAGTTACCTAATGGCTCCGAACTACGAACAACTTCGAATAATTGATTCTCCCCGGATGAGGGTCCGCAACCTGGTGGAAAATCCCAAATTGCCGAAACAGCCCTTCGCTTGAATCTAGAGGGAATAGGGAATCCGCCCCTCTTCCGAACACTATTCACTACCCTTTTCGACCCTATCTTGCTTGCCTCCATTGACAAAAGAATATTAGTCCAACTAATATTTTGGAAATTAAGTTTATAGGTTTTAAGGGCGAAATCAGCTTACCACGAAATCTTACGTTCACGGGATGAAAATCGAGCGATAACGTTCCTAAGATAAAACCGATTAGTAACCCATCTTTGACGAAATAATGAGTAATATGGAAGTCCTTGATAGAAACCCTTACCTTAACACTTTGAACCGAATCCTAGTGATCCACGATGATTACGAATACTCCGAGTTTCGGCCTTCTCTATATCACTATAAAGACGAGAAAGATTGTCTAAGAGAAAGAGATAGAGGATACTTTCGGTCAAAAGACCCTCCCGAACAAAAGTAGATTCGGCAAAAGAAAAGATGATAAATAAAGAAATCGAAGAGGGTTCTTACCGATTAATCAAAACGAATGCAAAGAAAATGATTGATAAGAAAATATATAAGAAATGGAAATTTCGGCTATAAAGATGATTATTAACATTCGGCCATGGTGAAAGATTTTGGAAAAGAAATAGTGATGTTAAGAGTTCTTTACAAGAAGAAAGAAAGGAGAAAAAGAAATAAAAGAGAAAGCGTTTATGTGTCAATTTTCAATGATGGAAGATGAACAAAGAAATGATCTTGGGGTTGGTGTATATTCGGCCAAAAAGAAAGAAAAAGAATATGACCTTTCAAGATGGTATGGTTTCGGCACAAAGAGGAGAAACTTGGGAAGAATGAAAGATGATATTAATTTGGTCTAGAAGAAATGACCAAAACCAAAACAAAATTTACCTATTGCACAAGACACAATCGGCTAGAGAGAGAAGTTGTGAAGAGAAAAGGAAAAATGCACTAATTTGCTAAAGCATTATGGTCAACTAGCTCCTAATCCTTACCAATATTCGACCAACCCCTTCTAACCCCAAAATCGTCCAAGTACATTGGCCAAAAGTCAAAGTTTAGCCACCTCAAAGTTTCCAAAACATCACCCTTGTTTCATGCCTTATGTCCCCCTTACTTGCCTTTTCCATATGATTCTTTTCCTTAAGTTCACTCTTACCATATCTCTTAGCCATCATACCATAAAAATAAAAGTCTAACTTACCAAGAATATGATGCTTGGCCGACACTTGCTAGGAAAGAGCAAAAATTAATATTCACAAAATGCATACTAGGGGATTGGAACCTCTCCCCTCAAGACCAAACATGTAGCGCATAACCTCTTCACTAATGGCTCTTTTATGCTATCTTTTTATCACTTAATTTCCTTAAACATCAAGGTTACTTGTTCCACTTCAATAAAGTATTCATTACTAAAATTTATTCTAATTTCGAATAAATCCCGAGCCTTCTCAAGACTATATTAACACACAAATTGAATCATTCACAAGCTAAGCACCAAAATTTTGCAACATATCGATACTCAATTTTTAGGATGTTACATGAATATACTTCGATGTTTTTTTTTAAAGATCAAGTAATAATAAAGAACTTTAACAACTGAAATAAAGAACATAGTTAGGCAACTGATCAAATAAAATCTCGACAAAAAAGGGTAGTAAAGAAGAATGGTGATAACAAATACAAAGGGTTTTGGGTTAATATTTGTGGGTGAGTCAATAAAAAGGGTTGTTAGGATCAAAGGGGTTCACCAGGGGTTAATTATGAAGGTAGGCTTTTTATGGAGTAAGTGGGTTAAATCCTAGGTGCCTTTATCATTTCTGTATATCAAATCAAAGATGTGGTCTCAACATGTATAATCGAGGCAAGTTCTAGAATAACAGTTCAATGTTGACACACTCATAATCAAAAAGTGAGCATGAAAAAGGATATATGCTCTTATAAGGCTCAAAATCTCACAAAAATTATGGGTATTTTGATATCAACCTCGTAAATTTCAAATTTCAAAGTAACATTTAAATTCAGGTAGACAACCTAGAAAATTTTTAATTCTGAAAAATAGACTTATCATGCTTGATTCTCTAATATTCTTAGAATTTAATTATCAATGCACAATTATCAATGACTTAATCCAAGAAACATCAATAAAAATCATAAATCAAAGGAATTTCATTCTAATTATAATATGAGAAGCTTACTTTAGAACAAGGCATAATTCAGGGATTTTTCAAATAATACTATAGTTAACCCCCCCACACTTAAGATGTACATTGTCATCAATGTACAAAGATAGATAATAGCAAAATAAAATCATAAGATAGGGAGAGAATTGAAACTTCCTGAATTTTTAATGAAAAGAAACCGGATAGGATTGGCAGAGGTGAACGTGGGGGAGCGTCTTGAATCGTTTGAAATTGAATCCTCGAAGCAGCCAGCCTAATTTTATTGTATCCTAAGCTAAATCTAAATGGTATGAAGAATAAGAAGAAAATAATAAAATTAAAAGTAAAAGTAAAAGTAAAAGTAAATAATGGAAAATAAAAATAAAAATAAAAATAAAAATAAAAATAAAAATAAAAATAAATGATGGAAATTGAAAGAAGAAAGACAACTGAAAAAGAAAAAGGAAGAAGGGGGGTCTAAATAGAGATTATGGATCTGGTGGTTGCCCCCGCCCTTGTACCTTCTTGCGGTGGCCACACGGCCACGGCCACGGCCGTGTGTAAGGCTGTGTGGTCTGGAAATATGCACTTTGGTTAGTTTATAGTTAGGTTCTAAAAAGAAAGAATAAAAGTAAAAGAGAAATTAAAAATGTAAAAATTTATGGGGTTAGTGCTCGGGTTGCCTCCCGAGAAGTGCTCGTTTATAGTCTTAAGCTAGACTTTACCTCTCATTCGTATGGTCATGGTGGTTTGAGGAGGTGAAAATCCTTTCTCATGCGATCAATTCGGTTATGGATATAAAGTTTAAGTCGAGTAGTGTTTACCTTAGAAGTGCTAAATTTAGGATTAGTTACCTCGACTGTTCCATCTGGGAAGATTTTGAGTACCTGATCTCCTATCTTAAGCTGGGTTGTCCCATCGTCAAGTTTTTCATGGAGTTGCCTTATTTTTTCTTCGTGTATTTTTAATTTCTCTTTGAAGTGTGTCTTCCACTCGTCTAGTCCTTCGGTCCGAAGCCTTCGTTTCTCATGCATTTCTTCTTTATTGACACGAGGTCTAGGATCTAGCATCTCATGAAAGAGCTTCAAGAAACGCAAGTTAATAAGAAACTTCTTTGGAGGTTTAAGAAATTTATCAATTGTTCCTCTGTGTGGTCTTTCTTTATCGCATTGGGGTATGGCATATGAGCTTGGTACTCTGTAATTATCGGGTTTGGTAAATCATGGCTTACCTCAACTTTACCTTTCTCTCTACCTCGTTTTCTTATATTGGATTGGGTTCATCTAACCCTATACTATCATGAGATTTGATAGCTTGGATTTTCTCCTTTGGGTTAATCTCGGTGTTGCTTGGTAGACGCCTCTGCGGTCGTTCGAAATTATCTTTGCAAGTTGTCCAACTGTCTTAGTAAGTTCCCCAACTTGACTTTCGATCCCCTTAATTGATGCCTGTTGATTCTTAAGGGTGGTTTCATGTCTTGGAGACGGTTATCTACTACGCCATGAATTTTGTCAAGATCTCTTCAAGGTTCGCCTCTTTTCCCCGTGGATAGGGCTGATTTTGGAAATTTTGAGGAGGTTGTTGTCTTTGAATTCCTTGATTTCCTTGACCTCCCCATGAAAAATTTGGGTGGTTCCTCCAACTGGATTATAAGTATTACTATAAGAGTTATTATTAGATCTGAAATTATTACCTATATAGTTCATCTGTTCGCTTCGCGTGCTTGGTTGGTAGGGTAGGTACTCGGGATTCGCCACGCTTCCACTTGCGTCATGATCGCATTCTTGGATGTACCTACGAAGAACACAAACTACCAAGCTTTTTATTCATCATCTCTACCTATGTTGATAGCATGGTTATCTTGCGTCGAGGTTGAAAACTTCGGTGATTTTGTTAGTTTTGTCCTTGTAACCTACCACCGATAGTTATTCATGACATCTCTTCAATAAACTCGTAGGTCGCCTTCAGAGTTCTGTTGTTTAGGGTTCCACCATACGGCGGGGTCAATCAATTAGTTGCCTCGTTGAGGGTTTACACCCGTTATAGAAAGTTTGGACTTGGAGCCACAAGGGTAAACCATGGTGCGGACACCTTCTCAAGAGATCCTTGTATCTCTCCCATGTGTCGATATAATGTCTCTAAATCGATCTGCACCAAAGAAGAGATATCATTCCGTAATTTGGCCGTTTTGGCGGTGGGAAATATTTTAATAAAAAATTTTGGTCATTTGATCCTATGTAGTGATTGACCCTCGTGTAACGAGTTTAACCAACGCTTGGCTTTATTCCTTAATGAAAAGGGAAATAATCAAGACGGATGGCATCATCGAAAACGCCATTTATTTTGAAGGTATCACAGACTCTAAAAATTAGCTATATGAGTATTTGGGTCTTCGTCCCAGTAAACCATCAAATTGAACAAATTGTTGAATCATTTGTATAGTGTTAGGCTTTAATTCAAAATTATTAGCAGCTATAGCGAGCCTAACAATACTTGATTCTGCTCCCATTAAATGAGGTTTAGCATAATCATACATAGTACGCGGAGCATTATTTTCTCGCCACATCTTGTGGTGGTGGATTATTCTCGTCCATCCCTTCATAGGGATTGGATCCGCTTCTCGCTCTTTTTCGTGTAATTTAGGGCTCGCCTAATTTCTCTGCGATTCTCTATGAGCGGTAGCTTCAATATCACTCATTGTATACTAGTGGTCCTCTTGGGTTCCTTCTAGTCATAAACTAGAGGTACCTACTAGGAAAAGAAAGAAAGAAAATTTAGCAAAATTAAAAACAAAACAAAAATAAAAGTAAATTGTGGAAAATAATGGCTAAAGTAATAAAAATAGAGCTTTCTTAATATTTTAGTTCCCCAGAAACGGCACCAAAAACTTGATCGTTGATATCAGAGTTTTAAATTTATAATGATCGAACTTGGAACTAACTATAACAATGATTGAGGCAAGTGCACCTATCGAATAGTAGTATAGCTTAGGCAAGACCGGATTGTCGAACCCAAAGGAACCAAAAGTACTAATACTAACTTTCTTTTTATTATCTAGCCTAAAATAAGTGAAGTTGTTATTTAATCTAAATTTAACTAACTACTAAGCTAAAGACGCAAAGACGAAAAGAATGAATTGGGGAAATACTGTTGAAAAAACTCAGTTGATTAAGACGATACCCTTAGGAAAAATCCACCTAGACTTCACTTGTTATCTAACTCAACTGCATTTATTTATTCATTTGACTTGATCCGTAAGACTCCCTAATGTATATTAAACCCTCTCTCAAGCGAATAACGTCTAACCCTAGGTTGATTAATTGAAATCTCTTTCTAATTAAAACCCCTAGAATTGCATTAACTCGATCTATGGACTCCCATATTAGGTTTCACCCTAATCCGGCAAAATCTCGTCACCTTATCTCTAGGCGTGCGATCAACTCCGCTTAATTTTGCTAGATCTACTCTTAAGCGGGACTTTTGCTCCTCCACCTAAGCACATCAAACTTGAATCAATATCCTGGAAATATTAATACAAGAATTAAGAACACATAATTAAGAACAAATCAAGTATTTATCATATAGTTCAACAAACGATAACAAGATTCATCTAAGTTTCATCCCCTTCAGTATCTCAAGGGTTTAGTTCATAATAATAAAAGAAAACATCTCGGAAGAAAAGATAAAACAAAACATAAGAAATCCCTAAAACCCCTGAAGGAATTGAAGGAGAGATCCGCCGCCTTGAGTAGAATTCCGGCTTCTTGAGATGGATCAACTGGCTATCTTCGAGTGTTTCCCACAAATCGACCTTTTAGGCTCACTCCTTGGCCTAGCTCACCGCCCCCTTCTAGGTTATACTTAGGGTGTTTATATAGGCTTTTGAAATAGGTTTCTTTGCCCCTAAGTATCCTTTTCCAAGTGAAATTGTTCTTCTCCACGACAGGGACACGGCCATGGCACACGCCCGTGTGAATCGTCTTTAGGCCGTGTTCGGACTTTTAATGAGGTGACACGGCTGTGTAGATCGTGATCAGGTCGTGTTCTAGTCTAACAAGGAGACACGGCCGTGTTGGCTCAAGTCCAGGCCGTGTCAATTTCGTGATGTGGCCCATTTGGACCGTTTTAAGCCCGTTTCTTGTTCTTTTCATCCTCCGGTGCTTTCCTGAGTATAAAACATGAAAATAAAGGATTAAGAGCACCTTTTTACATAAATCAAGGGATAAATCATCCAAAAGTATGCTAAATGTGGGATTAAAATAAGTTGCTTTTATGGTTTATCAATACCCTAAACCACAAACACCAAACCCTAAACCCCAAACTCAAAACCCCAAACCATAAATCATAGACCATAAAACTCGAACCCTAAACTCTAAACCGCAAACCTTAAACCATAATCCAAGACCAAATTTTTGGGAATTCATGTGGCCAATGTTAGTGTAGTACAAAACAAAATAGCATGAACCTCAGTAAATTCCAAATGTTTTTCGGTTTTCAAATAGTATCCTTAAACCTTAAACCCCAAACCTTAAACCCTAAATCCAATCTATAAAACCCTAAACCATAAACCCTAAACTATAAAATATAAACCCTTAACCCAAAATAATAAACATTATATCATAAACCCTAAAACTCAAAACTATAGACATTAAACCTTAAATTCTAAACCTTAAACCCTAAAATAATTTTTTTACGGCGCTTTTATAAAAAAATGCCACTAAAGCTTACCTTTTGTGGCGTTTTTATAAAAACGCCGCTAATGCTCTTATCTATAGCGGCGTTTTTACGAAAGCGCCGCTAATGTTCAGATCTTTAGCGGCGTTTTTACGAAAGCGCCGCTAATGTTCAGATCTTTAGTGGCGTTTTTAAGAAAGCACTGCTAATGCTCAGATCTCTAGCAGCATTTTTAAGAAAGCGTCGCTAATGCTCAGATCTTTAGCGGCGTTTTTAAGAAAGCGCCGCTAATGCTCAGATCTTTAGCGGCGTTTGGGCCAAAAACGCCGCTATTGCTCAACTTTTTGCAGTGTTTTCTTTCAAACGCCGCTAAAGTATAATATTTGCGGCATTTTTTATTAAAACGCCACTAAAAATGCCGCTAAAAGTCTGTTTTGGTGTAGTGATGCTTGCTCTCGAGCTATCAACAGGTCTGCTCACACAAGCTGTGGGTCAAGACGTAGCTACATGGTGCTGCTCACACAAGTTGTCAAGTAACCGTAACACATGCCGATATACTCAGCCACCGGTAGGACGTACAGGACCAGCACCCAGATCACATAATCACAATAACCCCTTATGACATGTCATTCGTATCCTAATCATTCCTAAGGTTCAACCAAGATTTCACACTTACCGAATCGTCTTCGAATCATTTTCGAACATGTTCGTAGTCTCGTATTCACAGTTTATGCAATATCAAAGCATTAAAAACATAATTATAACAATGTTTATTACATACGAACTTACCTCGGATGTAAAAACGACGACACGAGTCAATTAGTCGAGAACTTTATTTTTCCCCGATCTAGATTCGAATTTTGCTTTTCTTGATCTATATGTAATCAAAATTAACTTATTTAATCCTCTCTATTCAATTTAATCCATATCACATTTTAAAAAACTTTTACACATTTGCCCCTAATGTTTCACAACTTTTACAATTTAATCCTTATTTGATTAAAAAACAAATTAATGCAATTTAATCACAACCCATGCTAGCTGAATTACAAATAGGTCCCTAGTAGCCCATATTTTCAATTTATTTAACATTTTAACCACAAATTTTCAACATTTCACAATTTAATCCCTAATTTGCATTTTCACTAAAAATCACTTAACAAAACTTGTATAACTATCATCAAACTTTCATAATCTATCCTCAAACATCAAAAAACACATGTATTCATCAATGGAAACATCTAAAATCTTTAACAGTTTTGCAAAATAGTCCCTGGGCTAGCTGGACCTAGTTGCAGCGATCTCAAAAATATAAAAATCATTAAAAACGGAACAAAAATCACTCACCAATTTAAGCTTTCAAATGGCTGAACCCTAGCTCATTCCCATGGCTTTTATTTCTTTGAAATTTTAGTGGAAGATGATGGCTTTTGTGGTTTTGTTATTTTACTTATTAAATTTACTAAATTACTTTATTAACCTTAGCTATTAATATTAAAATTTCACTTAGCCATGTCCATCTTTGTCCACTCATGATTCAAATGGTATAATTAAAACATAAGGACCTTAACTTTAAGGTTCTATAGCTATTTGACACCTTTAGCTAATAGAACTCAAGTTTTACACTTTACGCGATTTAATACTTTTTATCAAATTAAGCACTCAAATGATAAAATTTCTTAACGAAATTTTCACACAAGTATACTACCATGCTGTAGACATTAAAATAATAATAAAATAATTATTTTGACATCAGATTTGTGGTCCCGAAACCACTATTCTGATTTGACTAAAAACTGGCTGTTACAAGTGATGTGTAAAGCCTTCGTGGATCCCATGCCCCTTGGAGGTATTTCATCATCATTGAAGAAGATGAAATTTTCGGGACTCAGATTGTTAACCAAACGATCTAGCTGGTTTACAGAGATATTATCAGCAACATAAGTTTCATTTAACACATTCAACAATGCATTACGGTGTGTCTCTAAGCTCAAGAGCAAGGCTAATACTAATATGCGAGCTGGTTGTTTGTGTAGCTGTTCTACAACACTATACTCCCTATGTTTCAAGAACTTCAAGAATTCCTTAGCCTCGTTCTCAGTTACTAGCCCATTGACAGGTGATTCAAATCTAGCTGTTTTTTTTCTTATGCTCAACTACCAAGGTTTTTTCCTTAAGGGGTTTAGTTCTTGCAGTTGTAGGGTCATAACGCCTCCCACTGCGCGTGAAGAAACCAATATCCTAGCCCCTTTCTAAAGTGACAACCAACTTCTCCTCTCCCAGTATCATCACGTTGCAATCATAATTTCATGGAACCCTTTTGCTATCCTTGAAGGGAAAAGCCACGGGTTTTTGAATTATGACTCTTAGCATAGCTTGTGGTCCCACTTCATTGCTTCTCGGTCGTGAAATAATCACCACTGGGTGGTTGACCTTGTTGACTTTCTCCATTGATCCTTCCTCTGAGGCGCAAACATCTCCTCATTTCGAGCTATTGACATCTTCAAAGAATTCCAACTCTTTGTTATCCATCAGATTTTGCACCAGAGCTCTGAATTTAGTGCACTCCTAGATCTCATGACCTTCTTTAGCGTGGAACTCACAGTAGCTCCTCACTCTTTTGGGCATCTCCTCTGAATATTGAATGATTAGTCCCATGTCTATCATTTTTTCCAAACCCATTTTAATGGGGATTTCACTCCCGCAACATTGGTTTTGGTCCTCTTGCCTCCACTTTCGATTATCACGTTTAATCCTTGGTTAGAATGACTGGGTAACAGATTTCCTACCACATTAGGTCCTGAGGGATCATCAAACCTTACAATCCCCATATTGATGAACCTCTCGATCAACTTCTTGAATGCAGTGCAGTTCTCAATCGAATGTCCCGTTATTCCTGCGTGGTACTTGCATTGAGCATTTGTATCATACCATTTTGGGAACAAAGGTTACATGGGTTTTAAATAAAATGGGGATACTGTAACATCCTAAAATTTAGAATTTTATTGTGTTGGATTATATCTTGCATTAGGCTAGTTAAATTATAAATTGTGTATGTTTTAAGGTCCTAAGAAGGCTCGGGGTTGAGTTGGGCCTTAGTAAAATTTTTGTGTTTAAGCACTTTAAGGAGAGAAGGTAAGTGGCATCAAGGCTTAAGGAAATAAGTGTGCATTTTGCTAGTACAAGTGAAGCTAGTAGAGGAGTGGTGTGGCATTGCATGTATGGGCTTGAGGGGTGGAGTTCGAATCCCACCTAGTGCAAATTTTGGGATTTATTTTTGTGTTCCTTCCCTAAGTGTCGGCCATGATAGTATTTTTGGTAAAGGAGACTTTTTATTTATGGAAAGATGGCTAAGGGAATATGGTAAGGAGGAAAACAAGGGAAAAACAAGGAATGAAATGAAAGAAAAGGAAAGAGAAGGGAACATGTTGGCTTATAGTGTGGAAGGTGTTTTGGAAAGATTTTATTTGGTCAATTTTCATCTTTTGGTAAAGATGATACACGGTTTGAGAGGGGGTTTTGGGTAGCCGAATTCTTCATTAGTCATTTGGCAAATTAGTGCTTGGAAGGCCTACTTTCTTTTTAGCATATTGGTGTTTTCTCTTCCCAACTCTCTTCCTTTGTTTTGGCCAAAATTCTCTTTGCATTTTGTTCATCTTGTTCCCTTGTTGTGCCGAAACTCTCAATCCATCTATACTCATTCTTCCCTTGTTGCCGAAACACCCATCTCATATTGATCATCTTAACCATTTTGATCATTTTCATTTATGTGTCAACCGAAACTCCCTAACACTTCTTTTCTATCTCTTTTTCTCTTTTCTCTTCACTAGCCGAACCTATTAACACCTAATCTCTTCTTCTTCTTTTCTTTTTCTTTTGTGTTGGACACTCCTTTCTTGATCGAATTGGTAAGTGACTTCATTCCCCTCTTTTCATCTTCATTTTCTTTTTCTTCCTAGCCGAATATGTGTGTCCGTCACTAATCGGTATTTCACTTTGTTTCTTTATCAAAATATATCTCTCCTACTCTATTAAATCATGTTTTTATTCTAGTGTAGTGTTATAGAGGAAAGCCGATTCTCATAATCTTGTCTCATCCGTAGCCATAAGTCAATCGATAGAAATCGGATTCATCATCATTTAGGTAAGGGATTCGTCATGGTTCATTTTAATCTTTTTCGTTGACCGGTTAGTTGCTAAACGGGATAGTGGTTGTGACTAATCATTTATTTTTTTAGGGACTAAATCGCTCGATCTATCCACTTGTTGATCATACGGAAATAGTGGTAAGCCGAACCTTTTTCCTTAGACAATCGTTTTATATCTTCGTAATATCGTTTTTGATTACGACTTTTTCCAATGGAGGCAAGTGGAACCGATTTGAAAGGAAAAGTGATTGGAGAACACAAAAGGAGTGGATTTGCGATTCCTACTCCTAAGTTCAAGCGTAGAGCGGTATCGGCGATTCGAGATTTCCCACTGGGCTGTGGACCATCATCCGGTGAGAATAGACAAATCATGGTCGTTCACGATATCGAGGGTAAGCGTTTCAATAGATCGCTTGGTTTAGATTTAGATTAATAAAAATCTAGTTCATTAGATTAATCGAGTATTATGTTGTCATAGGTGCCGACGATCAAGAGAGTTTGATACTTACCGTAATCAGGTGTGTAATCTCACACCGTAATTCCGTAGATCCATGATTCGGTAACGTGTTTAATAGTAGATTGTTATTATCATTCGGCTAAAAATTGTAATATGGCATGAGATGAGAAAATTTGCTTAAAGTATATTATTTTTAAAAGATTTTTCAAAATCGGTATTAAATTTGTTGAATTACGAAAATGCCCCTATGGGACGAATTACGAAAATGCCCCTATGGGCCGAATTACCAAAATGCCCCTATGGGCCGATCTTCTAGAATGACTTAGTGGGCCAAATTACAAGGTTTTATAATGGGCCTATTCATCTTATTAAATTATTGGATTAATGATTATTGTACATATATGTGGATATTATGCTTTATTATGTATGTTGCATGTTATATATTGCATGGGTTGGGAAAAATGTTGAAGAGAAGTGTAGCCTGGTGGCATTGCCACAATAAAATGTTTATTAAAAATGTTTACGTATGATATCGGTGGCTTGGCCACAATAAAAATATTATAAATGGCAACTTGCCTGCGAATTGCTGTGATTGGCGGGGTGGGTTGACTTGATCCCCACAGGTGTGATTGGCTGGTACGGGGGTGTGTTGGATGGCTAGGATGGGTTGCATACATGTCTTATTAATATTATTTTGTAAGTGGGCTGAGGCCCAAGTTAATTCTAAATGGATTCAGGCCCAGTGGATGACGGTAAGGGGATTATACACTGAGTTCTAGTAACTTACCCCTTTTTCCTTAACCCTTGCAGGTAATGCTCAGTGAAGTGGACTTGGGCCATGGATGACTCGATGGAGGCCATACTTCAGAAATGTTTTTTTATTGAACTTTAGATTTCTATTTTTGTTCACTTTAGTACTTTTACTATTTTGGGTTTTTATGTTGTAATAAGGCCTCTGGAATATTTTATTTTTGCTTTATGTTTGACGAACTTATTATCTTGCTTAAATTGTTTTAAATGGGAATTTTACTAAAAACATAAATAAAGATTTTCCAAAATAGAATAACAAATGGAGTACATAACAAACTTTTACAAATATTTTTAACTCGGAAAATTTCTCTCGAATTATCAACAATATTTTCAAAAGTCATGGTTTATAAGATCTCTAGTTCAAATTATCGATTTATCAATCAACCTTCGAAGTTAGTAGTACTTTATCAAATATTTCAAACCAAACTTGTTTTCTTGATTATAACAAAATAATACCTATTTTAGTACAAATAAAAAGGATTTAACATGTTTTTTTTTCTCATGTGACATGTCAGATCCGGTCATAACGCATGGGTCGGGTTTGGGGTGTTACAGATACTACATGCACGTTAAAAAAATTCTGATATAACTCTCCATATGTCATCGGGATAGGTATGAATTGGAGTTTTTTCGTGTTTGGCCTTGAGTTAGATTCTTGCCTCAATGGGCCTTGATGGCTAGTCGTCATGGCCCTTGGTTGGCCTACAATGATCAGTTTTGAATAATTCTTACTATACACACTCGCGGTGTTTACTTTATTTTCTTTTTTTCTCGGGGCAGACCTTTTAGCGTTTTCCCCCGCGTCTATTTTCCCACTCCTTACTGCATTCTCAATCATTTCTCTTGACATTACTATATCTGAGAACCTCTTGATAGCGCTACCCAGCATATGGTTAATGAACGGGGCTTTCAAAGTGTTTATGAAAAGCATTGTCGTCTCTTTTTCCAGAAGATGTGGCTAAACTTGTGTTGCCACCTCTCCCCATCTTTGAGCATATTGCCTAAAGCTTTCACTTTGCTTATTCTCCATATTTTGCAATGTAATTCTATCGGGTGTCATGTCAGTCACATGGCTATATTGTTTCATGAAAGCCTGTGCCAAATCTTTCCATGAATTGATTTTGGCACGGCTTAGCTGATTGTACCATTTGGCAGCCGACCCGATCAAACTATCTTGGAAGCAATGGATTACCAATTGGTCGTTATTGACATATCCCGTCATTTTTCAGCAGAACATTGTGATATAGGCTTCAGGACAACTAGTCCCATTGTATTTTTCAAATTTTAGAGTTTTGAATTTTGGTGGGAGCACTAGATCCGGGACTAAACTCAATTCCTTGGCATCGACCCCGCAAAGGTAGTCAGCACTCTCTATAGCTCTGAATTTCTCCTCCAACCACTTGCACCGATCTTCTAGCTGTTTTGGCAACTCTACTCTTTCTCTATCCATTTTCGCTATGTCATCCAAATCTAGAACAACGGGGTTGGTCAGATTATCTCCGGGATTGGAACCTAAACCCGTTGGGTAGTTCACCGGTCCTGAGGTGTCAGCCTGGTATTGTTGTGGTCTTATGGTAACGGGTACCCTTCATGGATATGTATTCGGTTGGGCTTAGACATTCACTGGGGTAAAGCTCGGGGGTATGTAGGGTCTTCATTATCATCCCCAGAGTTAATCACAGTACTCTTCCCTTTTTCGATCCCTCGGCCAGTAATTGGGTCAACTGGCTTATTATGCTTTGTTGGAACTCTTGTTTTTGGTCCTTCATGTCTTGCTGTACCTTAGCTAATTGGTCCTATAGCTGTGCTTGCAACTGATCTTGCATGTCTTTTTGAATTTGTTCTAGTCTCTCTAACCTTTGGTCCATGGCTTTGGTTTTACCGTGGGTACCGTAACGATATTCGATTAGTAGATTCTTGTTTGTTTCCAGGGTAATTGTCATAATTTTGATTAATTAGGGTCTTTTTATGAAATTTAATGCATATGATGAAATGTAATGCTGATGAATGAAAAATGAATGCAAAAAGAGGCATTGATTCTGATTCAATTCTATTAGAACAACTTCACTAGAAAACAAATTTCTTTACATAAAATGGATACATTTTACATATACAGCCTTTCCTTAATACTCAAAGCTTTGACTCTCCTAAGAAGCCAAGCTAATTCTCGGCCTCGATCTGATTCTGATTCGTATCTCAAGCTCAGCATGTCATCTTGAACCGCTAGGGTTTGGAAATGGTCAGCCACTTCCCGTACTTGAGTTAAAGTTTCACCCATGATGTGATCTCTATCCCTAATTTTCCCTTGAGAGTGTTGGAGTTGCTCTTTCTAATGTTCATTGTTCGTTTCAAGAAGCTCAACTCAAAGTTCACAATTTTGCAGTGCAACCTCGAGCTCTTCTATTTTTCCCTTCAACTCTTCAATCTTAGTCAAACTTGCTTTCAACTCGATCACAGAGTTGCGACTACAATGTTGATGCAGTGACCTTTCCAATTTATCTATCTGGGCTCTCAATCCAACCTTTTCATTTCGACTTTCTAACAAATCCCTTTTTAAAGCATATTCTCAAGCTCGAGCATCTTGGAATTTCTTTTCCCACTGATCAGCTCTAATCTTTTCTTCTTGGATTTCTTGCCACCATTGTTCTGATGTTTTACCCAACCAGGCAGTCCTCATCGACAAACGTAGCTTCTTATAATCTGTTTTTAAACTGTCCAAGTCTTCCTCAGCTTTGTTCTTTCCTTTTCTCATTTTCTCAGCTTCTAACTTCTGGACATCGACGTCTAATCCTAGCTGAACCTTTTCCCCAGCTTCGAACTCTTCTTTTTGAAGTCTTTCTTTACAATCTCTAATTCAGACGGGATCACTTCCAAGTGTTCTTCTATCGGCTGGGTACTTTCTTAGCTTGCTAAAGAAACATTGTCATTGATTCTTTTACCCCACCACCAATCATATTCCGGGGTCGTCATGGGCTTTGCAAAAAGTCTCTTCATTCTGTGAGTTTGGTTCCACACTTTCAAAATTTCAAGAACCTTCTTTTTGTAATTGTCACCTTTGTACGCAAACTCACATTGAGCCAACCCTTGCGCTGCCGATATAAACTGCCTCAACCTATACTATCTGAATACAAGTAGAGGGGCATATCCAACAACTCCCCATATCCCGAGTAGAGGGACCCAATCAAAGTCTCCACATCTGTACAAAATTTCATCAGAGATCATCTAATGGGCCCTCCATTCAACGTCTTCATCTTGGAGACTCTGGAGAATTTTTGAAATGTTACCTCGTCTTGGGATAGCTATGAATTCTTTCAACAGAGAGTAGTCCTCAGAGAACACTCGATAAGAGACCTTTTCTGCCTTCCAAAAGTGGTTATGAAACCATGCTAGCAAGAGTTGTGCACACCCGATAAATCTTCATTCACCTGCTCTCCGGCAAGCACTTAAAGATCTGAAAGTTTGAGCCAAAATTTTCGGGACGGGAGTGACCATTTTGTCAAGTCGGTCAAATATATCTAAAACTGCATCATTAACGTGCCCTAGTGCTTTGGGGAAGAAGAGTAACCCATAAATACTCAAGGCAAAAATGTCGACTCTTTTCCCCGTATCCAATTGTACCAAGATCAAATCCCGTAGAATTTTCCAAGGGATACATTTACTATCCCCTTTTTCTTTAATTCGGGCCGCGACCCATTGCTTGCTCATCCCAATTATGTTTATTAGTCTCTTTAAGAAAGTTAGGACGTTGGCGGCTCTAGAATAAGCTTTGTCGGCTTGGATCCTCAGGTAATGGAGCAGAGTTGTGTACTTTTCTACAGTGGGCACCAAGTCTACCTTCCCAAAAGTGAAGCAGTTATAGGCAGGATTCCAATACTGGGCAAGAGCTCGGAATAGGTGCTTATCCACTTTGACATCGAGTAAATAAGGCAAATCACCATATTCACGTTAGAATAACTGATTGATTTCGCCATCCCATTGATCTCATCTTTCTTTCAACTCTTGAAGATTATTTTAAGTCACACTAGTGCGGGTGAAATCCCATAATTCTGACATATATCCCTCCATCAGGCTGTCACCCTTTTCTTGTTATGCTTTGTCGAACCATATTTATACAGCCGCATTATTGTCTTCCACTTTATCAAGAAATCTCTTTTCCATGACAAGCTCTCTATTTAGCAACTGAACATGAATCAACACCCTTTTCTATGATGAAAATGCAATGCAAACACAACCAAAACAAAACAAAACAAGTCAGTAAAGCTAGAATACACAGCAAGAAATAATAAATAGAGCATCTATTCAGGTGACCACTAAAGGTTTGATATGGTTCTACCTAGGATGGGTTCTTTAGGGCTCATTATATGCAGTTCGGTTCTAAAGTAAGGGTACCTAAACCAGCAGATTTCTCAATCCTTACCCATTATAGGCTCATACGAATCGAGTTTAGTTCAGGGGAATACATTTGTAACACCCCAAACCCGGTCTATGCGTTAAGGCCAGATTTGGCATGTCACACAAAATAAATGTACATCTAGCCCTTTAAAGAAAATTTAATTAAAATTTCGAGAAGATTTAAAAGAGTTTGAAAATAAAATTTAGAAGAACATTGTTAAGAGAAAATTTTTCGAGTTAAATTATTTAAGAAAGTTATTATGAAACCCTTTTTGCATATCCATTTGAGAAAAACATTTATTTAAATTTTTAGAAAAATCCCACTTGAAGTAATTTAAATAAATGTTTTTCTCAAATGGATATGCAAAAAGGGTTTCATAATAACTTTCTTAAATAATTTAACTCGAAAATTTTCTCTTAACAATGTTCTTCCAAATTTTATTTTCAAACTCTTTTAAATCTTCTCGAAATTTTAATTAAATTTTCTTTAAAGGGCTAGATGTACATTTATTTCGTGTGACATGCCAAATCTGGCCTTAACGCATAGACCGGGTTTGGGGTGTTACATTTTATGGTATCAGAGTCCAGTTTCAAAACTCGGCTGTGGTTTGGGTTCAAAAATGTTTTCAAAATTGTTTTGAATTGTAAAGTTAAAATGCATGTTTCAAAAAGAAAGTATGGCACCACGGGTATCCAGCACCAAGTCAAGTAAGTATGTTATTGTATGATTATGATTGTTATGATAGGACTATAGGAACACTCTAGAACTTTTAGTTTTAGGTGTTGAAACTAAAGAGATTGAGACTATAAGATGCATTTACGAAAGCAACTCTACTTCTTATACCTCATAAGAAATTGTTTGATAAATATCGAAATAGTATACTGATTCATAAGATTTGTAATCAGATTGAATCAAAATAGTTAATATGAGTGCTAGAGGATGTGGACGTGGTAGACGTGGCCGTGGTAGAGGCCGAGGTGCTAGGGTTGCGTCTGAAGCGTCGGGACATATGCCAGAAATGGATGCACCTGCGTCACCCAGGACTGAAACTGGATCACATGATCATATGAGGGAGGACATTGCTTTGTCCCAAGCAATGTTGCGAGTCTTAGAAAGGGTTGCTGGGGCTAGAACTGGGCCAGCAGCTCGTGGATCAATTTTGAAACGACTTAGATCGAGCGGTGCCAAGGTTTTTAGGGGTGTCTCGGGTGTAGCCCCAAGTGTAGCGGAGTACTGGCTCGAGGCTGTGGAGCAGATCATGGATGATCTGGAGTGTACCGCCGAGCAAAAACTAAGAGGAGCTGTGTCCTTGTTGAGAGATGAGGCGTATCAATGATGGCTTACTGTTCGGGAAGGCACTCAGGCCGATCGAGTTACTTGGGATTTCTTCAAAACCTCATTTCAAGGAAAGTATGTTGGGGCTAGCTACGTGGATGCCCGAAGGAAGGAATTTCTTAATCTGGTTCAAGGAAGTAAGACCGTGGTAGCTTATGAAGCGGAAGTTTTGTGTCTGAGTCGTTAAGCCCGAGGTATTGTGCCAACTAATTATGAATGTTGTGTGCGTTTCGAGGATGGGTTGAGCGATGAATTACGGGTATTGATAGCCCCACAGTAAGAAAGGAATTTTGCCACACTGGTGGAGAAAGCGAAGATAGCCGAAGAGGCTAAGCTTTCAGAGTGGCGAAACCGAGAAAAAGATAGAGGCAAGAGCAAGAGGGACTTTAAGTACTCGGGTCTTGCTAAAAGGTTTCAGAAGAGGCCCAGAAATGATGAGCCAGCTCAAGCTAGAGCACCAACTGCTACCAATCAGATACAACCATGTGCTGACTGTGGAAGACGGCATTCTGGTGAATGCTGGAAGAGAACCAGTGGTTGTTTCAAATGTGGTTCTAAGGACCATCAGCTTAAGAATTGTCCTCGACGGACTGCTCCGACTCAGGAAGCTCGTAACCATGATGCACAGCCAGCTAGAGGCGCTCAGCAACCACCGAGGGGTCGTGGACCAGGTCGAGGTGGTAATGGCGCAGGTCGAGGTCAAGGTGCACCGGGTAGAGGTAATGGCTTCAGAGGTAACGCGAAGGCGAGACAGCCAGGGTTAGTTTATGCGGTCAGACACCGAGAGGATGGCGATGCACCTGATGTGATAACCGGTACGTTTTTCATCTCTGATGTACCTATTACTGCTTTGATAGATATCAGATTTACCTATTCGTATGTTGCTAGTGCTATATCTGGAAACCTGAACATTAGATCTGAGATTTCTGATAGAGAGATGACGGTAATTAGTCCCTTAGGAGAGTCTGTGATGGTGAATAGATTGTTTAGAGACGTGCCCTTAGAAATTCAAGGAGAAATATTTTTGGCGGATTTGATGGAATTGTCTTTCGGTGAGTTCGATCTTATTTTGGGCATGGACTGGTTGGTAAAGCACCGTGCGAACTTGGATTGTGCTGCAAAGTGGATGATGATAAGAACTTTGGAAGATAAAGAAGTGGTGATGATAGGTGAAAGGAGAAATTATCTATCGAATGTGGTATCTGCTTTAAAGGCAGAAAAGTTGGTGCGAAAAGGGTGTGGAGCCTTCCTAGCCTTTATTAGCGCATTGGATGCCAAGGAAGTTTCAGTAGAAGGTGTTAAAACGGTGAAGGAGTTTTCGGACATCTTTCTCAAAGAACTTCCGGGTTTACCTCAGGACCGGGAAGTAGAGTTTGGCATTGAGCTTTTGCCCGGAACGGCTCTGGTGTCCATTGCTCCTTATAGGATGGGGCCGAAAGAGTTAGCAGAGCTTAAAGCTCAAATTCAGGAGTTGTTGGATCGAGGATCCATTCGATCGAGTGTGTCACCGTGGGGAGCATCGGTCTTGTTCGTGAAGAAGAAGGATGGGTCGATGCGTATGTGTATCGATTATAGGCAGTTGAATAAGTTGACAATCAAGAATAGGTATCTATTGTCGAGAATCGATGATCTGTTTGACCAGTTGTGAGGAGCTTCAGTTTTCTCCAAGATAGATTTGAGATCGGGTTATCACCAACTCAAGGTTAAGGAGGCGGATATTCATAAGACAGCGTTTCAAACTCGTTATGGTCACTATGAGTTCTTGGTGATGCCATTTGGTTTGACCAATGCACCAGCTGCATTTATGGACATGATGAATCGGGTCTTCCAACCCTATTTAGATCAGTTCGTGGTGGTGTTCATAGATGATACATTGGTATACTCGAAGAATGAAGAAGAGCATGATTCACATCTGCGAATAGTTTTGCAAATATTGAGGGAAAATCAGCTTTATGCCAAATTCAGTAAGTGTGAATTTTGGCTAAAGGAAGTGACTTTCTTGGGACATGTTGTGTCACCAAGGAATCGAGTTGATCCTCGGAAGGTAGAGGTCAGTTGGATTGGAAACCACCAAGTCAATGGTCGAGATTCGAGTTTCCTAGGGTTGGTGGTTATTATAGACATTTTGTTGAGGGTTTTCGTTGATTGCCGCACCTAACTAAACTATTGCGCAAGGAGTACCATTTGTGTGGTCGATCAACAACAAGAGAGTTTCGAGAAATTGAAGATGATTCTCGACTTTTAAGCGCCGATATTGATTCAACTGCCGGAAAAGAGTTTATTGTCTCATCGCGATGCGTCACACACGGGCTTAGGATGTGTATTGATGCAAGGTGGGAAAGTGGTAGCTTATGCATCTCGCCGCTTAAGGCCGCATGCGATGAATTATCCTACCCATGATTTGCAGTTGGCTGCAGTGGTATTTGCTTTGAAGATTTCGAGGCACTACATGCGGTGAGAAGTCGATCATTTATACGGACCATAAGAGTCTAAAGTACCTCCTTACCCAAAAGGAGTTGAACTTAAGACAGAGGAGGTGGATAGAATCGTTGAAGGATTACGACTTCTCAATCGAGTATCACCGGAAAAGGCTAACGTGGTGGCGCACGCGCGTTGAGTCGTAAAGTGATATCGGAGTTGAGAGCGATGTTTGCTCATCTCGGTTTGTATGAAGATGGTAGTCTGCTAGCCAAACTTCAGTGAAGCCTATGTGGTTAGGTCGATTAAGGAAAAGCATCATCGATGAAAAGTCGGGTCCCTTACTTCAAAGAAGTGGAAGGTGGTGTGATAGGGGATTTTGGATTGAATAATGACGAGTATCAGTGTTTTCGCGGAAGAATCTGTATGCCCAAAGATTCGGAATTGAGAAAAATGATTCTGCGTGAGGCGCATAGTAGCCCTTATGCTATGCACCCCGGGGGAAATAAAATGTATCGAGATCTCCGGGAGCAGTATTGGTGGCCAGGGTTGAAACGAGAGGTTACTGATTTTGTGAGTAGGTTCCTGACATGTCAGCAAGTGAAGGCGAAACATCAATTACCGTTGGGATTGCTGTAACCAATGAAGATTCCGTTATGGAAATGGGAACAGATAACGATGGACTTTGTTAGTGGGTTACCCTTATCGCCTACTAAGAAAGATTTTGTTTGGGTAATAGTGGATCGGTTGACGAAGACTGCCCATTTCCTACCTGTTCGTAAGGATTACTCATTGCAGAAATTGGCCAAATTGTATGTAGCAGAGATCGTGAGGTTACATAGAGTACCAATGTCTATTATATCGGACAGGGACCCTAGGTTTACATCACGGTTTTGGAAAGCTTTACATGAAGCATTGGGAACAAAGTTAAATTTCAGCACAGCTTTTCATCCTCAGTCAGATGGTCAGTCGGAAAGAGTAATCCAGATTTTGGAAGACATGTTAAGGGGTTGTGTGATTGACTTCAGGGGTAGTTGGGAGGATTTCCTACCGTTGGCAGAATTTGCGTATAATAATAGTTATCAATCCAGTATCCAGATGGCACCCTACGAGGCATTGTATGGTCGTAGGTGTCGTGACTCTCTACTTGTTGGACCGAATTGGGGAGCGGCGATTCATCGGGTCTTGAGCTGATATCAGAGACGGAGGAAAAGGTAAAGGTAATTCGGGCACGGTTAAAGGAAGCTTCAGATAGACAAAAATCGTATGCGGATCTAAAGCGTAAGGTTATTGAGTTTGCGGTGGGAGATCAAGTCTTTCTAAAGGTCTCACCTTGGAAGAATATCTTCAGATTTGGAAGGAAGGGCAAGTTGAGCCCTAGATTCATCGGACCGTATCGTGTATTGAAGCGTGTTGGGCCAGTGGCTTATCAGCTTGAGTTACCTCCAGAGTTGAGTCAGATACATAGTGCATTTCACGTCTCAATGTTAAGGCGTTACTGATCTGATCCGTCTCATATAGTACCGGTAGAGGAAATTGAGATAAGGCCTAACTTGTCGTTCGAGGAAGAGCCAGTGCAAATTTTAGATCGAGATGTTAAGGTGCTGAGAAGGAAGTCAATACCGTTAGTCAAAGTTTTATGGCGTAATCACGGAGCGGAGGAAGCTACGTGGGAGCCTGAGGACATGTTTCGGCAGCAACATCGTCACCTCTTTTAACCAGGTAAATTTCGAGGATGAAATTTTCTTTAAGGGGGGTAGAATTGTAACATCCTAAAATTTGAATTTTTATATGTTGCATTATTTTGGTGCTCAGCTAGTTAAACTATCCAATGTGTGTGTTTAGGTAGTCCTGAGAAGGCTCGGGATTTATTTGGAATTAGTAAAATATTTTGGCATTTAGTACTTTAAGGTAATGGAGTAAGTGACCTTAAAGCTTAAGGAATTAAATTGGTAAATAGCTAGCATAAGTGAGCTAGTAGTGAAGAGGAGATGGCACCATATGTATTACCTTGAGGGAAGGAGTTCGAATCCCTTTATGTGCATTTGTGATTTTTTTATTTTTGCTTTCCTTCCTTATAGTGTCGGCCAAGAACTAATTATGGTAAGTTGGACTTTTATTTTTATGGCAAGATGGCCAAAGGATTAAGGAAAGATTGAAGTTAAGGAAGGGAATCAAATGGAAATGGCATGTGAGGGGAGCATAAGGCTTATTCCATGGGTGATGTTTTGGAAAGTTTGGGTGGCCAAACTTTTGACCAATTGGCTATGCATTTGGACGGTTTATGGGGCTAAGGGGGGATGGCCGAATTTTATTAGCATTTTGGTAAGGTTTAGGTGCTAGTTTTGGTCATTTTTTTCATTAGCAACTAGTGTATCATTTTTCTCCAAAACTCTTTTCCCTAGCCGAATGTGGTCAATAGCAATAGGTAAATTTTTGGTTGTTTTGGCCATTTCTTTTGACCAATTTGGTATCATTTTCTTTTCTCCCCAAACTCTTTTCTTCTTTGTGCCAAACCATGCAACCTTGAAGAGGCATAATTCATTTCTTTTCTTTCTCTTTGCGGAACGCATACAAACTTGAGACCATTTCCTTGTTCATTTTTCATCCTTGAAAAACCGAAACTTAACCATCATATCTTCTACTTCTATTTCCTTCTTCTTTTCTTATTGCAAAGAACTTTCAAACATCACTCCCTCTCTAATATTTTCACCATGGCCGAATATCATTGATCATCTCCCTATAGCCGAATCTTCCCCTTCATACATATTTTCTTCTCAACTATATTTCTACTCACACTTCGATCAATCGTAAGTGATCCATTACAACATTTTCGTATTTTTATTTTATCCATTCTCTTAGTGCCGAATCTATACCTTGGTGTGGGATGGCCATATTGATTGAGACCATCACCATACTTTCTCTCATACGAAATCACTTTTCTTTGCCATAGAAATATAGTGGAAGGCCGAAACTTGGAGTTTCCGAAGTCATCATCTAATCGCTAGGATTCGGTCCAAAAGTCTCTAAGGTAAGGATTCTCCGAGGACTCTATAATCACTTTTTATTCATTAAGATAGTGTTGATTAATCGATATTATTATAGGGACTCTATCGCTCGATCTTTCATCTTAAGATCATACGGATCTTTATGGTAAGCCGACTTCACTTCTAAGATCAATCATTTATAACAATGTAATATTAGTTTGGACTAATATTTATTTTCAATGGAGGCAAACAAGATCGAATCAAAAGGGGTAGTGATTGGTGATCGAAAAAGGAGCGGATTTACGATCCCTACTAGATTCAAACGAAGGGCTGTTTCGGCGATTCGAGACTTTCCACCGGGTTGTGGACCCTCATCCGGTGAGAATCAACTATTCGAAGTTGTTCGCAATTGTGAGGCATCAGCGATTCGGGATTTTCCACCGGGTTGTGGACTGTCAACCGGGAAGAACCGGCATATAGTAGTTGTTCGCGATTCCGAGGGTAAAAACCTAGACCGTTTATCTTAGAGTAGATTTACTATAAGTGTACATGATCTAATCGAGAGTTAAAAATATTTTTAGGTGTCGACGATCAGGAAAGTGTAGTGCTTACCGTAATCAGGTGTGTAATCTCACACTATATTTCATGGGTTAAATAATTATATTGTGTTAATCGCTTGATTAAATCACATGTTAGCGAAATCGGGTAAAATGGCATAATTATCACTATGTTGGTAAAGACTATGAAATCGGTATTAAGACTGTGAAAATTACGAAGTTGCCCTCAATGGGCCAAATCGATAAAGGTGATATTTGATATATGGGCCAATTGTGATATTTGATATATGGCCCAATTGTGATATTTGATATATGGGCCAATTGTGATATTTGCTATATGGGCCAAAATGAAATATTGGTTATATGGGCCAATTGTGATATTTGATATATGGCTCAATTGTGATATTTGATATATGGGCCAATTGTGATATTTGATATATGGGCCAATTGTGATATTTGCTATATGGGCCAAAATGAAATATTGGTTATATGGGCCAATTGTGATATTTGATATATGGGCCGGATTGTGATATGGGCCAAATTGTGATAATTGTTATAATGGGCCTTATTGTTCGTAATAAATATTTGAATGAATTGTTGTAAATGAATATGCATTATATACATGGATTGCATGGGATGGGATATTGATGAAGAGAAGTTCGTAGCTTTGCTACAAAATTCTGGTGGCTCTGCCATAAATCTGAAAAATGGCAATGCCATGTAAACTCTGTGAATCTGGTGGCTTGTCCACAATTTAATATAAACGGCTTAATGCCTATTTTGGTGTGTTGGCGGGGTGGGTGACTAAAGCTCCCTACACAAGTGTCTTTGGTTGGTACGGTGGTGTGTAGCGGATGGAAATTAGGTTTGGTTTGGGAATTGCATATCATATTCATATTATATATGTTATTATTGTATTATAATTGTAAATGGGCTTTGGCCCAATAAATGCTTAATTGGATTTTGGCCCAAAGGACAATGGTAAGTGGGTTACACACTAAGTTCTAGTAACTCACCCGTTTTTTTCCTTACCCTTCTCGGTAATGATCGATGACGGAGACTTGGGCCGTGGACGACTCAGTGGAGGCCATACTACGAATAATTGGATATTTAAATTCTGGATTTCTTTTAAGTACTTTTAATTATTTTGCTATTTTAAGTTAAATTGTAATAAGGCCTCTGGATAAATTTTAATGTTGTTTAATGTTTGATGGATTTTATAATTTGCTTAAATTACTTCAAGTGGGATTTTTCTAAAAATTTAAATAAATGTTTTTCTCAAATGGATATGCAAAAAGGGTTTCATAATAACTTTCTTAAATAATTTAACTCGGAAAATTTTCTCTTAACAATGTTCTTCCAAATTTTATTTTCAAACTCTTTTAAATCTTCTCGAAATTTTAATTAAATTTTCTTTAAAGGGCTAGATGTACATTTATTTCATGTGACATGCCAAATTTGGCCTTAACGCATAGACCGGGTTTGGGGTGTTACAACATTTTCTTATGGCTGTATGGAGGTGAAGACCTCACGAATTGTAACATCCTGAATTTTTGGGCCTATGCGTTTAATGGGTGGATATGTTTAATGTGTTAATTTAAGTGTTAGGGGTCCAAATTGGGCTCAGGCTTAGGTAGAGGCCTTGATTAAAATTATCTGTTTGGGCATTATAGGGTTTAAAAGGTAGTATCTATGTTTAAAATACCAAAGTGGGCTTGTGGCCCAATCTTAGGAGGTGACGCCACACAAGGGAGTAAGGGGCCCAAATTTAAGTTTCATGGAGCCCAATTCTTTTAATTTAAGTTAGCTAAATTTTGGGCATTAGGATTAGGTGGAGTGGATGGAAACAAGGCTAAAATTTAGGGGTTTTAATGTTTAAAATATGTGGATAATAAGCGGATAAAGGCTATTGTTTAGGAATTTATTTTATGTGGATAATAAGCGGATAAAGGCTAAAATTTAGGGATTTTAATGATTAAAATATGTGGATAATATGCTGATAAAGGAGGGAGGAGTTAGAGATGATTAAGTCTCTTTTAGATGAGCTAGTAGATTAAGATAAAGGAGAAAAGATAGGATTTATCTCGCAAGGTTAGGTAAGTGCCAAATTTCTATAAATAGGGGAATATCTCTTCAATTTCAACATTTGGGTCTTTCTCTCATTCTTTTCTCTTCTTCTCTGAGTAAAAGCCGAAAACTCCTAAAGTTCCATCTTCTTCTTCATTCTCTGCAAAAGCCGAAATTTCTAAGCCTGTTCCCTCATCTTCACTTTGATTCAAAAGCCGAAACTCTTTCCATTCTTTCTCTTCCTAGCCGAAATCTTCAAGTCTCTTCCTTATTTTCTTTTCTTCTTCTCTTTTCCTGTCAGAAACCGAAACTCCTCACTCAAGTATTTTAAAAGCCAAAGACACATCAGCCTTCTCTTGTTCATACTTTTTCCGGGATTTTCCTAAAAGCCGAAATCCCTAGATCTCATCTCCTGAAGTTGCCGAATCCTCTTTAATGGAGTCTACTTGTGCCGGAATCTGAAGGAAACAATAGGTAAGTGTTGATTTTGGGATTTCAATGTTCTTTTGACTTTCCAAAGTCCTTAGCCGAATGGCTATTAGAAACTAATCTCTTATTTCACTCTTCTTTTCGGCATTCCGGGATTTGAAGAAGGAGGCCAATCGTATAGATCTCTAAGTTATAGAATCGTGTTACTTTCGAGATTTCAAGGTAAGAGGATTTGATTATTTATATGTATAAAATCGGGTAGAATACTAACCATGGCCGAATATAGGAGAGGCCTATTTTCGCAATTTTTTCGGCTTTTGAGCAAGGCTATAGATTGAGGATAATAGATCTGGATAGCAAGGACATCGACTAAGAATATTAGATTTCATGATATCGTGTGTGTAATACTTCCCACCATCTAGAACTGATTATTAATATATGTTCATAAGTTTATATGTTATGATAAATGCCGAAATCTTAACTTAATGTGGGAAGCCCAAAAAGGGTAACGCAAATCGCCAGGTCAGTGAATAATCTGATTAAATGTTATAAGTAATTTGCTTGTATATGATTGCATGGGTTGGGTTGATGAAAGGAGGAAGTTATACGTTATATGTGTAGCGGTTTATACCGTGATCTCATTACATGTTGTAGCGGCTAATGCCGTGATTCATTATAAGGGCTTCCATATAATATGTTGATGAGCAAAGATGACCGCCATCTTGGCGTGTAGCGGTGTGGGTCGATTGTAGAAATCCCCAATGGTGTGAACGGTTGGTACGGGGGCGTGTAGCGGATGGAAACCTAGGCAAATGGGTTGGGCCTTGCATATTATTTGTTATTTAAATGAATGAAATTATTAATCTGTTTTATGGGCCTAAGGCCCAAAATCTAGTGGTGCATGAGGGTTGCACACTGAGTCTCGCGACTCACCCTTTTAATTAACATTTCAGGTGATACCTAGTGCTTTGGACCGGGCCGGAGAGGTACGCAAGGTGGCCATGCAGAAGAATATGTGGATTTAGCAAAAAGACTCAAGTCATTATTTTATATTTTTATTTGGTGGATTTTAAAATTTCGTTGTAATAAGGCCATGGGCCACTAGTGTATATTTTGTTTTACTTTTGGGCTTTAATTACTTTTAGTTAGTCTAATTTTTTTTTATATTACTAATTAAACTAAGGCATGTAATTAAGTTTGGTTTTATTTTACAAAGGCATATTCTATATGAAATATATATGGGCTTTTCGGAAAAATACGACATGTTCTTCCAAAATTTTCTTAGTGATATACCAGATCCGGTCGTACCAATTGGGCCGGGTTTGGGGTGTTACACGAATACATAAGTACAGATGTATCCCGAAAGCTATCCACTATCCTATAGGGAGTTGAAGACCTCACGAAGGAATAGCTTCTCACTCCCACTTAAGAAGGGCAAAATGGAACGATTATGCCATACAATGTGCGAAAATATACCAAGAGAAACTCGAACCAATAAAGCAGACATATTGAATCATTATGTAACCCAAGATAATAAAGGCATTATTTACCACCAAAATAAAATTTGAATAATGAAATACAAGGAGAGGATCGTCAATTTAAACCTACTTATCAATTTCGACAAAAGACCAAAAAGTAATCAACTCGCGACTTGACTCTCTTATTTTTCCCCAGTGGAGTCGCCAAGCTATCGAAACCTTTGTTTTTTTTTTTGAAATCGACTTTTATTTTAAAAACAAAAATGGAGTCGCCACTAATCTTTTTTAATTAGGTGTGATCAGATCACCTCAAGGCTTTGTCATTTTAATAAAATGCTAGATTTATTAAAATCATTTTCGGTCTACAAAAATCCAGGAAATGGATTCGGGAGTCGGTTATGTATGATGAAGGATTAGCACCCTCATAACGCCCAAAATTGATACCAAGTTGATTAGTTGATGTCTTAGTGTCGAAAGTTGAAAATTTGAAGAGAAATTAAAACACAGTCCCTTTTTGCATGATTTTCTTTTTAATTAAAATCACTTAACTAAATTAAAACTTATGTAAAAGGCCTTCTTATCTCGAGGTAACCAAAATGAAAAGGTCATGTCCCGTAAGTTAGGGCACGACATCTCGAATCCTCGAAAATAAGGTTGCTCATTATTTAATTACTATTTAAATCTCATGTGTTTTTAGTTTTTAAAAAAAGGTGTTCGATTATTTAGGTTCAAAGAGAAAGTCGAACCCCGTAAGTTAGGGCACAACTTCTCGAATCTCTAAATAAAGAACGTTGCCTCGGTTTTAAAATTTCCCTTTTTTGTACATCGGGTAAAAAAATAGATATGATGTTTAATGCAATATGCAATTGATTATTCAAGTGTTAGTACAAAAATAAACGAATATTTAAACATGTTGCATAAAATGGAAATGAAAAAGATAGAATAGAATAGCTTACGTGGTCACAAAATGATAACAAAATAATAACATATGGTAGTCGGAATAATTTTTAGCCGATTAATAATACTATTTAATAATGGTAACAATAGTAAAATAATAAGTGGAACATTAGTAATAACCAAAAAATGGTGAAATAATAAAAAAGGTATGATAATGCTATGATCATGGTTGTGTAGTATTAATGATGTCAAAATAAAATATTAATTAGCAAAAATAATCATTTAATAATAACATCAACATAAAAAAAACAGCACACAAAAAAAAGAGAACTAAAATGAGATGATTAAGAAACTTAAGGATAAAAATGCAAGTTATGTAAATTAAAGGATAAAATATAAATAAAGAATTAAAATGTTGAAAATCAAATATGAATATTAAATCGAAACCATAATAAAATTTTAGGGATAAAATAATAAAAAAAAGTAAATAAAAAGGTAAAATTAAATAAATGAAGGACTAAATTGAAATTTAAACAGAACTTAAAGCATAATGTAACACCCTGGTTTAGGGGCTGTGCATATGGGGTATAAATCAAGTGTTAGTAGGTTTTTGGGAGTGCTTGGTTGAGTTTTAGAGGCTCTAAGAATGTTGGGATGAGAAGGGAAGGCTTTGGAAAATTTAGATTTTTAGGGTAAAAAGGAATTGGGCCTAGGAGAATTGAGCCCAATGGGCCTTAGGCGTAGTAGCGTTTAAATTTTTGGAGAACAAGAGACCGGCTTAAATGCAAGTTGGACCTATTGGATAAGTGATTTTGGAAGGTTAGAAGGCTTCTATGAAGTCCCGGATCAAATATTAGCTTTGGGGAAATTTTGGTTTTAGGTGAAAAAAACCCCGAAGTTGGCGAGTAGGCCTTAAGAATAAAATGTGGGGAAAAATGACACAAGTGGAGTGTGTGGTGTAGTGGCAAAGTGACGCCACATAAGAGACAAGGGGGTGAAGGGGAAGGAAGGAGGTCCAAGGTTCAAGTCTTGGCTTTTGCATTTTGGTTTCTTTTTGCTTGGACCTTAGAATTTGGCCCATAGTTTATATTTAGTTGCGCATGGTTTAAGACACAAGAGGAGCTTGTGGCCAAGTGGTTAACAGCGTGGATTATGTTGCAAGGGAGCCTGGGTTCGAATCTCATGAGAAGCAAGGGAGTATTTATTTTGCGGTCTGGACGGGAAGAGTTTCAGTTGAATTTAAACTCTACTGACGAAGGGATCCCACATCGGAAAGATACAAAGAAGGAAGGTGAAGTGCTAGCTATATAAGGAGCATCCTAGGAGGAGAGTAAACACATCTTGGAGGGCGTTTGGGCACAGGAGTGGTCGGAGCGCGGATTAACACCAGAGTCCTATCAGGTGTGTAACTCTCTCTACTCTAGTTGTAGAGCGGCAAATGCCGAAGTGCCGGTCACGGCAATAGTAGCCACACGAGCGTGCGAGCGCACGTGTGGGGCTTCGACGCGATAGTTGAGGCCATAAGTAGTATTCTCGTGGGTTGGGGCTGCTTGGGCCTCGATGGGCCGAAGTGGGCCCAATGGGCCCGTGGGCCCTTATGAGTAAATTGTGCGATTGTGTAGTATATAGTGAACTAGACTAGGTGGAACTTATATACGTGGCTAGATTTGTGTTAGGTGGGCCACACGAGCGTGTGGGCCCGAATGGGCCGAAATTGGGCTTTAGGCCCAATAGTCCATTTCGACCAGAAATGGTAGTTGGGTAGGTGCGTAATCATCGCACTATTTCTGTGGTTTGGTTTGCTAACATGTTTATGTGTGTATTATGTGTAATAGCCGTTTATAATGGCATAAGTGATGAATAACTGGTGATGGTAAGTTAATCTTGATATACATTTATATATGTACAATGTGGTAGTGATAAGTGATAAATACTCATTCTATATGATATTCTTGCATGATTTATTGACACATGGGCATGGGATTGGATTGAAGAAGGAAGAAGTGTACATAGGATGTACGTGGTCTAATGATAGCTCAGGCTACATTAGCGCTTGAGGGTTAGCTTTGTGCTACCTCAAGGGAGGTGTTGGCTAGGTGCCCATCTCGGCGGTTGATTGCTATGTGCATCACCGTAGACAGATTACGATATTTGGATCACTTTGGTTGATCGGTGGCTCAGCCACGGCCTCGAGCAGCGAGAATGCCGAGGTAAGATTTATGGATCACGATGTGATCGGTGGCTCACCACGGCCTTGTGCAGCAGTGTCCGCCGAGGTAACATATGTGGGATCACTCGGTTGTGATCGGTGGATTAGCCACGGCCTTAGGCAGGGAGTCTGCTAAGGTTGGTGTCACGGTTGGATAGTAGGTTGGGCTGAAATGCATTCTTGCATGATTTGTTACGAATTTTGTGTGGGTATGGGCCAAGCCCATACGTGTGGAAATCGGTGTTTTGATTATGCACTGAGTCAGTGGACTCACTCTTTATTTTCTAACTATTTCAGGTGATGCGTAGATTGGACCGGGATCGGAGAGGACACGTGGTGGCCCATGCAGAAAGAAGAGTTTAAATTTATTTATATTAAGTATTAGATCTTTTAAACACTGATGTTATAAGGCCCTTTGATTTTTATTTACTTTGGGAGTTATTTAATTATTATTTTAAATTATGTTTGGATTATATTAAATTACTAAGTGGGAACGAATTTATTTTGACAACTTATTTATTCAAAAATTAGTCATATATACTCATTAAAGTTCACTTTTGGGCATTTTATAATATTTATGTGATATCAAAGTTTTTCTCATACAATATTAAATAAACATGGATTTTCAGAAGTTAACAAGTTTTACTAAATTTTTCTCTAAGTTAAATAATTTTCACTAACATAACCAGATTCGGTCGTGGTGAATGGGCCGGGTTTGGGGGTGTTACACATAAATTGCAAAATAAATAAGAAAAAGGGAAGTAAATGACTAAATTTAAAATATAACAAAATTTAGTGCCTAAATTACAAGGAAACTGAATATAAAGGATTAAATTAAAATAAGATAGAAAACTTTAGGGGGTCAAATGGCAATTATCCCCTTCATATTGACACGTGTCACTCTCCAAGGGGTTTATAGTGGGTCAGGGGACTAAATTGCACAGGAATTTAAATTATGGGGTGAAAATTAAAACAAATAAAAATGAACAGGACTAAATTAAAAAAGATGAAAAAATAGAAGGACCAAAGCTACAAATATCCCCTCTGTAACACCCCAAACCCGGCCCATAAGTTTCGACCAGATCTGGTATGCTACGGGTTGTACGTTGAAAACTTTTGCTAAGTTGGTTTTAGTAAATCATAAGTTATTAGGCAAAATTCGAATAAACAAGTGACTTTTGAAAAAAAAACCTTGTATTATTATTATTTTGGATAATAAAACCTTTGACAAAGTTCCATAAGTTGCAAATATTAAAAACTAAGTAGTGAGTATAAACTATGGGGCCTTATTACATAAATGTTTCCAAATTGAAAACTTAAGGAAAAACCGAAATAATCTATAGGAACAAAAACTTGATGGCCCCTCGAGTCCGCCTTTGCTCCCATGTCCACGATCTACTGCTCATTTGCAAAGTTAGGGAAAAATAATAGGGTGAGTCACCAAGACTCAGTGTGTAAATCCCGAAAACACATCAAAGGCTTGGCCCACAAACACATTATGGCCTTGGCCCGTATACAAGGGTAACTATATATGCATCATGGCCCATCCCACCTAGAAATCCATCCTCTACACACCAACCCGTACACTCAACCATCACACCTTGGGGATTTCTACAATCAACCCTCCAACCGCTACACACCATATCGACAATTTGTGCTACATTGCCTTAAAGACCGATCATTTGTGGTGACCTATGTGGCAAAGCCACCGATCGCCATGCGACCTTAATAATACATCGTAGTATTTCGACACCGTGTCGTTTTGTCATAAAGACCGATCACTATGTGACCTATGTGGCAAAGCCACCGATCGCTATGCGACCTTCTTCCCCTTCATCATATCAATCCCATCCCATGCATACATACATGCAGAATCAAAAAAATATACTACCTAAAAGTTCACGCCTATCACATACATCGATACACATAGAGAAGTTTCTATGATTACGCACTGCATCCCTTGCCTACCCTTTTGGGTAATCCGACTGTCTATACAAACCTTTTTCTGCTTTTAGCCCATAACATATATTTAGTACAGACACTATACACCTTTTTTTCCAAATTTTTAGCCCATAACATATATTTAGTACAGATTACTATACAAATTTTTTCCGGCTTTTTAGCCCATAACATATATTTAGTATGACACTATACACCTTTTTCCTCGGCTTTTAGCCCATAACATATATTTAGTACAGATTACTAGTGTGTTAGAGATCTACACACCTGATTCTTTATAGAACGAGACCCTCTAAGTCGACGTTATCCGTAGCCAACACCACCGCTTATCCGCCTTGAAATCCCGAAAAGTGATATGAGATTCGTGAACTAGTGTTTCCTGCTTTTAGATCTAAGAGATCTTACTAGAGAAGATTCGGCTACTCTGAGGATTCCAAATTTTTTGCCAAAAATCAGAAGAGAAGATGATTCAAGAAATCTATAGAGATTCGGCTTTTAGAAGAAAGAAGAGAAAAGAATAATGGAGTTTTCTTGGCTTTCGACTTTTTAGAAGAAAGAAGAGAAGAGAATAATGGAGTTTTCAACTTTTAGTAGAAAGAAGAGAATAATGGAGTTTTTGGCTTTTAGAAGAAAGAAGAGAAAGGAATAATGGAGTTTTTGACTTTCGGCTTTTAGAAGAAAGAAGAGAATAATGGAGTTTTCGGTTTTTAGGAGAAAGAAGAGAAAAGAATAATGGGGTTTTCGGCTTTTAGAAGAAAGAAGAGAAAGAAAAGGTGGAAACCCTAAATGCCGAAAAATAAAGAAGAGAACCATCCCTATTTATAGAAATTTCGGCACTTACCTATGAAAAACCGAAAGTGCCCTTCCTGATGACTAAAAATTAATCAAATAAAAAGGGAAAATTTGGCACCACCTTTGCCATAAAGAAACCGATTTCTTCACTTCTCTAGGTGATGGAATTTCGGCCAACTCCTAGCCTTGTAGATAGCTCCTATCTTTTCTCCTTTTTTTTCTTCCATATTATCAACTATATTATCTACATTATCCCATTCACATAAATCCTCCTATTTTTGAGCCTTTTTGCCGTCCACTCTACCTAACCCTAATGCCGAAATTTAGCTAACTTAAATTAAAAGAGTTGGGCTCCATGTAACTTAAATTTGGGCCCCTTACTCCCTTGTGTGGCGTCACCTCCTTGCTCCCTAAGTGGCACCACTGACCACTGGGCCACAAGCCCATTTTGATATTTTAAACTCAGATACCACCTTTTAAACCCTATAGTGCCCAAACAAAAATTTAACTAAGGCTTTAGCCCAAACCTGAGCCCAATTTGGACCCCTAATGCTCAAATTAACTCATTACACATATTCACCTATTAAATGCATATGTAACACCCCGAATTTGGGCCTAGAAGAATTGGGCCCAATGGGCCTTGGGAATGGGAGCGTCTAAAATTTTTGAGATATAAGTATCACTTAGAATATTATTAAGATACTATCGGGATTAATTGAAGCCTTAGAGTTAGGGGTGACCTTAGGGAAAAAATTATTTTTCTCACTTAGTGGACCCTAGTCCCAGACATGAGGACTCATAAGCAGATTAAGAGAAGAGAGGACACAAATGGGCTTGTAGTCCAGTGGAAAGTGGCGTCATATAGGGAATATGAGGTGGCGTGTGAAGCAGTTGAGGAGGTCCAAGGTTCGAGGCCTAGGAAGGGAAAATTAAGGAGTTTTATTTTTGTGCCTGGACAGAAGGAGTTGGCGTTGGAGGGGACTCTAAAAGGGAGTGTTCATGAGAGAAAATTAAGGAAGGGATAAAGGAGCTTATCTTAGAGAAAATTTAGGATGAGATTGAGGAGTTATCAGGGAGAAAAGTTAGGAGCTGAGAAGTGTGAAGAGTTGGTACCGTTGTGGGAAGTGGGAAGTGTATAAATTTGGCTTAGGAGGGTAAATGAGTGCCGTTTTTGGGTCTTTTAGGGGTATTACGAATTTTCATTGTGGCTTTCGGCATTTGGAGAGTTTTGCAAATAAGTTAGTCTTTCTTTTCTTTACCGAATATCCTGTAATTACCCTCACACAAGCACATTTGATCTTTTCTTTTCTCCCCCTCATTCTATTCTCCTGTTGCCGAATTATTCCATTGTCGAAAAACCATCATTCCTTTTTGCCGAATTCTCTCTTAGCCAAACTTTTCTATTGCCGAATTACCATCATCTTCTCTTGCCGAAATCCCACATTAGTGCTGAATGTTTGTTGTTTTTCTCTATCACAAATCAGTTGGTATCTACTCTCACTCAAGGTTAAAAGTCGAATCTCGCTTTAGTAGGCCGCAGGATCTAAGGTTGGATTCGGTAGTATTCTCGTTAACTCCCTTAGCAATGCTTTTGTTGAAAGCCAAGGGCGATCTAATTTCTCATTGTTGTGGATCTTGTATTAACAAGGGTAAGGTTCAGAGATCGCTAGTGTGGTAGGATCGTTAGCAAGGATCTAGGGTACACTTGTGATTAGCAGCTAAGGAAGGGCCATTAAAACCCGTGGGCACACGGTAAGGTTTCGGCTTTTGAGTAAATATTTTTGATTAATTATGAGTGGTTGATTGAAGGTTGGTTGGTTGTAGGATTAAGGCTAAGGATAGGATAGCACGTCGCAGTCATCAAGTGTGTACAAACACAACACACACACGATATCGGCAATGCCGAAAAGCTGAAAGTGGCTAAATGGGCCCGGTGGGCCCTGAGGCTAAGTTTGATGGAATGGTTTGGTTGTTATACGAATTGAACTAGTCTTGCATGATACATGATCTGGATATATTTTGGGCCAAATAGGTCATATGATAAGATTTGGGCCTAATGGGCCGTAAGGTTGTAATTTGGGTTTGATGGGCTTTATGGGGACGTAAGCGGATATGCTAGGGTTATGGACTTAGGCCTAGTTTGAACAACTCTTCAATTTCATAAGACTTAAGTTAATTAAACATGCCTGTAGACAAGTCGATTAGTTAGAGTGTGGTAACCGACATATGCATGTCTAGGATTGGATCTAGTGAGAGCTTGGTATTTAAGCGGTCCGAGTGACCCACCTCCTCTTTTCTGAGATCCTACTTGGTGCATAGAGTTTGTTCACTTAAACCGCGAGGACTTGTTTATGGGCCAAAGTTTATAACTAAAACCCGAGAGGGACTAAAATACCCTTATATTGGAAAATTACTAAAATACCCTTATGTTGGAAAATTACTAAAATACCCTTATATTGTAAAATTACTAAAATACCCTTATATTTTAAAATTACTAAAATACCCCTGTTTGTAAAATTACCAAGATACCCTTAATTTTCCAAATTACCAAAATACCCCTGTAGGGTAGAATTACGAAAATACCCCTGGGTAGTGAAATAATGAAAATACCCCTATGTGATGAATATGGGTTTGTGGATGTTACTTTTGTGTTTGATGCATTCATATGATATTCTGCTTAGGATGCATATGGGTGGGAATTATGGTACGGAGGAAGATTTGAGGATCGCATGGCCGTATGGTATGGATCCGGGATCGCATAGCCGTATGGTATGGATCCACCACAGGCTTTTTAGCCACCGAGCAGCCATGCTGCACCGATAATGTTACCGAGGGTCAGGTGCCATTAATATGGGCTTCGTGCATCGTAATTATGAGCTTTGTGCCAATACCGGGCTTTGTGTCATATTATGGCTTTGTGCCAATCATATTTATCGTGGCTATGTGCCTAACACATATATATTGATGACTCGTGTCAATATTTGAGGATCGCATGGTCGTATGGTATGGATCCGTGATCGCATGGCCGTATGGTATGGATCCACCGGAGGCTTTAAGCCCAATATATGATTAGCAGCTTTGCTGCAACGTTCGGTAGTACCGCAACCGAGCTACCCTTGATGTGTAGCGGAGGGGTGGGTCGAGCTAGAATTCCCCAGAGTCATAAGGTTGGAAGGGAAATGGTGTGTTTAGCAGATGGATTTTTGGGGTGGGTTTTGCATTATCTGTTTATAAATGATACGATATGATATGATATGAGGTCATTATGGGCTAAGGCCCAAGACCACCGATTTTGTTAGGGCTTAGGCCCAATGTGAATATTTGTATGTGATTTGATTGCCAAGGGTTGTACACACTGAGTTTCAAACTCACACCCTTAATTTTAAATGTTTCTGTATTCCCAAATAGGCGCTCGACGAGGGAGAGGACTCGGAGATGGCCACACTACAAGTTGTTCAAATGTTTTAATTTATTCAAATGATTCTGTTTAAATACTTTTTTTTTCATTGGATTGTAATAAGGCCATTGTAACTCCTATTTGACTTTGAATTTTGGGTTTATTATTATTATTGTTTCAACTGCCCACTTAAGAAATTTCATAAAATTATTAAAGTGTTAATATGGTTTTCGAAATAATCTTTTGTTTTGGGCTTATGGGCCTTAAATGGTTAACTAGTAAATTGTTTTAAAGTGCACCTTTAATGTAACAAATTCCAGATTCGGGCCTAACTTCTAGGCCGAGTTTGGGGTGTTACATTTAGTGGTATCAGAGCCAAGTTGCAAAACTCGGGCTGTGAAATGGGCCTTATGTTTTGGGTTTTTAAAACAAGTAGATTAAGAAGTTTTTGCAGGATTCTTGAAGTGTGGTTCACCGAGCCCTCGACGTCGAGCCAAGTAAGTTCTCTGTACTATAATTGTTTAAATTAATGAACTGTGTAGGTAATGGGCTACTTAAAATAGGCTTTTAGAGACTAAAGCCCGTAGGGAACTTAAGCCTGTAGTGGATTCTCGACCGCGGAATAACTTTAAGAATAGTGTTAATACTTACATAAGACATGTGTTCTAAACAAGTGGAATTAAGTACAAATTTCATAAAATTCTTAAATCAGAGTGCGCAGCGAAGCATAGTGGTGTGACTTGAGCGGTGCGATTAATAGTTAGTTGGAAATTTCGATGACGAAATTTCTTTAAGGAGGGTAGAATTGTAACACCCCGAATTTGGGCCTAGAAGAATTGGGCCCAATGGGCCTTGGGAATGGGAGCGTCTAAAATTTTTGAGATATAAGTATCACTTAGAATATTATTAAGATAGTATCGAGATTAATTGAAGCCTTAGAGTTAGGGGTGACCTTAGGGAAAAATTTATTTTTCTCACTTAGTGGACCCTAGTCCCAGGCATGAGGCCTCATAAGCAGATTAAGAGAAGAGAGGACACAAATGGGCTTGTAGTCCAGTGGAAAGTGGCATCATATAGGGAATATGAGGTGGCGTGTGAAACAATTAAGGAGGTCCAAGGTTCGAGGCCTAGGAAGGGAAAATTAAGGAGTTTTATTTTTGTGCCTGGACAGAAGGAGTTGGCGTTGGAGGGGACTCTAAAAGGGAGTGTTCATGAGAGAAAATTAAGGAAGGGATAAAGGAGCTTATCTTAGAGAAAATTTAGGATGAGATTGAGGAGTTATCAGGGAGAAAAGTTAGGAGCTGAGAAGTGTGAAGAGTTGGTACCGTTGTGGGAAGTGGGAAGTGTATAAATTTGGCTTAGGAGGGTAAATGGGTGCCATTTTTGGGTCTTTTAGGGGGTATTACGAATTTTCATTGTGGCTTTCGGCATTTGGAGAGTTTTGCAAATAAGTTAGTATTTCTTTTCTTTACCGAATATCCTGTAATTACCCTCACACAAGCACATTTGATCTTTTCTTTTCTCCCCCTCATTCTATTCTCCTATTGCCGAATTATTCCATTGTCGAAAAACCAACATTCCTTTTTGCCGAATTCTCTCTTAGCCAAACTTTTCTATTGCCGAATTACCATCATCTTCTCTTGCCGAAATCCCACATTAGTGCCGAATCTTTGTTTTTTTTCTCTATCACAAATCAGTTGGTATCTACTCTCAGTCAAGGTTAAAAGCTGAATCTCGTTTGGTAGGCCGCAGGATCTAAGGTTGGATTCGGTAAGTATTCTGTTAACTCCCCTTAGTACGTTTTGTTCAAAGCCGAAGGGCGATCTAATTTCTCATTGTCGTGGATCTTGTATTAACAAGGGTAAGATTCAGAGATCGCTAGTGTGGTAGGATCGTTAGCAAGGATCTAGGGTACACTTGTGATTAGCAGCTAAGGAAGGGCCATTAAAACCCGTGGGTACACGGTAAGGTTACGGTAAGGTTTCGACTTTTGAGTAAATATTTTTGATTAATTATGAGTGGTTGATTGAAGGTTGGTTGGTTGTAGGATCAAGGCTAAGGATAGGATAGCACGTCGCAGTCATCAGGTGTGTACAAATACAACACACACACGATATCGGCAATGCCGAAAAGCCGAAAGTGGCTAAATGGGCCCGGTGGGCCCTGAGGCTAAGTTTGATGGAATGGTTTGGTTGTTATACGAATTGAATTAGTCTTGCATGATACATGATCTGGATATGTTTTGGGCCAAATAGGTCATATGATAAGATTTGGGCCTAATGGGCCGTAAGGTTGTAATTTGGGTTTGATGGGCTTTGTGGGGACGTAAGCGGATATGCTAGGGTTATAGACTTAGGCCTAGTTTGAACAACTCTTCAATTTCATAAGACTTAAGTTAATTAAACATGCCTGTAGACAAGTCGATTAGTTAGAGTGTGGTAACCGACATATGCATGTCTAGGATTGGATCTAGTGAGAGCTTGGTATTTAAGCGGTCCGAGTGACCCACCTCCTCTTTTCTGAGATCCTACCTGGTGCATAGAGTTTGTTCACTTTAACCGCGAGGACTTGTTTATGGGCCAAAGTTTATAACTAAAACCCGAGAGGGACTAAAATACCGTTATATTGGAAAATTACTAAAATACCCTTATATTGGAAAATTACTAAAATACCCTTATATTGGAAAATTACTAAAATACACTTATGTTGGAAAATTACTAAAATACCCTTATATTGTAAAATTAATAAAATACCCCTATTTGTAAAATTACCAAGATACCCCTAATTTTCCAAATTACCAAAATACCCCTGTAGGGTAGAATTACGAAAATACCCCTGGGTAGTGAAATAACGAAAATACCCCTATGTGATGAATATGGGTTTGTGGATGTTACTTTTATGTTTGATGCATTCATATGATATTCTGCTTAGGATGCATATGGGTGGGAATTATGGTACGGAGGAAGATTTGAGGATCGCATAGCCGTATGGTATGGATCCACCACAGGCTTTTTAGCCACCGGTTAAGACCATGCGGCACCGATAATGTTACCGAGGGTCATGTGCCATTAATATGGGCTTCGTGTCGTAATTATGGGCTTTGTGCCAATACCAAGGCTTTGTGTCGTTATTATGGCTTTGTGCCAATCATATTTACCGTGGCTATGTGCCTAACATATATATATTGATGACTCGTGTCAATATTTGAGGATCGCATGGCCGTATGGTATGGATCCGTGGATCGTATGGCCGTATGGTATGGATCCACCGAGGCTTTAAGCCCAATATATGATTAGCGCTTTGCTTTAACGTTCTGATAGAGTATCGCAACCGCTACCCTTGGTGTGTAGCGGAGGGGTGGTCGAGCTAGAATTCTACAGAGTCATAAGGTTGGAAGGGAAATGGTGTGTTTAGCGGATGGATTTTTGGGGTGGGTTTTGCATTATCTGCTTATAAATGATACGATATGATATGATATGAGGTCATTGTGGGCTAAGGCCCAAGACCACCGATTTTGTTAGGGCTTAGGCCCAATGTGAATATTTGTATGTGATTTGATTGCCAAGGGTTGTACACACTGAGTTTTGAAACTCACACCCTTAATTTTAAATGTTTCGTATTCTGAATAGGCGGCTCGACGAGGAGAGGACTCGGAGATGGCCACACTACAAGTTGTTCAACTGCTTTAATTTATTCAAATGATTCTGCTTAAATACTTTGTTTTTTCATTGGATTGTAATAAGGCCATGTAACTCCTATTTGACTTTGAATTTTGGGTTTATTATTATTATTGTTTCAACTGCCCACTTAAGAAATTTCATAAAATTATTAAAGTGTTAATATGGTTTTCGAAATAATCTTTTGTTTTGGGCTTATGGGCCTTAAATGGTTAACTAGTAAATTGTTTTGAAGTGCGCCTTTAATGTAACAAATTCCAGATTCGGGCCTAACTTCTAGGCCGAGTTTGGGGTGTTACAGCATAGGCCCAAAAATTCAGGATGTTACAGTTCTACCCCCTTAAAGAAATTTCGTCCTCGAAATTTCCAACTAACTATTAATCATACTACCCAAGTCTCACCACTATGCTTCCGCTGCGAACTCTAATTCTAAAGCCAAAAGAAACACTTAGGATAATATGATAGAGTACGCACCGGTATTCGCATTTAATGGGTGAATGTGTGTAATGAGTTAATTTGAGCATTAGGGGTCCAAATTGGGCTCAGGATTGGGCTGAAGCCTTAGTTAAATTTTTGTTTGGGCACTATAGGGTTTAAAAGGTGGTATCCGAGTTTAAAATATCAAAATGGGCTTGTGGCCTGGCTGGTCGCTGGCGCCACTTAGGGAGCAAGGAGGTGACGCCACACAAGGGAGTAAGGGGCCTAAATTTAAGTTACATGGTGCCCAACTCTTTAATTTAAGTTAGCTAAATTTCAAAGATTAGGGTTAGGTAGAGTGGACGGCAACAAGGCTCAAAAATAGGAGGATTTATGTGAATGGGATAATGTAGATAATATAGTTGATAATATGGAAGAAAAAAGGAGAAAAGATAGGAGCTATCTACAAGGTTAGAGTTGGTGAAATTCCATCACCTAGAGAAGTGAAGAAATCGGTTTCTTTATGGCAAAGGTGGTGCCAAATTTTCCTTTTTATTTGATTAATTTTTAGTTATCGTGAAGGGCACTTTTGGTTTTCATAGGTAAGTGCCGAAATTTCTATAAATAGGAGGGTTCTCTTCTTTATTTTTCTAAGATTTAGGGTTTCCACCTTTTCTTTCTCTTCTTTCTTCTAAAAGCCGAAAACCCCATTATTCTTTTCTCTTCTTTCTCCTAAAAGTCGAAAACTCTATTATTCTTGTAACACCCCAAACCTGGCCCATTCGTTACGACCGAATTTGAGATGCCACTGCGGAAAAACGTTTGAAGACTGATTTCACTTTTGGGAAAAACATTAAAAATTAAGTCATTTGAAAACAATGTCCAATTAAAAATTCTAAATAATATAAGCTTGACAAAAATATCCAAATTAAAAGCACTTCCAAATAATAATTTAATGGTCGTCTAGCTTAAACATAATAAAAATGCTCAAATAGAAATACTTAAATACTTTAACTGGGCCTTATTACAATAAATAATTAAACAAAAGTTCTTAGTAATAAACTCAATAAAATAAAGAAGATGTCTTCTCGATGGGCCACCTCGTATCCACTCCAACCCGGTCCAATCACTACGAATCATCTGCGATGTTTAATAAAAATTGGGTGAGTCATATAGACTCGCAGTGTAATTAATCCACCGAATTCCACCCACATGTTAACCACATATTAACTCATATATCATATATCAATTATCAAATTCACATGTTATCACATTCTGGGCTTGGCCCATATTCATATCACATTCATCTAATAGGGTAGTTAACCACATAATTTCCACATACTGGGCTTGGCCCATTTCATCATCAACCCATATGACAGATAATGAGTTTATGCAAAGTGCACCCAACCCAACCTAGGGTCCATCCGTTACACCTACCTTGGCAGACCTGCTGCCCAAGGCCGTGGCTAATCCACCGATCAACTAAGTGATCCCACATATCTTACCTTGGCAGACTTGCTGCTCAAGGCCGTGGCTAAGCCACCGATCACCTAAGTGATCCCACATATCATTCAGTCCACGGTGATGCACACAGCTATCAACCGCCGAGGTGGGCACCTAGCCAACACCTCCCTTGATGAAGCACATAGCTAACATCAAGCGCTAACGTAGCACAAGGCTAACATTAGACCACGTACACATAAAGTACACCCTTTCCTTCGATAGTCACATTCATATCCCATCCCATGCACATGCAACATATGATAATGTCATAACATAGTAAAATAATGCATGCACATGCTATTCGGCATACAAACATATTCTCATTGGCATATTCACATTCTTAATAATTAACACCGACTGATTTCCGATATACCCTTTAAGGGTAACCATTCACAATCGCCACTACACATATTAGCATTTACACAACACATACAATATACCATAAACCCGAAAACAAAGGGGTTAATCACACACCGATCACTTGGAGAACTATGCTTTCGATATTGATGCTATCACTAGGCGATACTACGGCTATTTGCCTACTTTCTTGTTCGACGCTGTCCACACCCCGGTGGCCAATCCCTAACCGCGAGACAGATCTCTTTCTTAAATTTCGGGATAGGACCTTCCTTTCCCTTCTTAAATGGTATTCACCTCCATCAACACACTTAATCGTAACAATTGATTTAATCATCAATATACGATTTCTTAACCAAATATCCACAACTTATCATACTTACCTAAGGGTCTTGAAATCCCAAAAGCTTGATCTAATGCTTAGATCCTTAATCCCTACATTTGATTAATCACCTACTACTTTAATAAAAAGCCATTCGGCCATAAATCCAAATCCTAGTAGGATTAGTGTAACAACCCAAACCCGGCCCAAACATTACGACCGAATTTGATTTGTTACGGAGAAAAACTTTTTGAACACCATTTTAAAACCAATTTAAGTTTTGTTGAAAACTTCTCGTTTTTGGTTATCTTGCCAAAACTATACTTAGACTTAATTTGGAGATTTAATTGAGTCCTAAGTATTATACAAATTTCGAATGTGCCCGATGGCACGATAAAACATTTTCGTGTTAATTTAAGAAAAACATGTGATTTTAATTTAATTTTAATAATATAGTTTAAACCAAGTATCCAACATATAAGAAATAACAAAAATAAAGTTTATGGAGGCCTTATTACAACCAAAATAAAAATAACCCAATAATAAAAATAAAATAGCTAAGTTTAAAGTTCAATAAATTTAAGTCCACTGCATGGCCACCTCGAGTCCAACCGGCTCCTCAACCGCCATCTACGAGTCACCTGAAAAAATGTTAAAGGAGAAGGTGAGTCACCAAGACTCAGTATGTAACCCTTCCCCCGTATGTAAACAATTTCATACACAGCATATAATCAATCATCATGTACTAAGTCATGCACCCGTCCTAGCCAACCAAACGCCTTTGTCTACCCCATGTGGTACCAAACCACTGGTGACCGTAGTCACAATGTGTTACCAAAACACTGGTGGTGCCAAACCACTGGTGACATATAGTCACGATGTGTTACCAAAACACCGTGTCCGTAGACACAAATCGGGTGATGGGGCCAACCCATCGTGTGATACCAAATCACCGCGCATTTATCCCATATCTCAAGTGGGGCCAACCCACGGTGGTGTTAACCACGAGGGACGAGTCGCTATGAGGTGCCAAACCTGCGGGTACCAAACCTCCGTGACATATAGTCACAGGTGTGTTACCAAAACATCGGTGCTCGTCAAGACGAAATATCACCGCCCCTCCACTCATCAATCCCACATCAACATTTATATCACATAATTTATGCTACCATATACTTAGTCACATGTACAGTGTTTTATCATCAAGAATAAGCAACGTGTACTAGACACACCATGCTTCCCAAAAGCATCTTAAAATATTTCATAGTCAACAAGGACTTACCTGGTTCCTTGCTTATACCATTCATGGTATTAATCCCGAATCTACACAGATCCGGTTAGCACACACAACAGCTTTAGTACATTTAATTAATTATAAGTGTGTATGTACACACCGATGTTGATGAGAAGTCTAAATCCCAAAAGAGAAGTCGGCCTCCCTAGATCTACTTGTCCCTATATTCTCGCCAACACTTGTTAGTCTTATGGCCTATTCGGCCAAATTCAATTATTAGAGAGGGTTCCTTGTGAACCCGAAATCTTACCTTTCCTCGCTTTGGCTACTAACCACAAAGACTCGCTACTTGAATCTGCTTTTTCCAAAATAATCGGTCACATAGCAATGTCAATTGCCTTCTGCTTCTAATCGAATACAAACTAAATGAAATCTTCTTACCACCACTTACCCAAGCCGATTATTAGAGAATAGGAGTTGGGATTGAGTACTTCAAAATCCCGGATACCTAATGGAATCGGTTCCAAAGAAGAGAAATAGTTAGCCATTACCAACACCAAATCTCTATGCTCTTCTTTTCACTCACGGTCGACAAAAATATAAGATTAAGAGAGGAAAGTTTCGCCCTTCTTACCTTCACCAAATCGACTACCAAAAGAAATCCCAAAAGTTCTATACTACTTATGATATTTGGCCAAGAAGCTTCAATATAGAAAGAATTTTTGGCACAAGAAAAAGTTGGTAGATTCTTGGCTATTATGAAAGAAAAATAGTGGAGAGAAAGAAAGGTAGCAAGAGTTTCAACTAAAGGAGTTGGGAAAAGAAAAGAAAGGTTTTAAGGAAAGTGTTTTCGGTTTTGGAGAGGGTGGAGAAAAGAAAATAGAAAATGGGAGACTTTTTGGGAGAATTCAACTAATAGAGAAAAGAAACAAAAGAAGATTTGGCACTCCTAGTACCCCTTGCCATCCACTCTTCATTGTTTAAGGAATTCAACTCCTAGCCAACTCCTAGTTTTTCTCTTGGCCACTCATTCGATTTAATTCAAACAATTTGAATTAATAAATAATAATCTCCTAATAATCCATATAATAACCTCATTTATCTCCCATTATCCTTGAAATTAAACAAATAAAAATCTAATTTTAAATGCTCATATTATCTCTTATTAATAATAATAAAAGAGTTTAAAGGAGGAAGACTCTCCCACTTGTGCCGTCCCAAACATAGTGCAAAAAGAGGGATTGTTGTGACTCAACCAAGGTTCTTCCTTGCTCCTTGGTGGCGTCACATGCTAGCTCTTAAGTGGGCTTGCTTTGCCACTTATTCTAGGCTCATCTTATGTCCAAATTATCCCCATTTATTCTTATAACCCCCACTTGTTAAGGCTCCCTACCTCAAAGCTTGAAAATAATATTTTTCCCACTACTCTGCTTACTAAAAATCCATAATTAAGCCTTAACATTCCATAAATAATATCACAAAGAGCTTCATAATAAGAAAAATAATTAAATTCCAAATAACCCCATATTTGGGATGTTACAGCTTCTACCCCCTTAAAATAAATTTCGTCCTCGAAATTCCTTGATCAAAAGAGATGGGGGTATTGCGCCGCATCACCTCCTCGGGCTCCCACGTAGCTTCTTCCCACTCGTGGTTCCGCCATATCACTTTCACTAAAGGCACGCTTTCCTTCCTACGTATAACCTTCACATCTCGGTCTACAATCTGAACCGGTTCTTCTTCAAAAGATAAATTCGAGTTCACCTCAATCTCTGCTCTCGGCACAACGTGCGAAGGATCCGACCTATACCGCCTCAAAGATTGACACATGAAATACGCCATGAATCGATTCACTTCACGCAGCTCTAGCCGATAAGCTACCGGTCCTACTCGCTTTAAATCGTATATGGCCCGATGAACCTTGGGCTTAGCTTCCTTTTCGTCCAAATCTTAACACCTTTTTCCAAGGCGACACCTTCGTAAAGACCTTGTCTCCCACAAAGATACTCCATTTCCTTGCGCTTGAGATCGGCATAAGACTTCGCGCCTCCGATGCTTCCTTGAGACGAGACCGAATCACCTTGACTTTGTCTTCGCCTCTACTACCAATTCGACCTGTAACTTGTCGTTCCCCAACTCCGTCCAACATGTAGGAGTACGGCACTTTTGTCCATATAGGGCCTCGTATGGAGCCATTTGAATACTCGCTTGATAACTATTGTTATAAGCGAATTCCGCTAATGGTAGGTACTCTTCCCAACTACCACTAAAATCCAATACACAACCTCTTAACATGTCTTCTAGAATCAGATCACCCTTTCCGATTGTCCGTCGATTGTGGATGGAAAGCCGCATCAAATCTAATCAGTACCCAAAGCTTGATGCAATGCTTTCCAAAACCTTGACGTGAATCGGGATCCCTATCCGAGATAATCGATCATCGCACACCATGCAACCTCACTATTTCACCCACATACAGCTTCGCTAGCTTCTGGAGTGAGTAATCCATTCTCACCGGCATGAAGTGAGCTGATTTAGTCAGGCGATCCACAATTACCCAAACTGCATCCTTCTTGTTGGGCGTAAGGGTAGCCCACTAACAAAATCCATGGTGATCCTCTCCCATTTCCATTGAGGGATCTTTATCGGTTGAAGTAGTCCCAATGGTAACTGATGTTCAGCCTTAACTTGCTGGCATGTCAGACACTTTCCTACGAACTCCGTTATCTCACGCTTCAACCTGTGCCACTGTAATCAAGCTGCGCAAATCTCCATACATTTTGCCGCCCCGTGATGCATAGCGTATGGGCTGCTATGTGCATCTTGGAGAATTTTACGCCTTAATTCAGTATCCCTTGGCATACAAGCTCGCCCTGAAAACAAAGCACTCCATCACTAGACAGATCGTACCCTTCCAAACCACCATCCTCGAACTTGTACCTCTTAGCGCTCAAGCCTTCATCCACTAACCGCTTTTCCTTAATCTCCTCAATCCATGTTGGCTTTACTTGGAGTTCCGCCAAAAGACTCCCATCATCATATAGACTCAACCGAGCGAACATTGCTCTTAAGTCCGTCACAACCTTCCGGCTCAATGCGTCGGCTACTACATTAGCCTTACCGGATGGTACTCGATTGAACAATCGTAGTCCTTTAGTAGTTCAATCCACCGACGCTGCCTCGTGATTCAGATCCTTCGAGTCGAAGATACCTCAAGCTTTTGTGATCCGTGTAGACTATCGACTTCTCCCCATACAGGTAATGTCTCCATATCTTCAGAGCAAAAACGACTGCTGCTAGCTCCAAATCGTGCGTTGGGTAGTTAACCTCATGCGGTCTTAACTGACGGGATGCATAGGCTACTACCTTCCCATCCTGCATCAACACACATCCCAAACCAGTGTGAGATGCATCACAATAGACTGTGAATAACTTTCCTGCTTCAGGCTGTACCAAAACCGGAGCTTCCGTCAAAATTTTCCTTAGCTTATCAAAACTTCCTTGCTGCTTCTCCGTCCATACAAATGGGACATCTTTCCTTAGTAACTTGGTTAACGGCGCTGCTATTAGAGAGAATCCTTCCACGAATCTCCGATAGTACCCTGCTAAACCCAGAAAACTTCATATTTCAGCCACCGACCTAGGTGGTTTCCACTCCAACACTGCTTCAATCTTGCGAGGGTCTACTCTAATTCCTTCAGCTGATACTACATGACCTAAGAAAGCCACTTCCCTAAGCCAAAATTCGCACTTACTGAATTTGGCATATAATTGCTTTTCCCTCAATACTTGCAGAACTATTCGTAAATGCTTGTCATGCTCCTCCTCTGTCTTTGAATAAACCAATATGTCGTCTATGAACACCACGACGAATTGGTCCAAGTACTGTTGAAATACCCTATTCATTAAGTCCATAAATGCCGCCGGTGCATTGGTCAACCCGAATGGCATCACCAAGAACTCGAAATGCCCATACCGAGTTCTAATGCCGCCTTGTGAACATCACCCTCCTTCACCCTTAATTGATGATAACTGACCTAAGGTCAATCTTTGAGAATACCGACGCACCTTTCAGCTTGGTCAAACAAATCATCGATCCGAGGCAACGGTACTTGTTTTTGATCGTTAACTTGTTCAACATGTAATCGATGCACATCCGCATAGAACCGCCCTTCTTCTTGACAAACAACACAAAGTGCTCCCACGGGATATACTTGGTCGAATAAACCCTCTATCCAAGAGCTCCTGAATTTGAGCCTTTAGCTCCACCAATTCCTTTGGTGCCATTCGGTATGGTGCTATAGACACAAAGCCGCTCTGTAGCAAGTCTATACTAGACCGACTTCCCGATCCGGAGGCGGACCCTAAGCTCTTCAGTGAATACATCAAAGAATTCCCAACCGTTCGGACCTTTCCAACTACTAACCCCTTAGCTTCCAAAGCACGATTTAAACCAAATACGCCTCACAACCCTTCTTGACCATCTTTTCACCTTCAAGGCGGACACTACATTGGATAGGTAGTTTCTTCTATCTCCTATCATAACCACTTCCTCACCTTCACTGCCTTAAGGACCAGCGCGCTTAGCGCGCAATCCAAATTCGCTTGATACTTAACCACCAACCATGCCAAGGATCAAATCGAACTCCCCAAACGGTAGTTCCATTTGATCACTACAAATACTACCCCTTGAAGTTCTAGGGTACGCCTCTATAAAGTTTGTCTACTATTACAGAGTGACCTAAAGGGCTAACTACAACCATCTCCCTAGAAGCGCTTCAGAGTTTAGGTCCATAGTTCCTACCACACTACTAGCAATGTACGAGTGCGTCGAGCCCACATCAATCAATGCAACATAAGGAAAACCAAAAATTAGAAACGTGCGGTTATGACATCCGGTGCGTCACCTTCCTCGCGACACCTCGCCACAGTAAACTAAGCCAGTCGCCTAGCCTCTGTGTTGCCCGAACCTCGCCTTGAGTTCCACGACACTCGGTTAGGACCGTTGTTTCCTCTGCCATTACCACGACCCTCCGTGGTCCCACACCTCTATTCTCGAGTACGATTCGCCCCTCCTACGATTCTTAGCTAGTTTCCGGGACAATCTCGACACGATGCTCCAAAGACCCACACTCGAAACATCCTTTATCACCGGTCCAACAACCTCCCAATGGGTCTTTCCACAAACGATTACACCGAGTCGGCCTGCGGTTAGTAGTCGTGGGCCTTGCCGCTGATTGGGCCCACTTGGCCTAGCCTTTTCTCAACACTACCGCTTGATCCAAATGACCCAAATCCTCTTTTCTCGATTATTCCTACTATAGCTTTGCCTCACAAACCCCTTGATCCCTTCTGGCTACCTTAGCCTTCTCCACTAGGGATGAGAACTCACGAACTCGCGTGGGGCAATCAAGAACCTTAAATCATCTCTGAGTCCGTCCTCAAAGCGGACACAAATCATGTTCGATGAGACACGATGCCTCTCGCATACCTACTCACTTAAAAATTCCGCCTCATATTCCGACACGGACTTAGTTCCTTGCACTAATCCCGAAAAGCCTTTCTCTGCAAGCGTCGGTGTAGCCGGTACCCACATACTTCTTCTCGATAGGTGGTTCTCAAATACTCCCAAGTCAAATCATCTGCTGTAGCCCCATCTCGAATCAGAAGCCACCATTGATACGCTTCATCCTTTAGAAGCGACACGCCTTTCAGCCTTTTCTTCCTCGGTCCAAGCCAAGGTCATCCATGATTCTTTCAGGTTGACTCTAGCCAAGATTCCACAGACTGGTGCCACTCCCGACACACTCGTAATACCTCCGCTCCGTTAGATCGAGTCGCCGGGACAGATTTCCGAGCTCCCACATTTCCACCAGCCCCACCACCATCTCCAAGACTCGCAACACAGCTTGCGATACCGCCTCACCACCGGCCCGATCCGCCCCTCACTCTCTAAAAGTAGGAGGTGGTGGTGGCGAGTGGTACCTCATTTTCGAACCTTGTCCCGACTGACGGGTTCGGAACAATCGTCATCCTACCCCTACCACGCCCACGGCGTCCACGTCCCTCTAGAACTCATTCTATCTACCGCGCTTTTAACTGATTAAGAAAAATTTTATGCGTCAAAGATTTGTTTCACTTTTATTACTCGCAAGAAATTTTATGGATAAGGTTTAATCGGAGATTCTTTCGAACAAACAATGTTTCAGTCTTCTTTCCTAGTTCACACAAAGAAGTTCATGCATCCATTCCTTAATACTTTCCATACCTATTCGCTCATCGGACATTTTTGCCCATTTCTAACCCAGGGGTATTTTCGTCTTTTTTTCCTACAGGGGTATTTTCGTAATTTTCCAGAACCAAAATATTTTGCTGATGATTTTCAAAGCAAGGTTTTTGAATGTCTGTATAATCATTGAAATTTTTGGGCAAAACCATTGAATTAATATTTTATGGGTCAGGGGCATTTTGGTAATTTTACTCCTAAGGGTATTTCTGTAATTTTTCACTAGTCAAGTTTCTCGAGAAAAACGTTGTAAAAGTAATGTTCTAAGATTTGAGAAAGTTATTGCACAAGTTTTGAAAACATTAGGGTTGTTGTTTCATTCTATTTCGAAAAACAAGGCTAATTCCCTTTTCGGGTTTTAATCATTGTGTTTAGCCTATGACCGAGCCCTCCCGGTCGTGGTGCACCAAAGCTACGCACTGTGCGTAATTCGAGTGAAGAGGAGGTGGGTCACGCGGACCGCTTAAATACCAAGCTCTCACCGAACCTTTCTAGACATGCGCATGCAGGTTGCCACACCTATCAACCTCCGAGTTAGGGTGAACCGGCTACGCACTGCAGGATACCCGCGAAGAGGAGGTGAGTCACGAGGATTGCTTAAATACCGTGCTCTTCCGGATCCAATCCTAGACATACGTGAGTGGTTACCACACCCTAGCTCATTGACTAAGTCATAAGTTGGTTTAGTTCCTTAAGTCTTATGCTTCGCTTTGTGTTTGAGTAATCTAACCTTAGGGTCCAAGTCCTATAAGTCTATCTACGTTCCCAGCTTCCTACCCTTCTACGTAATATAATTCACAAAGAGGTTTAGATATACTTACAGGCGGATTGGTGCTGAGAGACTCGGGCATGCTGTTCAAAAACCAAAAATCATTCCATAAGGCCTACTAAAACATTTTTGGGCCTTGGGCCTCACACACCGAGCTTTGAACTGGGCTCGATATTAATTTTGTAACAACCCAAACCCGCCCAAACATTACGACCGAATTTGATTTGTTACGGAGAAAAACTTTTTGAACACCATTTTAAAACCAATTTAAGTTTTGTTGAAAACTTCTCGTTTTTGGTTATCTTGCCAAAACTATACTTAGACTTAATTTGGAGATTTAATTGAGTCCGGTTATTATACAAATTTCGAATGTGCCCGATGGCACGATAAAACATTTTCGTGTTAATTTAAGAAAAACATGTGATTTTAATTTAATTTTAATAATATAGTTTAAACCAAGTATCCAACATATAAGAAATAACAAAAATAAAGTTTATGGAGGCCTTATTACAACCAAAATAAAAATAACCCAATAATAAAAATAAAATAGCTAAGTTTAAAGTTCAATAAATTTAAGTCCACTGCATGGCCACCTCGAGTCCAACCGGCTCCTCAACCGCCATCTACGAGTCACCTGAAAAAATGTTAAAGGAGAAGGTGAGTCACCAAGACTCAATAATGTAACCCTTCCCCGTATGTAAACAATTTCATACACAGCATATAATCAATCATCATGTACTAAGTCATGCACCCGTCCTAGCCAACCAAACGCCTTTGTCTACCCCATGTGGTACCAAACCACCGTGACCGTAGTCACAATGTGTTACCAAAACACCGGTGGTGCCAAACCACTGGTGACATATAGTCACGATGTGTTACCAAAACATCGTGTCCGTAGACACAAATCGGGTGATGGGGCCAACCCATCGTGGTGATACCAAATCACCGCGACGATCCCATATCTCAAGTGGGGCCAACCCACGGTGGTGTTAACCACGGGGACGAGTCGCTATGAGGTGCCAAACCTCTGGAGGTACCAAACCTCGGTGACATATAGTCACGAAGTGTGTTACCAAAACACCGTGCTCGTCAAGACGAAATATCACCGCCTCCTCCACTCATCAATCCCACATCAACATTTATATCACATAATTTATGCTACCATATACTTAGTCAAATGTACAGTGTTTTATCATCAAAGAATAAGCAACTTGTACTAGACACACCATGCTTCCCAAAAGCATCTTAAAATATTTCATAGTCAACAAGGACTTACCTGGTTCCTTGCTTATACCATTCATGGTATTAATCCCGAATCTACACAGATCCGGTTAGCACACACAATAGTTTAGTACATTTAATTAATTATAAGTGTGTATGTACACACCTGATGTTGATGAGAAGTCTAAATCCCGAAAAGAGAAGTCGGCCTCCCTAGATCTACTTGTCCCTAAATTCGGCCAACACTTGGGTTAGTCTTATGGCCTATTCGGCCAAATTCAATTATTAGAGAGGGGTTCCTTGTGAACCCGAAATCTTACCTTTCCTCGTTTTGGCTACTAACCACAGCACTCGCTACTTGAATCTGTTTTTCCAAAATAATCGGTCACATAGCAATGTCAATTGCCTTCGGCTTCTAATCGAATACAAACTAAATGAAATCTTCTTACCACCACTTACCCAAGCCGATTATTAGAGAATAGGAGTTGGGATTGAGTACTTCAAAATCCCGGGATACCTAATGGAATCGGTTCCAAAGAAGAGAAATAGTTAGCCATTACCAACACCAAATCTCGGCTCTTCTTTTCACTGCAGTCGACAAAAATATAAGATTAAGAGAGGAAAGTTTCGGCCCTTCTTACCTTCACCAAATCGACTACCAAAAGAAATCCCGAAAAGTTCTATACTACTTATGATATTTGGCCAAGAAGCTTCAATATAGAAAGAATTTTCGGCACAAGAAAAAGTTGGTAGATTCGGCTATTATGAAAGAAAAATAGTGGAGAGAAAGAAAGGTAGCAAGAGTTTCGGCTAAAGGAGTTGGGAAAAGAAAAGAAAGGTTTTAAGGAAAGTGTTTTCGGTTTTGGAGAGGGTGGAGAAAAGAAAATAGAAAATGGGAGACTTTTTGGGAGAATTCGGCTAATAGAGAAAAGAAACAAAAGAAGATTTGGCACTCCCTAGTACCCCTTGCCGTCCACTCTTCATTGTTTAAGGAATTCAACTCCTAGCCAACTCCTAGTTTTTCTCTTGGCCACTCATTCGATTTAATTCAAACAATTTGAATTAATAAATAATAATCTCCTAATAATCCATATAATAACCTCATTTATCTCCCATTATCCTTGAAATTAAACAAATAAAAATCTAATTTTAAATGCTCATATTATCTCTTATTAATAATAATAAAAGAGTTTAAAGGGAGGAAGACTCTCCCACTTGTGCCGTCCAAACATAGTGCAAAAAGAGGGATTGTTGTGACTCGAACCAAGGTTCTTCCTTGCTCCTTGGTGGCGTCACATGCTAGCTCTTAAGTGGGCTTGCTTTGCCACTTATTCTAGGCTCATCTTATGTCCAAATTATCCCCATTTATTCTTATAACCCCACTTGTTAAGGCTCCTACCTCAAAGCTTGAAAATAATATTTTTCCCACTACTCTGCTTACTAAAAATCCATAATTAAGCCTTAACATTCCATAAATAATATCACAAATAGCTTCATAATAAGAAAAATAATTAAATTCCAAATAACCCCATATTTGGGATGTTACAATTAGTATACTTAAACTTACCTTGTTGCCGCTTGACTTAAGAATCAAGTCTTGAAATCTGCTATACTCTTCTTGCATTCGCCCAAAGATTGAATCAATTAACTTGGTTAGTTTTCGCTTTTGAATAATTAATGAACACATATATTTACCAAACATGGCCTTGGCCGAATGCTATAGACACTTACCTTGTGGATTTTAAATCCCAAACTCACCGAATAACTAGGGAACACGTGGCCTATGGTGTACCTTCTGAAAAGAACTTCTCCTTCCTTGTAGTCGACACTTAGTAAATCCCAAAAGATCTCTTCAAAGTTTCGGCAACAAGATATTAATGGGGTTAGTCCTAGATTTCGGCAAATCTTAAGAAAAAAGGATGAAACCGAATGAGATCTTACCCTTACTTGAAAAAAATCGATTGCACCTTCACTTCAACCTTCAGAGATTTGGCTATGGCTAGATGATGATCTCACAACTTTCGGCTTTTGGAGGGATTAGAAAGAAAAGAGAAGGAAGAATAAAGATGGAGGATTCGGCTAGATCACAAGGTATTTCGGCTTGGCAAAAATAAAAGAAGAAGAAGATTTGGTGAAGAGAATTCGGCAGAGGCTTTCAAAGAAATGTATAATAATGCGAATGGCCTCTCTTTTCCTTTTATAGCCGAAATTATCATCTAAGGAGTCCCTTACTTGGCCACCACTCCTCCATCTGATAACTTTATCCTTTAATTATCACTTAAAATAAAAGATAATCCAGCAACTATCCTTACTTAGCCGAAATTATTAAACTCAAAGTCCCTTACTTGGCCATCACTTCTCCCTTATTTTCCTCTTTATCTCTTTATTCAAATTAAAAGAATTTAATCCAACAATTATCTCTTGAAAATAATGATAAATAAATCCCTTATTTATCCACTATTTATAAAATAATAAAAGCTCCTAATTTATAGCCATGTGCCGTCCACCTCTCTGCTCCTTGTAGCAAAATAAAATTTCTTTTATTTGCTTCCCATGTGACTCGAACCTGTGCCCAACACCTTGCATGTGGCGCCATTTCCAGAGGCCCTAAGTGGCATCTTGCACCACTTTTCCAAGCCCTGTTTGTGTGTCAAATTTCACAAACTTTTTCTTTTAAGGCCACCTTGCCTTAATTTCCCCTTTTAAACCTCAAAACTCGTCATTTCTAGGTCATTTCTAAGTTTCCAAAAATTTTTGATCGGCTCTGTAAACTTGACATTTCCTTACATTTCCATGACATTTCCTTACAAGAAATTTCCTTACATTTCCAAGACATTTCCTTACATTTCCATGACATTTCCTTACAAGACATTTCCTTACATTTCCAAGGTTCTAAAAATGTTCTTTTAAACTTAACATTTCCATAAATTTCCAGGTTTCCAAAAGTGTTCAAAATATATTCATAACACATAAGATGTGTCATTTCGTACAATTAAACCAAAAATGCATAGGCCCTTTTCAGGATGTTACAATTCTCTTCTTTCTTCTAAAAGCCGAAAACTCCATTATTCTCTTCTTTCTTCTAAAAGCCGAAAGCCGAAAACTCCATTATTCATTTCTCTTCTTTCTTCTAAAAGCTGAAAACTCTATTATTCTCTTCTTTCTTCTAAAAGCCAAAAACTCCATTATTCTCTTCTCTTCTTTCTTCTAAAAGCCGAATCTCTATAGATTTCTTTGAATCATCTTTTTTTCCTGATTTTTCGCAAAAAGCTGGAATCCTCTAGGAGTAGCCGAATCTTCTCTAGTAAGATATCTTAGATCTAAAAGCCAGAAACACTAGTTCCTGAATCTCATATCACTTTTCGAGATTTCAAGGCAAATAGCGGTGGTGTTGGCTACGGATAGCGTCGACTTAGAGGGTCTCGTTCTAACGGTAATCAGGTGTGTAGATCTCTAACACACTAGTAATCTGTACTAAATATATGTTATGGGCTAAAAGCCAGAAAAAGGTTGTATAGTAATCTGTACTAAATATATGTTATGGGCTAAAAGTCAAAAAAAGGCTGTATAGTAATCTGTACTAAGTATATGTTATGGGATAAAAGCCAGAAAAAGGTTGTATAGACAGTCGGATTATCCAAAAAAGGGTAGGCAAGGGATGCCAGGTACGTAATCATAGAAACTTCTCTATGTGTATCGATGTATGTGATAGACTGTGAACTTTTAGGTAGTATATTATTTTGATTCTGCATGTATGTATGCATGGGATGGGATTGATATGATGAAGGGGAAGAAGGTCGCATAGCGATCGGTGGCTTTGCCACATAGGTCACATAGTGATCGGTCTTTATGACAGGTAGCTCAGCTATCAAAATACTACGATGTATTATTAAGGTCGCATGGCGATCGGTGGCTTTGCCACATAGGTCACACAGATGATCGGTCTTTAAGACAGCAAAGACACGGTTGTCGATATGGTGTGTAGCGGTTGGAGGGTTTATTGTAGAAATCCCCAAGGTGTGATGGTTGGTACGGGTTGGTGTGTAGAGGATGGATTTCTAGGTGGGATGGGCCATGATGCATATATAGTTACCCTTGTATACGGGCCAAGGCCATAATGTGTTTGTGGGCCAAGCCTTTGATGTGTTTTCGGGATTTACACACCGAGTCTTGGTGACTCACCCTATTATTTTTCCCTAACTTTGCGGATGAGCGTTAGATCGTGGACATGGGAGCAAAGGCGGACTCGAGGCCATCAAGTTTTTATTCCTATAGATTATTTCGGTTTTCCCTTAAGTTTTTAATTTTGGAAACATTTATGTAATAAGGCCCCATAGTTTATACTCACTACTTAGTTTTTAATATTTGCAACTTATGAAACTTTGTCAAAGGTTTTATTATTCAAAATAATAATAATACAAGGTTTTTTTTTCAAAAGTCACTTGTTTGTTCGAATCTTGCCTAATAACTTATGATTTACTAAAACCAACTTAGCAAAAGTTTTCAACGTACAACCCGTAGCATACCAGATCTGGTCAAAACTTATGGGCCGGGTTTGGGGTGTTACAAGAATGGCATAATTGTGAGTTGGACTTAATGGGTAAGTCAATTAGGAAGGTTACGGGGCTTCTATAAAGTCTCGGGGTCAAGATTAAGCCATAGGCAAAATTTTCATTTTGGGCACTTTAGTGAGGTGAGCTAGTGGAGGCAAGACTTAAGCGTAATTGGTTGTATTTTGTTATCACAAGAAGCAAGGTGGCCTAGTGGGTGGCGTCACAAGGGAGCATGGAGGGGGGAGAGTGTTCGAATCCCACCTATAGCAAATTTTTTGATTTATTTTTGTACTTCTTTCCAAAGTGTTGGTCATGGCTATAAATAAGGAAAGGAAGACTTTTTAATGATGGAAAGAAGACTAAGGAATATGGTAAGGAGGAAAACAAGGGAAAAACAAGGAAAGAAATAAAGGAAAGGGATAAGGGAAGGGGACATGTTGGCCGAATATTAGGAGTTGCCTAGGGAAGGAAATTTTGGTCAACTCTCATCTTTTGGTAAAGGTAGTACACGGTTTTGGTAGGGGGAATGAGGGAGCCAAATTTCCTATAGCTTTTTACAAGTTTTGTGCATGAGAGGTATTTTACTCTTTTTGGAACATTTTGAGTTTTCTCTTTTCTAATTTCTTCCCTCACTTGCCGAAACTCTAAAGCCAAAATTGTGCACCTTTTTCCTTTGTTTTGCCGAAACACTCAAGCCACTTTGCTCTCCTTTTTTTTTGTTTTCTCATCGTTCCTCCTATCTTTCTCTCTTCTTTCTTTAGTCGACCATATTTGAAGGACGAATCTTCCTCGTTTCTTTCTCTCAAAGTAGCCGAATCCTCTTAGCCACTATCTCTCCTCCATTTTTGCGTGTTGGACATTTCTCCTTGGTTGAATCGGGTAAGGGGCTTCAATTTATTCCTTGTATCTTCTTTTCTTCCTAGCCGAATGTGTGTCCATCACTATTCGGTTGTTCTACTTTATTTCTAAACCAAAATATCACTCTCTTCTACTCCCTCATATCTTGATCATCTTCTTTTTGTAGTATTCTTGTGGGTTGGCTGAATATCTCATTCTTGCCGATTTATCTCTAGCCTTAAGCCAATCGGTGGAAGTTGAACCTATTCTTGTCAAGGGACTAAATCGCTCGTTCTTCTCTACTTGTTGATCCTACGGAAGTAGTGGTAAGCCGAATCCTATCCCTAAACAATTACATTCTCTCATCATAGTATTTTATAATCGAGATTCTTTTTCAATGGAGGCAAGTGGTAACAATTTGAAAGGAAAATCTATAGGAGGACAAAAGGGAGTGGACTTGCAATCTCTACTCCCAAGTTCAAACGTAGAGCGATATCGGCAGTTCGGGATTTCCCACCGGGTTGTGGACCATCATCCGGTGAGAATAGGCAAATTGTGGTCGTTCACGATACTATGGTGATATAGATTTGGATTAAGAAAAATCTCTTATGTTAATTAATCGATTATTATGGTGATATAGGTGCCGACGATCAAGAAGGTTTAGTCCTTACCGTAATCAGGTGTGTAATCTCACACCGAAATCCCATTGATTCATGACTCACCATTATGTTGGAAGAATAGATCGTTGTTATTTTCAAGCCTAATAACCGTAATATGGCATGAAAATCGAGTAACTTGCTTAATCAATGTTATTCCTAAAGATCTGTCAAAATCGGTATTAAATTGCTAAATTACGAAAATGCCCCTATGGGCCGATTTATCAAAATGCCCCTAACGGAATGATTTGCTAGAATGCCTTAGTGGGCCGAATTACCAAAGTACTACAATGGGCCGATTCACTGTAATAATTCACTAGATTAATGGTTGTTATATATTTGTAGATATTTTATTATATTATGTATGTGGCATTCTTACATATTGCATGGGTTGGGAAAAATTGTATGGAGAGCAAGTAGCTCGTGGCATTGCCACAATTTGTTTATTATTGTGCTTAAATATGATTTCGGTGGCTTGACCACAAAAATATTATATAAATAGCGATTCATTTGCAAATTGGTGTGAGCGCGGGGTGGGTTGACTTGATCCCCACAGGTGTGATTGGCTGGTCATGGGTGTGATGGATGGATTGGGTTGGGTTGCATACATTTACTTCATTTAAATATTGTTATGTAAATGGGCTTAGGCTCACGATTATGCTTTGCGGGTTCAGGCCCAGTGGATGACGGTAAGGGGATTATACACTGAGTTCTAGTAACTCACCCCATCTTCTTAACCCTTGCAGGTAATGCTCAGTAATGAGGACTTGGGCCCATGGATGACTCGGTGGAGGCCATACTTTGGAAATATTGTTTTCGAACATTAGTAAACTTCTTTTCCGTTTTATTTTCGTTACTCTTACTATTTTGGGTTTTAAAGTTGTAATAAGGCCTATGGGATATGTTTTATTTTGCTTTATGTTTAGACGTATTTGATATCTTTCTTGATTTGTTTTAAATGGGGATTTTCTAAAATCATAAATAACGTTTTTTTTTAAAATTGATTAACAAATGGATTTCATAACAAACTTGTACAAATAATTTAACTCGGATTCTCTTTCAAATTATCGATGTCATTTTTCAAAAGTCACGGTTTTAAAAGATCACTAGTTCAATTATTGATTATTCAATCAACCTTTCAAGATTAGTAGTATTATTTTCAAATATTTCCAATTAAATTTGTTTTTCTTAATCTATAACCAAATAACAAACTCTTTAGTAAAAATCACAAGTGCTTACTCGTTTTCTTCATGTGACATGACAGATTCGGTCGTAACGCATGGGCCTGGTTTGGGGTGTTACATTTGAGGGTTTCTGAAGCCAGCCAAAACGACGTCGTTTTGATATACCTATATAAGTAAAAAAAATTAAAATAATTTTTATTCAGTTTTTTAAAAAAAAGCTTAAACTTTCTCTCCTTTTTTTTTTTTAGGGCATCTCCCTGTCCGGCCATAGGGGCCGTCGCACGTCCGTCGCGGCCACCGATCATCAGTGGCGGTGACCGCCGCCTCCGATGGCTGGAAAATTTTTAAAATGCCCTTTTTGATCCTCTTTTTACATGGAACCCCATTTTGGGGTTAAAAACACCAAAAGCTTGGTAAAATCGGGCCAAAAGTAAAGAGACCTTTCGGTTTCTCCCCCCTTCGACGAGGCCCTCGACGGAACCCTAAAGGGATTTTGAGGCTTCTCGAGCCAGAGATGGTTGTCACCGACGACCAAAACAGGTAAAAAAAACTCTTTTATTATTTCCTATATTGCTTTGAAAAATAAAAATAAATAAATAAAAGAATCACCTTTTCGTTTTTTTTAATTTGATTTCTTTTTTTTTCTATTTGATTGCTTCTGTGCGTAAACAATATAATCTGTTCATTAGGCTTTTATAGCCGATTGATTACAATATTTGTTTTTTTTTGGCTTTTCTGCCTCTGTTTTTGTCTATTTCTTTCTTCTTTGCAGGTATCCATGGCGAGGGGCTGAGTCAACGGTGGTGGAGAAGCACACCCTTGCCATTTTGGTGAGATGGTGGCAGAGAAGACAGGCCTCAAGGCGAGGGGACTTCGAGAAGCATGCCCGCTGATGTGGCAAAGCAAAGGAGCGACGGAGGCTAGAGTTAGGGTTTTTTTCTTAGGGTTTCTGAAAATTGTTTATGTTTTGGGCTTATAATTTGGGCCAGTGTATTTTTTTTGTAAATGGACTATTTATTTTTTTTTGGTTTGGGTTTATTTATTTGTGTTGGGCAAGGCAAAATTTGGCTATTACATCATCCATAGACTTAAAACTTTCCATCATTGCCTTCTAGTAGGCATAGTTTGTTTCGTCCAACATGGGGGATCTTGAGATTGATGATCCTTTCATCTCAATTACAAATCAATGACATGTGATGTTTCGAATTGAATTAATTGAATTTGGTTCTAGATTTTTGTTCAATTACAACTAGACAAACTGACTAATAATTGTAAAATAAGATATGGACACAAAAGTTTAGTTACATAGTTTGAAAACTTTTTGTCGAAACCATTTTTTAATTTTTATGAAAAAACGGGGATCGACTTTGAAAAATGAAAACGGGATTCGCCACCAATCATTTTTTGCTTAGGTGTGATCAGATCACCTTATAAAACGTTTTATTTCAAAACATTGATTTTGGCCTACGAAATTCAAGAAAACGGGTTCGGGAGTCGGTTAAGTACGAGAAAGGATTAGCACCCTCGTAACGCCCAAAATTGGTACCGGATTGATTAGTTATTGTCCTAATGTCGAGAATTTGAAAAGATTTTAAAATACAATTCCTTTTAAAGAATGTTTGTATAACCCGCTTTGGAATATTAAGACTCTTTTGTTCCAAAAGGATAAAATATCACATCCAAAGATGCGTTAGGGTGCGATATTTTAACCCCCGAAACTAAGATCATCCCTTAATTTCCCAAAACCCAAAATTAAAAGGATATTTTGTTATTTGGACGAACGAAAAACCGAAACCCAGCACGTTAGGGCACAATTTCTTGAACTTCCAAACACAGAATATTGCCTTTGTTTTTAAAAATCCTTATCTCGAGATAACAGAATGTCACATCCAGTGCGTTAGGACACAACATTTTGAATTCCCGAGAATAAGTTTTTATTTAACCCATGCTTTGTTTTAAAAAGAAAATAATAGGTTCTTTAGATTTGATGAGAAAAATCGAAACCCAGTAAGTTAGGGTATGATTTCTTTCGAACCTTAGAACGTAGAGTATTTGCTTATTTTAAAATAAAAATTTTAATGTATCGAATAAAATATAATACAAAAGTAATAAAATAAGGAGTGAATTACAATGCCAACATGTGCATGACAATAATAAACATCAAAGTTCAAATAAAGCGAACAGAAATAAAAGGAATACTAACAATAAAATAAAGATAAGATAAATAACAAAACAAGAATAAAGAAAAATAAAAATGAATAAAAAAACTAATTATAAGAAAAATAAGTAAGTAAATAAATGATTAAAAATAATTTAAAAAAATGAATCAAATAAATAAATGAATGGATATTAGGTAAACAATTTTAAAAATAGTCAATAATAATAATAATAATAATAATAATAATAGGGAAATAATGATAATAGGGTATAATAACACTAGTAGTAATATATAAAAATAATGGTAATAAAAATATAATAATACTAATGATAATAATAATAATAGTAATAATAATATATATAAAAATAAAAGTAATAATGGTAAAAATAATAATGAAATATTAAAATCAATTAATGATAATAACGCTAATAATAATAACCATAATCATAGTAATAATAATAATAATAATAATAATAATAATTGTTATAAAAAATAAAATTACTAATAATAATAATGAAATTAATAATAAAATGCCAAAAATTATAAAAGAATTAAAGAAAAGGGCAAAATCGAACTTAAAAACAGGCATCTGGGGCAAAATCAGAAATAAAATTAAAAGGGGAAGGATCAGATTGTAACGTGCGCACAACATAGAGGGACCAAAATAGAAAATAATCCCACCCTCAGAAACGGTGCCGTTCGAATGCGGACCAAATTGAAACAGAAGAAAAATTATTGGGCAAAATTGGGAATAATGAGAACTTCATTTAAAAGGGAGAAAATACGAAAGGACTGAAAACGCAATTATTCCATCCACATAAAAACACGCGGATCTTCCCCTTGGAGCGGGTCGGGCCGCGGGTCAGAGGCCCAAAACGACGTCGTTTTGGCCTCTGAACCCCATTTTTAAAACGGCGCCGTATTGTATAGTTATAAAAGTCAATTTTTTTTTGAAAAAAATCATTTTTTCATTCATTCTGAAACAAAAATAGAGAGAGAGCTCTCTCCCTTCTCCCCTGCCCTCGGCGATCTCCGGTGGGAGCTCCGGCGGGATTCCGGTCGTCCACCGCCTTCGCCGATGCTGCCACCCGCCACCGCGCGCGGTGGTCGAAACTCGAAAAAATGTGAGTTTTTCCCTCCCTTTTTAATATATTTTAAACCTTTGTATGTGGGGAAAAAAAACTAAAATAGAAAAATAAAAAATCAAGAAAAGATTCGAGAAAAGAAAAAATAAAAAGAAACCTTTTTCTTTGCCGATTTGCTTTTTTTTATTCTTGTATATATGCGTGTATATTGTTTGTATCTTTCCTTTTACAGATTTTTGTAGGGTTATTTATAACCCAAAGAAAAAATACAAAAATCCTATCCTATGATTTCTTGCCATATTTGCCGTCTTTTCTTTCCTTCTTGTAGGCGAACGACGCAGATCTCGGCGGTGGGGGCATTATTCGCGCGCGGATTGTGGCGTGCCCGATGGTCTGGTGATGGGGCTTGCGGCGCGAGGGTTTCCCAGAAACCCTAGGTCCCTGTTTCTGTTTAGGCATTGGGCCCCTGTGGGCCGCATAGGTTTTGGGCTTATTGGGTGTGGGTAGTCTGTTTTAGGTCTGGGTCTAAGGGTGTAATTTGGGTTTGTTTGAATTTTGGACTGTAAATGGACTGTAACTGATATTGGTTTATTTAATTTGTTTTTATTTATTTTTGTTTTTTTTTGGTCTGTATGGGCCCGGGCAGAAATGGGCTGTTACAGCTGCCCTCTTTGCTCATTATCGTGTAACGAGAATAGAGCAAATACGATAAAAGGGCCCATTTTGCCCGGTCTTGTCAAATGGCTGTATCTTCAGGGAGATAGGCTAGTTTCTTCAATCTGCTTCACTGCAACTTCAGGAAGACGAGATTTACTATATTTAGTCTGCTCCACTTCAACTTCAAGGAGGTCAAACTAGTATCTTCGATTTGCTTCACTGCAATCTCAGGAAGGCAAGATCTATTGTTTTTTAGCCTGCTCTACTGCAAACTCAGAGAGGCAAGGCTGATGTCTTTGATCTGCTTCACTACAACTTCAGGAAAGCCAGATCTGTTGTTTTTTAATCTGCTCCACTGCAAACTCAGGGAGACAAGATCTGATGTCTTCGATCTGCTTCCTGCAACTTCAAGAATGCCAGATCTGCTATCTTTAATCTGCTCCACTGCAAACTCAGGGAGACAAGATCTGATGTCTTCGTTCTGCTTCCTGCAACTTTAGGAATGCCAGATCTGCTATTTTTAATCTGCTCCACTGCAAACTCAGGGATGCCAGATTAGTATCTTTGATCTGCTTCACTGCAATCTCAGGAAGGCCAGATCTGCTATTTTTAATCTGCTCCACTGCAAACTCAGGGATGCCAGATTAGTATCTTCGATCTACTTTACTGCAATCTCAGGAAGGCCAAATCTGCTATTTTTAATCTGCTCCACTGCAAACTCAGGGATGCCAGATTAGTATTTTCGATCTGCTTCATTGCAATCTCAGGAAGGCCAGATCTACAATTTTTAGTCTGCTCCCTTGCTACATCAGGAAGATAAGACTATAATCTTAAGCATGCTCCCTTACTAGATCAGGAAGATTAGGCTAGTGGCTAAAATCTGCTCCCTTGCTACATCAGAAAGATAAGATTCGCCATCTTCGATCTGCCCCACTGCTATCTCAAGAAGACAAGATCTACAATTTTTGTAACATCCTGGAAAGGGCCTATGCATTTTCGGTTTAATTGTACGAAATGACAAGTCTTAAGCACTATGAATAAATTTTTGGTATTTTTGGAATTCTAGAAATGCATAGAAATGGAAATGAACATTTTGGAAACCTGAACATTTCGGGAAACCTGGAAATGTAAGAAAATGGTCAGCAAACAGAGCCGATCGAAAATTTTAGGAAACTTAGAAATGATGCCGAAATGTCAAATTTTAAAGTTCAAAATAGGAAATAAGGGCTAGAGGGCCTTAAAAGAAAAAGTTGGAGAAGTTTGACACACAAACAGGCTTGGAAAAGTGGCCTGAAGATGCCACTTAGGGCCTAAGGAAGTGGCGTCACATGCAGGGAAATAGGCCTGAGTTCGAGTCACTTGAGAAGCAAATAAATAAGTTTTATTTTTGCTTCCAGAAAGAATGAGGTGGACGGCATGGGTTTCTAGAAAAGGAAGAGTTTTATTTGCATAAATATGTGAATAATAAGTGATAAATAAAGGATTTTCTTTTAAGAAAATTGAGGAGATAATTGATGGATTAAAGGCTTTTATCTCTTAAATAAAAGAGATAATATTATCAAAAAGAGGAGTGGTGGCCAAGTAAGGGACTCTTAGGCCGATAATTTCGGCTATAAAAGGAGGGCAGGAGGGCTACTCATCAACTTGTGCTTTCTCTTCCTCTGTGCCGAAATTTTCCTAGCTCTCTCCCCTCTCTCGCGAATTTTTCTTTAAGCAAAATCCATCTCCTCTTCTTCTATTTTCTTCTCTGCTTCTCACAAAGCCGAATCTTTGTTGATTCTAAGTAAAGGAGCAATCAACTACGACATCTAAAGGGGTCTACAACTGTCGAATATAAGGATCAAGGATCTAAGGTAAGATAAATTTATTTGATTAAAGGTTATGATGTATATGTTAGATTAAATCTAACATGAAGATTTCGACAGACATATAGGGCAAGGAATCCTCTTCGATTTGGAAAGCGTAAGGTAAGTACATAGATCTAATCGGCCAAGGCTTATTTTTGGTATTTAGAATTATTTTTCATTGATCCAAAAGTCAGAAATCGACAAAATTACATGATTAAGTGTTAGCCGATTTCAAGGAAAAGGGATACTAGTAATTTTTGGGAACTTGATCAATCCAATCGGCAAACAAGGTAAGTATTAGTAATACCATTCCTATTGGGATTTGGTTTTAAAATCGAAAAGGTTATTAATGTGTTTTTGTATGATGGGCCGAATATAGGAATTAACAGATCTAAACTTTAGATCGGTAGATCGTTCTTCGAGATTTCAAGGAATCTATTAAGCCAATCAGGTGTGTACTCACACTAACTTTCAATATATCATATGGCAATTATTTTAATATATGAATATGCATAAGAATGTGAATATGGCTAAGTACCATAAATGTGGTAAAAGTACCCAGGTACGTTTCCTACTTTTGATAGGATTTTGAATATGTATATTGTTACATGTGAATAATGAGAAATTAAGTATGTTATGCATGATGATAAAATATATGGGGCATTCGGGATCTATGTGAAAGGGGAAGAAGGTGTTGACTTCGGTCTCACCAACGGAATATGGTGACTACGGTCACAAAATTTGAATATGGTAACTTCGGTTACATTATCTGAATTTGGTAACTTCGGTTACATTATTTGAATATGGTGTCTAATGACACAAATTATATGGGTGATGAGCACGTCGACTGCAGTGACTGCCTTCGATGGTGTGTAGCGGATGGAGGGTTGACTTAGTAGTCCCCACGGTGTGATTGGCAGGTACGGGTGGTGTGTAGCGGATGGACAAATAGGCTTGGGTTTGGGTTGCATCATTCTTTTTATTGATATGTCTTTGATATGAACATGTATGCCTGAATTGTTGAATGTTAGTTTGTGTACACATTGAGTCTGTTGACTCACCCCGTTGGGGAATATTTTTCAGAGATGATCAAGAATGGACCGGGTTAAGCGTGAGCTAAAGGTGGCCATGCATAGCAAGGAAAGACTTTTTATTATTTGGGACTATTATTTATATTAAGTACTTAAATTTTATTATTTTTTTTTGGGGTTTTGATTGATGTAATAAGGCCATAAGGCCCAAGTGAATTTCTTTATTTCTTTTTGCTTTACTACTAGATAATATGTCACGAACTAAATTGGATTTATAAAATTAAATAAATGGGTTTTTAATCTATGCCCAACCCCAAACGAAATCTTCCTGAAAATACACGAATTTTCTCTAAGAAACAAAGAATTATGAAACCGGTTTACTCAAGGAACATACCAGATCCGGTTCAGGCTCGTGGGCCGGGTGTGGGGTGTTTCAATTTTTAGTCTGCTCCCTTGCTACATCAGGAAGATAAGACTATAATCTTCAGCCTGCTCCCTTGCTACATCAGGAAGACAAGGCTAGTGGCTAAAATATGCTCCCTTGCTACATCAGGAAGATAAGATTCGCCAAATTCGATCTGCTCCACTACCGCTTAGGGAGATAATATCTACAATCTTCAGTCTGCTTCCTTACTACCTCAGGAATATAAGACTATAATCTTCAGCCTGCTCCCTTGCTACATTAGGAAGATAAGGCTAGTGGCTAAAATCTGCTCCCTTGCTACATCAAGAAGATAAGATTCGCCAAATTCGATCTGCTCCACTACCGCTTAGGGAGATAAGATCTACAATCTTTAGTTTGCTTCCTTACTACCTCAGGAAGATAAGACTATAATCTTTAGCCTGCTCCCTTACTACATTAGGAAGATAAGGCTAGTGGCTAAAATCTGCTCCCTTGCTACATCAGGAAGATAAGATTCGCCAAATTCGATCTGCTCCACTACCGCTTAGGGAGATAAGATCTACAATCTTCAGTCTGCTTCCTTACTACCTCAGGAAGATAAGACTATAATATTCAGCCTGCTCCCTTGCTACCTTAGGAAGATAAGGCTAGTGGCTAAAATCTACTCCCTTGCTACATCAGGGAGACAAGATTCGCCAAATTCGATCTGCTCTGCTACCGCTTAGGGAGATAAGATCTATAATCTTTAGTTTGCTTCCTTGCTGCCTTAGGAAGATTAGACTACAAACTTCAACCTGCTTCCTTGCTACCTCAGAGAGATAAGTTTGGTGGCTTGAATCTGCTCCATCGCCGATACATGGAGATAAGATTCGCCAAATTTGACCAGCTCCACTACCGCTTAGGGAGATAAGATCTGTGAATTCACCGATGTTGCTGCACCGTCTCCTAGGGACATGTCCCGTAGACTCAATTTCATATGCTTATGTTTATGTCAAATGATTAGGATGCTATGATGAGAATGAATCTAATGCTCCTAACTAAATGATATTATGGATGACATTTGCATGAATGCAGAATGTCATGAGTGTCGAAACCATTTTTTAATTTGAAAAAGGTTTATAAAAACGGGGATCAACTTTTAAAAACGAAAATAGAGTTGCCACCAATCCTTTTTTACTTAGGTGTGATTAGATCACCTTGTAAAACGTTTTATTTTAAAACATTTGGTTTTGGTCTACGAAAAATATGAAAACGGGTTCGGGAGTCAGTTACGTATGAGGAAGGATTAGCACCCTCATAACGCCCAAAAATTGGTACCTAATTGATAAAATCATGTCCTGATGTTTAAAATTTGAAAAAATTTTAAAAATAAGATCCTTTTATTAGAAGAAAAATCAAGACTTACCTATCTCAAAGAAATAAAATACTATACCCAGTAAGTTAGGATATAGCATCTCATGACTTCGAAACTAGGCACGTCTTTATTTTAGAAAATTCCTACTTCGAGGCACAAAACATCATATCCAGTAAGTTAGGATACAACGTTTTGAATTCCCAAGAATAAGTTTTTTTTTATTTGAAATTTATAAGTTTCGGTTTTAAAAGAGAAGGGATATCTAATACCTTAAGTTCCACGAGAAAAATCGAAACCCAGTAAGTTAGGGCACAATTCTTCTCGAAGCCCCCAAATATCACATATCACCATATTTTTTAAACTATTTGAATAAGATGCTTTAATTCAAAAGGTATTTTTATAAAAATGGTTCGAGTAAGACATTGTATGAATACATTACAACATACATATTTAATAGCAATTCTACATAACTACAAATTTTTCTAACAATAAATAATAAAAGAATATAACATGAATGAATATATAAAGAACTATGTTAAGCAATAATGAAAGTTAAAAGGACATAAATAAATAAACATGGGATAAAATAAGTAGCAATAATTAAGATCTTCATAAAATGATAAAATCAAACGAAAAGGGAATGATATATTTAAACATCGAATGAATATTATGACAAAAAAGAAGATGATTTATAAAACAATTTCATGTGTATTTATAAATAATATTTTAAATGAATAATAAAAAATTAAGGCATATAAAAATATTGATAGCAAATACCTAATTTAATAATTTAATATATTCATAAATGATTATACATAATAAAAACAATTAGTAAACAGATATAATAATTTTATAAAATATATATATATATATATAATATACTAATCATAAAATTATATACATAATATAAACAATATAAATAAAATATATTATATAATATAAATAAATTTTATAAAAACAATTAAGATTTTAGAAGTAATATATATAATATAACATAATACTATATAATATAGAATTTTTTTAAGAAATATATAATATAATAAATAATATACTAATTATAAAATAATAGATAATATAGATAATATTAAACCACATAAAATAAATAATAATTTTAAAATAAAATAAAAAGGTTTTAAAATGAATAAGGATTAAATAGCAATAAAATAAGTAAAAATGGATTAAATCAAAACGCGCGTCGTACTGTAGGGACTCATTAGGCAATTATGCCTTCTTTCCAAAATGACGTCGTTCTGATTTTAGCCCTTAAAGCAGTCCGAGGGACTAAATTGGAACAAAAACAAACTTTAGGGCTAATTTAATAAAAATAAAAAATCAAATTGGACTGAATTAAAAATATTAAAATAGCGGAAGGACCAAAGAGGCAATTAGCCCTTTTAACAAAACGCGGATCCTCCCCGGTCCTCGGGTCAACGCTGATCCTCATCTCAAACGACGCCGCTTTGTGCTTATCAACTTAAGCAAAAACGGCGTCATTTTAATAATACTATATAAATCAATTTTTAAAGAAAAAAATTCATTTTTACATTCTGTTTAAAAAAAACCTCCGAGGATTCTCTCTGTCCTTCGGCCTTCGGCCAGGACTCCGATCGTGGATTGTCGCACGCGCCTCCGCACGCGCCACCGCGAACGGTGGCCGGAGGCCAAACCTCCACTTTTTAATGCCACCGAAAGGTAAATTCGCCCCATTTTTTTTAAAAAAAGAACAGTATTTTTATGCACCAATGTATAAAAAATAAAACAAAATAATAAAAATAAATCACCTCTAAGACAAAATTTCTGTATTTTATTTCTCTGAATTTTTGTGTATCTTTTTGTATTCTCTGTTTTTCTCTCTGTATTCGTTTACAGGTTTGTTCTAGGGGTTTTATAACCCAAAAAAAACAAATAAAAAAGGAAATAACATATTTGCTGCTATCTTTCTTTCCATTTTTGCAGGTCTGGAGAGAGAAGTCCGGCGGTGGTGCGAGATTTGCGCGCTGATTGCGGCGCGTGGCTGGGGTGAAGCTTGCGGCTCCTAGGGTTTCCCAGAAACCCTAGGTCTCTGAGGCTGCTTAATTTTTGGGCCTTTTTGGGCTGTGCGAGCTTGGGTCTGGGTAGGGTAGTTAGGATCTGGGCTAAGTGTAACGCCACACGGGTTAGTTGATTTGGGTAGTCTGCTTAGGTGTTGGGTTCTGTTTTGGGTCTGGTGGTATTTGGGTAGTTTTAGGTATTGGGCTAAGGGTGTAAGTGGGCTAATTGGGTTTAGTTTGTTTGGGTTTAAGTGGGTTGTAAAAATGGACTGTTTAAGGACATTGGTTTTTATTTTCTTTTTTATTTTTGGTTTTCACAAGCCCGGGCAAAATGGGCTTCTTACAGCTGCCCCTCTTTGCTCATTGTAACATCCTAGTTTTAGGGGTTAGGCATTTGGTGCTTAGCTCGAGTGTTGGCACACTTCAGTGTGTGGTTGGGTAAGTTTTAGGGGTCCTGAGAACCCTAGGTGGTGGTAGGTTGCCTTAGAAAATTTTTAGTTTTAGGGGCTAAAAAGGAGAACTTGGATAGAGGGGGTCTTAAGAGAAATTTTGGTGGAGTTTTGGCATAAAGAGTGGCTTGGCAGAGTGGCAAGGAGGCGCCACTTAGAGCATGGAGAAGTGACGCCATTTGCAGGGGGAAGGGGGCTCAGGTTCGATTCGCAAGGGTAACATTTGGGGCCTTGTTTTTGCGTCAAGGAGGATAGAAGTCAAGGCGTTTTTGGATGCTTGAAAGGTGGAGAAGACTTGGTCATCTTTTTTTTAAATTTGGCTAGGTAAAAGTTTGACTTATTCAAACTTTTTGAATGGATGGTAGGGAGGTGTTTTAGGAAGATTTTGGGAGCTATTTTTGGGGGGTTGGAGCTTGGCTTTTTAGTATAAATAGGGGGAGGGGGGATGCTCATTTCATTCATCCATCTGTCTCTTCTCCTCTCTTCTCCTCTCCTTTGCCGAATTTTGTTCCCCATCTCCAAAGCTTGTTGGCCGAACCCTCTACTCTCCCTTCCCTTTTCACTTCAAAACCGAAAGTACACCCCCACACTTCTTCTTTCCCCTCCTTAAAATACCTCTTTGGCCGAAATTGCTATTCCCTCTCCTTGATTTAATTAGTAGCCGAATCTACCCTTTGCCGAATTTCTTTCCCTCAACTTGATAGCACTTGGGGCCGAGTGTTAGCTTAGATCCTTTCGAGTTCCGTGGATCGAGATACTTGGGGTTTTAGTGGTCGCCAAGCCTCCGTTATGTAGCAATCAGTTTGGTCAAGTGGAGGTAAGATTACTTATTAAGGTTAAGTGCTTAAGTGGTGTTTTGGGGTTAACTCACTTACCTGATTAAGCTTTTGCATGGAGGCCACAACCACCAGAGTGGGCAAGGGAAGGCCCTATCCCAAAGTTCAAGAAAAGGGCTCGTCTCGGCGAAGACGTGATTGGCCACCGGGTGTGGGCCAGCAGCAGAAGCGTTAAGCAAATAGTCGTAGTTTCGCTAGACGATAGCGTCGAGGATCGAGAGTCTAGAACTCCTAGTAATAAGGTGTGTAATTAACCATTGTTTCCGGGATTCGAGTATATCCGCTATGTTGTATGATGCTAATAAGTGCGATTAAATGTGAAAATGGTACCCTTAAGGGGGTATGAAGATGATCGTTTAGTAGCAAAGTTTGTAATTATGTGAACACCGATTGTATTGTGTGAGTATGCCTATGATTGTAAATAGCATGCACATGCATCATCTACGATTATATTATGTTACATGTGCATGGGTGGGTTTATGAAAAGAAGGTACGGGTGTACTTCGAGTGCGTGGTTGATGTCGCTTTGTGCTACATCGTGGATTGGCGCCGACTAAGGTCGCGTTGTGGATCTTTGCGATTTAGTTCGCGTGGTTACCTTGATTGATATCGGCTTGTGCCATATCGTGGCTTGATGGATTGCCGTGTGCTCCATCGTGGTTTGATGTTAGCTATATGCTACATCGTGGATGGCATTGGTTGCCTTTTTGGAGGGAAAAGGAGAGGGTGACTCGATAGTTCCCCGTGTGTGGTAGGTCGGATAAGGGGTGTGTAGCGGATGGACCCTAGGATGGGTTGGGAATCATGTTGCATCATAATTGTAATAATATGGAAATGGGCCAAGCCCAATATGACATGTGGATAGGTATGTTTTGGGAACATACGTGGAAATAGGCCGAGCTCGATGATGTGTGGTTGGTTATGAAATGGGCCTAGCCCAGATTTGAGTATGATATGGATGTGGGCCAAGCCCAGTTGTGGTGATGAATAAATGAATATGTATATATATTACTTATTGCATTTGATAATTGGGACATTATGTGGCTAGCATATGGGTGGATTTCAAAGTGGTTAACTTACACACTGAATCAGTATGACTCACCCAACTTTTTAATCATCGCAGTGAGTCGTGAGTAGTGGACGGGTTGGAGTGGATACAAGGTGGCCCATGCGAGATGAGATTTTCATACGTAAGATGATGATTTAATATTGGTTTTGATATAAGTACTTTATTTGAACTATTGGGTTGTAATAAAGGCCATTTTATTATTTTGGTATTACTTTAACCATGGTTTATCTAATTTGGATTTCTATGTGAAAATGGTTTTAATTCCAAAGACCCTATTTATAAAAAGTATGTTTAATAAAGTATTTCCGCACAATTTGTAACTTCTAAAGTTTGCATATTGCTTTAAATGAACATGGTTTTCAAAAATTGAATTCTTTCATGCTTTATGCTAAGTTAATAAAGATTTCCAACCTAAGTTTCTCCCAAAGTGACATAACCAGATTCTTGGTCGTAGTGAATGGGCCGGGTTTGGGGATGTTACATTTAGTATCGAGCCAAGTTCAAAACTCCTCGGCTTTGAGGGTTTTGGGCCCAAAACCTTTTCAAAGTGGGCTTTAAGAAATTTTTTCAGTTATTCGGCATGGCACTGTACCTCAGGCCAAGTCCACTGTAAGTACTTGGACTTTTGAAGTGATTTGTTTGTATGAATGGTTATGGGTTTATTTGGGCTCGTAGATTAGAATATTAGGGCTATTGGACCCTAGGAATAGTCTACTCAAACATATGCATAAAACTTAAGGTTACTAAACAAACCTCGTGATTAAGTCGAGGGATTAAGGTGTGGCAACCATTGTGCGCATGTCTAGGAGTGGATCCTAAGAGCTTGGTACTTAAGCGATCCTCGTGACTCACCTCCTCTTCGCAGAATCCTACCTGTGCGTAGCTACGGTTCACCTTAACCAAGAGGACTTGTTCATAGGCTAAACCAGCTTATTAAAACCCGTAAGGGAATTAGTCTTGCTATTTTTTTTAAAAAATTTCCTGTTTCAAAATTTTCAACTCTACCCCTTTGGTTTGTGAAACTCTAAATCTGATTTTGAAAGATGTTTTCTCGATTTACAAAATTTCCAAAAATACCCCTGTAGGAAAATGACGAAATTACCCCTGGGTAGGAAGGAAACTTGATTGCTCGAAAGAACTACTCTCGAAACCTTCATTGCATAAAATTGCTCGTGAATAAAACAGTGAAACTATAATTTCTAATTCATTAAACTTTCTAAACAGATTAAATCGAAGCGCTAGAGATGAGTTCTAGGGGACGCGGTAGAGGGAGAATGACAGCTTCGGAACCGGTAGGGTCTGGCTATGGGTCAGAAAGCGAAGTGCCGCCAGCAGTGGATGTAGAGGAACAAGATCCGATAAGTGAAGAGAACGCAGTGTCGCAGGCTATGTTACGCATGCTTCAAAAGTGGCAAGAGCTAGTAGGGAAATGGAGCTCGGAAGTCGCGTGCCGAGAGGCTTAGGTCTAACGGGGCTGAAGTTTTTAGGGGAGTATCTGGAGTAGCTCCGAACGTAGCAGAGTATTGGCTAGAAGGAGTCGAGAGAATTATGGACGACTTGGATTGCGTCCCAGAGGAAAAGCTAAAAGGTGCTTTGTTTCGCTTCTTGGGATGAGGCTTATCGATGGTGGCTCACCACAAACAAGGTGTACCGCAGATCGATTGGATTGGGAGTACTTTAAGGAAAAGTTTGAAGGAAAATACGTTGGAGCAAGCTACTTAGATGCACAAAGGAAGGCGTTTCTAAATCTGTGCAAGGAAATAAGTCGATAGCGTAATCACGGCGAGTTTGTACGGCTAAGTCAAGATGCTAAGGAATTGTGGCCACCGACTATGAGAGGTGCGTCCGGTTTGAAGACGGATTGCGAGATGAGCTTCGAGTGCTGATCGCTCCGCAGAGGGAAAGAGACTTCGCGGTGCTAGTGGAGAAAGCTCAGATATAGCCAAGAAGTTAAGAGGACGGTAAGGGAAAACCGAGAAAAGAAGAGGAACGAGAATAAGAGAAATATTGGGCCGTCGGCGATCGTTTGGTAATGTCCGTAAAAGACCAAAGATCGAGAATCCTGTAAGTGTACTTGTACCAGTGGATCGGAATCGTTCTTGTGCTCGATGTGGAAGACCTCACACGAGAGAGTCTTTGGGGAAATAGTAAAGAATGTTTTCGATGTGGATCTAAGGCACATCCGTTAAGAATTGTCCTCAAGCGACGGGGTCATGGTTCAAGTCATGGAAGGAATGGTTCTGGTCTGAGTCAACCAAGGATGTGATTCTAGGTAAGCTCCTTTGCTTGGGTACTTGCTTTAATTGCTTAGTTTGCTTCTCGAGTTAGCCTTTCCTGTTGCTAAGAGAGGCGTTTGAATTTTGAGCGTGAATTTGGAGATTGTGTAGGTAATGATAGCCTTAGTAAGATCAGTGAGTGCGCAGCATAAGCGTAAGGTGGTGAGATAGGTTGTATGGACGTTTGTTAGTAAAGTAATTTCGAGGACGAAATTATTTTAAGGAGGGTAGTATTGTAACATCCTCGTTTTAGGGGTTAGGCATTTGGTGCTTAGCTCGAGTGTTGGCACACTTCAGTGTGTGGTTGGGTAAGTTTTAGGGGTCCTGAGAACCCTAGGTGGTGGTAGGTTGCCTTAGAAAATTTTTAGTTTTAGGGGCTAAAAAGGAGAACTTGGATAGAGGGGGTCTTAAGAGAAATTTTGGTGGAGTTTTGGCATAAAGAGTGGCTTGGCAGAGTGGCAAGGAGGCGCCACTTAGAGCATGGAGAAGTGACGCCATTTGCAGGGGGAAGGGGCTCTGTGTTCGATTCGCAAGGGTAACATTTGGGGCCTTGTTTTTGCGTCAAGGAGGATAGAAGTCAGGCGGTTTTTGGATGCTTGAAAGGTGGAGAAGACTTGGTCATCTTTTTTTTAAATTTGGCTAGGTAAAAGTTTGACTTATTCAAACTTTTTGAATGGATGGTAGGGAGGTGTTTTAGGAAGATTTTGGGAGCTATTTTTGGGGGGTTGGAGCTTGGCTTTTTAGTATAAATAGGGGAGGGGATGCTCATTTCATTCATCCATCTGTCTCTTCTCCTCTCTTCTCCTCTCCTTTGCCGAATTTTGTTCCCCATCTCCAAAGCTTGTTGGCCGAACCCTCTACTCTCCCTTCCCTTTTCACTTCAAAACGAAAAAGTACACCCCCACACTTCTTCTTTCCCCTCCTTAAAATACCTCTTTGGCCGAAATTGCTATTCCCTCTCCTTGATTTAATTAGTAGCCGAATCTACCCTTTGCCGAATTCCTTTCCCTCAACTTGATAGCACTTGGGGCCGAGTGTTAGCTTAGATCCTTTCGAGTTCCGTGGACCCGAGATACTTGGGGTTTTAGTGGTCGGCCAAGCCTCCGTTATAGCAATCGGTTTGGTCAAGTGGAGGTAAGATTACTTATTAAGGTTAAGTGCTTAAGTGGTGTTTTGGGGTTAACTCACACTGATTAAGCTTTTGCATGGAGGCCACAACCAGTCGAGTGGGCAAGGGAAGGCCCCTATCCCAAAGTTCAAGAAAAGGGCTGTCTCGAAGATGCGTGATTGGCCACCGGGTGTGGGGCGTGAAAGCAGGAAGCGTTAAGTAAATAGTCGTAGTTTCGCTAGACGATAGCGTCGAGGATCGAGAGTCTAGAACTCCTAGTAATAAGGTGTGTAATTAACCATTGTTTCCGGGATTCGAGTATATCTGCTTATGTTGTATGATGCTAATAAGTGCAGTTAAATGTGAAAATGGTACCCTTAAGGGGTATGAAGATGATCAGGTTAGTAGCAAAGTTTGTAATTATGTGAACACTGATTGTATTGTGTGAGTATGCCTATGATTGTAAATAGCATGCACATGCATCATCTACGCATTATATTATGTTACATGTGCATGGGTGGGTTTATGAAAAGAAGGTACGGGTGTACTTCGAGTACGTGGTTGATGTCAGCTTTGTGCTACATCGTGGATTGGCGCTGACTAAGGTCGCGTTGTGGATCTTTGCGATTTAGTTCGCGTGGTTACCTTGATTGATATCGGCTTGTGCCATATCGTGGCTTGATGGATTGCTTTGTGTGCTCCATCGTGGTTTGATGTTAGCTATATGCTACATCGTGGATGGCATTGGTTGCCTTTTTGGAGGAAAAGGAGAGGGTGACTCGATAGTTCCCTGGTGTGTGGTAGGCTGGATAAGGGGGTGTGTAGCGGATGGACCCTAGGATGGGTTGGGAATCATGTTGCATCATAATTGTAATAATATGGAAATGGGCCAAGCCCAATATGACATGTGGATAGGTATGTTTTGGGAACATACGTGGAAATAGGCCGAGCTTCGGTGATGTGTGGTTGGTTATGAAATGGGCCTAGCCCAAAGATTTGAGTATGATATGGATGTGGGCCAAGCCAGTTGTGGTGATGAATAAATGAATATGTATATATATTACTTATTGCATTTGATAATTGGGACATTATGTGGCTAGCATATGGGTGGATTTCAGTGGTTAACTTACACATCGAATGCAGTATGACTCACCCAACTTTTTAATCATCGCAGTGAGTCGTGAGTAGTGGACGGGTTGGAGTGGATACAAGGTGGCCCATGCAGAAGGAGATTTTCATACGAGAAGATGATGATTTAATATTGGTTTTGATATAAGTACTTTATTTGAACTATTGGGTTGTAATAAAGGCCATTTTATTATTTTGGTATTACTTTAACCATGGTTTATCTAATTTGGATTTCTATGTGAAAATGGTTTTAATTCCAAAGACTCTATTTATAAAAAGTATGTTTAATAAAGTATTTCCGGACAATTTGTAACTTCTAAAGTTTGCATATTGCTTTAAATGAACATGGTTTTCAAAAATTGAATTCTTTCATGCTTTATGCTAAGTTAATAAAGATTTCAACCGGTTTCTCCCAAAGACATAACCAGATTCATACGTAGTGAATGGGCCGGGTTTGGGGATGTTACACTCATTGTCGTGAAATGAGAATAGAGTAAAGACAATAGAAGGTCCAATTTTGCCCGATCTTTGCCGAGCCTCGACTTCTTGGTCCTCGCCTTTTCCACTGCAACTTCAACGGTATTGGAAATTCATCTTGATTTCAATTAATCTGATGGTTTCAATCTGCTTCCTGCAACTTCAGGAATGCCAGATCTACTATTTTTCGATCTGCTCCACTGCAATCTCAGGAACGCCAGATCTGCTATTTTTAATCTACTCCGTTGCAAACTCAAGGATGCCAGATTAGTATCTTCGATCTGCTATTTTCAATCTGCTCCACTGCAAACTCAGGGATGCCAGACTGATGTCTTCGATCTGCTTCCTGCAACTTCAGGAATGCCAAATCTGCTATTTTAATCTTATCTCTGCAAACTCAGGGATGCCAGATTGGTATCTTCAATATGCTCCACTGCAAACTCAGGGATGCCAGATCTGCTATCTTCAATCTGCTTCCTGCAAACTCAGGAATGCCAGACTGGTATCTTCGATCTGCTCCACTGCAAACTCAGGGATGCCAGATCTGCTATCTTCAATCTGCTTCCTGCAAACTCAGGAATGCCAGACTGCTATCTTCAATCTGCTTCCTGCAAACTCAGGAATGCCAGATCTGCTATCTTCAATCTGCTTCCTGCAAACTCAGGAATGCCAGATTGGTATCTTCAATCTGCTTCCTGCAAACTCAGGAATGCCAGATCTGCTATCTTCAATCTGCTTCCTACAAACTCAGGAATGCCAGACTGGTATCTTCAATTTGCTTCCTGTAAACTCAGGAATCCCAGATCTACAATCTTCAGTCTACCCCACTACTATCTTGAGAGGAAAAAATCTGAACTTTTCAGTCTGCTTCCTTACTATCTCAGGAAGACTTCAATCTTCAATCTACTCCACTACCATCTTGAGGGAACAAAATCTGAACTTTTTTAGTCTGCTTCCTTACTATCTCAGGAAGATGATAAACCGAAATAGTAACATATTTTAATCCCACATTTAGCATACTTTTGGATGATTTATCCCTTGATTTATGTAAAAAGGTGCTCTTAATCCTTTCTTTTCATGTCTTATACTCGTGAAAGCACCCAAGAATAAAAAGAACGAGAAACGGGCTCAAAACGGACCAAAATGGGCCAAAGAAGAAATCGACACACCGGACTAAAGCCCACACTACCGTGCCTCCTCAATATACTAGAACACGGCTGAAATCGATCTACACTGGTCATGCCTCACTAACGAGTCCAACACGGCCTGCCACGATTCACACCTGCAGCGTGTGCCATGGCCGCACCCCGCTGTGGAGGAGAGTAATTTCACTCGGAAAAGGATACTTAGGGCCAAAGAAACCTATTTCAAAAGCCTATATAAAGACCCTAAGTATAACCTAAAGGGGCGCGTTAGCTAGGCCAAGGAGCCGAGCCGAAAAGGTCAAATTTGTGGGAAACTCTCAAGGGATAGCCAGTTGATCCATCTCCGTAAGCTGCAATTCTACTCAAGACGGAGGATCTCTCCTTCAATTCTTTCAGGGAGTTTTAGGGATTTCTTATGTTTTGTTTTATCTTTCCTTCGAGATGTTTTTCTTTATTATTATGAACTAAACCCTTCGGATACTGAAGGGGATGAAACCTAGATGAATCTTGTTATTGTTTTCCTCAACTATATGATAAATACTTGATTTGTTCTTGATTATGTGTGCTTAATTCTTGTGTTGATATTTCATGGATATTAATTCAAGTTGAATGTGCTTAGGTGGTGGAGCAAAAGTCCCTGCTTAAGAGTATATCTAGCATAATTAAGCGGAGTTGATCGCGCACCTAGAGATAGGGTGATGAGATTTTGCCGGATTAGGGTGAAACCTAATATGGGAGTCCATAGGTCGATTTATTGCTATTCTAGGGGTTTTAATTAGAAAGAGATTTCAATTAATCAACCTAGGGTTAGACGTTATTCGCCTCGAGAGAGGGTTTAATATAAATTAGGGAGTCCTACGGATCAAGCCAAGTGAATAAATCGTCTGGTTCAGTGTTATATAGCAAGTGAAGTCTAGGAGGATTCTTCCTAAGGGTATCGCCTTAATCAACTGAGTTTTTCCCAAGTATTTCCCCAATTCATTCTTTTTGTCTTTGCGTCTTTAGCTTAGTAATTAGTTAATTTAGATTAATAAACAACTTCACTTATTTTAGGCTAAATAATAGAAAGAAAGTTAGTATTAGTACTTTTAGTTCCTTTGGGTTCGACAATCCGGTCTTGCCTAAGCTATACTACTTTGTTCGATAGGTGCACTTGCCTCAATCATTGTTATAGTTTGTTCCAGATCAATCATTATAAATTTGAAACTCAAATACAACGATCAAGTTTTTGGCGCCGCTGTTTGGGAACTAAAATATTAAGAAAGCTCTATTTTTATTACTTTAGCCATTATTTTTTTTTTCTCGCAATTTACTTTTATTTTTAGTTTTAATTTTAACTTTGCTAAATTTTCTTTCTTTCTTTTCCTATCAGTACCTCTAGTTTATGATTAGAAGGAACCCGAGAGGACCACTAGTATACGACGCATGATATTGACGCTACCGTTCGTAGGAATCGCAGAGAAATTAGGCGAGCCCTAAATTACACGTAAGAAGGACGAGAAGGCGGATCCAATCCTACCAAGGGATGGACGAGAATAATCCACCACCACAAGATTTGGCGAGAAAATAATGCTTCACAGACTATGTATGATTATGCTAAACCTCATTTAACAGAGCGTAATCAAGTATTGTTAGGCTTTCGCTATAGCCGCTAATAATTTTGAATTAAAGCCTAACACTATACAAATGATTCAACAATTTGTTCAATTTGATGGTTTACGGGCCGAAGATCCAAATACTCATATAGCTAACTTTTTAGAGCTCTGTGATACCTTCAAAATAAATGGTGTTTCTGATGATGCCATACGTCTTCAATTATTTCCCTTTTCATTAAGAAATAAAGCCAATCAGTGGTTAAACTCGTTACCACGAGGATCAATCACTACATGGGATCAAATGACCGAAAAAATTTTATTAAAATATTTCCCGCCGGCCAAAACGGCCAAATTACGGAATGATATCTCTTCTTTTGTGCAGATGGATTTAGAGACATTATATAAAGCATGGGAGAGATATAAGGATCTCTTGAGAAGGTGTCCGCACCATGGTTTACCTTTGTGGCTCCAAGTCCAAACTTTCTATAACGGTGTAAACCCCTCAACGAGGCAACTAATTGATTCAAACACACGGTGGAACCCCTGAACAATAGAACTCCCGGCGACTTACGAGTTTATTGAAGAGATGTCACTGAATAACTATCAGTGGCAAGTTACAAGGACCAAACCAACAAAATCAGCCGGAGTTTTCAACATAGATGCAGTAACCATGCTATCAACACAAGTAGAGATAATGAATAAAAAGCTTGATAGTTTGTGTTCTTCGCAGGTACATCCAAAGAATGCAAAGGGGACGTAAGTGGAATCGTGGCGAATCCTGAGTACCCACCCTACCAACCGGGCACAGAGAGTGAACAGATGAACTACATAGGTAACAATTTCAGATCTAATAATAACCCATATAGTAATAATTATAACCCCTGTTGGAGGAACCACCCAAATTTTTCGTGGGGAGGTCAAGGAAATCAAAGACAACAACCTCCTCAAAATTTCCAAAATCAGCCCTATCCACAGAAGAAGAAGCCGAACCTTGAAGAGATGCTGACAAGATTCATGGCATCCACAGAAACCCATCTCCAAGACACTGAAACCACCCTTAAGACCCAACAAGCATCGATCAAAGGGATCGAGAGCCAAGTTAGGGAAGTCACTAAGTGAGTTGAGGAAGTTTCTAAGTCAGTTGGACAACTTGCGAAGCTGATGTCTGAACGATCGCAAGGGCGTCTACCAAGCAACACTGAGATTAATCCAAATGAGCAAATCCAAGCCCTAACAGCTCAAGAAAGTGAAGGGTTAGACGAGCTCAGTTCAAGGCAAGAGAATGTGGTCAAAGAAGGTGATAAACCGAAATAGTAACATATTTTAATCCCACATTTAGTATGCTTTTGGATGAATTATCCCTTATATTATGTAATTTGGTGCTCTTTGTAACACCCCGAACCCGGCCCAAACGCTACAATCGGATCTGGTATGTCACTTAAGAGATTTTACATAACATGTCGCATTTTGGAAAACAATTACTAGGTTTACACCTTTATTTCGAAAGCTTAATAATTCATTAAAGTATAAAATATTAAGTAACCAATTATCTTGGTAGATTTTTAATAAAAACTGAAATTTCATGCAGGTCTTAACTTAATTAAAAATGTAAAACTTAAAACCCAGTGATAAAAGCCCAACAAAATCCCAAGACATAAATGGTAGTCTAGTGGCCCATGGCCTTATTACAAGGAAATTTTAACCCATTAATTAAATGAAAATCAAATAAAATTAGACTAAGTGTTTTTGCTGAATTCTTAAAGCTCTGTCGCATGGCCACCTTGCTCTCCTCTCCAGCCCGGTCCGATGCCCTAAGTGTCACCTGAGATGGTTAAAATTAAAGGGTGAGTCGCGAGACTCAGTGTGCAACCCTCATGCACCATTATATTTGGGCTTTAGCCCCATAAAACAGAATAATCAAAATATAAGTAACAAAAATAATATGCAAAGCCCAACCCATATCCTAGGTGTCCATCCGCTACACGCCCTCGTACCAGCCATTCACACCATTGGGGATTTCTACAATCAACCCACACTGCTACACGCCTTGATGGCGATCGTGCTGCTCATCATCAAATCATGGCGTAGCCACTACAATGAATCACGGCGGAAGTCTGCTACAATAGATCACGGTGAAGGAACCGCTACAATGCATCACGGTAAAAACCGCTACAACATATAACTTCCTCCTTTCATCAAACCCAACCCATGCAATCATATAAAATTAGTATACTTATAACATTTAATCGTGATCATTTACTAACCTGGTGATTTGCTTTACCCTCTTTGTTTCCGTCAATATGCTTCTGGTTTCGCATTTTACAAAACATGTAATACTTATTTTCATATATTAATCAAACAGATCTAGATGGTGTGGAGAATTACACACCGATATTGCGAAATCCAATATTCTTAGTCGATGTCCTTGCTATCCGGATCTATTATCCTCAATCTATAGCCTTGCTTAAAAGCCAAACAATTGCGAAAATAGGCCTCTCCTATATTCGGCCATGGTTAGTATTCTACCCGATTTTATATATATAAATAAACAAATCCTCTTACCTTGAAATCCCGAAATTAGAGACTTAAGATTTTCACTTTTAGATCTAGTCGACTAAGCTTCCTTCAAATCCCGAATTGCCACCCATCATAAAACCATTAAACTATTAGCTTTTGGCTTTTGCCTTTCAAAACCGGGAATAGATCATGAGAACTAATCAAAAATCAACACTTACCTTAGCATAGGAGATTCGGCTAGCACTAGAGAGAGGATTCGCAATGCCCATAGAAGATTTAAATGCCTAAGTACAGAACTAATTCTCAAATAGGATGAGTAGAAGAAAAAACTATGGATGCTTCGGCTTTCTAGAGAAATCGGCACAAGAAGGAAAAAGTGGAGAAGAGTTTCGACTTTTAAAGAAATTGGATAAAAGAAATTGGAGAGGGAGAGGCTAGGGAATTTCGGCACAATGGGAGAGAAATTTAGGGTTTTCAAAGTGTCGTAATCAAGGAGCTAGCCCCCTATTTATAGATATTTTGGCACCTCACTGCTAAAAACCGAAAACGCCCTTAAAATTCAAGCTAAAAGAGAGGAGAAATTCGGCACCCTCCTTGCCATGCAAAAGAGTGAATTTTACACTCCTCTAGGTGGTGGATTTTCTACCAACACTTCCCTTGAAGATAAGCTCCTAACTTTTCTCTTTTTATCTATGATATTATCACTTAAAAATCCACATAAATTCTCCTATTTTATAGCCTTGTAGCCAGCCCACCTCTACTAATCCCTAATGCCAAATTTAACTCACTTAAATTAAAATATTTGGGCCTCATTAAACTTAATACTTGGGCCCCTAATTCCTTGTGTGTGGTGTCACCCTCTCTTCATTTAAAGTGCCGAATTTGGCCTAAAACATGGGCTCCTTGCGACCCAAAACTTGTTCCTTTTTAACTGTTAATGATGCCACTTTAATCTGGGCCTTTTTGCCTAATTCTAAGCCCAAATTTAGACCCCTATCAATTAAATTAACATAGTAAACCTATCCCTACACTAAATTTATAGGCCCGTAAATTTAGAATGTTACACTCTTAATCCTTTCTTTTCATGATATATACTCAGGAAAGCACCAGGAGATGAAAAAAATGCAAAACGGGCTTAAAACGGGACAAATGGGCCAAAGCATGAAATCGACATGGCCTGGACTAAAGCCCACACGGCCGTGCCTCCTCAATACATTAGAACACGGCCTGATATCGATCTACACGAACATGTCCTCATTAGAAGTCTAAACACGGCCTGGCCACGATTCACACGGGCGTGTGCCATGGCCGTGCCTCTCCCGTGGAGAAGAGAAATTTCATTCGGGAAAGGATACTTAGGGGCAAAGAAACCTATTTCAAAAGCCTATAAATACACCCTAAGTATGACCTAAAAAGGGGGGGGCCCAAAGCCATCGCTTAGAGGCGTCTTGCTAGGCCGAGAAGGCATTTGTGGGGATTCACTCAGGATAGCCGCTTGATTCATCTCTAGAAGCCGAATTCTACTCAAGACGGAGGATTTCTTCTTCAATTCCTTCAGGAGTTTTAGGGATTTCTTATGTTTTGTTTTATCTTTTCTTCTCGAGATGTTTTTCTTTACTATTATGAACTAAACCCCTCATATACCCAGGGGATGAAACCTAGATGAATCTTGTTATTGTTTTCTCGATCTATATGATAAATACTTGATTTGTTCTTAATTATGTGTGCTTAATTCTTGTGTTGACATTTCATGATATTAATTCAAGTCGAATGTGCTTAGGTGGTGGAGCAAAAGTCCCCGCTAAGAGTAGATCTAGCATAATTAAGCGGATTTGATCGCACGCCAGAGATAGGGTGACGAGATTTTGCCGGATTAGGGTGAAACCTAATATGGGAATCCATAGATCGATTTATCGCTATTCTAGGGGTTATTAATGGGAAAGAGATTTCAATTAATTAACCTCGGGATTAGACGTTATTCGCCTCGAGAGAGGGTTTAATATACGTTAGGAGTCTTACGGATCAAGTCAAGTGAGTACATCGTGCGGTTCGAGTTAGATAACAAGTGAAGTCTATGTGGATTCTTCCTTGGGTGCCGCCTTAATCAACCGAGTTTTTCCCAAGTTATTCTCCCAATTTCATTCTTCTTTGTCTTAGAATTTTTAGTTTAATAGTTAATTAATTTAGACTAGATAAACAACTTCACTTATTTTAGGCTAAATAATAGAAAGAAAGTTAGTATTAGTACTTTTAGTTCCTTTGGGTTCGACAATCCGGTCTTGCCTAAGCTATACTACTGTTCGATAGGTGCACTTGCCTCAATCGTTGTCATAGTTAGTTTCCAGGTTCGATCATTCTCTTTATAAATTTTAAAACTCTAACTTCACAGCGATCAAGTTTTTGGCCTCTTAGCACGAACTAAAATATTAAGAACACTCTATTTTTATTACTTTAGCCATTTTTATTTTTTTCAATTTAATTTTATTTCTTATTTTATTTGCTAATTTTTCTTCTTTTATTAATTCTTCCTTCCAGGTACCTTTAGTTTATGACTAGAAGGAACCCGAGAGGACCTTTAAAATACGACAGTGATATTGAAGCTACCGCTCGTAAAAATCACAGAGAAATTAGGCGAGCCCTAAATTACACGGAAGGAGAGCGAGAAGACAGATCCAATCCTACTGAAGGGATGGACGAGAGTAATCCACCAACACAAGATGTGGCAGAAAATAATGCTCCGCGTACTATGTTTGATTATGCTAAACCTCATTTAACAGGAGTAGAATCAAGTATAGTTAGGCTTGCTATAGCTGCTAATAATTTTGAATTAAAGCCTAACATTATACAAATGATTCAACAGTTTGTTCAATTTGATGGTTTGCAGGACGAAGACCCGAATACTCATATAGCTAATTTTTTAGAGTTCTGTGATACCTTCAAAATAAATGGTGTTTCTGATGATGCCATACATCTTCGGTTATTTCCTTTTCATTAAGGAATAAAGCCAAACAAGGTTAAACTTCAAGTACCACGAGGGTCAATCACTACATGGGAACAAATGACCAAAAATTTTTATTAAAATATTTCCCACCGCCAAAAACGCCAAATTACGCAATGATATCTCTTCTTTTGTGCAGATGGATTTAGAGACATTATACGATGCATGGGAGAGATACAAGGATCTCTTGAGAATGTGTCCGCACCATGGTTTACCCTTGTGGCTCCAAGTCTAAACTTTCTATAACGATGTAAACCCCTCAATGAGGCAACTAATCGATTCAGCCGCCACGGGGTGGAACCCCGAACAATAGAACTCCCCAAGCGACTTACGAGTTTATTGAAGAGATGTCATCAATAACTATCGCAAGCGGCAAAGTTACAAGGACCAAACCAACAAAATAAGCCGGAGTTTTCAACATGGACGCAGTAACCATGCTATCAACACAGGTAGAGATGATGAATAAAAAGCTTGATAGTTTGTGTTCTTCGCAGGTACATCCAGCAATGCAGTGCGACGTAAGTAGAACCGTGGCGAATCCTGAGTACCCACCCTACCAACCGAGCATCGAGAGCGAATAGATGAACTATATAGGTAACAATTTCTGATCTAATAATAACCCATATAGTAATAATTATAACCCAGGTTGGAGGAACCACCTAAATTTTTCGTGGGGAGGTCAAGGAAATCAAAGACAACAACATCAAAATTTCCAAAATCAGCCCTATCCACAGGAGAAGAAGCCGACCCTTGAAGAGATGCTGACAAGATTCATGGCATCCACAGAAAACCATCTCAAAGACACTGAAACCACCCTTAAGACCCAACAAGCATCGATCAAGGGGATTGAGAACCAAGTTGGAGAACTTACTAAGGCAGTTGGGGAAATTACTAAGTCAGTTGGGCAACTTACTAAGATAGTTTCTGAAATTCAATCAGAGATTCTTTCTAAAAGAACAGAACAGGTAAAGGCAGTTACATTGAGAAGTGGAAAGGAGTTAGTCGAACCAAAGAAAAAAATACCACATGAAGATGACAAAGCAAAGGATGAGGGAGTTGAGGATATAACTCCAGTACGCAAAAAAAGTAGACCATCAATCCCATACCCAGCAAAGTTGAAGAAAGACTGATTAGATGCCCAATACGGTAAATTTCTTAAATTTTTTAAACAAATACATATTAACTTACCCTTTGTTGAAGCCATTTCACAGATGCCGACATACGCAAAATTCTTAAAAGAACTCCTGGCGAATAAAAGGAAGCTTGAAGAAGTATCAACTGTGGAGCTTAATGAAGAATGTTCAGCTATCCTCCAAAACAAGTTACCAACCAAATTAAAAGGCCCAGGGAGTTTTACTATTCCTTGTTTAATTGGTAGTTTAAATATTAAGAAAGCATTAGCTGATCTAGGTGCCAGTATTAATTTAATGCCTTATAAAATGTTTAAACAACTAGATCTAGGGGAACCAAAACCCACTAGGATGAGTATTCAATTAGCTGATAGATCAATTAAATATCCTAGAGGAGTTATCGAGGATGTTTTGGTAAAAATTGATAAATTTATTTTCCCTGTTGATTTTGTTGTGCTTGACATGGATGAGGATATTAATGTTCCCTTAATTTTAGGGTGCCCTTTTTTAGCTACTACTAGAGCTGTTATCGATGTAGGTGACGGTAAACTTTGCATTAAGAATAGGTGATGAGGAAATTGTCTTTCAAATTTATGATGCCATGCGATATTCTAAAGAACAAGATGATTCTGTTATTTTTTTTTGATACTACTCGATCATATCATTCAAAACTCATTACGTAAAAATTATACATAATGACACGATGGAACTATGCCTGACTCAAGAAGAGGGGGAAGAAGATGAAGCTGACGAGCTGAATCTGAATACATCTTCATCTAGACAAACGGAAAAAGAAAGCATTGAAGTCAATGACGAATCAAACAAAAACCCTCTATTGATGAGCCGCCCAAATTAGAATTAAAATAGTTGCCAAACACTTAGAATATGCATTCCCTGGGATAATTCTACGCTACCAAAGAATTATCTCTTCGTAATTGGAACCCAAGGAAAAATAGGAGTTGATACAGTGCAAGAGAGAATATAAAAGAGCCATAGCTTGGAAAACTTCGATAGTAAGGAATAAGCCCATCGCTTTGCACCCACAAAATTTTGATGGAAGAGGAATACAAGCCATGTGTGCAACCTCAAAGACGATTGAATCCCAACGTAAAAGAAGTTGTGAAAGATGAGGTAATTAAACTTCTAGATGCTTTGAATAATTTATCCTATTTTTGACAAAGAATTGGGTAAGTCCTGTCACAGTTGTTCCAAAGAAAGGAGGCATGACGATGGTAGCCAACGAGAAGAATGAACTAATTCCCACTAGAACAAGCATGTGTTGGAGAGTCTGCATTGATTACAGTAGTCAACGATGCCACTAGAAAAGATAACTTTCCTTTTCCCTTCATTGATCAAATGTTGGAAAGGTTATCTGGGCATATGTACTATTGCTTCCTAGATGGACTCTCCGGCTATTTCCAAATCTCAATAGCACCTGAAGATCAAGGGAAGACAACATTCACATGTCCATACGGTACAATTTCTTATCGTAGAATGCCTTTTGGATTATGTAATGCTCCTGCTACTTTTCAGCGCTACATGCTGGCAATCTTTGACGAACTTGTGGAAGACATTATGGATGTATTTATGGATGATTTCTCGGTATTCGGTAATTCTTTCCATCTTTGCCTTAAAAACTTAAAACGAGTTCTAATGAGATGTGAGGAGACAAATCTTGTCTTAAATTGGGAAAAATGCCACTTTATGGTACAAGAGGGAATTGTATTAGGACATAAAATTTCTAGTAAAGGAATCGAGGTAGACAAAGCAAAGGTCGAAACAATAGAAAAATTACCTCCTCCTAGTTCAGTTAAGGCTATCAGAAGTTTTTTAGGACATGCAGGATTTTATATAAGATTTATTAAAGATTTTTCTAAAATAGCTAAGCCTCTAACGAAATTGCTAGAAAAAGATGTACCTTTTAATTTTGATCAGGAATGTTTAGATGCCTTTAATATTCTTAAAGATAAATTAATAAACGCCCCAATTATAATTGCCCCGATTGGAATCTCCCTTTGAACTAATGTGTGATGCAAGTGATTTTGCAAAGAGGTGCGCTTTAGGACAAAGAAAGACAAGCACTTCCAGCCGATCTATTACGCCAGAAAGACATTAACAGCCACGCAAGAAAATTATACCACCACCAAAAAAGAATTACTAACTGTGGTCTTTGCGTTTGATAAATTCAGACAATATTTAGTATTATCTAAAGTTGTCGTTTACATTGACCACTCTGCTCTTCGTTATCTTTTAACTAAACCTGATGCAAAACCACGACTCATAAGATGGATTTTACTTTTACATGAATTTGACCTGGAAATACAGGATAAGAAGGGAGCTGAAAACCTCGCAGCAGATCACCTCTCCAGGCTTGAGAACCCACATATCGAAGAACTCGACGAAAGTGAGATAAACGACTCATTCCCTGAGGAACAACTCTTTTCTATAACCTGCTCCGAGGTACCATGGTTTGCAGATATTGCGAATTACTTAGCCGCTAACGTTCTACCGAAAAACTAACACAGCATCAAAAAAGGCGATTCTTTTCTGATGTGAAGAACTATTTCTGGGAAGACCCTTTTCTTTTCCGCATTTGTGCAGATCGTAATTCAAGATGCGTTACAAAGACGTATAAGCAAAATCCTACAACATTGCCATTCAGACCTTCAGGAGGACACTACTGAGGGCATTAAGACAAAGACATAAAATACTCGAATAAGGTTTTTATTGGCCCACTCTATTCAAAGATGCCAACAGGTATGTCGCTTCATGTGATAAATGTCAAAGAACAGGTAATGTTTCTAAACGTGATGAAATGCCTCAAACATATATGCTTTCTTGTGAAATATTTGATGTATGGGGTATTGATTTTATGGGTTCATTCCCTAGTTCATTTGGAAATAAGTACATCCTAGTAGCAATTGATTACATGCCAAAATGGGTGGAAGCTGAAGCTTTACCTACCAATGATGCCAGAGTAGTAGTTAAGTTTCTCAAGAAACTGTTTTCTCGATTCGGAACACCTAGAGCCATCATTAGTGATAGGGGTACTCATTTTTGTAATACTCAATTTGACAACGTCTTAAAAAAATATGGAGTACACCATAGGATAGCTACCCCATATCACCCTTAAACCAGTGGGCAGATAGAAGTAGCAAACCGAGAACTTAAGCGAATCTTAGAGAAAACAATCGAAACCAGCAGAAAAGATTAGGCAATAAAAGTAGACGACGCTTTATGGGCCTATAGAACAGCCTTTAAAACCCCTTTAGGAACATCCCCGTACAAACTTGTCTACGGGAAAAGCTGTCATCTACCATTTGAATTAGAACATAAAGCTTACTGGGCTATAAAATTTTTGAATTATGATATTAAAACTGCATGTGAGAGGAGAATGATGCAGATGAACGAGCTAGACAAATGGAGAACTGATGCTTACGAGAACTCAAAGCTATACAAGGAGGCAACAAAGCGACGCCATGATGCTCGTCTAAAGAAATCGAGATAATTCAAAGTAGGGGACTTGGTCTTTCTATACAACTCGAGGCTTAAACTATTCCCTGGGAAACTAAAATCAAGATGGTCAGGTCCATTCATGATCAAAACAATTTTTCCTTATGGCACAATTGAGGTAACTCATCCCACTCAAGGCACATTCAAGGTAAATGGTCACCGACTCAAAATCTATAATGGTGAAGATTTTAGGGATATGAGAGAGGAGCTTCAGCTCCGGGAACCTTCTTTCTAAAAGAAAAACAGGGCAAGTCTAGCTTAAGACTTTAAACAAGCACTTCTCGGGAGGCAACCCGAGCATTAACCACACTAACATTAGATTCTTAATTTTTAGCATTTAATCCCATACTAATTAATCCAATAAAGCGCAGGTTTTAGACCACACGGTCTTGCACACGGGCGTGCCCGTAGCCGTGTGGAAGCCATGGGATGAAACACGGGCGTACTTATAGCCGTGCTTGACAAAGGTGACTTTTATCATCAACACGGGCTACAAAAATAGCCCCACGCCCGTGCTGAGAAATCGCAGATGATACTGACTTTTCAAACACAGGCTGAACACGCCCGTGCTACACAACCGTAAGGAGATACTGACTTGTCAAACACGGGCAAAACATGCCCGTTTCAAATGACTGTGTAACTAAGAACACGGGCGTGTCACTTTAAGCACGGCCGTGGCCAAGCACCCTAAACGCGCCCAAAATTCAAAATTGAAAAAATCACGTGTAACATCCCAAAATAGGGGTTATTTGTGATTGAATTATTTTTCTTGTATTTGAATTTCTGTGATATTATTCGTGATGATATAAGGCTTAATTAGGGGTCTTGAGTAAGCTCGGTTTAGTAGAATAATTCTTAGTATGGCTTCTTTAAAGAAGAGGATTAAATGAGCTTAGCACTTAAGTTAATTTAAGTAGCAATAAGTGACAAGATGAGTGCATGGCAAGTTGGTAATGGCGCATGGAGTTTGGCTTGAGGTTAGAGGTTCGAGTAGCATGTTTAGCAATTTGAAGGTTTATTTTTATATCCTTGCTTTGATGGACGGTCAAACTTATTTATGATAGGTTGGACTATTTCTTTTGGTAAGTTGAATATATGATTAAGGAAAGCTTGATAGTAGGGATAAGAATCTTGAAGTTATGGTATGATGAGGGGACAAAAGGCATGAAGGATGGAGGATGTTTTGGAAAGTTTCCTAAGCCTTTAGTGGATGAATGTGGACGGCATGTATGGCTAGGGGTGACCGAATTTTGATAGGTAGCTTGGGGAAAGAAATAGTTGGCCAATTTCTCCTTTGATCATTTTTTTGGCATTTTTGTTTTCCCTCTCCAAAAACTCTCTTTGGCCGAATGTGTATTGTGCATTTTGGTGCACTTTTGCTTTTGATTTTAGCATCTTTTGTTGAACCAAACCATACCATTTCCTTTTCTTTCATTTGCTCTTTTGAAACCAAAACAACATTTGATTTTGGGCATTGAGTACACATTTCTTTTAGGCAATATAGGTGTTGGCAAAATCTCTCTCTCACATCTCTCTTTTCTTCATTTGACTTTTGTTCAACCACATTTTCTCCCATCCTCTCTCTTGGCCGAATCTTTAACCATCTCAAACTCCATTTCTTTTCATTCACTCATAGTTTAAACATCCATTACCATTCGATTTCTATTTTCTTGTTCATTTCACCATAGCCTAAACTCTCATATCCTTCTTTTTAGTATTATATTTGGCCGAATATTCAAGGGGAAACTCTCTTAGTTTTCTTCAATTGATTTTGGAAAAGGGTAAGTGTTCTTGGTCGTTTCTCCTTCAATTCTTTTCTTGTCTCTACGTTATTTTCTTGTGGACTAAGGCCGAATCTATGGGCATTGGTTTGCAAGGTTCTAATCATTTAGGAATCGATTTATTTTAGGCTCTACTGACGTGGAAACAATCTTTCTAAGCCTCGTATATTCATCGATCGTCTTGGGTAAGCTTTTAGGTAAGATTGGTATTTTGAAGCGATAACTCTTTGATTTAGTGTTATGGCCGAATGGCCTTTGTTTATATTTTAAGTGTTGGCCGATTGTAGGACAAGGATCTAGTGGTAAATCGGATTCGAGAGTTATTTCTTGCGTTGGTGAAAGGTGTGTATACATACACATCTTATAACTTTTAATATGCTAAGTGTTATGTTATGCCTAACGCTTTGTGTAGACATGGATGAAATACCTTCATGGTATTAACAAGGATTTGGGTAAGTTCTTATTACTATGTGATTATTATTTGATGCTTTTGGGAAGCATGACACATTTGGTATGTGTATTATTTGATATATGGCTTATGATAAATCGATTGGATGTTGTTAAATAAATCTATCAACATGATTTGTGGTACATGCATATAAAAATGATTGTTATGGGTTGATGAGAGGAGGGGGCAGTGATATTCGTGTCGACGGACACCGTTGTTTTGGTAACACATCGTGACTACGGTCACCGTGAGGTTTGGTACCTCCGAGAGGTTTGGCACCTCATAGCGACTTGTCCTCGTGGTTAATACCACCGTGGGTTGGCCCCACTTTGAGATATGGGATTGTCTCCCGCTGATTTGGTATCACACGATGGGTTGGCCCCATCATCTATTTGTGACTTCGGTCACCAGTGTTTTGGTAACACAATTGTGTCTTCTGACACCGAGATTTGGTATCTCCAAAGTGATTTGGTATCACATTTGTGACTATACGTCACCAAAGTGGTTTGGCACCACCGGTGGTTTGGTACCACAAGGGGGTAGAAAAAGGCGTATAGATGGTTAGGTTGGGTGCATTTAAACTTATGCATGTTAATTGGTTATAATTTGTGTATGTGATTGCATTAAATTGGGGAAGGGTTACACATTGAGTCTTGGTGACTCACCTTCTCCTTTAATTTTTCAGTGATTCAGAGATCATGGATGAGGAGCCTGGACTCGAGGTGGCCATGCAAAGGAGATTTTTTTAATAAATGAATTTTGGATTTTATTTATCTTTCCTTTTGGTTTATGCTCGCTTATTTGTAATAAGGCCTCCTAGTATGATTTCATTATTGCTTGCGTGTTTGAATGTTTTGTTTAAACTATTTGATGATGTTAAACGGATGCACATGTTTTCTCAAATTAAACGCAAAATGTTTTAAAGTACTATCGGGTACATTCAAAATTTGTAAACAACTCGACTATGCAAATATCTTAAGTTTGGTTTTTAACAAAGAAAATTTAAATTTAAAGGCATTCGATTAATTTCAAAATCGGTTTTAAAATGATTTTCAAAATCTTTTCTCTGTAGCAAACCAAATTCGGTCGTAATGTTTGGGCCGGGTTTGGGGTGTTACAAAATTGATATCGAGCCCGGCTCAAAGCTTCTACTGTAGCCCAAGGCCCAAAAAAAAATGTTTTGGTAGGTCTATTTGAAATAATATGGTTTTGAATAAGCATGGCACTCGAGTCTCCCACACCGATCCGCCTGTGTAAGTACCACTAACTTTTGTATGAATTATTTATCAGTAGAAGGGTAGGAAGCATGGGACGTAGATAGTGATAGTATTTTAAACTTTAGGACTAGTTTACTCCAAACAAAGACATAAGACTTTAAGAGCCTAATTAAACCAACCTACGACCAAGTCGCCGAGTTAGGTGTGTGGTAACCTTGGTGCGCATGTCTAGGATTGGATCCTAAGAGCTTGGTACTTAAGCAGTCCTCGTGACTCACCTCCTCTTCTTCATGATTCCTACCTGGTGCGTAGCTTCGGTTCACCCTAACCAAGAGGACTCGGTCATAGGCGAAAATCCTAAATAAAACCCGAAAGGGATTAGCCATGTTTTAAGGAAAACTTCGGTTTTAAAATCATTAATTTATTTTTAGATGGTAGGACAAATTTATCTTCGAAAATTTTCAAAATATTCTTGATTGACAAAATTACAAAAATACCCTTTAGGAAAAAATGACGAAAATACCCTCAGGTTAGAAACGACAAGAATGCTCAAGAGTGCATAGGTATGAAAGGTATAGGAAATGGATGTATTATTCTGTGTAAACCAAGATAGAAGACTTAAAACCTTGTTTGATCGAAAGAATCTCTATTAAACTCTTTTTCATAAAATTTCTTCATGGATAATCAAGTGAAACATGTACTAATTCATAAAAATTTCTAATCGATTAAAGCGCGATAGTTAGAATGAGCTTTAGAGGACGTGGCCGCCGTGGACGTGGAAGGGGTAGGATGGTGTATCGTAACTCCGCTCGGGTCGGGTCAAGGATCCGAGAATGAGATACCGCCACCACCACCCCCAACCTTTGGAGTGAAGAGCGAGATCGGACGGTGACGACGCTGCGGTCACTGGCGATGCTACGGGTTCGGAAAGGGTAGCTGGAATTGGTGGAAGTGGAGGAGCTCTCGGAAGTCGGTTCTGAGAGACTTCGAGCTAACGGAGCTGAATTTTTCCGAGGTGTGTCTGCGTGTAGCGCCCAATACTACCGAGTATTGGTACGGAATCGACCGAAAGAATCATGGATGAGATAGATTTGACAAATGAGGAGAAACTGAAGGAGCGGTGTCGCTTCTCAAGGATGAGTCATATCGATGGTGGCTCACGGTCCGAGATGGTGCTACGGCGATGATCTCACTTGGGAGTACTTCAAAGCCGCATACCGTAAGAAGTATGTTGGATCAAGCTACATTGACGCTCAAAGGAAAGCTTTTACGGGGTTAGTGCAAGGGAATAAGTCCGTCTCGAGGGGTATGAAGCGGAATTCCTAAGGTGAGTCGTTATGCTCGGGGAATAGTGGCATCGGAACATGATCGTTGTGTTCGCTTTTGAAGACGGACTTAGAGACGAGTTAAGGTCATTGATTGCTCCACAAAGAAGAACGTGAGTTTGCCGTCTTGGTGGAGAAGGCCAAGGTAGCCGAAGGAATCAAGGAGTCCGCGAGGCAAAGTTATGATAGGAGCAAGTCAAGAGAGGCTTTGGATCGTCTGGGTCGTGGTAATGTTCGTAAAAGATTTAGGCGAGTGGGTCAAATCGTGCGGAGGTCCACAAATGCTAATCAAAGACCGCCCAGTGTAACCGCTGTGGAAAGTTTCATTGGGGTGAATGTTGGACCGGAGGGAAAGGATGTTTCGAGTGTGGTTCGCTAGAACATCGTGTGAGGGATCGTCCGCGTAAGCAAGCTAGGAATCGATCCCGAAGGTCAAGGTCGTGCCGAGTTCGAAAAGGAGGGACCAAAGACCGCAGAGAGTCGTGGTAATGGTAGAGGTGGTTATGGCTCTAGTGGAGGTCGCGGAGCGGTATGGCGAGGTATTGGCAACACGGAGGCTAGGCGGCTGGTTTGGTGTATCTTTGAGGCGTCGTGAGGAAGGAGACGCACCGGACGTCATAACCGATGCGTTTTTAATTTTTGGTGTTCCATATAACGCCTTGATAGATGTGGGTTCGACGCACTCTTACGTTGCTAGTAGTATAGTTGAGACCATGAGTTTAGTTCCTTAGACCGCTTCTAAGAGGATGACCGTACTTAGTCCTTTAGGTCACTCTGTAGAAGTAGATAAGTCAGATAGAGATATACCCCTAGAACTCCAAGGGGTAGTGTTTGTAGCCGATCTGATGGAACTGCGTTTGAGGAGTTCGATCGATTCTTGGGATGGATTGGTTGGTCAAGTACCAAGCAAGTTTGGATTGTGCCGCTAAGCGCATGGTTTTGAAGACGGTTGAAGGTGAAGAAGTGGTCATGATAGGTAATAGGAGAGATTATCTATCCAACGTGGTATCTGCGTTGAAAGCGATAAAGATGGTCGGGAGAAGGGTGTGTGAGGCGTTCGTAGTTCATGTGTGTGCTTTGGAAGCTAAGGAGTCTTCGTGGGAAATGTTCAAACGTAAAGGAATTTGCTTGACGTATTTCTGAAGAACTTCCGGATTGCCTCCGGATCGTGAAGTCGAATTTGGTATAGATCTGTTACACAGAACGCGCCAGTGTCTATAGCTCCATATAGGATGGCACCGAAGGAATTGATGGAATTGAAGGCTCGGATACAAGAGTTGTTGGATCGAGGTTTCATTCGACCAAGTGTTTCACCTTGGGGAGCGCCGGTACTTTTGTCAAGAAGAAGGATAGTACGATGCGGATGTGTATAGACTACGCTTGATTGAATAAGTCGACGATTAAAAACAAGTATCCTTTGCCGAGGATAGATGACTTGTTTGATCACCAAAGAAATTGCGGTTTTCTCTAAGATTGATTTAAGGTCCGGATATCATCAATCGAGGTGAAAGAGGCTGATATCCATAAGACGGCATTTCGTACTCGGTATGGACACTCACGAGTTCCCGGTGATGCCGTTTGGTTTGACTAATGCACCAAAGCTTTCATGGACATGATGAATAGGGTATTTCAACGCTTTTTGGATCGGTTTGTTGTGGTCTTTTTATAGATGATATTTTGGTGTATTCGAAGTCGGAAGAGGAGCATGATGCGCATTTGCGAGTGGTGTTGCAGATTTTGAGGAAAAGCAGGTGTATCCGAAATTTAGTAATTGCACTCGGCTTAAGGAGGTGACTTTCTTGGGTCACGTTGTTTCACCCGGGGATTAGAGTGGATCCTCGAAAGATTGAGGCAGTGTTAGATTGGAAGCCGCCTAAATCTGTGGCTGAAATTCGAGTTTTCTAGGTCTCAGCGGGGTATTACCAAGATTTGTAGAAGGATTTTCTTTGATTGCCGCACCGATGACCAAGTTGTTGAGGAAAGGAGTTCCATTTGTGTGGACCGAGAAGCGTGAAAGTTTCGACAAATTGAAGAAGATTCTCGATGAAGCTCCGCTTTGATTCAACTTTGAGGCGTGCAAGGAATTCACGGTTTATTGCGATGCATCACATATTGGTTTGGGATGCGTCTTTGATGCAAGAAGGGAAGGTAGTGGCTTATGCATCTCGGCGATTGAGACCACATGAGGCTAATTATCCGACTCATGACTTGGAGTTAGCGGCATGTAGTCTTCGCTTTGAAGATATGGAGGCACTATTTGTATGCGGAGAGAAGTCGATAGTTTATACGGATCACAAGAGTCTTAAGTATCTCTTGACTCGAAGGATTTGAATTTGAGGCGTAGATGGATTGAGCTGTTGAAGGACTACGATTGCTCGATCGAGTATCATCCCGGTAAGGCTAACGTGGTGGCGTATGCGTTGAGTCGTAAGGTTGTATCGGATTTAAGATCGATGTTTGCTCGACTTAGTCTGTTCGATGATGGGAGTCTTTTGGCGGGTTGCAAGTCAAGCCGACTTGGTTAGATCAGATTAAGGAGAAGCGCTTAGAGGATGATGGTTTGAATGATCGGAGGTTGCAAGTCCGAATGGTGGATTAGAGGATTTTAGTCTGTCCCGGTGATGGAGTTTTGTGCTTTAAAGGAAGAGCTTGTATGCCGAAGGATGTAGAGTTGAGACAAAGGATTCTTCGGGGACGCACATAGTAGCTCATATGCTATGCATCCCGGAGGTAGCAAGATGTATCGGGATTTGAGAGAGCAATTTTGGTGGCCGTGTCCAAAGCGGAAGTAACCGAGTTCGTGGGTAAGTGTCCGACGTGTCAACAAGTCAAGGCTGAACATCGGTTGCCATCCGTTTACTTCACCGGTGAAGATTCCTCGATGGAAGTGGGAGAGGATCACCATGGACTTTGTCGGTGGATTACCTCTTACGCCTAGCAAGAAGAATTCGATTTGGGTGATTGTGGATCGTCCGACTAAATCGGTGCATTTCATACCGTAAGGGTAGATTATTCGCTTTCAGAGGTTAGCTAAGTTATATGTAGTTGAGATAGTGAGATTGCATGGTGTGCCAAGATGTCGATTATCTCGGATAGGGATCCGAGGTTTACATCGAGGTTTTGGAGAGCGTTGCATCAAGCTTTGGGTACGAGATTGGACTTCAGCACAGCTTTTCATCCGCAATCCGACGGACAATCGGAGAGAGTGATTCAGATCTTAGAAGATATGCTCAGAGGTTGTGTTCTGGACTTCAGTGGCAGTTGGGAGGAGTATCTACCGTTGGCGGAATTCGCTTATAACAATAGTTATCAAGCGAGTATCCAAATGGCTCCATATGAAGCACTGTATGGACGAAGATGCCGTACTCCTACGTGTTGGACGGAACTAGGTGAACGTCATGTCTTGGGTCCAGATTTGGTGACGGAAACTGAGGACAAAGTTAAGGTAATTCGGGCTCGTCTCAAGGAAGCATCGGATAGGCAAAAGTCTTACGCCGATCTCAAGCGCAAGGAGATGGAATACGAGGTAGGAGATAAAGTCTTTCTGAAGGTGTCGCCTTGGAAAAAGGTGTTGCGCTTTGGGCAAAAAGGGAAATTAAGTCCAAGGTTCATCGGCCCGTATACTGTGTTGAAGCGAGTAGGACCGGTAGCTTATCAGCTCGAACTGCCAGCAGAGTTGAGTCAGATTCACGATGTCTTCCATGTGTCGATGCTTAGACGGTATAGGTCAGATCCATCGCACATCGTGCCAGTAGCAGAGATTGAGGTTAACTCCGACTTATCATTCGAGGAGGAACCGGTTCGATTTTTAGATCGTGATGTCAAGGTGTTGCGTGAAAGTCGGTACCCTTTAGTGAAAGTGCTATGGCGAAACCATGGTACGGAGGAAGCGGCGTGGGAACTGAGGAGGTGATGCGCGACAATTTCCCCATCTTTTCTGATCAGGTAATTTCGAGGTCGAAATTATTTTAAGGGGGGTAGAACTGTAACATCCCAAAATAGGGGTTATTTGTGATTGAATTATTTTTTTTCTTGTATTTGAATTTCTGTGATATTATTCGTGATGATATAAGGCTTAATTAGGGGTCTTGAGTAAGCTCGGTTTAGTAGAATAATTCTTAGTATGGCTTCTTTAAAGAAGAGGATTAAATGAGCTTAGCACTTAAGTTAATTTAAGTAGCAATAAGTGACAAGATGAGTGCATGGCAAGTTGGTAATGGCGCATGGAGTTTGGCTTGAGGTTAGAGGTTCGAGTAGCATGTTTAGCAATTTGAAGGTTTATTTTTATATCCTTGCTTTGATGGACGGTCAAACTTATTTATGATAGGTTGGACTATTTCTTTTGGTAAGTTGAATATATGATTAAGGAAAGCTTGATAGTAGGGATAAGAATCTTGAAGTTATGGTATGATGAGGGACAAAAGGCATGAAGGATGGAGGATGTTTTGGAAAGTTTCCTAAGCCTTTAGTGGATGAATGTGGGCGGCATGTATGGCTAGGGGGTGACCGAATTTTGATAGGTAGCTTGGGGAAAGAAATAGTTGGCCAATTTCTCCTTTGATCATTTTTGGCATTTTTGTTTTCCTCTCCAGAAAACTCTCTTTGGCCGAATGTGTATTGTGCATTTTGGTGCACTTTTGCTTTTGATTTTAGCATCTTTTGTTGAACCAAACCATACCATTTCCCTTTTCTTTCATTTGCTCTTTTGAAACCAAAACAACATTTGATTTTGGGCATTGAGTACACATTTCTTTTAGGCAATATAGGTGTTGGCAAAATCTCTCTCTCACATCTCTCTTTTCTTCATTTGACTTTTGTTCAACCACATTTTCTCCCATCCTCTCTCTTGGCCGAATCTTTAACCATCTCAAACTCCATTTCTTTTCATTCACTCATAGTTTAAACATCCATTACCATTCGATTTCTATTTTCTTGTTCATTTCACCATAGCCAAACTCTCATATCCTTCTTTTTAGTATTATATTTGGCCGAATATTCAAGGGGAAACTCTCTTAGTTTTTCTTCAATTGATTTTGGAAAAGGGTAAGTGTTCTTGGTCGTTTCTCCTTCAATTCTTTTCTTGTCTCTACGTTATTTTCTTGTGGACTAAGGCCGAATCTATGGGCATTGGTTTGCAAGGTTCTAATCAGTTAGGAATCGATTTATTTTAGGCTCTACGGACGTGGAACAATCTTTCTAAGCCTCGTATATTCATCGATCGTCTTGGGTAAGCTTTTAGGTAAGATTGGTATTTTGAAGTGATAACTCTTTGGATTTAGTGTTATGGCCGAATGGCCTTTGTTTATATTTTAAGTGTTGGCCAATTGTAGGACAAGGATCTAGTGGTAAATCGGATTCGGGAGTTATTTCTTGCGTTGGTGAAAGGTGTGTATACATACACATCTTATAACTTTTTAATATGCTAAGTGTTATGTTATGCCTAACGTTTTGTGTAGACATGGATGAAATACCTTCATGGTATTAACAAGGATTTGGGTAAGTTCTTATTACTATGTGATTATTATTTGATGCTTTTGGGAAGCATGACACATTTGGTATGTGTATTATTTGATATATGGCTTATGATAAATCGATTGGATGTTGTTAAATAAATCTATCAACATGATTTGTGGTACATGCATATAAAAATGATTGTTATGGGTTGATGAGAGGAGGGGGCAAAGTGATATTCGTGTCGACGGACACCGTTGTTTTGGTAACACATCGTGACTACGGTCACCAGAGGTTTGGTACCTCGCAGGTTTGGCACCTCATAGCGACTTGTCCTCGTGGTTAATACCACCGTGGGTTGGCCCCACTTTGAGATATGGGATTATCTCGCCGTGATTTGGTATCACACGATGGGTTGGCCCCATCATCTATTTGTGACTTCGGTCACCGGTGTTTTGGTAACACAATTGTGTCTTCTGGACACCGTGAGATTTGGTATCTCCAGTGATTTGGTATCACATTTGTGACTATACGTCACCAGTGGTTTGGCACCACCAGTGGTTTGGCACCACCAGTGGTTTGGTACCACAAGGGGTAGAAAAAGGCGTATGGATGGTTAGGTTGGGTGCATTTAAACTTATGCATGTTAATTGGTTATAATTTGTGTATGTGATTGCATTAAATTGGGGAAGGGTTACACATTGAGTCTTGGTGACTCACCTTCTCCTTTAATTTTTCAGGTGATTCGTAGACCGCGGATGAGGAGCCGGATGGACTCGAGGTGGCCATGCAGTGGAGATTTTTTTTAATAAATGAATTTTGGATTTTATTTATCTTTCCTTTTGGTTTATGCTGCTTATTTGTAATAAGGCCTCCTAGTATGATTTCATTATTGCTGCGTGTTTGAATGTTTTGTTTAAACTATTTGATGATGTTAAAACGGATGCACATGTTTTCTCAAATTAAACGCAAAATGTTTTAAAGTACTATCGGGTACATTCGAAATTTGTAAACAACTCGACTATGCAAATATCTTAAGTTTGGTTTTTAACAAAGAAAATTTAAATTTAAAGGCATTCGATTAATTTCAAAATCGGTTTTAAAATGATTTTCAAAATCTTTTCTCTGTAGCAAACCAAATTCGGTCGTAATGTTTGGGCCGGGTTTGGGGTGTTACATCACGGGCTGAACAGAATCAAGCACGTTCGTGTCCTTTGCCCGTGTCTCATCCCCTATATATAGAACATGACACTCATCTTTCCTAAATTTTATAACCCTAAACCGATTTCTCTCAAAACCCCTACCCTCATTCCGGCCATCACTCACAAAACTCATCCCCATTACCTACCACCACCTCCTCAACCCTCTCCCTTTCATATAAATACAAGAAAACCGCACCCACGCCCTCGCCACTGCCGTGCACCTGCAGAAAAATCACAACACCACCGTGCTCAGCCCGTGTTCCGACGATTCACATCACCCAAACCCGTGGTTCCCTTCATTACTTCATTTTCTTAATTGACTATTGGATAAATTTCATAATATTGTGTTTGCTTTTGTTTTTAGTATTAAGCATTAATTATTTTATTTTCTTTTAGAATATTTCATTGAAAATCTAGAACTTGGTAAAAATTTTCAAGATAGCTAGTTTTCAATGTTAGTTACTCTATGGAAAAACTCATATTGATTGTATATTGAACACTTTGCTGTCGATACTTAGGTACAATGTCATTATCGCGAGGAAAACAAACTACAGCAGCCCCAAGTAAGAAAAGAAAGGGACCCGGCTCATCCTCGGCCAGTGCCTCATCTGAAATACGACACCGCTTTCTCCAATTTAGTCAGGAAGCCCAGGAAGAACGATACAAGGCACTTCGGGGAAGACCTCTCGGCACCGGTAGGTGCATTGACTGGGACGCTTTGGAACAGGTCGGGCTAGCAGACGATATTCAAGCCCTTCTCTCGACTGAGCCGTGGGAACAATTTTTCTCCATCATCGAGCCCACATATTTGGAACTCACCCTCGAGTTTTGCACCACCTTTACCCTACAAACAGTAATGGCGTAATACGATGACCCGGGCACAATTCAATTTCGGTTAGGAGGCACAGTACGTCGACTGAGCATACCGTAATTCAGCACGGCACTCAGACTCTATACGAACGAGTTTATAGCAGAAAATCCACTTTCCGAGTTAGACCATCAGCTCCACTGCACCCCCACCAACTGTTGGCACACTTTACACCCCAACACGGGCATCTACGACCCCAGTCGTTCCAAGGCGACAGCCCTTGGACCCTCCCTGCGGTACATTCATGCCATTCTAGCTTACACTATCACGGGGCGACGCGAGAGCACCGGCGTGGTGAATGTACACGACGTTTACTTTTTATCGTGCATGTCAGAAGGGCACGTTTTCGACCTTGCATACTTCATTGCTCGTGCCATTCAAAGATCGCAGGCGCAGCCGCACAGGAGGGGGATTTTATCGATGGGGCCATACATCACACGGTTGGCTCGACACTTTGACCTCCTTAACACCGAGACTCAAACTTCCTCGCTAACACTGATCGGCCAGATGGTACCCCAAGGCATACAGACGATGTTGCACATGAGGATGATTAAATATCGTCGTGGGACCGATCCTCCTCAGTACCGATTAGCCACAAATGAGGAGGACCTTGAGGACATTACTGCTGATGTCCTACCACCACAGGAGGCACCAGTCCCGAGCCAGCGGCCCTCCCATGCAACAGCTTCATTTTTAGACATTTCTGCACGCATCGATCGGTTCGAGCAGTACTGTACTCAGTAATTTCAATGCTTTGACGGAATCGAGGCCACCCTCCAGCAGATTTGTCACCACCTTCATATTTCTACACCACCACCACCACAGTCCCCAGCTGACGATGAGGACCTCTGAGTCCTTCTATTTTCCTTATGTTTATTTCCTTTATTTCTAATTCATGCGTTTTAAAATTTTATTTGTCCTAATTTAAACTCTTTTGCCTTTATGTTTAATACCTTCATTTTATTCATATTATCATTGGCTATCTAACCTTAGAGTATTACTAACAAACATTTATTTAATTTCGCCCCCGAGACATCTAATTAATGACTTCGCAGTTTCAATTGTACACTCCAAAATAATGAATAAATCACTAGGAGTAATTCACTGCTACATAAGTCATCTATCACCTCAGACTCAAGGAATCCATCCAAAATTCAAGAAGTATTCTTTCTCTCCATCTTATGATTTTATTACATTTATATTATCTATCTTTGTACATTGAGGGCAATGTACATCTTAAGTGTGGGGGGGTGAACAACCTAAAAAGGTGTCTAACTTTTTTCATTATTCTCAAATTTCTGAAATTAGGTACCAAACTTTTTGTATTATTCTCAAAATCCTGAATTTAGTCTTGTTTTTAAGTAATTTTCTCATATTACCAATTAGGATGAAATTTCCATGATTTATGATTTTTATCGATATGTTTTAGATTAAGCCATTGATAATTGTGCATTGATGATTAAATTCTAAGAATACTAGAGAATCAAGTATAAGTCTATTTTTCAGAATTAAAAATTTTCTAGGTTGTCTACCTGAATTTAAATATTACTTTGAAATTTGAAATTTACGAGGTTGACATCAAAATACCCATAATTTTTGTGAGATTTTGAGCCTTATAGAGCATAAATTCGTTTTCTTGCTCACTTTATTGATTATGAGTATGTCAACACTGATTTGTTATTCTAGAACTTGCATCGATTATACATGTTGAGACCATACTTTTTGATTTGATACACAGAGATGATAAAGGCACCTAGGATCTAACCTACTTACTCCATTAAAAAGCCTACCTTCATAATTAACCCCTAGTGAACCCCGTTTAATCCTAACAACCCATTTATTGACTTACCCACTAATATTAACCCAAAACCCTTTTTATTTGTTTTCACCATCCTCTTTAACTACCCTTATATCGAGAGTTGATTTTGATTAGTTGCCTAACTATGATTTTTACTTCAGTAATTTATCCTTTATTATGTATTTATTATGTACTCATAAAAAAAATCGAAATATATTCATTATTAGCTTTGTGAGCTTACACATTTAAATTCCAAATATTGAAGAAAAAGCTCATAGTATTAGAATTATTAATTTTCAATTAATGTAATTACTTATTATTCAGTTCATTGTTTTTGGTTAGGTAATTTATCAATTCAGTCTCGATTTTAACCCTCTAATTCAGCCTTATTCCACACCTTTAACCCAAGCCTCGTTACAACCCTTTCAAAGACCTTTTGATTTGTGTTTCATCTCATATTTTAGTGGTGGAGATTTGATTCTCATGCAAGCCTATGGGATTAACTCTTCATGTTTGACTTTTGAGTGCCTAATTTTGAACCTTAAACACTTTGAGTGATTTGTGTGAATATTTAAGCGAGGATGTCAGTCCTTGTCGATTTTAAATCAGAGGTAATTGTTTAGATGAAGGGAAACACCTATGTTTTGTGCTACAAATGTATGACTTAGACTGTTTGAATTTTTCGGACTCTTTGAATTGAATTATCCATGTATGAATTATCTCTGAATTATGATGAAACATTATCAATGACTATTATGAATTATAGAGAGTTTGTTTTAATGGTAAGTTGAGAATTTTGCTTGAGGACAAGCAAAAGCTTAAGTGTGGGGGTATTTGATAAACCGAAATAGTAACATATTTTAATCCCACATTTAGTATGCTTTTGGATGAATTATCCCTTATATTATGTAATTTGGTGCTCTTAATCCTTTCTTTTTATGATATATACTCAGGAAAGCACCAGGGGATGAAAAGAACGCAAAACGGGCTTAAAACGGGACAAATGGGCCAAAGCATGAAATCGACACGGCCTGGACTAAAGCCCACACGGCCGTGCCTCCTCAATACATTAGAACACGGCCTGATAGCGATCTACACGGACGTGTCCTCATTAGAAGTCCAAACACAGCCTGGCCATAATTCACACGGGCGTGTGCCATGGCTATGCCTCTGCCGTGGAGAAGAGCAATATCATTCGGGAAAGGATACTTAGGGGAAAAGAAACCTATTTCAAAAGCCTATAAATACACCCTAAGTATGACCTAAAAAGGGGGGCCCCAAAGCCATCGTTTAGGGGCGTCTTGCTAGGCCAGAGAAGGTAGATTTGTGGGGATTCACTCAGGGATAGCTAGTTGATTCATCTCTAGAAGCCGGAATTCTACTCAAGACGAAGGATTTCTTCTTCAATTCCTTCAGGGAGTTTTAGGGATTTCTTATGTTTTGTTTTATCTTTTCTTCTGAGATGTTTTTCTTTACTATTATGAACTAAACCCCTCAGATACCTGAGGGGGATGAAACCTAGATGAATCTTGTTATTGTTTTCTAAACTATATGATAAATACTTGATTTGTTCTTAATTATGTGTGCTTAATTCTTGTGTTGATATTTCACGGATATTAATTCAAGTCGAATGTGCTTAGGTGGTGGAGCAAAAGTCCCTCCTTAAGAGTAGATCTAGCATAATTAAGCGGAGTTGATTGCACGCCTAGAGATAGGGTGACGAGATTTTGCCGGATTAGGGTGAAACCTAATATGGGAATCCATAGATCGATTTACTGCTATTCTATGGGGTTATTAATGGGAAAGAGATTTCAATTAATTAACCTAGGATTAGACGTTATTCGCCTCGAGAGAGGGTTTAATATACGTTAGGGAGTCTTACGGATCAAGTCAAGTGAATACATCGTCTGGTTCAGAGTTAGATAACAAGTGAAGTCTAGGTGGATTCTTCCTTGGGTGGCGTCTTAATCAACTGAGTTTTTCCCAAGTTATTCTCCCAATTTCATTCTTCTTTGTCTTAGAATTTTTAGTTTAATAGTTAATTAATTTAGACTAGATAAACAACTTCACTTATTTTAGGCTAAATAATAGAAAGAAAGTTAGTATTAGTACTTTTAGTTCCTTTGGGTTCGACAATCCGGTCTTGCCTAAGCTATACTATTGTTCGATAGGTGCACTTGCCTCAATCGTTGTCATTGTTAGTTTCCAGGTTCGATCATTCTCTTTATAAATTTTAAAACTCTGACTTCACAGCGATCAGAAGGTAAGGTCGAGGTAACACAAGAAAAACCAAAACCGGTAATCAAGGAGTACCAACATCGCATACCATATCCCAAAGTGTTAACGAGAGACGACACAGAGGAACAGTTCGGTAAGTTTCTTAAACTTTTAAAGAAATTACATATTAACTTACCGCTACTTGAAGCTCTTTCACAGATGTCAGATTCGAGGAAATTTTTAAAACATCTCTTGACGAACAAACGCAAAGTTAGACGAGGATCCACATGTGGAATTAAACGCAGTATGCTCAAAGAATGTTACGTAATAGACTACCACAAAAGCTAAAAGATCCAGGAGTTTTGCAATTCCATGTTTAATTGGTAGACTAACGTTGATAATGCGTTAGGCGATTTAGGGGCAAGCATAAATGTCATGCATTATAAATTGTTTAAACAATTAGGTCTAGGGAAACCCAAACAAACTAGGATGAGCCTTCAATTAGCTGATAAAACTGTTAGAATTCCTAGGGGTATTATCGAAGATGTTCTTGTAAAAATTGAAAATTTTGTTTTCCCAGTAGATTTTGTTGTCTTAGACATGGATGAGGATAATTTGATTCCCTTAATTTTAGGAAGACCCTTTTTAGCAACTGCCAGGACTAAAATTGATGTTGATGCAGGAGAACTCATACTTCATGTAGGTAATGAGACGATCACCCTCAAGGCTCTCGACTCGGCCAGAACATCGAGTAATCAAGGTGAGAACGTAAATTCTACTGATAACCATTCGGTTAACCCTTATTTTCAGGAAGCACCACAAAAGAATACAACTGAACCCGATCCTAAACCCCATGCCAACAAGGAAGTAGTTCATGAAGATCGAAGGATTCAGATCGATGATCTAGACGAGTGGAAGACACACTTCAAGGAAAAATTAGGGATACACGACGAAGAACCGGAACCACACAAGGTAAAACCGAAGGAGCCCCCAGAAGAGCTCATAGGAACAACAAACCACTTCAAAATAGGAGACCAGGTACTGTTAGATAAGGCGGATCCTCAAATATCTCCTCCGGACCCTAACACAAACAAAGAAATACCTTTTAGGGTAACCAGTGTTTTCCCATACGGAACAGTCGAGGTAAGTAATCCTATTTTTGGTACTTTTATAAACACATCTCGACTTAATTTTTTTCACAATGATACAACTGATAGCATGAGGAAGGACTATCAACTCCCCAAACCACCCTGATGATGCAAACGAGAGGAAAGTCTAGCTTAAGACTATAAACGAGCGCTTCTCGGGAGGCAACCCGAGCACTAACCCCATTAACTTTTACATTTTTATTTTTTACTTATTTAATTTATTTTATTCTTTCTTTATAGTACCTAACCATAAACTAACCAAAAGTATAGAATTCTCAGCCACATGGCCTTGCACATGGGCGTGTGGATGCCCCGAATCACCGTACTGACATGGCAGAGGTGGTACGAGTCAGAGAGAATCAAATCTTCAAGTCACGGACTCCAACCACCACCCCATGGGCACCGACGAAACCCCACGGTCGTGTGATGCGGCCGTGGACAACACTGACTTCTCACCAACGGGCGTGGCAATTAGTAAAACGGGCATGGGTGAACCAACACGCCTATACACACGGTCGTGCGAGGCGGCCGTGTGAATCGACATGCCTAAGGCGCACGGGCGTGGGGTTGTACCAGGTTTGAAAATCTATTTAACCCCCCTCCCTTCCCTCTTCTCCTATTAACTTTCAACCTTCAACTTTTCATTTTTTTTCCTACTCCTTTTCTCTATACCCTTGAGCTATACCAAAACAATGCTAAAGAAGCGGAAGAAGCCAAGCAAAGTCTCCTCAAGGGAGACCGATTTATATAAGTTCATGCCGGCCGCTTCAATCACTCGCCAAGCCAAGGGTCTTTGAGACTAATTATCTGTTCTTTTATTTTATCTTCTCCTTTATTTTCCTTCCCTTTGACTATCTTATGCTTAATTTAGTTTATTTTAATTTAGTTTCTTAGTGTCGTGTTCTTCAGTGCTTGGGAATCACACCACGACCACCACCATATCCACAACCTTTTAGAAATCACACCCAACAATAAGGACATTACGGTCCATTTATCTTTTCTTTTAACTTTATTTTATTTTTATTTTTCTTCACTTTAGCTTGCTTTTCTTTAAGTATTTAATTAGTATAGTTTTAATTATTATTAGTATATCCTGGCTAATTCTCCATGAGCTACCCAATTTCTTCATCTAGCGCAGGATCGTCATCCAGAACGACCCCTCCAACATATCGTTCATCCAACTCAAGGATTTCATCCATAATTCAGGGAGTTTCACTTATCCCCATATCTTCTGATCTGAACATTATATTTATATTATCTATCTTTGTACATTGAGGGCAATGTACATCTTAAGTGTGGGGGTGAATCTTAGACGTGCCTAACTTTTTGCATTATTCTCAAATCCTGAATTTAGTCTTGTTTTTAAGTAATTTCCTCATATTACTAATTAAGAAGAAATTTCTGATGATTTATGATTTTTATTGATATGTTTTAGATTAAGTCATTGATAATTGTGCATTGATAATTAAATTTTAAGATACTAAAGAATCAAGCCTGATAAGTCCATTTTTTTCAATTAAAATTTGCTAGGTTGTTGAACTGAATTTAAATATTACTTTGAAGTTTGAAATTTACGAGGTTGATGTCAAAAATACCCATAATTTTGTGAGTTTTTGAGCCTTATAGAGCATATATTCTTTTTCATGCTCACTTTATTGATTATGAGTATGTCAACATTGATTTGTTATTCTAGAACTTGCCTCGTTTATACATATCGAGACCACACATATGATTTGATATACAGAGATGATTAAGGCACCTAGGTTTTAACCCACTAACTCCATTAAAAGCCTACCTTCACAATTAACCCCTAGTGAACCCCTTTTAATCCTAACAACCCTTTTTATTGACATAACCACTAATATTAACCCAAAACCCTTTGTATATGAATAGATGTATCGAGATTTGATTTGATTAAGCTACCTAATTATTTCATCTCAGTATATGAATAGATGTATTATATATAAAAAAAAATTCAGTATTAGTACGATGAAAGGCGAGCTTGTACAGTTAAAGTCTATTTATTGAAGAAGAAGCTCGTATTATTAGTTTAAAGTTTCAATCCATTATGTAATTATTCAGTTTATTATTTCTAGTTAGGTAATTTATCAATTCAATCTCGATTCTAACCTTCTAATTTAGCCTCTATCCACACCTTAACCCTAGCCCCGTTACAACCCTGAGAAAGACCTTTTGATTTGTGCATCATCTCATATTATAGTGGTGGAGATTTGATTTTTAGGCAAGCCTATGGGATTAACTTTTCATGTTTGACTTTTGAGAGCTTTTCCTGAACCTTAAACACTTTGAGTGATTTGAGTGAATCTCTAGTGAGGATGTCAATCTTTGTCGATTTTGAATTAAAGGTAATTATTTAGATAAGGGGAGACGCCTATATTTTCGAGCTACAAATCTATGACTTAGATTGTTTGAATCCTTAGGAATCTTTGAATTGAATTATCCATGTATAAATTATCTATGAATTATGATGAAACAATGTTGATAGGAATTATGGATTATAGAAAGTTCGTTTTAATTTTAAGTTGAGAATTTTGCTTGAGGACAAGCAAAAGCTTAAGTGTGGGGGTATTTGATAAACCAAAATAGTAACATATTTTAATCCCACATTTAGCATAATTTTGGATGATTTATCCCTTGATTTATGTAAAAAGGTGCTCTGAATCCTTTCTTTTCATGTATTATACTCAGGAAAGCACCCAAGAATAAAAAGAACGAGAAACGGGCTCAAAACGGACCAAAATGGGCCAAAGAAGAAATCGACACGGCCTGGACTAAAGCCCAGACGTCCGTGCCTCGTCAATATACTAGAACACGTCCTGAAGTCAATCTACACGGCCTTGCCTCACTAACGGAGTCCAACACGGCCTGGCCACGATTCACACGGGCGTGTGCCATGGCCGTGCCCCTGCCGTGGAGGAGAGTAATTTCACTCGGAAAAGGATACTTAGGGGCAAAGAAACCTATTTCAAAAGCCTATATAAATACCCTAAGTATAACCTAAAAGGGGGCGGTTAGCTAAGCCAAGAGCCAAGCCGAAAAAAGGTCGATTTGTGGGAAACTCTCAAGGATAGCCAGTTGATCCATCTCCGTGAAGCGGAATTCTACTCAAGACGGAGGATCTCTCCTTCAATTCCTTCAGGAGTTTTAGGGATTTTTATGTTTTTTTATCTTTTCTTCTCGAGATATTTTTCTTTATTATTATGAACTAAACCCTTGAGATACGAAAAAAGGGATGAAACCTAGATGAATCTTGTTATTGTTTTCTGAACTATATGATAAATACTTGATTTGTTTTTGATTATGTGTGCTTAATTCTTGTGTTGATATTTCGCAGATATTAATTCAAGTTGAATGTGCTTAGGTGGTGGAGCAAAAGTCCCTGCTTAAGAGTAGATCTAGCATAATTAAGCAGAGTTGATTGCGCGCCTAGAGATAGGGTGACGAGAATTTGCCGGATTAGGGTGAAACCTAATATGGGAGTCCATAGATTGATTTACTACTATTCTAGGGGTTTTAATTAGAAAGAGATTTCAATTAATCAACCTAGGGTTAGACGTTATTCGCCTCGAGAGAGGGTTTAATATAAATTAGGGAGTCCTACGGATAAAGTCAAGTGAATAAATCGTCTGGTTCAGTGTTAGATAACAAGTGAAGTCTAGGAGGATTCTTCCTAAGGGTATCGTCTTAATCAACTGAGTTTTTCCTAAGTATTTCCCCAATTCATTCTTTTTTTCTTTGCGTCTTTAGCTTAGTAATTAGTTAATTTAGATTAATAAACAACTTCACTTATTTTAGGCTAAGTAATAGAAAGAAAGTTAGTATTAGTACTTTTAGTTCCTTTGGGTTCGACTATCCAGTCTTGCCTAAGCTATACTACTATTCGATAGGTGCACTTGCCTCAATCGTTGTTATAGTTAGTTCCAGGATTGATCATTATCAATTTAAAACTCTGAAATACAACGATTAGAAGACTTCAATTTTTAGTCTACTCCACTACCATCTCGAGGGAACAAAATCTGAACTTTCCAATTTACTTCCTTACTATCTCAGGAAGACTTCAATCTTCAGTCTGCTCCACTACTATCTCGAGGGAACAAAATCTGAACTTTTTAATTTGCTTCCTTACTGATCGCTGTAAATCAGAGTTTTAAAATTTATAAAAGAATGATCGAACCTGGAAACCAACTCTGACAACGATTAAAGGTAAGTGCACCTATCGAACAGTAGTATAGTTTAGGCAAGATCAGATTATCGAACCCAAAGGAACTAAAAGTACTAATACTTACCGTCTTTATATTATTTAGCCTTAATATAAAGTGATGGTTATTTAAACTAAAATTAATCTACTTACTAAGCTAAAATGCAAAAACAAAAAGAATGGATTCGGGAAATAACTTTTGGAAAAACTCAGTTGACTCAAGCGATACCCTTAGGAAAAATCCACCTAGACTTCACTTGTTATTTAACCTTGAACCATATGATTTATTTACTTAGTTTGATCCGTGAGACTCCCTAACGTATATTAAACCCTCTCTCGAGGCGAATAACGTCTAACCCTAGGTTAATTAGTGGAACTCTCGTTCGCTTATAATAACCCCCTAGAATAGCGATAAAATCGATCTGTGGACTCCCATATTAGGTTTCACTCTAATCCGGAAAAATCTCGTCACCCTATCTCTAGGCGTGCGATCAACTCCGCTTAATTATGTTGGGTCTACTCTTAGGCAGGGTCTATTTCTCCTCCACCTAAGCACATTAGATTTGGATTAAGTTCACACAATTAAGAACAAACTAAGTTATTATTATATAATTCAAAAATCAAATAACAAGATTCATCATAGGTTTCATCCCCTTCGGGTATCCGAAGGTTTAGTTCATAACAATAAAGGAAAACATCTCAAGAGAAAAGATAAAACAAAATATAAGAAATCCTAAAACCCCTGAAGGAATTGAAGAGGAGATCCTCCGTCTTGAGTAGAATTCCGCTTCTTGAGATGGATCAACTGGCAATCTTCGAGTGATTCCCAAATCGACCTTTTCGGCTTGGCTTTTTAGCCTAGCTTTCACCCCTTTCACCGGTACCTAGGGTGTATTTATAGGCTTTTGAAATACGTTTCTTTCTCCCTAAGTATCCTTTCCCGAATGAAATTACTCTTCTCCACGGCAGAGGCACGGCCATGGCACACGCCCGTGTAAATCATGGCCAGGCCGTGTTCGACACTGTTAAATGAGGCACGGCCATGTAAGTCGTGGTCAAGGCTGTGTTCTAGTAGGAATGGTGGCACGGCCATGTGGCTTGGAGTCCAGGCCGTGCTGATTTCGTGGCTTGGCCCAACTTGGTCCGTTTTAAGCCCGGTTCTCGTTCTTTTCGTCATCGGGTGCTTTCCTGAGTATAAGACAGGAAAAGAAAGGATTAAGAGCACCTTTTTACACAAATTAGGGCTTAAATCATCCAAAAGCATACTAAATGTGGGATTGGAATATGTTACTTTTACGGTTTATCAAATACCCCCACACTTAAGCTTTTGCTTGTCCTCAAGCAAAATTCTCAACTTATAATTAAAACGAACTTCCTGTAATTCATAATTCCTATTGATAGTGTTTCATCATAATTCATAGATAATTTATACATGGATAATTCAATTCAAAGTGTCCTAAGAATTCAAACAAGATAAGTCATAGATTCTGTAGCACAAAACATAGGCGTTTCCCTTCATCTAAATAATTACCTCTGATTCGAAATCAACAAGGATTGACATCCTCTCAAAAGATTCGCTCAAATCACTCAAAGTGTTTAAGGTTCAGAATTTAGGCACTCAAAAGTCAAACATGAAGAGTTAATCCCATAGGCTTGCATGAGAATCAAATCTCCACTACTGAAATATGAGATGAAACACAAATCAAAAGGTCTTTGTTAGGGTTGTAACGGGGCTAGGGTTAAGGTGTGGAATAAGGCTGAATTAGAGGGTTAGAATCGAGATTAAATTGACAAATTACCTAACTAAGAACTAATGAACTAATAATAATTACATCAATTGAAAACTGATAATACTAACACTATGAGCTTCTTCTTCGATATCTGGGATTCAAGCGTATAAGCTCGTTTAATCACAACTGATACTGAATAATGAATAAACTTTTGAATTTTTTTTTTAAGAACAAATCATAAATACATAACTGAAATAGAAAACATAGTTAGGCTATTAATCAAATCAAATCTCGATATAAAGGTAGTCAAGATGAATGGTGATAACAAAAACAAAAGGGTTCTGGGTTAATGGGTAAGTCAATAAATAGGGTTCACTAGGGGTTAATTATGAAGGTAGGCTTTTTATGGAGTAAGTGGGTTAGATCCTAGGTGCCTTTATCATCTCTGTGTATCACATCAAAAAATGTGGTCTCGACATGTATAATCATGCAAGTTTTAGAATAACAAATCAGTGTTGACATACTCATAATCAATAAAGTGAGCAAGAAGAAGAATTTATGCTCTATAAGGCTCAAAAACTCACAAAAATTATGGGTATTTTGATGTCAATCTCGTAAATTTCAAACTTCAAAGTAATAATTAAACTCAGTTCGACAACCTAGAAAAAATTTTTAATTTCTGACAAATAGACTTATCATGCTTGATTCTCTAGTATTCTTCAAATTTAATTATCAATGCACAATTATCAATGACTTAATCTAAAACATATCAATAAAAATCATAAATCATCAGAAATTTCATCCTAATTAGCAATATGAGAAAATTACTTAAAACAAGACTAAATTTAGGGTTTTTGTTAGGTATCTTCTTAGGTTGTTCACCCCCCACACTTAAGATGTACATTGCCCTCAATGTACAAAGATATATAATAACCTTGTAATAAAATCATCAGATATGGGGGTAAGTGAAAACTTCCTGAATTTTCGGATGATTCCTTGAGATGAGATTGTGCCTTTGGTGGTGGTGATGGGCCGTCTTGATGACGAACCTGCGCTAGATGAAGAAATTGGGTCGCTCGTAGAGAATTAGCCAGGGATCCTTAATACATAGTTAAAGTAAACTAAATATGAAATTAAGGAAAAGGAAGATAAAGAGAAGGAGACTAAGAAGAAAACTAAAATTAAAAGAAAATATGGGTGGACCGTAGAGTCCTTATTTTTGGGTGTGATTTCTAAGGCTGAGGTTATGGTGGTGGTGGTGGCGTGATTCCCAAGTAGCCTTAAGAACCTAAAACAAGAAACTAAAACAAAGTAAACTAAATTAAGTAGTATAGAAGTAAATATAAAGAAAATAAAGGAGAAGATAAAAATAAAAGAACAGATAATTGGTCTCAAAGACCCTTGGCTTGTTGTTTGGATGAAGCTGCCGACATGAACTCAGGTGAATCGGTCTCCTTTGGGGAGATTGGCCTCTTACGCTTATTTGCCATGGATATGATTTTAATGTAGCTCAAGAGTCTAAAGATTTATTAGGAAAAATAAAAAGGAAAGAGAAAGGAAAGGAAGGAAGAAGGAAAGAAGAAAGAAGTGTGTTAATAAGGGGAAGGAAAAGGGTATGATGTTTAAATAGAATTTCAGGTCTGGCGGTTTCCCACGCCCGTGGGTTGAGGGTGTGTCGATTTACACGGTCGTCTCGCATGGCCGTGCTCTAGGGCATGTTGATTTCCCACGCTCGTGTCTAGCCCGTGTTCGACAAGTCGAGATATTGGCACGGTTAGGCGGGCACGCAGGCGTGTTCACCCGTGGTTGGCAAGTCGAGAGCCTTACACGGCCGCCAAGCATGGTCGTGTCCCTTTGCTCGGCACTGTGGGGAGTGGTTGAGTCCGTGATTGCCGTAAATTAGTTCATTCTCGACTTGTACCGCCGCCATGTTAGTACCAAGATTCTTGAGGTACACACGGCCACGGCCACAGCCGTGTGCAAGGCCGTGTGTCCTGGAATTCTGCACCCCTTGTTAGTTTATAACTACGTGTTCAGAAAGAAAAGATGAAAAGAAAAATAAATTGAAAGCAAAATGTGAGAATAATTTATGTTAGTGCTCGGGTTGCCTCCCGAGAAGCGCTCGTTTATAGTCTTAAGCTAGACTCTCTTCTCATTTGCATCTTCAGGGTGGTTTAAGGAGTTGGAAGTCCTTTCTCATGTTATTATCTCAGTATCCTCGTGAAAATTTTAAGTCGAGATGCGTTTATAGTAAAAGTACCAAAAATAGGATTACTTACCTCGATCAAGCTTCGTGTATGGGAGTACACTGGTTACCCTAAAAGGTATTTCTTTGTTTGTGTTAGGGTCTGGAGGAGATATTCGAGGATCTGCTTCTTCTAACAGTACCTTGTCCCCTATTTTGAAGTGGTTTGTTGTTCCTATAAGCTCTTCTGGGGACTCTTTCGATTTTTCCTCGTGTGGTTCTGGCTCTTCGTCGTGTATCCCTAATTTCTCCTTAAAATGTGTCTTCCACTCGTCTAGATCATCGATCTGAATTCCTCGATCTTTATGAGTTATTTCTTTGTTGGGGTTGGGGTCAGGATCGGGTTTAGTTGTATTCTTCGGTGGTGTTTCCTGAAAAGAAGAGTTAACCGAATGGTTATTAGGGAAATTTACGTTCTCACCTTGATTACTCGATGTTCTAGCCGAATCGAGAGCCTTGATGGTGACGGTCTCATTACCTACGCAAAGTATGAGTTCTCCCGCATCAACATCAATTTTAGTCCCGCAAAGGCTAAAAAGGGTCTTCCTAAAATTAGGGGATCGAATTATCCTCATCCATGTCTAAGACAACAAAATCTCTTCGGAAAATGAATCATCAATTTTACAAGAACATCTTCGATAATACCCTAGGGAATTCTAACAATTTTATCACTAATTGAATGCTCATCCTAGTTTGTTTGGGTTTCCTAGACCTAATTGTTTAAACAATTTATAAGGCATGACATTTATGCTTGCCCTAAATCAGCTAACGCATTATCAACAGTTAGTCTACCAATTAAACATGGAATTGTAAAACTCCTCAATCTTTTAGTTTCGTGGTAGCTTATTTTGCAAGATTGCTTTGAGCATTTTGCGTTGAGTTCCACATGCGAATCTTCATCTAGTTTCCGCTTGTTTGTCGAAAGCTTCTTTAAGAATTTCTTGGAATCAGGTATCTGCGAAAAAGCTTCGAGGAGTGGTAAGTTAATGTGTAATTTCTTTAAGAGTTTAAGAAACTTACCGAACTGTTCCTCTGTGTCATCTCTCTTCAATGCTTCGGGATAAGGTATGCGAGGTTGGTAAGCTTTGATTATCGGTTTTGGCTTGTCTTGTGTTACCTCAACTTTATCTTTTCTACCTCGCTTTCCTTGTGTTGAGATGGATTCATCTACCCTTGTATTCTCCTCGAGTCATTATGGCTTGGATCTGTTCTTTAGGATTAATTTCAAGTGTTACTTGGTAAACGCCCTTGCGGTCGTTCGGATAATAGCTTTGTAATTTCTCCGACTGACTGGGTAATTTCCCCGATTGCCTTTGTAAGTCCTCTAACTTGGTTCTCGATCGTTTTGATCAATGTTTGTTAGGTGTTGAGCGTTACCTCATTTTTTTGGAGACGGGCTTCTGTGGATGCTATGAATTTGTTCAACGTCTCTTCAAGACTCGGCTTCTTTTCCTGTGGATAGGGCTGATTTTGGAAATTTTGAGGAGGTTGTTGTCTTTTATTTCCTTGATTTCCTTGTCCTCCCCACGAAAAATTTGGGTGGTTCCTCCAACCTGGATTATAATTATTACTATATGGATTATTATTGGATCTGAAATTGTTACCTATATAGTTCATCTGTTCGCTCTCTGGTTGGTAGGGTGGGTACTCAGAGTTCGCCACAGTTCCACTTGCGTCGCACTGCATCACTGGATTAACCTGCGAAGAACACAAACTATCAATCTTCTTATTCATCAACTCTACCTGGTTTGATAGCATGGTTACTGTGTCGAGGTTGTAAACTCCTACTGCTTTTGTTGGCTTTGTTCTTGTAACTTGCCACCGATAGTTGTTCGCTGACATCTCTTCAATAAACTCGTAGGTCGCCTTTAGGAGTTCTATTATTCGAGGTTCCACCGTGGCCAATCAATTAATTGCCTCGTTGAAGGATTCACACCGTTGTAAAAGTTTGGACTTGGAGCCACAATGGTAATCCGTGGTGTGGGCATCTCCTCAAGAGATCTTTGTATCTCTCCCATGCGTCGTATAATGTCTCTAAATCCATCTGCACAAAAGAAGATATATCATTACGTAACTTGGCCATTTTGGCCTATGGAAAATATTTTAATAGAAATTTTTCGATCATTTGTTCCCATGTAGTAATTGACCGTCGTAACGAAGTTTAACCACTATTTGGCTTTATTCCTTAATGAAAAGGGAAATAACCGAAGACGTATGGCATCATCAGAAACACCATTTATTTTGAAGGTATCGCAGAATTCTAAAAAGTTAGCTATATGAGTGTTTGGATCTTCATCCTGCAAACCATCAAATTGAACAAATTGTTGAATCATTTGAATAGTGTTAGGCTTTAATTCAAAATTATTAGCAGCTATAGCAGGCCTAACAATACTCGATTCTGCCCCTGTTAAATGAGGTTTAGCATAATCATACATAGTACGAGGAGCATTCTGATCTGCCACATCGTGTTGTGGTGGTGGATTATTCTCGTCCATCCCTTCAGTAAGATTAGATCGGTCTTCTCACTCTTCTTCTGTGTAGTTTAGGGCTCGCCTAATTTCTCTACGATTTCTTCGAGCGGTAGCTTCAATTTCACTATCGTATTCTAAAGGTCCTCTTGGGTTCCTTCTAGTCATAAACTAGAGGTACCTGCTGGAAAAGAAAGAAAGAAAATTTAACAAATTTAAACTTAAAACTAAAAATAAAAATAAATTGCGAAAAATAAAATAGTGGCTAAAGTAATAAAAATAGAGTTTTCTTAATATTTTAGTTCCTCGACAACGGTGCCAAAAACTTGATCGCAATAAATCAGAGTTTTAAAATTTATAAAAGAATGATCAAACCTGGAAACCAACTCTGACAACGATTAAAGGCAAGTGCACCTATCGAACAGTAGTATAGTTTAGGCAAGACCGGATTATCGAACCCAAAGGAACTAAAAGTACTAATACTTATCGTCTTTTTATTATTTAGCCTTAATATAAAGTGATGGTTGTTTAAACTAAAATTAATCTACTTACTAAGCTAAAACGCAAAAACAAAAAGAATGGATTCGGGAAATAACTTTTGGAAAAACTCAGTTGACTCAAGCGATACCCTTAGGAAAAATCCACCTAGACTTCACTTGTTATTTAACCTTGAACCATATGATTTATTTACTTAGTTTGATTCGTGAGACTCCCTAACGTATATTGAACCCTCTCTCGAGGCGAATAACGTCTAACCCTAGGTTAATTAGTGGAACTCTCGTTCGCTTATAATAACCCCCTAGAATAGCAGTAAATCGATCTGTGGACTCCCATATTAGGTTTCACCCTAATCCGGCAAAATCTCGTCACCCTATCTCTAGGCGTGCGATCAACTCTGCTAAATTATGTTGGATCTACTCTTAGGCAGGGTCTATTCCTCCTCCACCTAAGCACATTAGAATTAGATTTGGATTAAGTTCACACAATTAAGAACAAACTAAGTTATTATCATATAATTCAAAAATCAAATAACAAGATTCATCATAGGTTTCATCCCCTTCGGGTATCCGAAGGTTTAGTTCATAACAATAAAGGAAAACATCTCAAGAGAAAAGATAAAACAAAACATAAGAAATCCCTAAAACCCCCTGAAGGAATTGAAGAGGAGATCCTCCATCTTGAGTAGAATTCCGGCTTCTTGATATGGATCAACTAGCTATCTTCGAGTGATTCCCACAAATCTGACCTTTTCGGCTTGGCTTTTTAGCCTAGCTTTCCGCCCCCCTTTCAGCTGGTACCTAGGGTGTATTTATAGGCTTTTGAAATATGTTTCTTTCTCCCTAAGTATCCTTTCCCGAATGAAATTACTCTTCTCCACGGTAGAGGCACGACCATGGCACACGCCCGTGTAAATCGTGGCCAGGCCGTGTTCGACACTGTTAAATGAGGCACGGCCGTGTAAGTCATGGTCAAGGCCGTGTTCTAGTAGGAATGGTGGCACGGCCGTGTGGCTTGGAGTCCAGGCCGTGCTGATTTCGTGGCTTGGCCCAACTTGGTCCGTTTTAAGCCCGTTTCTCATTCTTTTTGTCATCGGGTGCTTTCCTGAGTATAAGACATGAAAAGAAAGGATTAAGAGCACCTTTTTACACAAATTAGGGCTTAAATCATCCAAAAGCATACTAAATGTGGGCTTGGAATATGTTACTTTTACGGTTTATCACTTACTATCTCAGGAAGACTTCAATCTTCAGTCTGCTCCACTACCATCTAGAGGGAACAAAATCTGAACTTTTTAATTTGCTTCCTTACTATCTCAGGAAGACTTCAATCTTCAGTCTGCTCCACTACCATCTCGAGGGAACAAAATCTGAACTTTCCAATTTGCTTCCTTACTATCTCAGGAAGACTTCAATCTTCAGTCTGCTCCACTACCATCTCGAAGGAACAAAATTTGAACTTTTCAATTTGCTTCCTTACTATCTCAGGAAGACTTCAATCTTCAATCTGCTCCACGACCATCTCGAGGGAACAAAATCTGAACTTTTTTAGTATGCTTCCTTGCTACATCAAAGAGATTAGACCAATGGCTAAAATCTGCTCCATTGTCGATACATGGAGATAGGATTCGCCAAATTTGATATGCTCCACTACTGCTTAGAGAGATAAGATCTATGAATTCACCAATGTTGCTACACCGTCCTCTGAAGGACATGTCCTGTAGACTCGGTTCCATATGCATATGTTTATGCCGAATGATCAGGATGCTATGATCAAAATGAATCAAATGCTCCTAGCCACATGTGTTATGAATGCCAATAATGTCATGATTTTTTTTTGTACAATGATTAAAATGCAATGACCGGAATGAATCAAATGCTCCTAACCAAATGATATTTTGGATAACATTTGCATGAATGTAGACTGTCATGAGAATGATCCTTTGTTAAATGTTTTGGGTTGTCACCGCTCATAGTTCATCAAAGTTCTATCACTGATGCGCTACCATGCTTTCTCGTTCAACTGGTATCTTTGACAGAAAACCCAAAGAAACGATCATATTCTGCTCAACAAGCTTGCCCCGCTATAATTTCAGAGTCCCTTCCACTGTACCTTCTGGGACATAAAGTTTGTACCTCCCACTGCAACTTCAGGGGAATAACATTTGATTTCTTCCATCCATCCTGTTACCACTCGTCGGTATGGAATTTGTATCATCCTCAATCAATTTGATCTGTTACACCATTCCCTGGGTGTAATGACCAGATGTATGAATGCCAGGTATCATTTTTCTTTTCCTGAGAATGATCCCCTTTTACACTTGGGTTAACATTGCCCATCATTTGTCAAAATGGTATCACCAACGAAATGTCTTATCCAATAAAAATCCGAAGAGATAATCATCTTTCAATATTTCCAACCCTTAGGCTTGGTGAGTTCTAAACAATAGTCCTATTTCAGATTCTCATATTATTTAGAGGCCTCCAAAGTAATATGTGAAACTCCTTTTATGGAAGTATTATTAGTCCATTAATCGTTATTTCAATATAAAATGCTTAAAAAAATCATATCAATGAACGAAAAATAAATTAATCAGGAGCATAGCTCGAAACAAATAAGTTAATAAAAGATAACCAAGGTCCTAAAAGAAAATTGATTGGGGTGTATCTTGAAAAGAATAAAATAATTAAAGATATCCAATTCAAAATGGGTAAGATAGAAGTTAGGTGCCCCAGATATCGCAGCCTGAGCTTCTCTGTACCCCAGATATCGCAGCCTGAGCTTCTCTGTACAAACTTCTTGAGGACCATTTTGAGCTCAATACATGTTTAGAGGATCCAGAGTACTTTGTCGATGCCCCAAGACATAGCATACTTCCTCATTGTTAATTCAGGCGTAGCAAGACTACCACATGCCCTATCTTTGATCAAAATTTGAGCCACCCTTTTTGGGTTTTCGGCTCAAAACCCCTTTGGTCTCAAAGTGCCCTTTGCGGGTTTTCGCCTTGGCCTCTCCTCTTTTTTCTTTTCTTTCTTTCTTTCTTTTTTTTAAAGGTCTCAAGGCGCCCTTTGTGGGTTTTCACCTTGGCCTCTCCTTTTAGATGAAATCTGAATTCACCAGCCTGAGCATGTCCTTACCATACATCTTGGTCAAGGTTAATGATCTTCCAGAACAAGCCTTATTCACCACATAAGGTTTTTCAAAATTTTGGCATTTATTTTCCTCTGAAGTCCTTTTGTATGAGAAGAATCCTTCTTAATGCCAGGTCCCCATCATGAAATTCTCTTGGGCAAACCTTTTTTCATAAGCTTGTACCATCCGACCGTGATGGATAACTTTTAACCTTTTCTTCGATTAGGTTCAATTGGCAAAACTGTTTCTATTCCAATGAGAAATGTGTTGCCACAGCGAAGGTTCTAGCCAACGTTTGATAAGACAGAGGGTAAATGGTAACTTCTTTATGTCAATATTCACAAGTATCTATCATCTTTCCCATGATCCTTGTTTTGTTGTTTTTGTTTTTATTTTTCCCCTTTTTTTTTGCTGCCTTTACTACATTGTGATATGGCGTCTGATCTTTGAACAAACTTCCAAACTTTTGACATTGTCCTTTTTAGCACTCTTTGTTGGCACTTGATCTTTTTTTTTGAGAATTTGATGACTATCGACTTTGTAACATTGGCATATGAAGCAACATTCCCCCTCTTAGTGAAGTAACCGATGACCACAAAGATAATTCAATGTCAACTAGAAGCTTTTGACGAGATCGATCCCATAACATCCATGCCCCCCATATAGAAAAGCCTGTGAAGAAAGTGGAAGAGTCACATAAATCTCGTCTTCTTCAATTCGGTATTTGCGGTATAACTGATGCAATCCCCTTCCATGGTAGACAAACAGTGCCCGATTCTCATGTTTAGCCCGCGTCTTATTAGCCCAGGCATGCCCTGATATGATCGTGCGAAAACATCTTTGAATTCTTTAAAATAACTCAAAGATGTCTTGCCTTAGTTCTGTGATGAGCTAGGCTACAATCTTCACCTCTTTTCCAGGCTCATTATATCCACTGACCCTTTGTAGAGTGAGATCTATTTTTCATCTTGTTCTACCGTTCTTAACAAAATCAGAAGATAGGTTACAATCTCCGTCATCTTCAAAGTCCTTAGATCCCCTAGACCTATATCTCATTCAAAAAGGGAGTCAGTAACAACGTTGCTCATGTCGTTGATATCCGGGTACCTAGGTACGAAGGCAAAAAAATCCAAAGAATAAATGATTCAAAGGATGATTATTTGTATTGTATGGTCATAAATAAAGAATGAAAGAATATTCTAAAAAACAAAAGAATGTACAGTATGAAATGTAAAGAATGAAAAAAAAAATATTTGCTTAAAAAGATGCATTTTATTGAAATAAAAATTCTGGACATAAGCCTATTTCACAAAAGGATTCTTATTGTCTCTAGGCTTAAGGCAACAAGCATGTTTTGAATATTACTCTAGATTAGTCTTAAAAATACAGGGATTCCTTCCACAGTTCCATTTTTTAAAATCTTCCCAAGTATGCAAGGGCTTGGAAACTCCATTCCTCGGTTCCCTCTTCGCTTTTGATTTCTTCAAGGAGTCGCAACTTTCTTGTCTCCTCCATCAATTATTACATTCACTACCTCGTCAAAGTGATCAGGTTTTGATGAATCGTCAAACTTCACAATTCCCATTTTAATGAACCTTTCGACCAACTTTTTAAATGTAGTACAGTTTTCAATTGAGTGCCCTGTTATACCCGCATGGTAGTCACATTGAGCATTTGAATCATACCATTTGGGATATGGGGGCTGTAACGGTTTCAAATAAAATGGGGACACCACATGTGCGTCAAATAAACTTTGATATAGCTCCTTATACGTCATTAGGATTGGCGTAAATTAGAGCTTTTCAGAGTTTTGCCTTATGCCCGATTCCTGTCTTATCGACCCTTGTTGTCCAGCAGTAATTACTTTCGGCTGGCTAACAGTAACTGCCTTTGAGTACCCTTTGTTTTATGTACTCATATTATTCACATCATTCTCCTTTTTCCGAGGAGCAGACCTCCTATTGGTTTCCCCTGCTTCAATCTTGCCACCCTTTATGGCATTTTCTATCATTTCTCCTACCATCACTATATCCGCGAAGCTCTTGGTAGTGCTTCCTATCATATGGGTGATGAATGGAGATTTCAGGGTGTTAATAAAAATTATGGTGGTTTCCTTCTCTAGGAGAGGTGGTTGAACTTGCATGGCAATTTCCCTCCATCTTTGCGCGTATTGCCTGAAGCTTTCATTTGGTTTCTTTTCCATGTTTTGTAAGGTGATTCTATCAGGCGTCATGTCCGTGACATGATTATATTGCCTCATGAAGGCTTGGGCTAGGTCTCTCTAGGAGCCAATCTTATCACGGTTGAGTTGATTATACCACATAGATGCTGCCCCCACTAAACTGTCTTGGAAATAATGAACCAAAAGTTGATCATTGTTCACGTAGCCAGTCATCCGTCTACAGAACATAGTGATGTGGGCTTCAGGGAAACTAGCCCCATTGTACTTCTCAAATTCTGGCATCTTGAATTTATGAGGAAGCACCAGATCTGGGACCAAACTCAAGTCCTTTGCGTCAATACCATGGTGATGATCGGCATTTTCCAAAGCCTTGAATTTTTCTCCCAACCATCTACAGTGATCCTCTAACAGCCTTGAGGATTCAATTCTAGTCCCTTCCCTCTCTGCTATATCCAAGTCAGGAATAACAGGATTAGTCAAGGTTATCTCCCAGGTTTGGATCCCCGAGCCAATGTGGAAGTTCATGGGCGGTCTAGTATCAGCTTGCCCCTGTTGAGGCCTAATTGTGACAGATGGCCTTTGGTGATATTCTTCAGGCTGTGCATATGGTGGGGTAAAACTCAGGGGAATGCCTTCGCTTTCCTCTCTAGTAGTAGCCATGGGACCCTTTCCTTTGTCCATCGCTCCGTTCAGCATTTGGGCCATTTGAGCCATCATGTTCCTTTGAGCCTCCAACATTTGGTCCCTCATTTCTTGTTGGAGCTTTGCCATTGCCTCTTGCATCTGGTCTTGCATGTCTCTCTGGAATTGTTCAAGTCTTTGATCTATTTTCTTTTTCTTGGCACGTATACCGTAACGGTGTTCAGTTTCTAGATTTTTCCTTTCCTCTTTCTTGCTCTGTTATAATTTCAACTAATTAGGCTCTCTCTATGGACTTAAATTCACATGATGTGATGTAATGCAGATGCATGGAATGAATGCAAAAGAAAGAGAGGCGTTGATTCTAAATTCAATTCCATTAGAAAAACTCCTCTAGAAAGCAAATTTCTTTACATAAAACGGATTACATATGTGGCCTTGCCCTCATATTCCAAGCCAAACATCAATCCCCTTCTTCGTAAAGGTCAAATCTTGCAAACTTCTAATAGATGCCTCCACTAGCTCCTTTTTGCTTGATCTGGGCCGCAACTCACTGCTCACTTATTTCCATAATGCTCGTTAGCCTCTTCAAGAAAGTCGAGACATGGTGATTCTCGAACAGTCTTTGTCAGCTTGAATCCTTGGGCAATAAAGTCTTGTATACCTTCACGGACTATCAGCCTTCTCTCGCTGTGTTTACTTGGACCATATTCGGACGACCGTATTATAATCCACGTTATCAAGAAATCCATTTTCTCATGACAAACTCTTCTATTTAGTAATCAAATTTGAATCAACACCTCTTTTCTATGATGTGGATGCAATGCAATCAAAACAAAAGAGAACACGTTAGCACAAGAGAAATAAAAAAATAGGGCACCTATCTGGGTGACCACTAGGGTTCAATATAGCTCTATCTAGGGTTGGCTCTTAAGGATCACTATATGTGGCTTAGTTCTAAAGGGAGGGTACCTGAACCAGCAGATTCCTCAATCCTCACCCATTATTGGCTCATATAGATTGAGTTCAGTTCAGGGGAATACATTTCCCTATGGCCTTGCGGAGGTGAAAACCTCACGAAGACATAGGTACAGATGTATCCCGGAAGCAATCCACTAGCCCATGCGGAGGTGAAAACCTCACGAAGGTATAGCTTTTCGCTCCCACTTAAGGGTGTGTCCACAACGGTCATGCAATGCAATGCAGAGATATTTTATAAAAATAGAATCACATGCAATATAAAGGATCACAATTTTTCAAATCGGATTTTCGAATTTAGACAAAAGGACAGGAAATAATCAATTTTACGGCTTGACTCTCTTACATGTCCCCAGTGGAGTCGCCAAGCTGTCGAAACCATTTTTTAATTTGAAAAAGGTTTATAAAAATGGGGATCGACTTTTAAAAACGAAAATGGAGTCGCCACCAATCCTTTTTTACTTAGGTGTGATTGGATCACCTTGTAAAATGTTTTATTTTAAAACATTTGGTTTTGGTCTACGAAAAATATGAAAACGGGTTCGGGAGTCAGTTACGTATGAGGAAGGATTAGCACCCTCATAACGCCCAAAAATTGGTACCTAATTGATAAAATCATGTCCTGATGTTTAAAATTTGAAAAAAATTTAAAAATAAGATCCTTTTATTAGAAGAAAAATCAAGACTTACATATCTCAAAGAAATAAAATACTATACCCAGTAAGTTTGGATATAGCATCTCATGACTTCGAAACTAGGCACGTCTTTATTTTAGAAAATTCCTACTTCGAGGCACAAAACATCATATCCAGTAAGTTAGGATACAACGTTTTGCATTCCCAAGAATAAGTTTTTTTTTTATTTGAAATTTATAAGTTTCGGTTTTAAAAGAGAAGGGATATCTAATACCTTAAGTTCCACGAGAAAAATCGAAACCCAGTAAGTTAGAGCACATTTCTTCTCGAAGCCCCCAAATATCACATATCACCATATTTTTTAAACTATTTGAATAAAATGCTTTAATTCAAAAGGTATTTTTATAAAAATGGTTCGAGTAAGACATTGTATGAATACATTACAACATATATATTTAATAGCAATTCTACATAACTACAAATTATTCTAACAATAAATAATAAAAGAATATAACATGAATGAATATATAAAGAACTATGTTAAGCAATAATGAAATTTAAAAGGACATAAATAAATAAACATGGGATAAAATAATTAGCAATAATTAAGATCTTCATAAAATAATAAAATCAAACGAAAAGGGAATGATATATTTAAACATCGAATGAATATTATGACAAAAAAAGATGATTTATAAAACAATTTCATGTGTATTTATAAATAATATTTTAAATGAATAATAAAAAAATTAAGGCATATAAAAAATATTGATAGCAAATACCTAATTTAATAATTTAATATATTCATAAATGATTATACATAATAAAAACAATTAGTAAACAGTATATAATAATTTTATAAAATATATATATAATATACTAATCATAAAATTATATACTTAATATAAACAATATAAATAAATTTTATAATAAAAATAAGATTTTAGAAGTAATATATATAATATAACATAATACTATATAATATAGAAATTTTTAAAAAATATATAATATAATAAATAATATACTAATTATAAAATAATATATAATATAGATAACATTAAACCACATAAAATAAATAATAATAATTAAATATATATAAGGTTAATATATATAAATATATATATATATAAATTTTATACTATAAACAAATTAATATATAAATAATAAGAATAATATAAAATTTTAATATAATAAAGTAATTAAATATAGTATTAGAATAATTTTAAAATAAAATAAAAAGGTTTTAAAATGAATAAGGATTAAATAGCAATAAAATATGTAACACCCCAAACCCGGCCCAAACACTACAACCGGATCTGGTATGTCACTTGAGTGATTTTGCAAAACATGTTGCATTTTGGAAAACGATCTCTGGGTTTAATCATTAATACCGAAAACTTAATAATTTATTAAGTCATATAAGATATAAAGTTATAAATTGCCTTGATGAATTTTAATTAAAATCCAAAAAAAAAGAAACCTTATACATGTCTTAGCTTAATTTTAATCATAAAAATAAAAATATCTAAAAATTAAACCCAACTTAAACCCAAAAACATAAATAATAGTCTAGTGGCCCAAGGCCTTATTACAACTAAATATAAAACCCACTTAAGACAAATTTCTTAAAAATAAATAAAATAAAGTTTTTTTTCTAATCCTCAAGATTTCTCTATCGCATGGCCACCTTGCTCTCCTCTCGGCCCGGTCCGATGCACTAAGTGCTACCTGAAATTGTTAAAATAATAGGGTGAGTCGCGAGACTCAGTGTGCAACCCACATGCACCATTAGATTTGGGCCTTAGCCCCACAAAATGTAACATCCTAAATTTACGGGCCTATACATTTAGTGTATGGATAGGTTTACTATGTTAATTTAATTGATAGGGGTCTAAATTTGGGCTTAGAATTAGGCAAAAGGCCCAGATTAAAGTGGCATCATTAATTAAAAGGAACAAGTTTTGGGTCGCAAAGGAGCCCATGTTTTAGGCCAAATTCGGCACTTTAAATGAGGAGAGGGTGACGCCACACACAAGGAATTAGGGGCCCAAGTATTAAGTTTAATTAGGCCCAAATATTTTAATTTAAGTGAGTTAAATTTGGCATTAGGGATTATTAGAGGTGGACGGCTACAAGGCTATAAAATAGGAGAATTTATGTGGATTTTTAAGTGATAATATCATAGATAAAAAGGAGAAAAGTTAGGAGCTTATCTTCAAGGGAAGTGTTGGCCGAAAATCCACCACCTAGAGGAGTGTAAAATTCGCCTCTTGCATGGCAAGGAGGGTGCCGAATTTCTCCTCTCTTTAGCTTGAATTTTAAGGGCATTTTCGGTTTTTAGCAGTAAGTGCCAAAATATCTATAAATAGGGGCTAGCTCCTTGATTCGACACACAAAAACCCTAAATTTCTCTCCCATTGTGCCGAAATTCCCTAGCCTCTCCTCTCCAATTTCTTTTCTCCAATTTCTTTAAAGGCCAAAACTCTTCTCCACTTTTTCCTTCTTGTGCCGATTTCTCTAGGAAGTCGAAGCATCCATAGTCTTTTCTTCTATTCATCCTATTTGAGAATTAGTTCTATACTTCCAGCATTTAAATCTTCCATGGGCATTGCCAAATCCTCTCTCTAGTGCTAGCCGAATCTCCTATGCTAAGGTAAGTATTGATTTTTGATTAGTTCTCATGATCTATTCCCGGTTTTGGAAAGGCAAAAGCCAAAAGCTAATAGTTTAATGGTTTTATGATGGGCGGCAATTCGGGATTTGAAGGAAGCTTAGTCGACTAGATCTAAAAGCCGAAAATCATAAGTCTTCAATTTCGGGATTTTAAGGTAAGAAGATTTGTTATTCAAATATATAAAATTGGGTAGAACACTAACCATGGCCGAATATAGGAGAGGCCCTAGTTTCGCATCTTTTCGACTTTCTGAGCAAAGTTGTAGCAAGGGTATCAACATTAATCAGGTGTGTAGATCTCTAACACACTACTAATAAACCTGTATGTATGTTTATTTATATATGTTATGGGCTAAAAAGCCAGAATGAGGCTGTGTAGGCATCGAATGGAACCCTAAAAGGGTTAGGAAAAGATGCAGTGCGTAAACATAGAACTCCCTATGTGTATCGAAAAGTATATAAGTCTGTATGATTTTTCTTTATGTATGTATGCATGGGGTGGGAATGATGATATTAAAGGGGAAGTGCATGATAGGTCACTTGGTGATTGGTGGTAGAAATCCCACATAATTTAAATGAAAGGTCACATAGTGATCGGTGGCGATGCCACGTTAAATGATTCCTTATTAATAGGAATAGGCGATGCACTGTCGCTTTGTTGTGTAGCGGATGGAGGGTTGATTGTAGAAATCCCCAAGGTGTGATGGTTGGTACGGGATGGTGTGTAGAGGATGGAAACCTAGGATGGGTTGGGTTTTTCATTATTTATTGTTTATCATGTGATTATGATTGATACCTTTATGCATGGGCCAGGGCCCATAATGTGTTTGTGGGCTCAGTCGTTGTGTGTTTTGAGATTTATACACCGAGTCTTGGTGACTCACGCTTTCCTTTTCTCTACTCTTCCGGATGAGCGATAGATCGTGGACATGGGAGCCGAGAGACGGACTCGAGGGGCCATCAAGCTTTGTTTCTATAAATTATTTTTTTGGGGATTTCTTTAAGTATTATTTTATTTTTACTTTGGAATTATCAATGTAATAAGGCCCCATAGTTTAATCCAACTAAGTAGTTTTAATGTTCTGCAACTTATGAGATTATGTCAAAGGTTTAATTATACTTAATACAAGGTTTTATTTTTAAAATGCCGCTTATTTACTTAAATAATGTCTATTTAATTTACGACTTCCAAAACCAACAAGACAAAAGTTTTTAATGTACAACTAGTAGCATACCGATCCAGTCGAAACGCATGGGCCGGTTTGGGGTGTTACATTTTGTATCGAGCCAGTTCAAAACTCGGGCTGTGAAATGGGTCTAGTAGTGTTTTGAAAATTTATGTGAAATTGAGAAAAAATCTGGAAGAAGATATGGCCTTCGAGTCTACCGGCACTCGATCCACGCAGGTAAGTATTTTGAACTCCTGATTGTGATATAAATGTGGGCTTAATGGGCCTTATGGGACGTAGTCTATCTAGGTTAGAGCTTGATGGACTCTAGGCTTAGACAAACAACTCTTCAAATCCATAAGACTTAATTTCACTAAACAAAACCTGTAAACGAGACGCAAGACTAAGGTGTGGCAACAGGCATATGCATGTCTAGGAATAGATCCGGAAGAGCTTGGTATTTAAGCAGTCCAAGTGACTCACCTCCTCTTCGCTGGAATCTTACTTGGTGCGTAGTGATTGTTCACCCTAGCTATAAGGACTTGTTCATGGGCTGAATCCATAATTAAAACCCGAAAGGGACCAACCACCCTATTTTGGCAAACAAAAACCCCTAAGTTTTGTACATTTCTAAAAAGATACACTTGATTTGAAAATGTTCACAGCTATGAAAAATTTACCCAAAAACCCTATGTTTACAAGAGTAACTAGATTTTCCAAGGTGCCCCTGTTTTGAAAAAAAAAAAACAAACATCAAAATATTCCTGGTTTGTAAATTACCGAAATACCCCCGGATTGTAAAATTACCAATATACCCCCGAATTGTAAAAATTACCAAAATACCCTTATTTCGCAAAATCACCAAGAAACCCTATTTTGGAAAATTACGAAAATACCCATGTAGGATAAATTACGAAAATACCCCTGGGTAGTGAAATGACGAAAATACCCTTAGGTGATGAACGTAAGTTTGTGAATGCTACTTGTATGTGGTGGTTGATGATTGCATGTGTGTGCTTCCTAGAACTAGGAGATGTGAACTTGAGACTGAATTGTAGATATAATTGCGAATCCGAAAGAATTACTCTTAAAACTACTATTTATAAGACTGTTCGGGGTTAATCAGTGGAAGAAAACTAATAATTCATAAAATTTCTAATCAGATAAACGCGAATCGGTAGAATGAGTACAAGAGGACGAGGACGCTCCAGATGCGAGTACCGGTGCATACTCTATCATATTATCCTAAGTGTTTCTTTTGGCTTTAGAATTAGAGTTCGCAGCGGAAGCATAGTGGTGAGACTTGGGTGGTATGATTAATAATTAGTTGAAAATTTCGAGGACGAAATTTCTTTAAGGGGGTAGAACTGTAACATCCTAAATTTACGGGCCTATACATTTAGTGTAGGGATAGGTTTACTATGTTAATTTAATTGATAGGGGTCTAAATTTGGGCTTAGAATTAGGCAAAAAGGCCCAGATTAAAGTGGCATCATTAACAGTTAAAAAGGAACAAGTTTTGGGTCGCAATGAGCCCATGTTTTAGGCCAAATTTGGCACTTTAAATGAGGAGAGGGTGACGCCACACACAAGGAATTAGGGGCCCAAGTATTAAGTTTAATGAGGCCCAAATATTTTAATTTAAGTGAGTTAAATTTGGCATTAGGGATTAGTAGAGGTGGACGGCTACAAGGCTATAAAATAGGAGAATTTATGTGGATTTTTAAGTGATAATATCATAGATAAAAAGGAGAAAAGTTAGGAGCTTATCTTCAAGGGAAGTGTTGGCCAAAAATCCACCACCTAGAGGAGTGTAAAATTCGACTCTTGCATGGCAAGGAGGGTGCCGAATTTCTACTCTCTTTAGCTTGAATTTTAAGGGCATTTTTGGTTTTTAGCAAAGAGGTGCCAAAATATCTATAAATAGGGGCTAGCTCCTTGATTCCGACAACTTGAAAACCCTAAATTTCTCTCCCATTGTGCCGAAATTCCCTAGCCACTCCCTCTCCAATTTCTTTTCTCCAATTTCTTTAAAGGCCGAAACTCTTCTCTACTTTTTCCTTCTTGTGCCGATTTCTCTAGGAAGCCGAAGCATCCCTAGTCTTTTCTTCTATTCATCCTATTTGAGAATTAGTTCTATACTTCTGGCATTTAAATCTTCCATGGGCATTGCCGAATCCTCTCTCTAGTGCTAGCCGAATCTCCTATGCTAAGGTAAGTGTTGATTTTTGATTAGTTCTCATGATCTATTCCCGGTTTTTGAGAGGCAAAATCCAAAAGCTAATAGTTTAATGGTTTTATGATGGACAGTAATTCGGGATTTGAAGGAAGCTTAGTCGACTAGATCTAAAAGCCGAAAATCATAAGTCTCTAATTTCAGGATTTTAAGGTAAGAAGATTTGTTATTCAAATATATAAAATTGGGTAGAACACTAACCATGGCCGAATATAGGAGAGGCCCTAGTTTCGCATATTTTCGACTTTACGAGCAAAGTTGTAGCAAGGGTATCGACATTAATCAGTGTGTAGATCTCTAACACACTAATAATAAACTCGTATGTATGTTTATTTATATATGTTATGGGCTAAAAAGTCTGGAATGAGGTGTGTGTAGAGCAGTCGAATGGAACCCTAAAAGGGTTAGGCAAAGATGCAGTGCGTAAACATAGAACTCCCTATGTGTATCGAAAAGTATATAAGTCTGTATGATGTTTTCTTTATGTATGTATGCATGGGGTGGGAATGATGATATTGAAGGGAAGTGCATGATAGGTCACTTGGTGATCGGTGGTAGAAATCCCACATAATTTAAATGAAAGGTCACATAGTGATCGGTGGCGATGCCACGTTAAATGATTCCTAATTAATAGGAATAGGCGATGACAGTATCGTTTTGGTGTGTAGCGGATGGAGGGTTGATTGTAGAAATCCCCAAGGTGTGATGGTTGAGTGCGGGATGGTGTGTAGAGGATGGAAACCTAGGATGGGTTGGGTTTTTCATTATTTATTGTTTATCATGTGATTATGATTTATACCTTTATGCATGGGCCGGGGCCCATAATGTGTTTGTGGGCTCAGGTCGTTGTGTGTTTTGAGATTTATACACTGAGTCTTGGTGACTCACGCTTTCCTTTTCTCTACTCTTCCAGATGAGCAGTAGATCATGGACATGGGAGCCGAGACGGACTCGAGGGGCCATCAAGCTTTGTTTCTATAAATTATTTTTTTTTGGATTTCTTTAAGTATTATTTTATTTTTACTTTGGAATTATCAATGTAATAAGGCCCCATAGTTTAATCCAACTAAGTAGTTTTAATGTTCTGCAACTTATGAGATTATGTCAAAGGTTTAATTATACTTAATACAAGGTTTTATTTTTCAAATGCTGCTTATTTACTTAAATAATGTCTATTTAATTTACGACTTCCAAAACCAACAAGACAAAAGTTTTTAATGTACAACTACTAGCATACCAGATCTGGTCGAAACGCATGGGCCGGGTTTGGGGTGTTACACAGAACATATATCAGAATATATTATAACAGAAATTATGCAAAGCCCAACCCAACTCCTAGGTTTCCAACCGCTACACACCACCCTTACCTGCCAATCACACGATTGGGGATTTCTACAATCAACCCACACCGCTACACACCATCGATGGCAGTCATGCTGCAGTTAGCCGCTCATCGTTAAATCGTGAAATAGTCACCAGGTGAAATGGCATAAGCCACGTAAGCGAGTTGTGTGAGTCACCAGTGAAATGGCATAAGCCACGAAACGAGTTGTAACAGAGTCACCAGTGAAATGGCATAAGCCACGAGCAGAACACTTCCCCCTTTTCATCAATTACCCTACCCCGAGCATACATAGAAATTTACATGCAAAACATATCTTTTAATGAAACATTCATCAAGAATGGCGAAAGCACTAACTGATATTTAGCCTTTACCCTTCTCGGGTTTTCAAACGTTATGCCGGGATTTCGACATTTAACAGAGTATAGCAGATTTATTACACATATACATATATATATAAAAACAATCTATTGGTGTGAGAAGTTACACACCTGGTTACCGTTAGGACGACACTCTCTATGTCGACACTATCAGAAGCTGCTAAAACTGCTATCTGTCGAAGATTTTGTTCGGATGCCGGGTCCACAACCCATCTTGCCAATCCCGAATCTACGACACCGCTCGCTTTTTAAACTTAGGGATTGGTTTTACATATCCAATCCCCTCCTTTGCCTGATCCATATTTGATTCCATCGAGGGACCTTATCAGTTGCTACCATCGTAACATGTGGTTGTTGATCCATAACATAGGGTTAAGATTACGAATTTGATAATCTAACATAACGAAAATCTAGAGAAAACTACCTTACCTTAAAATCCCGAAAAGAGGTATGATACTTAGAGACTAACGATTTTCGGCTTTTAGATCTAGACGATCAGGTCTCCTTCAAATCCCGGAATGCCGCCCAACATAGCACCATTAAACTATTAGTTTTTCAACTTTTGCCTTTCAAGAACTGAAATAGAATATGAGATCTAACAGAAGTCGACACTTACCTTAGTATAGGGAATTTGGCTAGCACTTGGAGAGAAGATTCAGTAATGTTAAAGAAAAAGATTTAAATGCCGGAAGAACTAATTCTCAACTAGGATGAATAAAGAAAAACTATGGAGATTGACTTTTTAGAGAAATCGGCTCAAAGGGAAAAAGAATGGAGAAGAGGTTTCGGCTTTTGAAGAAATTGAAGAAAAGAAATTGGAGAGGGAGAGACTAAGAATTTCGGCACAATGGAAGGAGAAGAAATTAGGGTTTAAATGTCAGAATCAATGAGATATCCTCTCCTATTTATAGAAATTTCGGCACCTATTGTTCAAACCCGAAAACACCCTTCCTGATAACTAAAAGTCAAGCTAAAAGAAAAGGGAAAATTCGGTACCCATATATACTAAAATAAATAAATAAATAGAATAAACCTACACTCCCTAATCAACTCAAACTTATCACTAATTAAATTCCTTTATTATCTTAAAAATTTATCCTCATCAAAAAGTCCTTTTATTTAGCCCAAAAATTCAATTTGAATTTCATTCAAATAGCTTCCCGAACAATGACCATCTTTTGGCATTTTGGTCCAATTCAAATACCTTCCCACGCCAGCAGCAAAATTTCAAGCTATTGCGCACAAGGCAACTCGAACCCGAGACCTCCAAGCACAACCACACGCTACCAGCCACTGCACCAAAACCACTCTTGTGATATATTCCGTTGTCAACTTCTTTTAAATTATAGTTTCCAGCGACCGAATCATCCTAAGAAATCCAAAAATATTAACTGACACCCAGATTCGAACCTCCGCCCTTCTCACTATGAGGCACGTCCCTTACCACTGCGCCACCCGTTTCATTTGAGTCATAATTCCTTCCCAATTAATTATCAACCTTTATTCCGTGCTCCAGGTTTACTTAAAAAAAACCCAACATTTTGCGCACAACGCGACTAGAACCTTGTTCCTCCTACTACTCCTAACGCCTTTGCCACTGGGCCAGGCGTTTCCTTGTGTCATGAAACAACCCCAACTAATTATAAGGCCTAAACTCTGGCCTTCATACTATCATGTGCGCAATAAAAATTTTTGCCATACCCAAGACTTGAACCTTTGACCTCCAACTTATTCACAACGCCCCAAGCCACCAGACCACCTACTTCTTTGTGATATCTTTTAACCCAACAATATTTTAAAAGCCTTATGACTACCACCAACCTCCCTAAAAAAAACAACATTTTTGCTAAAGCCCTAGATCGAGCCTAGGACTTTTCCAACACTACCAAACCTTCCTAAACCTCCTAAAAAATTAAACTAAACATGCAATAATATTTTTTTTTTAAAAGACAATGTCCATTCAAACTTTTCATGATAAAATAATTTATTTCTATTTGAATAATATTTTTAAGAAAAATTAACTATTTAAATGCATTAGTGACATTATAAAAGTAGAGGGACAAACTGTGTAAAAGTAAATCATATAAATCAAATCCCCAAATTTTAGCATAATCTAGGGGTCAATTAAAAATTGACCATTATCTTATTTTAGTATAAACCACATATTAATTTTTTTTAGTACATTCAAATTATATATACTCATATTGTATATTAACGAAAATTTAACGATAGAAATTGATATTATAAAAAAAATATAAGAACTAAATTATATTAAAATATAAAAATTAAATCGAGAATAATAGAAAAATTAATATTTCTAAATTATAACTTCGTTCATCACACTGATAACATAAATAAAATAATTAATTATATGACAAGGACAAAGTTATGGAAAATATTTGATAAATTGATGCATAAATTGACTACATAGAGTTTAATATTATGCCACATTAAATTTTATTATAATTCAGTTAATATATTTAAAAGGGATGAAAAATTAGTAAACAATAATTACAAGTTTTTTTTTAACGACAAAAATCCATTCTCTCGACACACGAACCCATTTATTCTAGGCCCAAATTCAGGGTGTTACAATTCTACCCTCCTTAAAGAAATTTCGTCCTCGAAATTTCCAACTAACTAGTAATCATACTACCTAAGTCTCACTACCATGCTATCATTTGCAAGACTCCAATACTAAACCCAAAATAAACACTTAGTATTCTATGGTAGAGTACGCACACGGTATTCACATCCAGGCGTCCTCGTCCCCTTGTACTCATGCTATCGGTCCGCGTTTATCTGATTAAAAATTTTATGAATTATTGGTTTTCTTCCACTGATTATCCACGAACAATCTTATGAAAAGTAATTTTAAGAGTGATTCTTTCAATTCGAACCTATCTACAAGTTTCGAGTCTCAAGTTTGTCTCCTAGTTCTAGGAAACACGTACATTCAATCATTTAATATCCACATACAAATAGCATTCACGAACTTACATTCATCACCTAAGGGTATTTTCGTCATTTCACTACCTGTGGTATTTCCGTAATTTATCCTACAGGTATTTTTCGTAATTTTCTCTCAAATAGGGTTCCTTGGTGATTTTGTGAAATTTGGAAATTCGGGGTATATTGGTAATTGTACAAATCGAGGATATTTTGGTCGATTATAAATCGGGGTAATTTAGTAATTTTACAAAATAGAATGGTTGGTCCCTTCTAGTTTTAAATTATTAATTTTGGCCCGCCAACAAATCCTCGTGGCTAGGGTGAATAAGTCACTACGCACTGCAGGATTCCAAATGAAGAGGAGGTGAGTCACTAGGATCGCTTAAGTACCAAGCTCTTCCGGATCCAATCCTAGACATGCGCATGCCTGTTGCCACACCCTAGTCTTGCGACTTGTTCACAGGTTTGTTTGGTTGGATTAAGTCTTATGCAATTGAGAGTTGTTTAACTAGGCCTAAGGTCCATCAAGCTCTAATTAAAATAATCTACGTCCCTTAAAGCCCATCAAGCCCACATATATATATATATATAACACAGCGAGTTCAGAATACTTACCTGGCGGACTTGGGCCGGAGACGCAGGAGTCATGCCGAGAAAACCCTCCTGTGTTATTTATAAACATGCATGTTTTCAAAAACCCATCTTTAGAAAACGTTTTGGGCCCAAAAACCCAAAGCCGAGTTTTGAACCTGGCTCTAATACCAATTTGTAAGACCCCAAACCCGGCCCAAACACTACAACCGGATCTGGTATGTCACCGGAGTGATTTTGCAAAACATGTTGCATTTTGGAAAACGATCTCTGGGTTTAATCATTAATACCGAAAACTTAATAATTTATTAAGTCATAGAAGATATAAAGTTATAAATTGCCTTGATGAATTTTAATTAAAATCCAAAAAAAAAAAGAAACCTTATACATGTCTTAGCTTAATTTTAATCATAAAAATAAAAATGTCTAATAATTAAACCCAACTTAAACCCAAAAACATAAATAATAGTCTAGTGGCCCAAGGCCTTATTACAACGAAATATAAAACCCACTTAAGACAAATTTCTTAAAAATAAATAAAATAAAGTCTTTTTTTTTCAGAATCCTCAGTACTCTATCGCATGGTCACCTTGCTCTCCTCTCCAGCCTGGTCCGATGCACTAAGTGCTACCTGAAATTGTTAAAATAATAGGGTGAGTCGCGAGACTCAGTGTGCAACCCACATGCACCATTAGATTTGGGCCTTAGCCCCACGAACATATATCGAAATATATTATAACAGAAATTATGCAAAGCCCAACCCAACTCCTAGGTTTCCAACCGCTACACACCACCCTTACCGCCAATCACACCATTGGGGATTTCTACAATCAACTCACACCGCTACACACCATCGATGGCGGTCATGCTGCAGTTTAGTCGCTCATCGTCAAATCGTGACAGAGTCACCAGTAAAATGGCATAAGCCACGAAAAGAGAGTTGTGACAGAGTCACCAGGCTGAAATGGCATAAGCCACTAGAAACAGAGTTGTGACAAAGTCACCAGGCTGAAATGGCATAAGCCACCAGAACAGAACACTTCCCCCTTTTCATCAATTACCCTACCCCGAGCATACATAGAAATTTACATGCAAAACATATCTTTTAACGAAACATTCAATCAAGAATGGCGAAAGCACTAACTCGATATTTAGCCTTTACCCTTCTCGGGTTTTCAAACGTTATGCCAGGATTTCGGCATTTAACAGAGTATAGTAGATTTATTACACATATACATATATATATAAACAATCTAATGGTGTGAGAAGTTACACACACGTTACCAGTTAGGGCGACACTCTCTATGTCGACACTATCGGAAAGTCGCTAAAATCGCTATCTGTCTAAGATTTTCTTCGGATGCCGGGTCCACAACCTCTTCGCCAATCCCGAATCGACACCGCTCGCTTTTTAAACTTAGGGATTGGTTTTACGAATCCAATCCCTCCTTTGCCTGATCCATATTTGATTCCATCGAGGACCTTATCGATTGCTACCATCGTAACATGTGGTTGTTGATCCATAACATAGGGTTAAGATTACGAATACGATAATCTAACGTAACAAAAATCTAGAGAAAACTACCTTACCTTAAAATCCCGAAAAGAGGTATGATACTTAGAGACTAACGATTTTTGGCTTTTATATCTAGACGATCAGGTCTCCTTCAAATCCCGGAATGCCGCCCAACATAGCACCATTAAACTATTAGTTTTTCGACTTTTGCCTTTCAAGAACCGAAATAGAATATGAGATCTAATGTAAGTCGACACTTACCTCGATATAGGAAATTCGGCTAGCACTTGGAGAGAAGATTCGATAATGTCAAAGAAAAGATTTAAATGTCGGAAGAACTAATTCTCAACTAGGATGAATAAAGAAAAACTATGGAGATTTCACTTTTTAGAGAAATCGGCTCAAAGGGAAAAAGAATGGAGAAGAGGTTTCGGCTTTTGAAGAAATTGAAGAAAAGAAATTGGAGAGGAGAGACTAAGAATTTCGGCACAATGGAAGGAGAAGAAATTAGGGTTTAAATGTCGAATCAATGAGATATCCTCTCCTATTTATAGAAATTTCTCGGCACCTATTGTTCAAACACAAAAAACACCCTTCCTGATAACTAAAAGTCAAGCTAAAAGAAAAGGGAAAATTCGGTACCCATATATACTAAAATAAATAAATAGAATAGAATAAACCTACACTCCCTAATCAACTCAAACTTATCACTAATTAAATTCCTTTATTATCTTAAAAATTTATCCTCATCAAAAAGTCCTTTTATTTAGCCCAAAAATTCAATTTGAATTTCATTCAAATAGCTTCCCGAACAGCAGCCATCTTTTGGCATTTTGGTCCAATTCAAATACCTTCCCACGCCAAAGAAGAAAATTTCAAGCTATTGCGCACAAGGCAACTCGAACCCGAGACCTCCAAGCACAACCACACGCTACCAGCCACTGCACCAGAACCATTCTTGTGATATATTCAGTTGTCAACTTCTTTTAAAGTATACTTTCCAGCGACCGAATCATCCTAAGAAATCCAAAAATATTAACCGACACCCAGATTCGAACCTCTGCCCTTCTCACTATGAGGCACGTCCCTTTCCACTACGCCACCCGTTTCATTTGAGTCATAATTCCTTCCCAATTAATTATCAACCTTTATTCTGTGCTCCAGGTTTACTTAAAAAAAACCCAACATTTTGCGCACAACGCAACTAGAACATTGCTCCCCCTACTACTCCTAACGCCTTTGCCACTGGGCCAGGCGTTTCCTTGTGTCATGAAACAACCCCAACTAATTATAAGGCCTAAACTCTGGCCTTCATACTATCATGTGCGCAATAAAAATTTTTGCCATACCCAAGACTTGAACCTTTGACCTCCAACTTATTCACAACGCCCCAAGCCACCAGACCACCTACTTCTTTGTGATATCTTTTAACCCAACAATAGTTTAAAAGCCTTATGACTACCACCAACCTCCCTAAAAAAAACAACATTTTTGCTAAAGCCCTAGATCGAGCCTAGGACTTTTCCAACACTACCAACCCTTCCTAAACCTCCTAAAAAATTAAACTAAACATGCAATAATATTTTTTGTAAAAGACAATGTCCATTCAAACTTTTCATGATAAAATAATTTATTTCTGCTTGAATAATATTTTTAAGAAAAATTAACTATTTAAATGCATTAGTGACATTATAAAAGTAGAGGGACAAACTGTGTAAAAGTAAAGCATATAAATCAAATCCCCAAATTTTAGCATAATCTAGGGGTCAATTAAAAATTGACCATTATCTTATTTTAGTATAAACCACATATTAATTTTTTTTAGTACATTCAAATTATATATACTCATATTGTATATTAACGAAAATTTAACGATAGAAATTGATATTATAAAAAAAAATATAAGAACTAAATTATATTAAAATATAAAAATTAAATCGAGAATAATAGAAAAATTAATATTTCTAAATTATAACTTCGTTCATCACACTGATAACATAAATAAAATAATTAATTATATGACAAGGACAAAGTTATGGAAAATATTTGATAAATTGATGCATAAATTGACTACATAGAGTTTAATATTATGCCACATTAAATTTTATTATAATTCAGTTAATATACTTGAAAGGGAGGAAAAATTAGTAAACAATAATTACAAGTTTTTTTTTAACGATAAAAATCCATTCTCTCGACACACGAACCCACTTATTTTAGGCCCAAATTCAGGGTGTTACAAAATAAGTAAAAATGGATTAAATCAAAACGCGCGTCGTACTGTAGGGACTCATTAGGCAATTATGCCTTCTTTCCAAAACGACGTCGTTCTGATTTTAGCCTTTAAAGCAGTCCGAGGGACTAATTTGGAACAAAAACAAACTTTAGGGCTAATTTAATAAAAAATAAAAAATCAAATTGGACTGAATTAAAAATATTAAAATAGCGGAAGGACCAAAGAGGCAATTAGCCCTTTTAACAAAACGCGCGGATCCTCCCCAGGTCCTCGGGTCAACGCGCGGATCCTCATCCCCAAACGACGTCGTTTTGTGCTTATCAACTTAAGCAAAAATGGTGTCATTTTAATAATACTATATAAATAAATTTTTAAAGAAAAAAATTCATTTTTACATTCTGTTTAAAAAAAACCTCTGAGGATTCTCTCTGTCCTTCGGCCTTCGGCCAAGACTCCGATAGTGGATTGTCGCACGTGCCTCCACACGCGCCACCGCGAACGGTGGCCAGAGGCCAAACCTCCACTTTTTAATGCCGCCGAAAGGTAAATCCGCCCCTTTTTTTAAAAAAAAATAGTATTTTTATGCACCAATGTATAAAAAATAAAACAGAATAATAAAAATAAATCACCTCTGAGACAAAATTTATGTATTTTATTTCTCTGAATTTTTGTGTATCTTTTTGTATCCTCTGTTTGTCTCTCTGTATTCGTTTACAGGTTTGTTCTAGGGTTTTTATAACCCAAAAAAACAAATGAAAAAGGAAATAACATATTTGCTGCTATCTTTCTTTCCATTTTTGCAGGTCTGGAGAGAGAAGTCCGGCGGTGGTGCGAGATTTGCGCGCTGATTGCGGCGCGTGGCTAGGGCGAAGGTTGCGGCTCCTAGGGTTTCCCAAAAACCCTAGGTCTCTGAGGCTGCTTAATTTTTGGGCCTTTTTGGGCCATGCGAGCTTGGGTCTGGGTAGGGTAGTTAGGATCTGGGCTAAGTGTAACGGGCCACAGGTTTAGTTGATTTGGGTAGTCTGTTTAGGTGTTGAGTTCTGTTTTGGGTCTGGTGGTATTTGGGTAGTTTTAGGTATTGGGCTAAGGGTGTAAGTGGGCTAATCGGGTTTAGTTTGTTTGGGTTTAAGTGGGTTGTAAAAATGGACTGTTTAAGGACATTGGTTTTTATTTTCTTTTTTATTTTTGGTTTTCACAAGCCCGGGCAAAATGGGCTTCTTACAATGAGAATGATCCTTTGTTAAATGTACAATGATCGGAATGAATCAAATGCTTCTAACTGGATGATATATGAATGCAGGAATGTTATGAGAATGATTCCTATTTCGGGTGTCATCACTCATTTATTCGTCAAGGTTTCATCTTCGTTCCTCTTGAAGTATCAATCATATTCTGCTCAAATAATTTGCCCCATTGTAATTCTGAGTCCATTCTACTTGAACCTTGGGACATAAAGTTTTTACCTCCCACTGCAACTTCAGGGGAATAACATTTGGTTTCTTCCGTCCATCCTGTTACCACTCAGAGGTATGAAATTTGCATCATCTTCAATCAATTTGATCTGTTATACCATTCCCTGGGTGTAATGACCAGATGTATGTGCCTGATATTTGCATGAATGCAAAGTATCACTTTTCTTTTCCCGAGAATGATCCCTTTTTACACTTGGGTTGACATTGCTCGTCATTTTTCGAGATGATATCATCGACGAAATGTCTTATCCAATAAAATTCCGAAGAGATAATCATCTTTTAATATTTCCAACCCTTAGGCTTGGTGAGTTCTAAACAATAGTCCTGTTTCAGATTCTCATATTATTTAGAAGCTTCCAGAGTAATATGCAAAACTCCTTTTATGAAAGTATTATTAGTCCATTAATCGTTATTTCAATATAAAATGCTTGAAAAAGATCACAACAATGGACAGGAAAGAAATTAATCAGGAGCATAGCTCGAAACAAATAAGTTAATCAAAGATAACCAAGGCAATAAAAGCAAATTGATTGGGGTGTATCTTTGAAAAGAATAAAGTAATCAAAGATAGCCAAGGTCATAAAAGAAAATCGGTTGGGGTGTATCTTGAAAAGAATAAAGTAATCAAAGATAACAAATTCAAAATGGGTAAGATAGAGGCTAGGTGTCCCAGATATCGCAGCCTGAGCTTCTCTGTGGAAACTTCTTGAAGACCATTTTGAGCTCAATAAGTGTTTAGAGGATCCGGAGTACTTTGTCAATTCCCCAAAATGTAACATACTTCCTCGTTGTTAATTCAGGCATAGCAAGACTACCACATGCCCTATCTTTGATCACAATTTGAGCCGCCCTTTTCGGGTTTTCAGCTCAAAACCCCTTTGGTCTCAAAGTGCCCTTTGCAGGTTTTCGCCTTGGCCTCTCCTCTTTTTTCTTTCTTTCTTTTTTCTTTTCTTTTCTCTTTTTTTTTTGAATTTGATCTCAAGGCGCCCTTTGTGGGTTTTCACCTTGGCCTTTCCCTTTTCAGGTAAAATACTTCTTGACTGAACCTGAATTCGCCGAGTTGGGCAAGTCTTTACCATCCGTCTCGGTCAATATCAATGCTCCTCTAGAACGGGCCCTTTTTTACTACATAAGGTCCTTCCCCGTTTGACATCTGCTTTCCTCTGAAATCTTTTTTTATAAGAAAGATTTTTTAACATCAGGTTCCCCTCGTGGAATTCTCTAAGATGAACCTCTTTAACGTAAGCTCGCATCATCTGGCCGTGATAGATAGCTTTTTACCTTTTTTCTTTCGATTAGGTTCAATTGGCAAAACTGTTTCTATTCCAATGAGAAATGTGTTGCCCCAGCGAAGGTTCTAACCGACGTTCGATAAGACAGAAGGTAAATGGTAACTTCTTTATGTCCATATTTACAAGTCTCAGTCATCTTTCCCATGATCCTTGTTTTGTTGTTTTTGTTTTTGTTTTCCCTTTTTTTTTACTGCCTTTACTGCACTATGATATAGTGTCTGATCTTTGAACAGACTTGTGAACTTTTGGAATTGTCCTTTTTAGCACTCTTTGTCGGCACCCTTTTTTTTTGAGAATTTGATGACTATCGACTTCGTAACATTGGCCTATGAAGCTACTTCCACCCTCTTAGTGAAGTAGACGATGACCACGACGATGAATCGATGTCGACTAGAAGCTTTTGACGAGATCGGCCCCATAATATCCATTCCCCACATATAAAAAAACCTGTGAAGAAATAGATGAGGCACATAAGTCTTGTCTTCCTCAATTTGGCCTTTACGACATAACTGAAGCAATATCCCTTTTATGGTGAACCAATAGTACCCGAACCTTATGATTAGCCTGGCTTTTGTAGAACCATTATCATGTTCTTTAAACACTCTTATGGACCTCTTTTAAGATTTTCCCAGGCGTGTCTTGATATGATCGTGCAAAAACATCTTTGGATTCTTGAAAATAACTCAATGATGTCTTGCCTTATTTCTGTGGTGAACTGGGCTTCGATCTTCACCCCTTTCCTAGGTTCGCAATGTCCATTGACCCTATGCAAGGTAGGATCTATTTTTCATCATGTTCTACCATCCTTAACAAATCAGAAGATAGGTTACAATCTCCGTTATCTTCCAAGTCTTGAGATCCCTCTAAACACATATATCACTCGAAAGGAGACTCTGAGTCAGTAGCAGCGTTGCTCACATCATTAATATCTGGAGACCTATTGTAGGTTCGAAGGAAGATTCGAAAGAATAAATGATTCAAAGAATGATTATTTGTATGGTCATAAAGAATGAAAGAATACTTGAAAGAAAGTCTAAAGAACAAACAAAAAAAAAAACAATTGTTTGTACAGTATGAAATAGTAAAAATAAAAGAATATTTGCTCAAAAAGATGCATTTTATTGAAATAGAAATTTCAGACACGAGCCTATTTCACAAAAGGATTCCTATTGCCTCTAGGCTTAAGGAAACAACCGTGTTTTTAATATTACTCTAGATCAGCTCTAAAAATACAGGGATCTCTTCCACAGTCCCATTATTCAAAACACTCCCAAGTACGCAAGGGCTTGGAAACTCCGTTTCCCTATTCCCTCTTCGCTTTTGATTTCTTCAAGGAGTCGCAACTTTCTTGTATCCTCCTTCAATTATCGTATTTACTGCCTCGTCAAAGTGATCAGGTTTTGATAAATCGTCGAACTTCACAATTCCCATTTTAATGAACCTTTCGACCAACTTTTTAAACGTAGTACAGTTTTCAATCGAGTGACCCGTTATTCCCGTGTGGTACTCGCATTGGCCATTCTCGTTATACCATTTTGGGAACGGAGGTTGCACATGTTCTGAGTAGGACAGAGACACCACATACACATCAAAAAGATTCTAATACAGCTATTTATATGACATCGGGATGGGTGTGAACTGGGGCCTTTCTGCATTTGGCCTCAAGTTAGACTCCTGCTTTGAAGAGCCTTGATAGCTAGTGATTACAACCCTCAGCTGGCCTACAGTGACTGATTTGGGATGCACGCTCAGGATACTCACTTCATTTTCCTTGTTTCTCGGGGCTGATCTTTTGGCACTTTCTCCTGTGTCTATCCTTACACTCCTTACCACATTTTCAATCATCTTGCCAGACATTAATATATCTGAAAAGCTTATGGTGGCGCTTCCCAACATATGGTTAATGAATGGGGATTTTAGAGTATTGATGAAAAGCATTGTGGTCTCCTTTTCTAAAAGCAGCGGCTGAACTTGTAGGGCAACTTCCCTCCATCTTTGTGCATACTGCCTGAAACTTTCATTTGATTTTTTCTCCATGTTCTGTAAGGTAATTCTGTCAGGGGTCATATCTGTCACATGACTGTATTGCTTCATAAATGCTTGCGCTAGGTCTCTCCACGAATTAACCCTAGCACGGCTCAGTTGGTTATACCACTTGGATGCTGCCCCCACCAAACTATCTTGGAAGCAGTGGATTAGCAATTGATCATTATTAACATACCCAGTCATCCGTCTACGAACACATGGTATATGGGCTTCGGGATGACTAGTCCCATTGTACTTCTCAAATTCGGGCATTTTGAACTTGTGAGGAAGCACCAAATTTGGAACCAAGCTCAAGTCTTTAGCATCAATCCTCAGCGTTTTCCAAGGCCTTGAATTTTTCTTCCAACCACCTACAACGGTCCTCTAACTGCCTTGGTAATTCAAATCTTGTCACTTCTCTCTCTGCTATATCCAAATCAGGGATAACAGGATTAGCTGGGTTATCTCCTGGATTAGATCCTGAGACAACTTGGAAGTTCATGGGCGCTCCAGTATCAGCTTGACCTTTTCGAGGCCTAATCGTGATAGATGGCCTTTGAGGAGGCACCTCAGGTTGTATCTGTACATGTGGTGGGGTGAAACCCAGAGGATAGTCTTCATTATCCTCTCCAGCACTAATCATGGGGACTTTCCCTTTGTCCATCGCCCCATTCAGTAGCTGAGTCATTTGAGCTACCATATTCCTTTGGGCTTCCATCATTTGTTCCCTCATGTCTTGTTGGATTTTTGCCAACTGTTCTTGCAGCTGGTCTTGCATGTCTCTTTGGAATTGTTCAAGTCTTTGATCCATATTCTTTGTCTTAGCATGTGTACCGTAACGGTGTTTGGTTTCCAGATTTTTCCTTCTCCCTCTCTCTCTTCTCTAATAATTTCAACTAAATAGGATTTTTCTATGGATTTTAATGCATATGCTGCAATACAGTGCAGATGCATGGAATGAATGCAAAAGAAATAGAGGCGTTAATTCTGAATTCAATTCCATTAGAAAAACTTTTCTAGAAAGCAAGTTTCTTTACATAAAACGGATTACATATGCGGCCTTGCCCTCATATTCCAAGCAAAAACATCAATCCCCTTCTTCGCAAAGGTCAAATCTTGCAAACTTCTAATAGATGCCTCCACAAGCTCCTTTTTGCTTGATCTGGGCCGCGACTCACTGCTCACTTATTTCCATAATGCTCGTTAGCCTCTTCAAGAAAGCCGAGACGTGGTGATTCTCGAATAGTCTTTGTCAGCTTGAATCCTTAGGCAATAAAGTCTTGTATTCCTTCACGGACTATCAGTCTTTTCTCGTTGTGTTTACTTGGACCATATTCGGACGACCGTATTAGAATCCACTTTATCAAGAAATCCATTTTCTCATGTCAAACTCTTCTATTTAGCAATCAAATTTGAATCAACACCTCTTTTCTATGATGTGAATGAAATGAAATCAAAACAAAAGAGAATACGTTAGCACAAGAGAAATAAATAACCAAAATAGGGTACCTATCTGGGTGACCATTAGGGTTTGGCATAGTTCTACCTAGGGTAAGACCTTAGGTTTTCTACATGTGGTTTAGCTCTAAAGTTAAGGTACCCGAACCAGCAGATTCCTTTATCCTCACCCATTATAGGCTCATACGGACCGAGTTCGGTTCAGGAGAATACATTTCCCTATGGCCATGCGGAAGTGAAAACTTCACGAAGACATAGGTACAGATGTATCCCGGAAGCAATCCACTAGCCCATGTAGAGGTGAAAATCTCATGAAGGCATAGCTTCTCGCTCCCACTTAAAGGTGCGACCACAATGGTCATGCAATGCAATGCAAAGATATTTTATAAAAATAGAACCACATGTAATAAAAAGGATCATGGTTTTTCAAATCAGATTTTTAAATTTGGACAAAAGGACAAGAAATAACCAATTTTATGGCTTAACTCTCTTATTGGTCCCCAGCGGAGTCGCCAAGCTGTCGAAACCATTTTTTAAGTTTTATGAAAAAACGAGGATCGACTTTGAAAAATAAAAACGGGAGTCGCCACCAATCCTTTTTTTCTTAGGTGTGATCAGATCACCTTATAAAACGTTTTATTTCAAAACATTGATTTTGGCCTACTGTCGAAACCATTTTTAAGTTTGATTTTAAAAACGGGGGATCGACTTTAAAATGAAAATGGAGTCGCCACCAATCCCCTTTTACTTAGGTGTGATTGGATCACCTTATAAAACGTTTTATTTCGAAATGTTGATTTTGGTCCACGAAATACAAGAAAATGGGTTCGAGAGTCGGTTACGTAAGAGAAAGGATTAGCACCCTTGTAACGCCCAAAAATTGGTACCTAATTGATTAATTAATGTCCTTATGTCGAGAATTTGAAAATATTTTAAAATACAATTTCTTTTAAAGAATGTTTATATAACCCGTTTTGGGAATATTAAGACTCTTTTGTTCCAAAAGGATAAAATATCACATCCAGTACGTTAGGGTGCGACATTTTAACCCCCGAAACTAAGATTGTCCCTTAATTTCCCAAAACCCGAAATTAAAAGGATATTTAACTATTTGGACGAACGAAAAACCAAAACCCAGTACGTTAGGGCACAATTTCTCGAAATTCCAAACACGAAACATTGCCTTGTTTTTCGAAATCCTTATCTTGAGATAACGAAATGTCACATCCAGTGCGTTAGGACACAACATTTTGAATTCTAGAGAATACGTTTTTAGACTCGAAGAGAAAAATCGAAACCTAGTAAGTTAAGGTACAATTTCTTTCGCTCCTTAGAACGCGGAATGTTTGCTTATTTCAAAACGAAAATTTTAATGCATCGAGTAATATGTGATTTGATTGTAGCATAATGGAAGATGGAGTATAGTACAAATACATAATAGGATAGAATCGAGGGTAATAACGTAAACAACAAAAATAAAAGCAAAAATAATACAATAAAATAACATTTAAAATCAACAATCTATACGAAATAATTGGAAAAAGGATAAATAAATAAAAGAAAATAATAGCAAAAATAAAAGTTAATGGTAAATCAATAAATAAATAAATACTATATGCTAAATTTAAAAAAATAATAAAATAATAATACAATATATTAATAAAAAATAGTAATAGTAAAAATATAAAAATATAATAGAAATAGTAAAAATTATGATAATAATGTCAAAAATATAATAATAATAATAGTAATAAATACAATTATAGGAATAATAATATGTATATAAAAATAATAGTGATAATAATAAAATAATAGTAGTAATAACAACGTAAAAATAATAGTAATACTAAAATAATAATAAAAATAATAAAAATAATATATATATAAAATAATAATAGTGATACTAAATTGGTAAAATCAATAATATTAATAATAATAATAATAAAAACCAGAAATAAAATAAATTAAAAAAATGAATAAGTAAGAAAAATATGTACAATAATGGTAAAAAATATATGTGTATGTAAATAATTGAATAAGTGAAAATAATACATATGAATATTTAAAAGAAATGATAATAAATAAATATTGTATTAAAATGAAATCAAAGAAAGATTGGGAATCCCAAAACATAAATAAAAAAAACAGTAAAGGGACTAAACCGAAGCAAAAATAAAACATAGGGCCTAAATCTCGATGCGCGAATAATATGGGGACCAAATGGGATAATATCCCTATCTCCCAAAATGCAGCACCTGGCCCAGGACTACAATGACATCAAATAAAGAATTCGGGGCAAAATTAACAAATAAAGGAAATTTAATTAAAAAATCTAAAAAATGCGGAAGGGCTTGATGCGCAAATAGCCCATTTTTTAAAAAAACGCGCGGATCCTTCGGGTCGGGTCAACTATGCGCGGATCCTGGGTGAAACGACGCCGTTTTGGGCTATTGAGTTCAGCCCTAAACGACGCCGTTTAGAGGCTGTATAAAAGCTGAAAATTTTTTAAAAAAAAATTCATTTCCTCATTTTAGCAAAAAAAAAAATGGAAGAAGCTCTCCCCTTCTCTCCCTCTTGGGGCGATTTCCGGCCATAGGTCCGGCTGGCTCCGTATTGCTGGCACTGATCAAATCCATCCACCACACAAGCACATGGGCGAAACTCCCAAAACAGGTAAAAAAGTTTCTTTTTTTTATGTTTAATATGTATATTATATAGTTTCAAAAAAAATAGAACAAAATAAAAAATATAAAAAAACAACAGTATTTGAAATTGAAAAGAAATAAAAAAATAAAAATAAAACCTCTACTGATTTGGTATTCTAACTTTTGTATTCTGTGTAAAAAAAAGTATTCTCTTTTTTTTTTGTTAAAATCCGTTCGTATCTACAAAAAATGGATTCCCCCTCCCTTTTACATTGGCTGTTTTCGGCTTTTTATAGCCTAAGTACATTGATTCTTTTGCTGGATTTTTGGCTTCTGTCGTCTTTCCCTTCCTTTTTTGCAGGTCAACAGCGATAGGGGCATGATTTTCGATGATGAAGGCGGCGGCGGCAGTTAGCCCTAGGGTTCTTGTTTTGTTGAATGTTTCAATTAATTTTGGGCCTCTTGTGCCTGTTTTAGTTGGGTCATGTTTATTGGGCTGTAAATGGACTGTAAAAATAAAACTGGATATTGGATTTTTTATTTTTTATTTTTTGTTGTTTTAATTGGTATGGGCCAGGGCACAAATGGGCTGTTACAGCTGCCCCTCTTTGCTCATTGTCGTGTAACGGGAATAGAGCAAAGACGCTAAAAAGACCCATTTTACGCAGTCTTGTCAAATGGTTGTATCTTCAATCTACTTCACTGCAACTTCAGCAAGACGAGATTTACTATCTTTAGTCTGCTCCACTGCAAACTCAAGGAGGTCAGACTAGTATCTTCGATCCGCTTCACTGCAATCTCAGGAAGGCAAGATCTGTTGTCCTTTTGCTTGCTCTACTGCAAACTCAGAGAGGCAAGGCTGATGTCTTTAATATGCTTCACTGCAACTTCAGGAAAGTCAGATCTGCTGTCTTTTATATGCTTCCTGCAACTTCAAGAATGCCAAATCTGCTATTTTTAGTCTACTCCACTGCAAACTCAGAGAGACAAGACTGATGTTTTTTTTTTGATCTGCTTCCTGCAACTTCAGGAATGCCAAATCTGCTATCTTCAATCTGCTTCACTGCAAACTCAGGAGACAAGATCTGATGTCTTTGATCTACTTCCTGCAACTTCAGGAATGCCAGATCTGCTATCTTCAATCTGCTCCACTGCAAACTCAGGGAGACAAGATCTGATGTCTTTGATCTGCTTTCTGCAACTTCAGCAATGCCAGATCTGCTATCTTCAATTTACTACACTGCAAACTCAGGGAGACAAGATCTGATGTCTTCGATATGCTTCCTGCAACTTCAGGAATGCCAAATCTGCTATCTTTAATCCGCTCCACTGCAAACTCAGGGAGACAAGATCTGATGTCTTCGATCTGCTTCCTGCAACTTCAGGAATGCCAAATCTGCTATCTTTAATCTACTCCACTGCAAACTCAGGGGGACAAGATCTGATGTCTTTGATCTGCTTCCTGCAACTTCAGGAATGCCAAATATGCTATCTTCAATCTGCTCCACTGCAAACTCAGGGAGACGAGATCTAATGTCTTCGATCTTCTTTCTGCAACTTTAGGAAAGTAGGATCTGTTGTCTTCAGTCTGCTCCATTGCAAACTTAGGGAAACGAGATCTGATGTCTTTGATCTTCTTTCTGCAACTTCAGGAAAGTAAGATCTGTTGTCTTCAGTCTACTCCTCTGCAACTGCAGGGAGACAAGGCTGAAAGTGTCAATTTTCCCTACTACATTGTCCTATAGAGGACATAACCTGTAGAATGGGTATATGCTTATGCTTAATAATTAGGATACCCTGATCGAAATGAGTCAAATGCACCTATTTAGACATGCTATGATATATGAATGCAAAAATGTTATGAGAATGATTCCTATTTCAGGTGTCATCACTCATTTATTCGTCAAGGTTTCATCTTCGTTCCTCTTGAAGTATCAATCATATTCTGCTTAAATAATTTGCCCCATGGTAATTCTGAGTCCACTCCACTTGAACCTTGGGACATAAAGTTTGTACCTCCCACTGCAACTTCAGAGGAATAACATTTAGTCTCTTCCATCCATCCTGTTACCACTCAGAGGTATGGAATTTTCATCATCTTCAATCAATTTGATCTGTTACACCATTCCCTGGGTGTAATGACAAGATGTATGTGTATGAAATTTACATGTATGCAGGGTATCATTTTTCTTTTCCCGAGAATGATCCCCTTTTACCCTTGGGTTGACATTGCTCATCATTTGTCGAGATGGTATCACTGACGAAATGTCTTATTCAATAAAAATCCAAAGAGATAATCATCTTTCAATATATCCAACCCTTAGGCTTGGTGAGTTCTAAACAATAGTCCTGTTTCAGATTCTCATATTATTTAGAAGCTTCCAGAGTAACATGCGAAACTCCTTTTATGAAAGTATTATTAGTCCATTAATCGTTATTTCAATATAAAATGCTTGAAAAATATCACAACAATAGACGAGAAAGAAATTAATCAGGAGCATAGCTCGAAACAAATAAGTTAATCAAAGATAACCAAGGCAATAAAAGAAAATTGATTGGGGTGTATCTTGAAAAGAATAAAGTAATCAAAGATAGCAAATTCAAAATGTGTAAGATAGAAACTAGGTGCCCCAGATATCGCAGCCTGAGCTTCTCTGTACAAACTTCTTGTGGACCATTTTGAGCTCAATACGTGTTTAGAAGATCCGGAGTACTTTGTCAATGCCCCAAGACGTAGCATACTTTCTCATTGTTAATTCAGGCATAGCAAGACTACCACATGCCCTATCTTTGATCAAAATTTGAGCCACCCTTTTCGGGTTTTCAGCTCAAAACCCCTTTGGTCTCAAAGCGCCCTTTGCGGGTTTTCGCCTTGGCCTCTCCTTTTTTTTTGAATTTGATCTCAAGGCACCCCTTGCGGGTTTTCACCTTGGCCTTTCCCTTTCAGGTAAAATACTTCTTGACTGAACCTGAATTCGCCGAATTGGGCAAGTCTTCACCATTCGTCTCGGTCAATATCAATGCTCCTCTAGAACAAGCCCCTTTGAAGTTATTTTGTATGAGAAGAATCCTTCTTAATTCTAGGTCCCCATCATGAAATTCTCTTGGGCAAACCTTTTATCATAAGCTTGTTCTATCCATTTTTGGTACATTCGACCATGAATACTTTCAATCAAACTTACTGGAGACATTCTGCTTTATCCAATTCAATCAAAGCTTGGAGAAAAGAAATCTTAACCTCCCACAATTGCTTCCCTTTTATAAACCAATGGGAAAGATGTTTCCCCGATGAAGGTCCCGGCCATCGTTCAAGAAACAAAGAGGGTAAATGGTGACTTCTTTATGCCAACCTTTACAAATCTCAGTCATTTTTCCATGATCCTTATTTTGTTTTTTTCTTTTTGGCTGCCTTTGTTGCTCTATGATATGGCGTCTGATTTTTAAACAGACTACAAACTTTTGACATTGTCCTTTTCGGCATTCTTTGTCAGCACCTGATCTTTTTTTTTTTAGAATTTGATGACTATTGACTTTGTAACATTGGCATATGAAGCTACTCCCACCCTCTTAGTGAAGTAAACGATGACCATGACAATGAATTGATGTCGACTAGAAGCTTTTGACGAGATCGGCCCTATAAAATCCATTCCCTACATATAAAAAATATGTGAAGAAATAGATGAGGCACATAAGTCTTGTCTTCCTCAAATACGGCATAACTGATGCCATCCCCTTCTATGTAGATTAGCAATACCCAAACCTCATGATTAGCTTGGCTATTGTAAAACCATTAACATGTATCCTTCTGACATCCTTATGGACCTCTTTTAAGATTTCAACGTACCCGCGTCTCAATTGCTTAGGCATGTCCTGATATGATCATGCAAAAACATCTTTGAATTTTTGAAAATAGCTCAATGATGTCTCACCTTATTTCTGTGGTGAGCTAAGCTACAATCTTCACCTCTTTTCTAGGCTCATAATATCCACTGACCCTTTGTGGAGTAAGGTCTTTTTTTTATCTTGTTCCACCATTCTTAATAAATCAAAAGATATGTTACAATCTCTATCATCTTCAAAGTCCTGAGATCCTTCTAGACACATATCTTACTCGAAAGGAGACTCTGAGTCAGTAGCAGCATTGCTCATATCATTGATATCTGGAGACCTATTGTAGGTTCGAGAGAAGATTCCAAAGAATAAATGATTCAAAGAAGAATGAAAGAATACTGGAAAGAAAGTCCAAAGAACAAACAAAAGAAAAACTAAGAACAATTGCTTGTACAGTATGAAATGGAAAAAAAATAAAAGAATATTTGCTCAAAAAGATGCATTTTATTGAAATAGAAATTTCAGACACGTGTAACAGCCCAATTACGACCCTAGTCTGAACGGTGGTTTCGGGACCACAAATCCGGTATAGAAAAATATTTTTTTATTCAATTATTTAATAATTTGATATCTATGCTATGTGGTAAAATCATGTGATAAAATATTGTATATTAATTTGTGTGTTTGGGTGATTAATTTAAGTGAAAGGATTAAATTGAGTAAGTAAGAAAAATAGCTATTATGATTATAAGTGGCCATTTTAATAGTTTCTTTTAATATAAGGATTTGAATGGCAAAATTTCCTTTGAGGATATAGTGGGCGGATTGACTTGTGAAATTAGTGGGGAGTGTTAATTTTATATTTTTTTAAAGTGTGGTAAGTGGTTGTAATAATATATTATAATTAGATAACATTAAAATAATAAAAACAAAACAACATAGGAATTATCATCCTTTTCTTCTCTCTTTGACCAAACAAAAGAAGAAGAGAAAAGAATGAGCTCCCAACCTTCGCCAATTTGCATGTTTAATTAAGGTAAGAGTTTGAATTTGATTTCTTGAATTTTAAGCATTTTTGGAGTTGTTGCCATGAAATATATATTGCCCATATTCGAAATTTTGATTTGGTTGTCCAAAGTGAATGTTGCCATGGATGAAAAGCTTGATGTTTGTATAATTGTTGATAGAATATGATAGATGAAGGTTAGATTAACAAGCTTCTCTTTAGTAATATTGATGATATTTAGCCTAAGGGATTATTTATAAAAAAATAAAATTTTCGAAGGGACTAAATGGCAAAAAGAATGGAAGAAATTATTTGATATAGGGACTAGAAGTATTCGGCCTCAATAAGTATGATTAAATTTTTGATATTTTGTGTTTTGAGTTTTAAGGATTAAATTGTAAACATTGTAAATATTGGGGGTTAATTGGTAAATTGTATAATGATATAATTTTTGAATTAAATTGAATGAATATGTATTTGAATGAGTTCAATTTGAATTATTTAGATCAAGTACAAAAGGAAAAAGATTTGGATCGGGGAAAAACAAAATTAAACGAATAGCCGGGAAGCTTAGTCCGACAACTTCCAAGGTAAGATTTTAAGCATTTAAATTAAACCGAATGTCTTTATATTTATGTGTGTATCAATGTAAATGTAGATATAGGTAAGCATGGAGAATGTCAAATTGTCGAATGTGCTGGTAAATTAGAATTATAAAATGGATGAATGTGTTTCATATAGATTTGGTTGTGAAATTATGAGATTATATTTGATTGCTAAGGATGCATGAGGCTTGAGAAGTATTGAAGTACGATATTAACGTATTCCATGAAAATTCAGTTCTTGCTAGGGATTTGGCCGAATATAATATCCCTATTGGGTATAAATTAATTGAGGTGTGATTATATGTAAGCGTATGATTGTAATGCGGTGGATTTGATCTTGGTTATTTATATAAATACAAAAAGGGTACTAAGTGTACGAATCAATATCCGGGCACTTAGTGTGCGAAACCGGTTAAATTTGCACTAAGGGTGCGTAATGATAAGTAACGACACTTAGTGTGCGATACGTTACTGAGTGATTTGCACTAAATGTGCGTAAATGATAAGTAACGGCACTTAGTGTGCGATACGTTACTGAGAAATTCTTATTATTTAAGTATGTACATAAAAGGGTCGTTAAATGACTTGAATTTCTAATGTTATTATGTATGTGAAAAGGATCGAATAAAGTATCAAATATTATATACGAATGATTGAGCTATGAAAGGTATGCTAAAGAAAGGTATGCTAATGAAAGGTATGTGATATATATATATATATGATACATTACTTTAAAGTTCATGATTACTCTATATGTAGTATAGAAATTCGGTAAATAGAAACTGTGTATGCGAAAGTTCTATTATGTGATCACGACATATGGAAATAAGTTTAGGTATGGTTGTAATGTAGTTTTATATTATATTACAAATGTTGTTATGAAATTATTCTTGAATAATTGATATTTCGGCAATGGTAAGACAAAATGGCTTAAATCATGAAATCTTGAAATGGCGTGATTGCTTGTAAAATGCTTAAATCTTACTAAGCTTGGAAGCTTACTTTGAATGTGGTTGTTTATGTATTGTAGTTCTCGTTTGGGTGCTCATCTCGTGTTCGATGTTCATATTCGAAGTTCATCACACTACCAACAAAGCTTCGGTACCTCTTTTGTTTATAAGCTTAAAATCTATGGCATGTATAAGCTAGTTTTGTTTTGTTTAAAATCCTTTTGAGGTTGTAAATTTCAAGCCATGCGAAAATGGCTAAGCTTTTGTGCTTAAGTATAGTCTAGTCACGTTTGGATTTGGTATCATTATTATGTATGTTTGATGTTAATATAAGCTTATTTTGAAAGTTTATTCAATATGATGCTATGTGTGATAGTTGAGTACATAAACCTGGATTTTTTTAGGTTATATATGAATTGTTGGTCATGGCAATAATAATGTGGATATTCGATTTTGATATATGTATGTCTACTAAATGAGATTTAGTAATGGATTGACTATGGTATATGTATATGTAATAATATGACATTGAGATGATAATTATTTGTCTCTATATGTTTAATTCAATGCATCAATGTGATTAGATGTAGATGGTATAAATTGCAAATTGTGTATATGCATACTATAAGTGATATAGTAGAGACTAAAATTGATGTGGATAAATGGTAGACATTCGGACATGTCTTATTTTTGTTTTAACTTAAAAATTTCCTCATTTGGGTAATGCTATATGTTCGGCTAAAAGGCTTATTTGGTAATGAAATAATTAGATAAGATGTATTCATGAATTATATATATATATATAAGTGTATAGAACAAGTAAAATATGACAAGCAATTATGAAATGAATGAATATTATGCGTGATATGTATGTTAATAATTTAAAATTTGATGTAATGTACATTTTTATTCATGATAGTAATAAGTAGAATGCATTGTACCAAGTATTTATGCTGATGGAATATATTAACTTGCGTTTGGTTTAGTAATGCTCGTAACCCTAAACCGGCGACGGATACGGGTTAGGGGTGTTACATTTGATTGGTAATAGAGCTACGGTTTAGTCGGTTCTCGGACTAACGTAGCATGTGTGAGTCTAGCTATACATGCCATAGTACATGCTGTGATAGTGTGATGACTTCTAACTGTGAAATGTGTTTTTTTCTATAGTAATGGATCCCAATCCTGAGCGAGCTGTAGCGGATGACGTCGAGAGTGTGGCGCCCGTTCCCACGTCAGGGACTGCGCCAGAGGAATCTCGACCGGCTACGAGTAATCCTGATGAGGGGGCCAGACGAGCCTTCTATAGTATGATGAATGATTGGTTCAGTCAGTACATACGAATCAATCCGGCTGTTCAACCACCCCTAAATCTTACCATTCCTCCTGTAGTACCGGTGGTACCCCTGATTGTGAATTCGGAGAGAGTAAGCAAGCCTCTAGTTGATCACATTAGAAAGCACGGAGCTCAAGAATTTAGAGCTGAGGATGATGACGATGCAGAGCGAGTTGAATTTTGGCTCGACAATACTGTTCGTGTTTTTGACGAGCTGTCCTGCACACCCGATGAGTGTCTGAAGTGTGCCATATCATTATTACGGGATTCTGCTTATTATTGGTGGAATACACTTGTGTCAGTTGTTCCGAAAGAAAGGGTTACTTGGGAATTTTTTCAGACGGAATTTCGTAAGAAGTATGTAAGCCAGCGCTTCATAGACTCTAAGCGCAAAGAATTTCTCGAGCTTAAACAGGATCGAATGACCGTATCTGAATATGAGCGCAAGTTTTTGCGACTTAGTCACTACGCTCGTGAGTGTGTGTCATCAGAGGCTACTATGTGCAGGAGATTTGAAAATGGTTTAAATGAATATATAAAGCTTCTGGTTGGTATTCTTGAGATTAATGAGTTCGTAGTACTAGTTGAACGAGCTTGTAAAGCTGAAGAGCTGGGAAGAGAAAAACGGAAAGCTGAACTTGAATCTAAAGATTTTTGGAAGAGATCTACGAGTAAATTTTTGCAGATGGCAACAAAGAAGTTCAAGAATGATGGTAGTCGATCCAAATCTAACACCGGGATTTCTATACGAGAACGACCACCAATGAGTTCTCGGGCTACCTCAGTTGCTAGTGTTGGTAATGAAAAATCGAGCAAACTTGAGTGTCGCAGCAGTGTGGCATTTACATTTCGAGAGAGTGTTGGGGTAAATCCATTTCTCGCACTTGTTACAAGTGTGGCTCGCAGGACCACTTCATTCGGGATTGCCCGGAGACCGCTGAAAAGGGTACTGCTCAGAGTGCGAGACCAAGCGGCACTACAACTAGAGGCAGATCATCTCTTTTTGGGGGAGGTAGGAGTAGTGCACAGAGGGGGACTTCAAATGTGGTTGTTCGATCGGATACTCGTGTACCGGCTAGAGCTTATGCCGTTCGTACCAGAGAGGAGGCCTCATCTCCAGATGTCATTACCGGTACTTTCACTCTCTTTGATACTAGTGTAACTGCTTTGATTGATCCTGGCTCAACTCATTCATATGTGTGTGAAACATTAGCAACCAGTAAGACTCTACCTATTGAGTCTACTGAATTTGTGATTCGGGTTTCAAACCCCCTGGGTCGATGTGTATTAGTTGATAAAGTGTGCAAGAACTGCCCATTAATGATTCGAGACATGTGTTTTACGGCCGATCTGATGCTACTACCTTTCGATGAGTTTGACATTATTCTCGGTATGGATTGGTTGACAGTTCACGATGTGGTAATAAATTGCAGACGAAAGACTATTGATTTAAGATGCCAGAATAACGAGATAATCCAAATTGAGTTTGCGGATTTGAATGGACTACCTACTGTGATATCTTCGATGTTGGCTCAGCAGTATTTGAGGAAGGGTTGCGAAGCCTATCTTGCGTATGTGATTGACAACAAGGTAACGGAAAAGAAGATCGAATCAGTATCGGTTGTTAGTGAATATTCGGATGTGTTCCCGAAGGAATTAACGGGATTGCCACCTGTACGTGAAGTAGAATTTGGTAATGAATTAGTGCCAGGGACAACTCCGATTTTGATAGCTCCGTATAGAATGGCACTGACTGAATTAAAAGAATTGAAGGCTCAGTTGTAAGAATTGACGGATAGAGGTTTCGCCCGACCGAGTTTTTCTCCCTGGGGTACGCCCGTTCCATTTGTGAAAAAGAAAGACGGAACATTGAGAATGTGCATTGATTATCGACAGCTTAATAAGGTGACCGTAAAGAAAAAATACCCGTTACCACGTATCGACGATTTATTCGATCAACTTAAGGGAGCCTCAGTGTTCTCAAAAATTGATTTGAGGTCGGGGTATTATCAGCTGGGAGTTAGGGAATCAGATATACCAAAGACTGCTTTTCGGACAAGATATGGTCACTATGATTTCTTAGTGATGCCGTTTGGGCTCACTAATGCCCTCGTAGTGTTAATGGATTTGATGAATCGGGTATTCAGACCGTATTTAGATCGGTTCGTAGTGGTATTCATAGATGATATACTGATCTATTCGCGAAATGAAACCGAGCATGCTGAACATTTGAGGCTAGTGTTACAGATTTTGCGTGATAAGAAATTGTATGCAAAATTTAGTAAATGTGTTTTTTGGTTGAAAGAAGTCAGCTTTTTGGGGCATGTCATTTTAGCATCGGGTATTTGGGTAGACCCGAGTAAAATCTCTGCTATATTGGATTGGAAACCTCTGCGGAATGTTTCTGAGGTACGTAGCTTTTTGGGGCTTGCCGGATATTACAGACGTTTTGTGAAAGGATTCTCGATGATAGCAACCCCGATGATAAAACTATTACAGAAGGATGTGAAATTTGAATGGTTGAAAAAGTGTCAGAAGAGTTTTGATCAACTAAAGACATTGTTAACGGAAGCTCCAGTGCTCGTTCAGCCAGAATCAGGTAAAGAGTTTGTTATTTTCAGTGATGCGTCTTTAAATGGGCTGGGTTGTGTATTGATGCAAGAGGGTAGAGTAGTAGCCTACGCTTCGAGACAGTTGAAACCGCACGAGAGAAATTATCCGACGCACGATCTTGAATTGGTCGCTATAGTTTTTGCTTTGAAAATATGGCTCCATTATCTATTTGGTGAGAAATGTCATGTTTATTCAGATCATAAGAGTTTAAAGTATCTAATGACTCAGAAGGATCTGAATTTGAGACAACGATGATGGTTGGAACTGTTGAAAGATTATGAGCTCGTGATTGATTATCACCCGGGAAAAGCTAATGTGGTTGCCGATACACTTAGCCGAAACTCATTATTTTCTCTACGCGTAATGAATGCGGATATGGCTATGACTGAGGATGGTGCGATCATTGCTGAGTTGAAAATAAGACCATTATTGGAGCAGCAGATTCGAGAAGCTCAAGAATTCGATGGCGATTTAAAAACAAAGAAAAGTCATTGTGGCTCGTGTGTGGATTCAGACTTTCAGGTAGATGCTGAAGGATGCTTACGGTTCAAGAATCGGATCTGTGTACCGAAGAACTCTGAATTAATTAGAAAAATTTGTGATAAAGCTCATAGTAGTAGATGGTTGATTCACCCGGGTAGCACGAAAATGTATAATGATCTAAAACAGCACTATTGGTGGCACGGTATGAAACGAGACATCTCAGACTATGTGTCGAAGTGTATAGTATGCCAACAAGTGAAAGCTGAGCATCAAGTGCCATCGGGATTACTTCAGCCGATCGTGATACCAGAATGGAAGTGGGATCGTGTTACGATGGACTTTGTATCGGGTTTGCCTTTAACATCAAGTAAGAAAGATTCATTCTGGGTTATTGTTGATAGATTGACGAAATCGGCTCATTTCATCCCAGTACGTACGGATTTCTCACTCGATAAATTAGCCGAGTTGTACCTATCGCGAGATAGTACGCGGCACCGAGTACTTGTTTCTATTGTTTCTGATAGAGATCCGAGGTTCACGTCGCGATTTTGGAAGAAACTGCAGGATGCTTTAGGTACCAAGTTACACTTTAGTACAGCTTTTCACCCTCAGTCGGATGGTCAATCCGAGCGTGTTATCCAAATACTCGAGGATATGTTGAGATGTTGCGTTCTTGAGTTTGAGGGTACGTGGGAACGATACTTGCCTTTGATTGAATTTGCGTATAATAATAGTTTTCAATCAAGTATTAAAATGGCACCTTACGAAGCATTGTACGATCGGAAATGTCGTACACCATTATATTGGACTGAATTAACTGAAAGCAAGATACACGGGGTTGATTTGATCAGGGAGACGAAACAAAAAGTTAAAGTAATTCGTGAAAGTTTGAAAGCCGCATCAGACCGACAGAAGTCGTATGCAGATTTGAAACGAAAGGATATAGAGTTTCAGGAGGGTGACCGAGTATTTTTGAAAGTCTCGCCGTGGAAAAAGATACTCAAATTTGGTCGTAAGGGAAAACTGAGTCCGAGGTTTATTGGGCCGTATGAGGTTATCGAGCGTATCGGGCCGGTTGCATACAGATTGAGGTTGCCACACGAGTTAGACAAAATTCATGATGTTTTCCACGTGTCAATGCTTCGGCGATATAGATCCGATCCTTCTCATGTGATCAGTCCATTAGGGGTGGAAATTCAGCCCGATTTGACGTATGAGGAAGAACCGATTCGCATCCTAGTTCGTGAAGTAAAAGAGTTGCGAAACAAGAAGATATCGTTGGTTAAAGTATTGTGGCATAAACACGGGGTTGAGGAAGCAACTTGGGAAACCGAAGAATCGATGAAAGAGCGTTACCCACACCTATTTGCTGGTAAGATTTTCGGGGACGAAAATTTCTTAAGGGGGGAGAGTTGTAACAGCCCAATTACGACCCTAGTCGGAATGGTGGTTTCGGGAGCACGAATCCGGTATAGAAAAATATTTTTTTATTCAATTATTTAATAATTTGATATTTATGCTATGTGGTAAAATCATGTGATAAAATATTGTATATTAATTTGTGTGTTTGGGTGATTAATTTAAGTGAAAGGATTAAATTGAGTAAGTAAGAAAAATAGCTATTATGATTATAAGTGGCCATTTTAATAGTTTCTTTTAATATAAGGATTTGAATGGCAAAATTTCCTTTGAGGATATAGTGGACGGATTGACTTGTGAAATTAGTGGGGGGAGTGTTAATTTTATATTTTTTTTAAAGTGTGGTAAGTGGTTGTAATAATATATTATAATTAGATAACATTAAAATAATAAAAACAAAACAACATAGGAATTATCATCCTTTTCTTCTCTCTTTGATCGAAACAAAAAGAAGAAGAGAAAAGAATGAGCTCCCAACCTTCGGCCAATTTGCATGTTTAATTAAGGTAAGAGTTTGAATTTGATTTTTGAATTTTAAGCATTTTTGGAGTTGTTGCCATGAAATATATATTGCTCATATTCGAAATTTTGATTTGGTTGTCCAAAGTGAATGTTGCCATGGATGAAAAGCTTGATGTTTGTATAATTGTTGATAGAATATGATAGATAAAGGTTAGATTAACAAGCTTCTCTTTAGTAATATTGATGATATTTAGCCTAAGGGATTATTTATAAAAAATAAATTTTTTGAAGGGACTAAATGGCAAAAAGAATGGAAGAAATGAATTGATATAGGGACTAGAAGTATTCGGCCTCAATAAGTATGATTAAATTTTTAATATTTTGTGTTTTGAGTTTTAAGGATTAAATTGTAAACATTGTAAATGTGGGGGGGTAAATTGGTAAATTGTATAATGATATAATTTTTGAATTAAATTGAATGAATATGTATTTGAATGAGTTCAATTTGAATTATTTAGATCAAGTACAAAAGGAAAAAGATTTGGATCGGGGAAAAGCAAAATTAAACGAATAGCCGGGAAGCTTAGTCCGACAACTTCCGAGGTAAGATTTTAAGCATTTAAATTAAACCGAATGTCTTTATATTTATATGTGTATCAGTGTAAATGTGGATATAGATAAGCATGGAGAATGTCAAATTGCCGAATGTGTTGGTAAATTAGAATTATAAACTGGATGAATGTGTTTCATATAGATTTGGTTGTGAAATTATGAGATTATATTTGATTGCTAAGGATGCATGAGGCTTGAGAAGTATTGAAGTACGATATTGTAACATCCCAAAATAGGGGTTATTTGTGATTGAATTATTTTTCTGGTATTTGAATTTCTGTGATATTATTCGTGATGATATAAGGCTTAATTAGGGGTCTTGAGTAAGCTCGGTTTAGTAGAATAATTCTTAGTATGGCTTCTTTAAAGAAGAGGATTAAATGAGCTTAGCACTTAAGTTAATTTAAGTAGCAATAAGTGACAAGATGAGTGCATGGCAAGTTGGTAATGGCGCATGGAGTTTGGCTTGAGGTTAGAGGTTCGAGTAGCATGTTTAGCAATTTGAAGGTTTATTTTTATATCCTTGCTTTAATGGACGGTCAAACTTATTTATGATAGGTTGGACTATTTCTTTTGGTAAGTTGAATATATGATTAAGGAAAGCTTGATAGTAGGGATAAGAATCTTGAAGTTATGGTATGATGAGGGGACAAAAGGCATGAAGGATGGAGGATGTTTTGGAAAGTTTCCTAAGCCTTTAGTGGATGAATGTGGACGGCATGTATGGCTAGGGGGTGACCGAATTTTGATAGGTAGCTTGGGGGAAAGAAATAGTTGGCCAATTTCTCCTTTGATCATCTTTTTGGCATTTTTGTTTTCCCTCTCCAAAAACTCTCTTTGGCCGAATGTGTATTGTGCATTTTGGTGCACTTTTGCTTTTGATTTTAGCATCTTTTGTTGAACCAAACCATACCATTTCCCTTTTCTTTCATTTGCTCTTTTGAAACCAAAACAACATTTGATTTTGGGCATTGTGTACACATTTCTTTTAGGCAAAATAGGTGTTGGCCAAATCTCTCTCTCCCACATATCTCTTTTCTTCATTTGACTTTTGTTCAACCACATTTTCTCCCATCCTCTCTCTTGGCCGAATCTTTAACCATCTCAAACTCCATTTCTTTTTCATTCACTCATAGTTTAAACATCCATTACCATTCGATTTCTATTTTCTTGTTTATTTCACCATAGCCGCAACTCTCATATCCTTCTTTTTAGTATTATATTTGGCCGAATATTCAAGGGGAAACTCTCTTAGTTTTTCTTCAATTGATTTTGGAAAAGGGTAAGTGTTCTTGGTCGTTTCTCCTTCAATTCTTTTCTTGTCTCTACGTTATTTTCTTGTGGACTAAGGCCGAATCTATGGGCATTGGTTTGCAAGGTTCTAATCATTTAGGAATCGATTTATTTTAGGCTCTACGGACGTGGAAACAATCTTTCTAAGCCTCGTATATTCATCGATCGTCTTGGGTAAGCTTTTAGGTAAGATTGGTATTTTGAAGCGATAACTCTTTGGATTTAGTGTTATGGCGAATGGCCTTTGTTTATATTTTAAGTGTTGGCCGATTGTAGGACAAGGATCTAGTGGTAAATCGGATTCGGGAGTTATTTCTTGCGTTGGTGAAAGGTGTGTATACATACACATCTTATAACTTTTTAATATGCTAAGTGTTATTTTATGCCTAAACGTTTTGTGTAGACATGGATGAAATACCTTCATGGTATTAACAAGGATTTGGGTAAGTTCTTATTACTATGTGATTATTATTTGATGCTTTTGGGAAGCATGACACATTTGGTATGTGTATTATTTGATATATGGCTTATGATAAATCGATTGGATGTTGTTAAATAAATCTATCAACATGATTTGTGGTACATGCATATAAATGATTGTTATGGGTTGATGAGAGGAGGGGGCAGTGATATTCGTGTCGACGGACACCGTTGTTTTGGTAACACATCGTGACTACGGTCACCGAGGTTTGGTACCTCCAGGTTTGGCACCTCATAGCGACTTGTCCTCGTGGTTAATTCCACCGTGGGTTGGCCCCACTTTGAGATATGGGATTGTCTCGCGGTGATTTGGTATCACACGATGGGTTGGCCCCATCATCTATTTGTGACTTCGGTCACCGTGTTTTGGTAACACAATTGTGTCTTGGACACCGAGAGATTTAGTATCTCCGGTGATTTGGTATCACATTTGTGACTATACGTCACCGGTGGTTTGGCACCACCAAAGGGGTTTGGTACCACAAGGGGTAGAAAAAGGCGTATGGATGGTTAGGTTGGGTGCATTTAAACTTATGCATGTTAATTGGTTATAATTTGTGTATGTGATTGCATTAAATTGGGGAAGGGTTACACATTGAGTCTTGGTGACTCACCTTCTCCTTTAATTTTTCAGGTGATTCGTAGACCGCGGATGAGGAGCCGGATGGACTCGAGGTGGCCATGCAAAGGAGATTTTTAATAAATGAATTTTGGATTTTATTTATCTTTCTTTTTGGTTTATGTTGCTTATTTGTAATAAGGCCTCCTAGTATGATTTCATTATTGCTGCGTGTTTGAATGTTTGGTTTAAACTACTTGATGATGTTAAAACGGTTGCACATGTTTTCTCAAATTAAACGAAAAATGTTTTAAAGTACCATCGGGTACATTCAAAATTTTAAACAACTCGACTCAACAAATATATTAAGTTTGGTTTTTAACAAAGAAAATTTAAATTGAAAGGCATTTCGACTAATATGGAAATCGGTTTTAAAATGGTTTTCAAAATCTTTTCTCTGTAGCAAACCAAATTCGGTCATATTGTTTGGGCCGAGTTTGGGGTGTTACAAAATTGGTATCGAGCCAAGTTCAAAGCTCATTTGTGGGGGCCCAAGGCCCAAAAATGTTTTGGTAGGTCTATTATGGTTTTGAATAAAGCATGGCACCGAGTCTCCCAGACCCGATCCGCCTGTAAGTACCACTAACTTTTGCATGAATTATTTCTCAGTAGAAGGGTAGGAAGCATGGGACGTAGATAGTGATAGTATTTTAAACTTTAGGACTAGTTTACTCCAAACAAAGACATAAGACTTTAAGAGCCTAATTAAACCAACCTACGACCAAGTCGCCGAGTTAGGAGTGTGGTAACCTTGGTGCGCATGTCTAGGATTGGATCCTAAGAGCTTGGTACTTAAGCGGTCCTCGTGACTCACCTCCTCTTCATGGGATTCCTACCTGTGCGTAGCTTCTGGTTCACTCTAACCAAGAGGACTCGGTCATAGGCAAAATCCTAAATAAAACCCGAAAGAGATTAGCCATGTTTTAAGGAAAAACTTCGGTTTTTAAAATCATTAAATTATTTTTTGATGGTAGGACAAATTTATCTTCGAAAATTTTCAAAATATTCTTGATTGACAAAATTACAAAAATACCCTTTAGGAAAAATGACGAAAATACCCCTGGGTTAGAAACGGACAGTAATGCCTGAAGAGTGCATAGGTATGAAAGGTATAGGAAATGGATGTATTATTCTGTGTAAACCATGATAGAAGACTTAAAACCTTGTTTGATCGAAAGAATCTCTATTAAACTCTTTTCATAAAATTTCTTCATGGATAATCAAGTGAAACATGTACTAATTCATAAAAATTTCCTAATCGATTAAAGCGCGATAGTTAGAATGAGCTTTAGAGGACGTGGCCGTCGTGGGCGTGGAAGGGGTAGGATGGCCAGACGAACTCATCTCGGGTCGGGTCAAGGATCTCGAGAATGAGATACCGCCACCACCACCCCCAACCTTTGGAGTGAAGAAGAGCAGGATCGACGGGTGACGACGCTGTGTCACACAGCGATGCTACGGGTTTTGGAAAGGGTAGCCGGAATTGGTGGAAGTGGAGGAGCTCGGAGTCGGTTCTGAGAGACTTCGAGCTAACGGAGCTGAATTTTTCCGAGGTGTGTGCGTGTAGCGCCCAATACGGTGAGTATTGGTGGAATCGACCGAAAGAATCATGGATGAGATAGATTTGACAAATGAGGAGAAGCCGAAAGGAGCGGTGTCGCTTCTCAAGGATGAGTCATATCGATGGTGGCTCACGGTCCGAGATGGTGCTACGGCGATGATCTCACTTGGGAGTACTTCAAAGCTCCATACCGTAAGAGAAGTATGTTGGGTCAAGCTACATTGACGCTCAAAGGAAAGCTTTTCAAGGGGTTAGTGCAAGGAATAAGTCCGTCTCTGAGTATGAAGCGGAATTCATAAGGTCGAGTCGTTATGCTCGTGGAATAGTGGCATCGGAACATGATCGTTGTGTTCGCTTTGAAGACGGACTTAGAGACGAGTTAAGATCGCTGATTGCTACACACAGAAGAACGTGAGTTTGCCGTCTTGGTGGAGAAGGCCAAGGTAGCCAAGGAATCAAGGAGTCCGCGAGGCAAAGTTATGATAGGAGCAAGTCAAGAGAGGCTTTGGATCGTGCAGGTCGTGGCAATGTTCGTAAAAGATTTAGGCAGAGTGGGTCAAATCGAGCGCAGGAGGTCCACAACCGCTAATCAAAGATCGCCCAGTGTAACCGCTGTGGAAAGTCTCATTGGGGTGAATGTTGGACCGAAGGGAAAGGATGTTTCGAGTGTGGTTCGCTAGAACATCGTGTGAGGGATCATCCGCGTAAGCAAGCTAGAATCGATCCAAGGTCAAGGTCGTGCCCGATTCGAGAAAGGAGGGACCAAAGACCGCAGAGAGGTCGTGGTTATGGTAGAGGTGGTTATGGCTCTAGTGGAGGTCGCGGGCGGCACCGGCAGAGGTATTGGCAACACGGAGGCTAGGCAACCTGGTTTGGTGTATGCGGCGAGGCGTCGTGAGGAAGGAGACGCACGGGACGTCATAACCGTGACGCTTTTAATTTTTGGTGTTCCATATCGCCTTGATAGATGTGGGTTCGACGCACTCTTACGCGCTAGTAGTATAGTTGAGACCATGAGTTTAGTTCCTAGACCGCTTCTAAGAGGATGACTGCACTTTAGTCCTTTAGGTCACTCTGTAGAAGTAGATAAGTCAGATAGAGATATACCCCTAGAACTCCAAGGGGTAGTGTTTGTAGCCGATCTGATGGAACCGCCGCTTTGAGGAGTTCGATCGATTCTTGGGATGGATTGGTTGGTCAAGTACCAAGCAAGTTTGGATTGTGCCGCTAAGCGCATGGTTTTGAAGACGGTTGAAGGTGAAGAAGTGGTCATGATAGGTAATAGGAGAGATTATCTATCCAATGTGGTATCTGCGTTGAAAGCAGTAAAGATGGTCAGGAAGGGCTGTGAGGCGTTCGTAGTTCATGTGTGTGCTTTGGAAGCTAAGGAGTCTTCTGTGGGAAATGTTCAAACTGTAAAGGAATTTGCTGACGTATTTCCTGAAGAACTTCCGGGATTGCCTCCGGATCGTGAAGTCGAATTTGGTATAGATCATTATTCGAACGCAGCGCCAGGTGTCTATAGCTCCATATAGGATGGCACCGAAGGAATTGTTGGAATTGAAGGCTCAGATACAAGAGTTGTTGGATCGAGGTTTCATTCGACCAAGTGTTTCACCTTGGGGAGCGCCGGTACTTTTTGTCAAGAAGAAGGATGGTACGATGCGGATGTGTATAGACTACCGCTTGATTGAATAAGCCGACGATTAAAAACAAGTATCCTTTGCCGAGGATAGATGACTTGTTTGATCACCAGAAAGGGGCGGCGGTTTTCTAAGATTGATTTAAGGTCCGATATCATCAATCAAGGTGGTGAAAGAGGCTGATATCCATAAGACGGCATTTCGTGCTCTCGGTATGGACACTACGAGTTCCCGTGATGCCATTTGGTTTGACTAATGCACCAAAGAAATTTCATGGACATGATGAATAGGGTATTTCAACAGCTTTTGGATCAGTTTGTTGTGGTCTTTATAGATGATATTTTGGTGTATTCAAGTCGGAAGAGAGCATGATGCGCATTTGCGAGTGGTGTTGCGATTCGAGGAAAAGCAAACAGTATGCGAAATTTAGTAAGTGCGACTTCGCTTAAGGAGGTGGCTTTCTTGGGTCACGTTGTTTCACCGAGGGGATTAGAGTGGATCCTCGAAAGATTGAGGCGATGTTGGATTGGAAGCCGCCTAAATCTGTGGGTGAAATTCGGAGTTTTCTAGGTCCAGCGGGGTATTACCAAGATTTGTGGAAGGATTTTCTTTGATTGCCGCACCGATGACCAAGTTGTTGAGGAAAGGAGTTTCATTTGTGTGGACCGAGAAGCGGCAAAGAAAGTTTCGGCAGATTGAAGAAGATTCTCGATGAAGCTCCGGTTTGATTCAACTGAGGCGTGCAAGGAATTCACGGTTTATTGCGATGCATCACATATTGGTTTGGGATGCGTCTTGATGCAAGAAGGGGAAGGTAGTGGCTTATGCATCTCGGCAGTTGAGACCTCATGAGGCTAATTATCCGACTCATGACTTGGAGTTAGCGGTAGTCTTCGCTTTGAAGATATGGAGGCACTATTTGTACGGAGAGAAAGTCGATAGTTTATACGGATCACAAGAGTCTTAAGTATCTCTTGACTCGTAAGGCTTTGAATTTGAGGCGGCGTAGATGGATTGAGCTGTTGAAGGACTACGATCGCTCGATCGAGTATCATCCTGGTAAGGCTAACGTGGTGGCGCACGCGTTGAGTCGTAAGGTTGTATCGGATTTAAGATCGATGTTTGCTCGACTTAGTCCGTTCGATGATGGGAGTCTTTTGGCGGAATTGCAAGTCAAGCCGACTTGGTTAGATCGATTAAGGAGAAGCGGTTAGAGGATGATGGTTTGAATGATCGGAGGTTGCAAGTCCGTAATGGTGGATTAGAGGATTTTAGTCCATCCCAAAGTGATGGAGTTTTGTGCTTTAAAGGAAGAGCTTGTATGCCGAAGGATGTGGAATTGAGACAAAGGATTCTTCGGGGCGCATATAGCAGCCCATATGCTATGCATCCTGGAGGTAGCAAGATGTATCGGGATTTGAGAGAGCAATTTTGGTGGCAGTGTCCAAACGGGAAGTAACGAGTTCGTGGGTAAGTGTCGACGTGTCAACAAGTCAAGGCTGAACATCGCTTGCCATCCGTTTACTTCACCGGTGAAGATTCCTCGATGGAAGTGGGAGAGGATCACCATGGACTTTGTCAGTGGATTACTTCTTACGCCTAGCAAGAAGAATTCAGTTTGGGTGATTGTGGATCGTCTGACTAAATCAGCGCATTTCATACCTGTAAGGGTAGATTATTCGCTTCAGAGGTTAGCTAAGTTATATGTAGCTGAGATAGTGAGATTGCATGGTGTGCCAGTATCGATTATCTCGGATAGGGATCCGAGGTTTACATCGAGGTTTTGGAGAGCGTTGCATCAAGCTTTGGGTACGAGATTGGACTTCAGCACAGCTTTTCATCCGCAATCCGACGGACAATCGGAGAGAGTGATTCAGATCTTAGAAGATATGCTCAGAGGTTGTGTTCTGGACTTCAGTGGCAGTTGGGAGGAGTATCTACCGTTGGCGGAATTCGCTTATAACAATAGTTATCAAGCGAGTATCCAAATGGCTCCATATGAAGCACTGTATGGACGAAAATGCCGTACTCCTACGTGTTGGACGGAACTAGGTGAACGACATGTCTTGGGTCCAGATTTGGTGACGGAAACTGAGGACAAAGTTAAGGTAATTCGGGCTCGTCTCAAGGAAGCATCGGATAGGCAAAAGTCTTACGCCGATCTCAAGCGAAAGGAGATGGAATACGAGGTAGGAGATAAAGTTTTTCTGAAGGTGTCGCCTTGGAAGAAGGTGTTGCGCTTTGGGCAAAAAGGGAAATTAAGTCCAAGGTTCATCGGCCCGTATACTCTGTGTTGAAGCGAGTAGGACCGGTAGCTTATCACCGAATCGCCAAAGAGTTGAGTCGATTCACGATGTCTTCCATGTGTCGATGCTTAGACGGTATAGGTCGATCCATCGCACATCGTGCGATGAGCGTAGATTGAGGTTAACTCCGACTTATCATTCGAGGAGGAACCAGTTCAGATTTTAGATCGTGATGTCAAGGTGTTGCGTGAAAGTCGGTACCCTTAGTGAAAGTGCTATGGCGAAACCATGGTACAGAGGAAGCGACGTGGGAATGCGAGAGGTGATGCGGCAAAATACCCTCACCTTTTCGATCGTAATTTCGAGGTCGAAATTATTTTAAGGGGGTAGAATCTGAACATCCCAAAATAGGGGTTATTTGTGATTGAATTATTTTTCCGGTATTTGAATTTCTCGTGATATTATTCGTGATGATATAAGGCTTAATTAGGGGTCTTGAGTAAGCTCGGTTTAGTAGAATAATTCTTAGTATGGCTTCTTTAAAGAAGAGGATTAAATGAGCTTAGCACTTAAGTTAATTTAAGTAGCAATAAGTGACAAGATGAGTGCATGGCAAGTTGGTAATGGCGCATGGAGTTTGGCTTGAGGTTAGAGGTTCGAGTAGCATGTTTAGCAATTTGAAGGTTTATTTTTATATCCTTGCTTTAATGGACGGTCAAACTTATTTATGATAGGTTGGACTATTTCTTTTGGTAAGTTGAATATATGATTAAGGAAAGCTTGATAGTAGGGATAAGAATCTTGAAGTTATGGTATGATGAGGGGACAAAAGGCATGAAGGATGGAGGATGTTTTGGAAAGTTTCCTAAGCCTTTAGTGGATGAATGTGGACGGCATGTATGGCTAGGGGGTGACCGAATTTTGATAGGTAGCTTGGGGGAAAGAAATAGTTGGCCAATTTCTCCTTTGATCATCTTTTTGGCATTTTTGTTTTCCCTCTCCAAAAAACTCTCTTTGGCCGAATGTGTATTGTGCATTTTGGTGCACTTTTGCTTTTGATTTTAGCATCTTTTGTTGAACCAAACCATACCATTTCCCTTTTCTTTCATTTGCTCTTTTGAAACCAAAACAACATTTGATTTTGGGCATTGTGTACACATTTCTTTTAGGCAAAATAGGTGTTGGCCAAATCTCTCTCTCCCACATATCTCTTTTCTTCATTTGACTTTTGTTCAACCACATTTTCTCCCATCCTCTCTCTTGGCCGAATCTTTAACCATCTCAAACTCCATTTCTTTTTCATTCACTCATAGTTTAAACATCCATTACCATTCGATTTCTATTTTCTTGTTTATTTCACCATAGCCGAAACTCTCATATCCTTCTTTTTAGTATTATATTTGGCCGAATATTCAAGGGGAAACTCTCTTAGTTTTTCTTCAATTGATTTTGGAAAAGGGTAAGTGTTCTTGGTCGCTTTCTCCTTCAATTCTTTTCTTGTCTCTACGTTATTTTCTTGTGGACTAAGGCCGAATCTATGGGCATTGGTTTGCAAGGTTCTAATCATTTAGGAATCGATTTATTTTAGGCTCTACTGGACGTGGAAACAATCTTTCTAAGCCTCGTATATTCATCGATCGTCTTGGGTAAGCTTTTAGGTAAGATTGGTATTTTGAAGCGATAACTCTTTGATTTAGTGTTATGGCGAATGGCCTTTGTTTATATTTTAAGTGTTGGCCGATTGTAGGACAAGGATCTAGTGGTAAATCGGATTCGGGAGTTATTTCTTGCGTTATGAAAGGTGTGTATACATACACATCTTATAACTTTTAATATGCTAAGTGTTATTTTATGCCTAAACGTTTTGTGTAGACATGGATGAAATACCTTCATGGTATTAACAAGGATTTGGGTAAGTTCTTATTACTATGTGATTATTATTTGATGCTTTTGGGAAGCATGACACATTTGGTATGTGTATTATTTGATATATGGCTTATGATAAATCGATTGGATGTTGTTAAATAAATCTATCAACATGATTTGTGGTACATGCATATAAATGATTGTTATGGGTTGATGAGAGGAGGGGCGGTGATATTCGTGTCGACTTTTACACCAGTGTTTTGGTAACACATCGTGACTACGGTCACCAGAGGTTTGGTACCTCCAGAGGTTTGGCACCTCATAGCGACTTGTCCCTGTGGTTAATTCCACCGTGGGTTGGCCCCACTTTGAGATATGGGATTGTCTGCCAGTGATTTGGTATCACACGATGGGTTGGCCCCATCATCTATTTGTGACTTCGGTCACCAGTGTTTTGGTAACACAATTGTGTCTTCGGACACCAGAGATTTGGTATCTCCAGTGATTTGGTATCACATTTGTGACTATACGTCACCAGTGGTTTGGCACCACCAGTGGTTTGGTACCACAAGGGGTAGAAAAAGGCGTATGGATGGTTAGGTTGGGTGCATTTAAACTTATGCATGTTAATTGGTTATAATTTGTGTATGTGATTGCATTAAATTGGGAAGGGTTACACATTGAGTCTTGGTGACTCACCTTCTCCTTTAATTTTTCAGTGATTCGTAGACCATGGATGAGGAGCCTGGATGGACTCGAGGTGGCCATGCAAAGGAGATTTTTAATAAATGAATTTTGGATTTTATTTATCTTTCTTTTTTGGTTTATGTTGCTTATTTGTAATAAGGCCTCCTAGTATGATTTCATTATTGCTGCGTGTTTGAATGTTTGGTTTAAACTACTTGATGATGTTAAAACGGTTGCACATGTTTTCTCAAATTAAACGAAAAATGTTTTAAAGTACCATCGGGTACATTCGAAATTTTTAAACAACTCGACTCAGCAAATATCTTAAGTTTGGTTTTTAACAAAGAAAATTTAATTTTAAAGGCATTTCGACAAATTTAAAAAAATCGGTTTTAAAATGATTTTCAAAATCTTTTCTCTGTAGCAAACCAAATTCGGTCGTAATGTTTGGGCCGGGTTTGGGGTGTTACAGATATTAACGTATTCCATGAAAATTCAGTTCTTGCTAGGGATTTGGCCGAATATAATATCCCTATTGGGTATAAATTAATTGAGGTGTGATTATATGTAAGCGTATAATTGTAATGCGGTGGATTTGATCTTGGTTATTTATATAAATACAAAAAGGGTACTAAGTGTACGAATCAATATCCGGGCACTTAGTGTGCGAAACCGGTTAAATTTGCACTAAGTGTGCGTAATGATAAGTAACGGCACTTAGTGTGCGATACGTTACTGAGTAATTTGCACTAAATGTGCGTAAATGATAAGGAACGGCACTTAGTGTGCGATATGTTACTGAGAAATTCTTATTATTTAAGTATGTACATAAAAGGGTCGTTAAATGACTTGAATTTCTAATGTTATTATGTATGTGAAAAGGATCGAATAAAGTATCAAATATTATATACGAATGATTGAGCTATGAAAGGTATGCTAAAGAAAGGTATGCTAATGAAAGGTATGTGATATATATATATGATACATTACTTTAAAGTTCATGGTTACTCTATATGTAGTATAGAAATTCGGTAAATAGAAATTGTGTATGCGAAAGTTCTATTATGTGATCACGACATATGGAAATAAGTTTAGGTATGGTTGTAATGTAGTTTTATATTATATTACAAATGTTGTTATGAAATTATTCTTGACTAATTGATATTTCGGCAATGGTAAGACAAAATGGCTTAAATCATGAAATCTTGAAATGGCGTAATTGCTTGTAAAATGCTTAAATCTTACTAAGCTTGGAAGCTTACTTTGAATGTGGTTGTTTATGTATTGTAGTTCTCATTTGGGTGCTCATCTCGTGTTCGAGGTTCATAATCGAAGTTCATCACACTATCAACAAAGCTTCGGTACCTCTTTTGTTTATAAGCTTAAAATCTATGGCATGTATAAGCTAGTTTTGTTTTGTTTAAAATCCTTTTGAGGTTGTAAATTTCAAGCCATGCGAAAATGGCTAAGCTTTTGTGCTTAAGTATAGTCTAGTCACGTTTGGATTTGGTATCATTATTATGTATGTTTGATGTTAATATAAGCTTATTTTGAAAGTTTATTCAATATGATGCTATGTGTGATAGTTGAGTACATAAACTGGATTTTTTTTAGGGTTATATATGAATTGTTGGTCATGGCAATAATAATGTGGATATTCGATTTTGATATATGTATGTCTACTAAATGAGATTTAGTAATGGATTGACTATGGTATATGTATATGTAATAATATGACATTCAGATGATAATTATTTGTCTCTATATGTTTAATTCAATGCATCAATGTGATTAGATGTAGATGGTATAAATTGCAAATTGTGTATATGCATACTATAGGTGATATAGTAGAGACTAAAATTGATGTGGATAAATGGTAGACATTCGGACATGTCTTATTTTTGTTTTAACTTAAAATTTTCCTCATTTGGGTAATGCTATATGTTCGGCTATGTGATACAAAAAGGCTTATTTGGTAATGAAATAATTAGATATGATGTATTCATGAATTATATATATAAGTGTATAGAACAAGTAAAATATGACAAGCAATTATGAAATGAATGAATATTATGCGTGATATGTATGTTAATAATTTAAAATTTGATGTAATGTACATTTTTATTCATGATAGTAATAAGTAGAATGCATTGTACCAAGTATTTATGCTGATGGAATATATTAACTTGCGTTTGGTTTAGTAATGCCCGTAACCCTAATCCGGCGACGGATACGGGTTAGGGGTGTTACAACACGAGCCTGTTTCACAAAAGGATTCTTATTGCCTCTAGGCTTAAGGCAACAAATGTGTTTTGAATATTACTCTAGATTAGCTCTAAAAAATATAAGGATCTCTTCCACAGTCCCATTGTTCAAAATACTCCCAAGTATGTAAAGGCAGACACTTGGAAAAATCCAGTTCTTTCTTTAGATACGTCGTTAATATTCAGATTTCCCAATATCAGGTCCTGCACTAAAGCCCTGAACTCGATGCATTCTTGAATCTCATAGATCTCACCCCTTTATCTAGATGGTTGGGTGACAGATTTTCTGCCCCAGAAGGATCATTGAATTTGACAATTCCCATTTTGACAAGTCTTTCGATCATCTTTTTGAAAGCGTTGCAATTCTCGATCAAGTGTCCTATGATTCCCGCATGGTATTCGCATTGAGCGTTCGTGTCGTACCATTTAGGGTATGAAGGTTGTATAGGTTTTAGGTAGAAAGGGGATACTACATGTGCATCAAACAAAATTTGGTACAGCTCCCTATACGTGATTGGGATGGGCGAGAATTGGGATTTTTCTGAGTTCAGTCCTGGATTGGGTTCTTGCCCTGAGGAGACCTGATGGCTAGTAGTTGACTGGCCTATGGTATTCGATTTTGAATAATCCTTGCTATACATGCTCGTGTTATTCGTCTCATTTTCTTTTTTCTTCGGGGCCCTTAAAGTATTAACTTGGGAGCTCCAGTCTCGCTTTTTTCTTTTGTAACGGTCTTCACATTGTTTCGGGATCTCCACACTAGCCTTCATTGTTTCTTCTATACTAGCCAGATCAATGGCAATGGGATTGGTTGGATTGCCCCCCGGATTGGGACCTTAGCCTATCGAGTAGTTTATTGGTGCCGACATACCGACCTGATGCTGTTGGGGTCTGATAGTAATGGGTACCCCTTTTGGATGTGCGTCTGGTTGAGTCTGGACGCTTATTTGAGTAAAACCTGGGGGATAGGCGAGGTCTTCATTATCATCCCCACTGTTGACTACTAGGCCTTTCCTCTCTTCAAGCCCTTCAACTAGTAAATGACTTAACTGGCCAATCACATTCTTTTGGAATTCCCACATATCTTGTTGAATTTTGGTCAATTGCTCTTGCATCTGTATTTTCCTTTGCTCTAATCTCTCCAACCTTTGTTCCATGTTTTCCAGGGTAACTAAAATAATTTTACCTAATTAGGGTCCTTTTGTAAAAGTCTAATGCAAATGATACAATGTAATGCAAATGCATGAATGCAAAAAGGCGTCGATTCAGATTCAATTTCATTTAGAAAACTTTATTAGAAAACAAAATTCTTTACATAAAACGGGCTACAAATATGCTTTCGCCCTAAGGCCCAAAGTTTTGATTTTTTCCAAACAATAAGGCTAGCTCTTGACCACGATCTGATTGTAACTCATACTTAGTGCTCAACGTATCAGCCTGTACTGCCAAAGTCTGTAGGTGATCAGCTACCTATCGAATCTGAACTATTGCATCACCCATGAGAAAATCCTGATTTCTAACTTGATCATGGGAGTGGTGGAGCCCTTCCTTCCAATACCCTTCTCTTGCTTCAAGAAGCTCGATTCGGAGTTCACAATCTTGTAAAGCGGATTCTAATTTTTCAATTTTCCCCTTCATTTCCTCAATCTTGTTCAGACTTGTTTTCAGTTCGACTGCAGAATTACGGCTTCGATGGTGGTGAAGGGACTGTCCCAGTTCATCCACTCTAGCTTTCAATCCACATTTCTCTTTTTGGCTTTCTGCCAAACTCCTTTCTAGGACCTTGTTTTGCGCCTGAATTTCATGGAATTTCCTCTTCCATCGGTCAACTTTGGCCTTTTCCTCTTGAATCTCATGTTGCCACTGTCCTGAAGTCTTTCCCAATCCGGCGCAATTTCTTGTAATCCAGTTTCAAACTACCCAGGTCTTCTTCTACTTCATTCTTTCTTTTCTTTAATTTCACGGCTTCTAGCTTTTGAATATCAGCATCTAACCTCAAATACATTTTCTCCTCCTCTAACTGTTCTATCTTCTTCTCGAGCTCCAAATTCCTCCTTTCGAAATCTTGCATTATGATCTCTAGCTCTGATGGGACCACTTGCAAGTATTCCTCTCTTGATCGGGCACCTTCTGGATTCAGCTCAGGAATGTTGTCATTAATCCTTCTAGTCCTCCATCTGTTGTATTCTGGGGTCGTCATTGGGCCTGCGGATAATCTCTTCATCCTACGAGTCTGATTCCAAGCACTAGAAATCTCCTTAACCCTCTTCTTATAGTTATCCCCTCGGTATGAGAATTCACATTGAGCCAGCCCATGTGTTGCTGGTACGAACTGTCTTGACCCATATTGCCTTAGTACGAGAAAAGGAGCATACCCAATGGCTCCCCAAATTCCAAGTAAAGGAACCCAGTCAAAACTCCCACACCGATAAAGAATTTCATCGGGAATCATCCAAGGAGCTCTCCACTCGATGTCTTCCTCTTGAAGGTTTTGAAGGAGCGCCATCCAATTTTCCTCGGACACGTCTTCTCTCCTTGGTGTAGCCACTATCTCTTTTAATGGAGAATGATTCTTAGAGAAAACTCGATAAGAGACTTTCTCCACCTTTAATAAATGACTGTCAAACCAAGCTAATAACAACTGCACGCATCCAATGAACCTACCTTCTCCTTCTCCCTGACACACATTCAAAGATCTGAACGTCTCGGCTAAGATCGCAGGTACAGGTGTGACCCTTTTGTCAAGACGATCGAATAAATCAGTCACCGCTTCGTGTAACAGTCCAATTTTGACCCTAATCGGAACAGTGGTTTCGAGACCACGAATCTGAGTCCGAAAAATATTTAAATATTATTTTCTGTGTTAATTATATGTGAATTAGTATGTGTGAATGTTTCGTATAAAAATTTAATTGTTTGTGAGCTTAATTAAGAAAAAGGACTTAATCGCGTAAAGTGTAAAAGTTACAAGTTAAAGTGTAAAGTGCTAATTTGATAGTGGCTTTTTAATGTGGTGTCCTTAAAGGGAAATTATCCCACTTTAAAGATAGTGGATGGTACATGGTCTTAAATGACCTTGGAAATTATGTTATATAATATTATTATTAAAGGTTAATAAAGTAAAAAAGTAATAAACTAATATAAGTTAAATAAAACATATTAAAATCAGAACACCCCCAAACCCTACTTCCAAACATTACAATCAGAATTTGGTTTGCTTACAGAGAAAACATTTTGAAAACCATTTTAAGACTGATTTTAAAATTTGTCGAAATGCCTTTCAAATTAAATTTCTTTGTTAAAAACCATACTTAATAAATATTTGTTGAGTCGAGTTTGTTTACAAATTTCAAATGTACCCGATGGTACCTTAAAACATTTTATGCGTTTAATTTGAGAAAACATGTGCATCCGTTTTAACATCCTCGAATAGTTTAAACAAAACATTCAAAACATGCAAAGAATAATAAAATAATCCTAGGAGGCCTTATTACAATTAAACAACATAAATCCAAAAGAAAGATAATTAAACCCAAAAATTCATTTATTAAAACTCCACTGCATGGCCACCTCGAGTCCATCCTACTCCATTTCCGCGATCTACTCATCTGCAAAATGTTAAGGGAAAGGGTGAGTCACCAAGACTCGATGTGTAATCCCCACCCGGTAAAGTAACTCATACACAAGTCATTAATAAACATGCACATGCAACCCAACTAGCCATCCATACTCCTTTTCTACCCCGTGGTGGTCAAAACCACTTGGTGGTCAAAACCACTGATGACTTAGAGTCACAAATCGATGATGGGGCCAACCCATCGTGTGGTCAAAACCACTGATGACCATAGGTCACAATAATCAAGTGTGGTCAAAACCATCGGTGGTACCAAACCACCGGGACTTAGTCGCAAATTAATCAATCGTTGTGGTCAAAACCACCGATGACCATAGGTCACAAATAATCTGATGGGGCCAACCCATCTTGTGGTCAAAACCACGACGACGATCCATAATTCATCCCCCTCCTCTCATCAATCCCACCATCACATGCTTATATATCAATTATCATGTTTCATGTCATAGCATTTAACATCATGTAATGGCATACAAATCATATATCAAAAATTACAAATTAGGGGACTTACACAATTCCATGCTTAGCCATAAGCAAATCACAACCAAAAGATCTAAGGCAAATAAAAATAGCACGTAAATTAATAAAGTGTGTATAGAGATCCTACACACCTATTTTCTAGCAATTCTCGAATATACTAGCGAAATCTCGAGACGTTGTTTCCTCCAATTCACCGAATTCCCGTATTTATCACTTGTCCTATCGAGATTCCTACCAAAACACTTGATAATAATTAGCTTGCACATCTATTCATAACCAAAGCCTATAGCCGAATGTTACTTACCACCTTTCCTTAGGAGAATAAATCCCAAAAGCTTCCCTTAATGGCTATGGCTTCCTCTTACTAATGCTTGAAAAAGAATCCCAAAAAGGATCTTGTGCTCCCTTGATATTCGACCAAAGTAACTCTAATGGAGAAGGAAAGATTTCGGCTATATAGTAATGAAAGGAGAAAAATATGTGAATAAAAGTGAGGGAATGTAAGTAGAAAAGAGAATAACAATGAGTGAATGGGGATTCGGTTTAATCAACAATGGAAGAAAGAAAAGAAAAGAGGATTTGAGGAAGAAAGAGGTTCGGCCAAATGAAAGAAAAGGGATTTGTGTTTGAGCACAAATCAAAGGAAGAAAAAGAGAGATGGGAGAAATGAGATTCGCCAACACCTTGTTTACCAAAAAGAAAAGTGCATAAATTGCCAAAATGAAGTTTTAGTTTCAAGTGGAAAGATGAGAGAAAGAAAATAATATTTTTGGTTCAATGAAATGAAGGCTAAAACAAAGCAAAATTTGCACAAAATGTACAATAAACATTCGACCAAAGAAGAGTTTTTGGAGAGGAAAAGCAAAATGCAAAAGATGCACAAAAGAGGAATTGGCCAAATATTCCCCTAAAACCACCTAACAAAATTCACACCCACCCACCTAGACACCCATGCCGTCCACATACATGCACTAAAGCCTAGGATTACTTTCCAAAACATCCTCCCTATTCCATGCCTTTGTCCCCTCATCATGCCATAAGTTCAAGATTCTTATCCCTAAATTAAGCTTTCCTTAATAATAAATTCAACTTACCAAAAGTTATTAGTCCACCTATCATAAATAAGTTTGACCGGCCATCAATGCTAATACAAAAATAAACCTTCAAAATGCTAAACATACCACTCGAACCTCTAACCTCAAGCTACCTTTCAAGCTCCTTAACCAACTTGCCACTAACTCTCTTATGCTTTAAATGAACACTTAATTAACTTAAGTGTCAAGCTCACTTAATCCTACTTCATTAAATAAACTATACTAAAATTATTCTAACTTCCTAAATAAAAACAAGCCTTCACAAGACTATTCTAACACACAAAATTCATACCCAAGCCAACACAAAAATAAATAATATTCAAATTTTCCTAAAGCCCAATTCCCAATCGGCTCAATCCTACTAGGCCCAATTTTGGGATGTTACAATTCTACCCTCCTTAAAGAAATTTCGTCCTCGAAATTTCCAACTAGCTCACAGTCGTACCTCCTATATCGCCACACTACGCTCCTACTGCGCACTCTGATCTTAAAGAATTATCATATTTCTAAACACATTCTCCAAGTTCATAATCAAAATTTTCCCACACTTCACCAACTCAAAAGAACAAACTAACGTAACCACAAATAAGACAATTGAGGGTATTCCGGAAATAAGAACTTACCCGTTGTCATATCTGGCACATCTTCCTCCTCGCGACGGCCAACTGCATAAACCAACCTTGGTTGCCTCGCCTCTGTACCTTCAGCACCTCGGCCACGCCCGTTACCATCACCATTACCACGACCTCTCCGTGGTGGTCCTTCATTTCTAACCCGAGCACGGTTCGACCCTCCGCTGATTCTTAGCTAACTTCCGGGACAATCCCACACGGTGATCGAACGATCCACACTCAAAACATCCTCGATTACCATTCCAACACTCCCCTTGTGAAACTTGCCACACTTATCACACCGTGGCGGCCATCGAGGATTAGTAGCAGCAGCAGGCCTAACAGCTTGGTCTGACCCATCAAACCTCGTCCTCTTCTGTTCATTACCCGAGAACCTTGAAGGTTCCGAGCTCCTCTTATTCCAATTCTGTTCTTGGTTCCGCTTAACGGACTGTCTTACCTCTTAAGCAACCTTTGATTTTTCTACTAGGACAGCAAACTCCCGCTCCTGCTGTGGAGCTATCATCATTCTCAGCTCATCTCTCAGCCCATCTTCGAATCTAACACAACGTTCATGCTCGGTACCCACCATACTACGAGCATACCTACTCAACCGGAGGAACTCGGCCTCATATTCCGCCATCGACTTATTTCCTCAAACCGAGTTCAAGAAAGCCTTTACATTTGTGCGTCTACATAGCTAGTTCCAATATACTTCTTTTGGTAAGCTTCCACTGAAGAATTCCCACGTGAGATTTTCTCGCACACTGTTCCATCCCTACGGTGAGCCACCACCGATAAGACTCATCCCGAAGCAAGGAGATAATACCTTTCAACTTCTCCTCGGGTGAAATCCAAATCACCCATAATCCTTTCAGTGGATTCCAACCAATACTCGCCGCAGACTGGTGCCACTCCCGACACACCCCGAAATACCTCACTCAGTTAGATCGGAGTCGCTTGGGAAACAGTTTCCGAGCTCCCAAATTTCCACTAGCCCGACCACCAACTCAAGGACTCGCAACACGCCTTGCGACACTCGCCTCACCTCCTGGTGCGATCTTGCTCCTCGGCTCCAAAAGTTGGAGGTGGTGGTGGCGTGGTACTTCATTCTCGTAACCTTGACCCGACCTAACGGGTTCGGACACGGTCATCCTTCCTTCCAAGTCCACGCGACCCCGTCCTCTAGAGCTCATTCTAACTATCGCGCTTTTAATCTATTTAGAAAAAATTATGGATTAGTACTTTGTTTCACTTGGTTATTCGCGAAGAAATTTTTATGAAGGGAGTTTAATAGAGATTCTTTCGATCACATAAGGTTTTAAGTCCTCTGTCCTAGTTCACACAGAGAAGAACATCCATTCCTAATACCTTTCATTCCTATTCACTCTTGGACGTTTACGTCGGTTTCTATCCCAAATTATTTTAAATCATTTTCCTACAGAAATATTTTCTTAATAAATCAAAGTTTTTGAAAACTTTAACAAATCGAGATATTTTGAAATTTCTAAAATTGAGGAGTATTTTTCGAGAAATTCTCAATTTGAAGATATAGCAAAATTTTGGAAACCAGGGGGTATTTTGGTAATTTTGATAAATCGAGAATATTTTGATAATTTTCAAGATAAATTTGTCCTACCATCTAAAAAATAATTTAATGATTTTAAAACCAAGTTTTCCTTAAAATATGGCTAATCCCTTTCGGGTTTTATTTAGGATTTTGCCTATGACCGAGTCCTCTTGGTTAGGGTGAACCGAAGCTACGCACCAGTAGGAATCCCGCAAAGGAGGTGAGTCACGAGGACCGCTTAAGTACCAAGCTCTTCCGATCCAATCCTAGACATGCACACCAAGGTTACCACACCTAACTCAGCGACTTGGTCGTAGGTTGGTTTAATTAGGCTTTTAAAGTCTTATGTCTTTGTTTGGGGTATCTAGTCCTAATGTTCAACACCTATCACACTAACTACGTTCCATACCTACCCTTCTACCAATAATAATTCACAAAGAAATGAGAAGTACTTACCTGAGCGGATCGGTGCCGGAGACTCGGTGCCATGCTGTTCAAACCCAAAATATTTCAAAAAGGCCTACCAAAACATTTTTGGGCCTTGGGCCCCCACAGCCGAGCTTTGAACTGGGCTCTGATACCAATTTTGTAACACCCCAAACCCGGCCCAAACATTACGACCGAATTTGGTTTGCTACAGAGAAAACATTTTGAAAACCATTTTAAGACTGATTTTAAAATTTGTCGAAATGCCTTTCAAATTAAATTTCTTTGTTAAAAACCATACTTAATAAATATTTGTTGAGTCGAGTTGTTTACAAATTTCAAATGTACCCGATGGTACCTTAAAACATTTTGCGTTTAATTTGAGAAAACATGTGCATCCGTTTTAACATCCTCGAATAGTTTAAACAAAACATTCAAAACATGCAGCAATAATAAAATAATCCTAGGAGGCCTTATTACAATTAAACAACATAAATCCAAAAGAAAGATAATTAAACCCAAAAAGTTCATTTATTAAAACTCCTTTGCATGGCCACCTCGAGTCCATCCGGCTCCATTTCCGCGATCTACTCATCTGCAAAATGTTAAGGGAAAGGGTGAGTCACCAAGACTCAGTGTGTAATCCCCACCGGTAAAGTAACTCATACACAAGTCATTAATAAACATGCACATGCAACCCAACTAGCCATCCATACTCCTTTTCTACCCGTGTGGTCAAAACCACGGTGGTCAAAACCACTGATGACTTAGAGTCACAAATCGGATGATGGGGCCAACCCATCGTGTGGTCAAAACCACTGATGACCATAGGTCACAATAATCAAGTGTGGTCAAAACCATCGTGGTACCAAACCACCGGGACTTAGTCGCAAATTAATCAATCGTTGTGGTCAAAACCACCGATGACCATAGGTCACAAATAATCTGATGGGGCCAACCCATCTTGTGGTCAAAACCATCACCGACGATCCATAATTCATCCCCTCCTCTCATCAATCCCACCATCACATGCTTATATATCAATTATCATGTTTCATGTCATAGCATTTAACATCATGTAATGGCATACAAATCATATATCAAAAATTACAAATTAGGGACTTACTCTGAATTCCATGCTTAGCCATAAGCAAATCACAACCAAAAGATCTAAGGCAAATAAAAATAGCACGTAAATTAATAAAGTGTGTATAGAGATCCTACACACCTATTTTCTAGCAATTCTCGAATATACTAGCGAAATCTCGAGACGTTGTTTCCTCCAATTCACCGAATTCCCGTATTTATCACTTGTCCTATCGAGATTCCTACCAAAACACTTGATAATAATTAGCTTGCACATCTATTCATAACCAAAGCCTATAGCCGAATGTTACTTACCACCTTTCCTTAGGAGAATAAATCCCAAAAGCTTCCCTTAATGGCTATGGCTTCCCTCTTACTAATGCTTGAAAAAGAATCCCAAAAAGGATCTTGTGCTCCCTTGATATTCGACCAAAGTAACTCTAATGGAGAAGGAAAGATTTCGGCTATATAGTAATGAAAGGAGAAAAATATGTGAATAAAAGTGAGGAATGTAAGTAGAAAAGAGAATAACAATGAGTGAATGGGGATTCGGTTTAATCAACAATGGAAGAAAGAAAAGAAAAGAGGATTTGAGGAAGAAAGAGGTTCACCAAATGAAAGAAAAGGGATTTGTGTTTGAGCACAAATCAAAGGAAGAAAAAAGAGAGATGGGAGAAATGAGATTCGGCCAACACCTTGTTTACCAAAAAGAAAAGTGCATAAATTGCCAAAATGAAGTTTTAGTTTCAAGTGGAAAGATGAGAGAAAGAAAATAATATTTTTGGTTCAATGAAATGAAGGCTAAAACAAAAGCAAAATTTGCACAAAATGTACAATAAACATTCGGCCAAAGAAGAGTTTTTGGAGAGGAAAAGCAAAATGCAAAAAGATGCACAAAAGAGGAATTGGCCAAATATTCCCCCCCTAAACCACCTAACAAAATTCGGCCACCCACCTAGACACCCATGCCGTCCACATACATGCACTAAAGCCTAGGATTACTTTCCAAAACATCCTCCTATTCCATGCCTTTGTCCCCATCATGCCATAAGTTCAAGATTCTTATCCCCTAAATTAAGCTTTCCTTAATCATAAATTCAACTTACCAAAAGTTATTAGTCCACCTATCATAAATAAGTTTGACCGCCATCAATGCTAATACAAAAATAAACCTTCAAAATGCTAAACATACCACTCGAACCTCTAACCTCAAGCTACCTTTCAAGCTCCTTAACCAACTTGCCACTAACTCTCTTATGCTTTAAATGAACACTTAATTAACTTAAGTGTCAAGCTCACTTAATCCTACTTCATTAAATAAACTATACTAAAATTATTCTAACTTCCTAAATAAAAACAAGCCTTCACAAGACTATTCTAACACACAAAATTCATACCCAAGCCAACACAAAAATAAATAATATTCAAATTTTCCTAAAGCCCAATTCCCAATCGGCTCAATCCTACTAGGCCCAATTTTGGGATGTTACAAAAACAAGTGGTCATCTTTATGTTTTTGCTTGGCCGAAAGTTGAAGAAGGAAAATAAAGAAAAGCTTAGCATATTCGACACTTTGGAGCTTGAATTTAGGTATGTGTTTTGTTCGGTTTTTGATAATTTCTACGTTTTTGAAATCGTTGCTTCGAATACTTCAAGACTCATGTTTTAATTTTTGAGTTTGATGAATATTTTGAGTTGAGCCACTGTTGATAGCTTGTTATTTATGTTGTTTAAGGATGAATTATGATAATTATGTGTTAGATTTATAAGTTTTGTCTTTGAATTTTTGAAGAAATTGAGTATGTTGGACTAAATTGCAAAAATAAAATTTAGAGGGACTAAAATGTGAAATAAATGAATTGGATGGACTTGTTTAAGTACTAGGTACATTCGGCCCTTAAGGTGTTAATTCAAATTTTGTGTATTTTGTGTTTTGTGCAAATAGGACTAAATTGTAAAAAGTGTGAAATATTAGGGGCAAAATGGTAATTTCCCCATTTATGTGTTTTTGGATTAAATTGAATAGAAATGTGTTCAAATGAGCTTAATTTGAACAGTTTAGATCAAGAACAAAAGAAAACGGATTTGGATCGGGGAAAAGCGAAAATAATCGAATAGCCGATTTTTGTCGTCCGACGATATCTGAGGTAAGTCTTTAAGCAATAAAACATTGTAAATTGTGTAAGTAACATAGTATATGTTGATTTGGATATTTTGTATCTATATTATTGAAGAGCCGAAAGTGATTAAAGTTAAGATTTAATATGTTTAAGTTGTTCGATTGTGATATGATATTTGAGTGTTCGACAAAGTATACGAAGTATGTGAGTGATTTGATATATGAAATATATGTGTGAGACAGCTTAAAAGTATCGATATTCAGGCTGTGAGCCTAGCAAGCCTTGGGCTGGTGAACTTAATCGGGCTCTATGCCTAGCGAGGCTTAATGCCTGGTGATTGAATATCGCACCTCTCGGGTCTAGCAGTGCCTAGTGCCTGTGTGTGTTTCAGTGCTTTATGCCTAGCAGGCTTTATGCCGGTGATTTACTATAACTATATGCTTCGATGGATCATTAACGATGTGGAATTTAAAAATAGCTAATGAGCTAAATGTTCAGGTACATATAAGCCTAATGGCTGTAAGAGATAAGGTAAGTTGGTATATTACTATTTGATATTAGTGGTATGTGTTATAGATGATGTATATTTGCAAAGTTCTAGTATGTGTATTAGGCCTTATAAATGATGAGTATATCATATTAGAATTTGATCTATGGATGTGAGCTTAGATGTGTCTTTTAGATTCGGCCCAACGGGTAAATGCATATGTGATGTTTAAGGAATACATTTATATATATATATGCATAATCGGTTATAAGTGGTTAATATGTATATAATACCTACTTAATTCGGTTGTATGTGAAAACATATTAAATTATATGTGTTCGGTAAGTATATATAATTAAGGTAAGATAGTGATATTTTGAGGTTGACAAGTGATAAATGTTATGCCAAGCAAGGATATTAGCATTTGGCTATAATTGTTTATGTGTGCTATGTTATTACTTTTATAATAAAAGTGATCGATAAAATTATTTGATTGTTCAATTGATTTATTACATATGCTTAAGACTTACTAAGCTAAGATAGCTTACTTTGTGTGTTCTGTTTTTCTGTTTATAGATTTTCGGTTGTTAGCTACAAGCTCAAGAATCGCTTTTGAAGTCATCAACACTATCGACTCATTTTGGTACTTTTAAAGTTATGACGTAGAACTTAAGGCATGTATAGGCTAGCCTAATACTTGGATGATGTTTTGATGTTGTAAATATAAGCCATGCGAAAATGGCTTGTCCATCTTGTTAATCTTGGAATTTATATTTTGGCTTGATGATTATGTTTGGTTGTGGTTTTGGTTGATTTGGTTTTAGTATATATAAGTATGGTTAATGTATAGAGTTTAAATGAAATGGAGTAAAGATGTTATAAACTAGTTAACCATATTTTGCAATGAAACAGTTTTTGGTTAGTAGCAGTGACGCGATTTTGAAAAATCACCAAAAATAGGAGAAATGGAATTAGAAAGTGAATAAGATATAGAATTAAAGCTTATTGTTTCTATTTTTATATGAAATAACAGAGTAGGCAAAGGAATTTTAAATTATGAGATATTTAAATCTTAGTGAGACTGGTTCTAAATGACTTCGTGGTCCCCTATTCTGTCTTGGAAAAATTATTAAAAATTGTACAAAAATGATCATGGAGCATAGTTTATATTCTTAAAATCCTTAATGAGTATATTTTTGATTGGAATAAACGAGAACATTATTTGAATTCTGTACAATGAGATAACTGAGTTTTTGTAAAGATATGTCAGAACCACCAAACAGTGAAATAGGGGAAACTTTAATGATTAAACTGTACTAATTTGCCACATTAAAAATTATGGAAAAATTATAGTAAGTATATATATGAGTCTAGTTTCAATGAAAATTTACGGATCTAATTTTCGAGTTTTGTAACTCGATTTATAGTCAATTTAGTCAACATGACGCAGATGGACAGTTTCAATTTTTTTATGCCCCGAATTAGTAGTTAAGTCTAGTATGTACATGTGTATAAAGTTTTATATTTATGTGTTTTGAATTATGGAAGTTTGCTTGGTCTTGTTGATTCGATTTTGATCTTATAAATGAATTGATCTATATTTTGTTTGGATGTTTGTGATTCGCCTATTTTGAATTAGGTTAAACAAAGTTTATGGAAAAACATATATGTATGTTTAGTTTTGGTAATTGATAATTTGCTTAGTAGATTAATTAAGAATAAGTGCATATTCGGTCAATGTGACTTAGTGACCAAATGAGTAGTAACCTTTGTTATTTGTTGTAAATTGCTTATATGTGAACTTGGATAATGGATTTAAGATATGTATGATATTGTTTAAACATACTATGAAAGTGTATTAATCATAATGCATTTAGATATGACTGTATGAACAGAAAATAATTGTTGTGACCTATGCTATGTTAACCCTAATCCGGCGATGGATACGGGTTAAGAGTGTTATATTTGATTGGTATCAGAGCTTACGGTTTAGTCGATTCTAGGACTACCGTAGTGCGTGTGAGTCTAGCTATACATGTCTTAATTTATAATGCGATAGTGTGATGACTTCTGACATCTGAATTGTGTTTCTATATAGTAAATGAATCCCGATAGAGCCTGTAGCTGATGATGTCGAGAGCGCAGCGCCTAATCCCGTGCCAGGGACAGCGCCGATAGATTCTCGACCTACTTTGAGTAATCCAGAGGGGGAGGCTAGACAAGCCTTCTACCAAATGATGAATGATTGGTTTACACAGTATATCCGGACTAATCCGGCTGTACAACACCCTCCACTCCTGAATAATCCATCTCCGATACCTATGGTACCTCCGATGATAGATCCGATGAGATTTAGCAGGCCTCCTATTGATAAAATCAGGAAACACGGGGCCGAAGAGTTTAAAGCTAATGATGATGATGATGATGCAGAACGAGCTGAGCTGTGGCTTGATAATACTATCCGTGTGTTCGACGAGCTATCATGTACTCCAGATGAAAGTTTAAAATGTGATATATCCTTATTCCGAGACACCGCATATCACTAGTGGAATACACTAGTATCGGTGGTTCCGAAAGAGAAAGTAACCTGGGAATTTTTCCAGACTAAGTTCCGTAAGAAATACATCAGCCAGAGATTCATTGATCAAAAACGCAAAGAATTTCTAGAATTGAAACAGGGTCGTATGACTGTAACTGAGTATGAACAGAAATTTGTAAGGCTGAGTCGATATGCTCGCGAATGTGTTTCAACCGAAGCAATCATGTGTAAAAGATTTAAAGATGGTTTGAATGAAGACATTAAGTTGCTGGTCGGCATACTTGAGATTAAAGAGTTCGTCGTACTTGTTGAACGAGCCTGTAAAGCCGAAGAGCTTGGAAAAGAGAAAAGAAAAGCTGAATTTGAAGCTAGAGACTTCCGTAAAAGATCACCAAGTAAGACCTTTCATTCAATATCAAAGAAGTTCAGAGATGAATCTAGTCGACATAAAGCTACATCAGACTTTTCTAGATGAGACCGAGACCGACCTCCTGTGAGTTCACGAGCTACATCGATTGCCAGTGTCGGTAATGTTTAGCAGAATAGGGTTGAGTGCAAGCATTGTGGAAAATGGCATTCTGGGAGTTGTAGATTACATAATCGGTCCTGTTTTAAATGTGGATCGATGGATCATTTTATCTGAGAGTGCTCGATGTTAGCCGAGCAAAACACTATTTAGAATATGAGACCGAGCAACGTGTCAGCACGAGGTAGACCACCCAGGCATTCGGAATATGTAGGTGGCAGTCAGAGAGGAACAAAGGATACTGCAGTCCGATCAGAGGCTCGTGCACCTGCTAGAGCATATGCTATGCGTGCTCGTGAGGATGCTTCTTCCCCAGATGTTATTACCAGTACTTTCACTTTTTATGATACTAGTGTTATTGCATTGATTGATCCTGGTTCGACTCATTCTTATGTGTGTGAAACATTAGTATCTAGTAAGACTCTACCTGTTGAGTCTACTGAGATTATAATTCGAGTATCAAACCCCCTGGGCCGGTGTGTATTGGTTGACAAAGTGTGTAAAAATTGCCCGTTGATGATTCGGGATTCATGTTTCCCAGCCAATTTGATGTTGTTGCCTTTTGATGAATTCGATATAATTCTGGGCATGGACTGGTTGACTTTGCACGATGCTGTTGTTAATTACAAAAGAAAGACCATTGATTTGAGATGTCAGAACGGTGAAATTATTCAGATTGAATCTAATGATCTGAATGGGTTACCAGCAGTAATATCTTCGATGTTAGCCCAGAAATACGTGAGAAAGGGTTATAAAGCTTATTTTGCTTATGTGCTTGATAGTAAAGTAACTGAAAAGAAGATTGAATCTGTACCGATTGTGTGCGAGTATCCGGATGTGTTTCCTGAAGAATTACTGGGTTTGCCACCTGTTCGAGAGGTAGAGTTTGGTATTGAGTTAGTACCGAGGACGACTCCGATTTCGATAGCTCCGTATCGGATGGCACCTATTGAATTAAAAGAGTTGAAAGCACAGTTGCAAGAGTTAACAGATAAGGGTTTTGCACGACCGAGTTTCTCTCCTTGGAGTGCACCAGTTCTATTTGTGAAAAAGAAAGATGGAACTATGCAAATGTGTATTGATTACCGACAGCTTAATAAGGTGACTATAAAGAATAAATACCCGTTGCCATGGATTGACGACTTGTTTGATCAGTTGAAAGGGGCTTCAGTATTTTCAAAGATAGATTTGAGGTCGGGTTATTATCAGTTGCGAGTCAGGGATTCTGATGTGCCAAAGACTGCTTTTTGGACGAGGTACGGACACTATGAGTTTTTGGTTATGCCCTTCGGACTTACTAACGCACCTGCTATTTTTATGGATCTGATGAATCGAATTTTCAGACAGTATGTGGATTGGTTTGTTGTAGTGTTTATAGATGATATTCTGATCTATTCCAGAGATGAAACCGAGCATGCCGAGCATCTGAGATTGGTGCTACAAACTTTGCGAGATAAACAGTTGTATGCAAAGTTTAGTAAGTGTGAGTTCTGGTTGCGTGAAGTCAGCTTTCTGGGTCGTGTTGTTTCAGTATTAGGTATTCGGGTTGATCCGAATAAAATATCGACTATACTCGATTAGAAACCACCGAAAAATGTTTCTGAAATTTGAAGTTTTCTGGGGCTTGCCAGTTACTATAGACGATTTGTGAAAGGTTTTCTATGTTAGCTACACCGTTGACAAAGCTATTACAGAAAGATGTTAAGTTTGAGTGGTCGGAAAAGTGTCAAAAAAGTTTCGATCAGTTGAAAGCTCTTTTGACCGAAGCTCCAGTGTTAGTTCAGCCTGAACCGGGTAAAGAATTTGTTATTTATAGTGATGCATCTTTGAATGGTTTGGGTTGTGTTTTGATGCAGGAAGGCAAAGTCATAGCTTATGCCTTGAGACAGTTGAAGCCACACGAAAGAAACTATCCGACACATGATTTGGAACTGGCAGCCATTGTGTTTGCGTTAAAGATTTGGCGTCATTATCTATTCGGTGAGAAATGTCATGTCTATTCAGATCACAAAAGCCTGAAATATTTGATGACTCAGAGAGATTTGAATCTGAGACAACGCTGATGGTTAGAGCTGTTGAAAGATTATGAACTAGTAATTGACTATCATCCGGGAAAAGCTAATGTTGTTGCGGATGCTTTAAGTCAAAAGTCATTATTTGCTCTACGTGCAATGAACGTGCATATGGTTGTGTCTGATGACGGTTTGATTGTAGCCGAATTAAAAGTAAGACCGTTGTGTATTCAACAAATTGGTGATGCCCAGAAAGTTGATAAAGATTTGATGGCAAAACGAGCTCAGTGTGAAAGTGATTTTGAGTCAGAGTTTCGAATTGATGAGAATGACTGCTTGAAGTTCAAAGATCGAATATGTGTTCTGAGGAATTCGGATTTGTTACAGATGATTTTAAATAAAGCTCACAGCGGCCGATTGTCTGTTCATCCAGGTAGCACGAAAACGTATAACGATCTGAAACAGTTCTATTAGTGGCCTGGTATGAAACGAGACAAATCAGAATTTGTCTCGAAGTGCTTAGTTTTTCAACAAGTAAAGGCTGAACATCAGGTACCTTCTGGGTTACTTCAGCCGATCATGATACCTGAATGGAAATGGGACAGAGTCACTATGGATTTTGTATCCGGTTTGCCTATGACACCGAGCAAGAAAGATGCAATATGGGTTATTGTGGATAGATTGACCAAATTAGCTCACTTTGTTCCAGTTCGTACGGATTATTCGCTTGATAAGCTTACTGAGTTGTATGTATCTCAAATTGTGAGATTACATGGTGTGCCTATTTCTATTGTTTCAGATAGAGACCCGAGATTCACGTCGCGGTTTTGGAAGAAATTGCAAGATGATTTAGGAACTAAACTACACTTTAGCACAGCTTTTCATCCGCAGACAGATGGTCAATCCAAACGAATCATTCAGATACTTGATGATATGTTGAGATGTTGCATCCTCGAGTTTGAAGGTACATGAGAACGATACTTACCTCTAATTGAATTTGCTTATAATAATAGTTTTCATTCTAGTATCAAAATGGCACCCTACTGAAGCTTTGTATGGTCGTAAATGTCGTACACCATTATAATCGACCGAGCTCAGTGAAAACAAGATACACGGGGTTGATTTGATTAAAGAAACTGAACAAAAAGTGGCAGTGATCCGTGATAGTTTAAAAGCTGTATCAGATCGTCAAAAGTCATACGCAGATTTGAAATGTAAAGATATTGAGTTTCAGATCGTAGAGATTGAGTATTCTTGAAAGTTTCACCGTGGAAGAAAGTACTCAAATTCAGTTGTAAAGGCAAGTTGAGTCCGAGATTCATTGGACCATATGAAATCACAGAGCGTATTGGGCCGGTTGCTTATAGACTGCAGTTACCATCAGAGCTAGAAAAAATCCATAATGTCTTTCATGTTTCGATGCTTCGTAGATATCGATCTGATCCTTCACATGTGATTTTCCCAACAGAGGTTGAAATAAAGCCTGATATGACATATGAGGAGGAACCGATTTGTATTTTGGCTCGAGAGATAAAAGAATTGAGAAATAAGAAGATTCCATTAGTTAAAGTACTGTGGCAAAAGCACGAAGTAGAAGAAGCAACTTGGGAGTCAGAGGATACAATGAAAGAACGTTATCCAAGCTTATTCGCCGGTAAGATTTTCGGGGACGAAAATCCTTAAAGGGGGGAGAGTTGTAACAGTCCGATTTTGACCCTAATTGGAACAATGGTTTCGGGACCACGAATCCGAGTCCAAAAAATATTTAAATATTATTTTCTATGTTAATTATACGTGAATTAGTATGTGTGAAAGTTTCGTATAAAAATTTAATTGTTTGTGAGCTTAATTAAGAAAAAGGACTTAATCGCGTAAAGTGTAAAAGTTACAAGTTAAAGTGTAAAGTGCTAATTTGATAGTGGATTTTTAATGTGGTGTCCTTAAAGGGCAATTATCCCACTTTAAAGATAGTGGATAGTACATGGTCTTAAATGACCTTGGAAATTATGTTATATAATATTATTATTAAAGTTTAATAAAGTAAAAAAGTAATAAACTAATATAAGTTAAATAAAACATATTAAAACAAGTGGTCATCTTTATGTTTTTGCTTGGCCGAAAGTTGAAGAAGGAAAATAAAGAAAAGCTTAGCATATTCGGCACTTTGGAGCTTGAATTTAGGTATGTGTTTTGTTTGGTTTTTGATAATTTCTACGTTTTTGAAATCGTTGCTTCGAATACTTCAAGACCCATGTTTTAATTTTTGAGTTTGATGAATATTTTGAGTTGAGCCATTGTTGATAGCTTGTTATTTATGTTGTTTAAGGATGAATTATGATAATTATGTGTTAGATTTATAGGTTTTGTCTTTGAATTTTTGAAGAAATTGAGTATGTTGGACTAAATTGCAAAAATAAATTTTAGAGGGACTAAAATATGAAATAAATGAATTGGATGGAATTGTTTAAGTACTAGGTACATTCGGCCCTTAAGGTGTTAATTCAAATTTTGTGTATTTTGTGTTTTGTGCAAATAGGACTAAATTGTAAAAAGTGTGAAATATTAGGGGCAAAATGGTAATTTGCCCATTTTTGTGTTTTTGGACTAAATTGAATAGAAATGTGTTTCAATGAGCTTAATTTGAACATGTTTAGATCAAGAACAAAAGAAAACGGATTTGGATCGGGGAAAAGCGAAAATAATTGAATAGCCGGTTTCTGTCGTCCGACGATATCCGAGGTAAGTCTTTAAGCAATAAAACATTGTAAATTGTGTAAGTAACATAGTATATGTTGATTTGGATATTTTTATCTATATTATTGAAGAGCTGAAAGTGATTAAAGTTAAGATTTAATATGTTTAAGTTGTTCGATTGTGATATGATATTTGAGTGCTCGACAAAGTATACGAAGTATGTGAGTGATTTGATATATGAAATATATGTGTGAGACAGCTTAAAAGTATCGATATTCAGGCTGTGAGCCTAGCAACCTTGGGCTGGTGAACTTAATCGGGCTCTATGCCTAGCAGGCTTAATGCCGGTGATTGAATATCAGACCTCAGGTCTAGCAGGCCTAGTGCCGGTGTGTGTTTCAAGCTTTATGCCTAGCAGGCTTTATGCCGGTGATTTACTATAAGTATATGCTTCGATGGATCATTAACGATGTGGAATTTAAAAATAGCTAATGAGCTAAATGTTCAGGTACATATAAGCCTAATGGCTGTAAGAGATAAGGTAAGTTGGTATATTACTATTTGATACTAGTGGTATGTGTTATAGATGATGTATATTTGCAAAGTTCTAGTATGTGTATTCGGCCTTATAAATGATGAGTATGTCATATTAGAATTTGATATTTGGATGTGAGCTTAGATGTGTCTTTTAGATTCGGCCCAACGGGTAAATGCATATGTGATGTTTACGGAATACATTTATATATATATATGCATAATCGGTTATAAGTGGTTAATATGTATATAATACCTACTTAATTCGGTTGTATGTGAAAACATATTAAATTATATGTGTTCGGTAAGTATATATAATTAAGGTAAGATAGTGATATTTTGAGGTTGACAAGTGATAAATGTTATGCCAAGCAAGGATATTAGCATTTGGCTATAATTGTTTATATGTGCTATGTTATTACTTCTATAATAAAAGTGATCGATAAAATTATTTGATTGTTCAATTGATTTATTACATATGCTTAAGACTTACTAAGCTAAGATAGCTTACTTTGTGTGTTCTGTTTTTCTGTTTATAGATTTTCGGTTGTTAGCTACGAGCTCGGGAATCGCTTTCGAAGTCATCAACACTATCAACTCATTTTAGTACTTTTAAAGTTATGACGTAGAACTTAAGGCATGTATAGGCTAGCCTAATACTTGGATGATGTTTTGATGTTGTAAATATAAGCCATGCGAAAATGGCTTGTCCATCTTGTTAATCTTGGAATTTATATTTTGGCTTGATTATTATGTTTGGTTGTGGTTTTGGTTGATTTGGTTTGAGTATATATAAGTATGGTTAATGTATAGAGTTTAAATGAAATGGAGTAAAGATGTTATAAACTAGTTAACCATATTTTGCAATGAAACAGTTTTTGGTTAGTAGCAGTGACGTGATTTTGAAAAATCACCAAAAATAGGAGAAATGGAATTAGAAAGTGAATAAGATATAGAACTAAAGCTTATTGTGTCTATTTTTATATGAAAGAACAGAGTAGGCAAAGGAATTTTAAATTATGAGATATTTAAATCTTAGTGAGACTGGTTCTGAATGACTTCGTGATCCCCTGTTCTGTCTTGGAAAAATTATTAAAAATTGTACAAAAATGATCATGGAGCATATTTTATATTCTTAGAATCCTTAATGAGTCTATTTTTGATTGGAATAAACGATAACATTATTTTAATTCTGTACAATGAGATAACTGAGTTTTTGTAAAGATAGGTCAGAACCACCAAACAGTGAAATAGGGGAAACTTTAATGATTAAAATGTACTAATTTTCCACATGAAAATTCTGGAAAAATTATAGTAAGTATATATATGATTCTAGTTTCAATGAAAATTTACGGATCTAAATTTCAAGTTTCTTAACTCGAGTTATAGTCAATTTAGTCAACATGACGCAGATGGACAGTTTCAATTTTTTTATGCCCCGAATTAGTAGTTAAGTCTAGTATGTACATGTGTATAAAGTTTTATATTTATGTGTTTTGAATTATGGAAGTTTTGAAACACCCCACACCCGGCCCACGAGCTTGAACCGGATCTGGTATGTTCCTTAAATAAATCGATTTTCAATGTTCTAAATGACTTAGAGAAAATTTGTGTAATTTAAAAAAAAATTGTTTTGGGTTGGGCTTAATTTGAAACCTATTTAATAAATTCTGGAAATCCAACTTAAATAAGGTGACAAAATAATTTTTGGGTTTATTATTTTAAAAGAAATAAATTTACTTATCTTTAATCAAACATAAATTGTATCATATTCAAATAAAAATAAATGTAAATAAAGAAAATCCAATTGGGCCTTATGGCCTTATTACATCATTCAAACCCAAAATAAAGTTTAAAGTACTAAAATTTCATAAAGTCCAAATTCCAAATAATTTCTTCAAGCGATGCATGGCCACCTTTAGCTCCCTGCCGACCCGATCCATTACTGCTCATCACCTGAAAAATAATTCCCCAACGGGTGAGTCAACAGACTCAATGTGTACATAGTACTAATTTCCAACAAATCGGCATACAAGTCATATCAATATCATGTTCATACAAAATAAAGGATGATGCAACCCAAATCCAAACCTATTTGTCCATCCGCTACACACCACCCGTACCAACTTTGTACACCGCGGGACTACTAAGTCGACCCTCCATCCGCTACACACCATCGAAGCGCGCCGCGATCGGCGTGCTCATCGCCCACTTATGTTGTGTCATTAGACATCAGATTCACTGGATGTAACCGGTTACCACTTTTCACTTTATGTGACCGTAGTCACCACTTTACGTTGGTGAGACCGTAGTCATCACCTTCACTTTCTTCCTCCACAAATATCCCGAATGCCCCAATTATTTCATAACATATCTCACATACTAAATTTTCATTCATGTTACTAATCACATGTTCAAAATATATCACATTCACAATCCTATCAAAAGTAGGAAACGTGCACTGGTACTCCTTACCACATTTGTGGTGCCTAGCCACATTCACATACTTTATACATATTTACATATCTAATGATTGCCATGCAATTTATTGAAAGTTAGTAAGAGTACACACCTTTTTAAGCTTAATAGTTTCCGTGAATTCCGTAGAGCGATCTACCGATCTAGATCTTTCACTCCTATATTCGGCCATTAATTAAAACATATAAATAAACCTATTTGGTCTTAAAACCAAATCCTACTAGAAGTAGAATTACTTACCTAGTTGCCGAATTGATTTAATCAAGTCCCAACAGTTGCTAGAATTCCTCTTCCTTGAAATCGGCTAATACTAGGTATGTAACCAAGTCAGTTTTCGGTTTTTGAAATAATGGAAAACACTTAAACAATTTATGCCTTGGCCGAATATCCCTTACCTTATGATGGGATTCCAAATCAAGAGGATTCCTTTATAAGCCTGTTGAAATCCTATAACTTCGTGTTAGATTAGATCTAACTTTGAAAACGTGAATCATAATCTTTAACCACATATTTATATTTATAATCCTTACCTTAGATTTCCCGAAAGATCCCCTTTTGATGTTGTGGATGATTGCCCTCTTTCTTAGAATCCACAAAGATTCAAATTTAACAATAGAATGGAGAAGAAAATAGAAGAAAAAGAGAGGGATTTTTGCTTAATGAAAATTCGGCGAGAGAGGGGTTTTGCCTAGGAGAATTTCTTGCAGAGAGGAAGAGGAGCAAATGTTGATGAGTAGCCCTCCTGTCCTCCTTTTATAGCCAAAGTTATCAGCCTAGGAGTCCTTTACTTGGCCACCACTCCTCTTTTGATAATATTATCTCTTTTATTTAAAAGATAAAAGCCTTTAATCCATCAATTATCTCCTCAATTATCTCATTAGAAAATAATCCTTTATTTATCTCTTTCTTATTCACATATTTATGTGAATAAAACTCCTTTATTTCTCTCTTATTATTCACATATTTATGTGAATAAAACTCCTTTATTTATCTCTTATTATTCACATATTTATGTGAATAAAACTCCTTTATTTATCTCTTATTATTCACATATTTATGTGAATAAAACTCCTTTATTTCTCTCTTATTATTCACATATTTATGTGAATAAAACTCCTTTATTTATCTCTTATTATTCACATATTTATGTGAATAAAACTCCTTTATTTATCTCTTATATCCAAGTTTCCCAGAAATGTTCAAGTTTCCATTTTTGGATCATTTCCAAAAATGTTTAGGTTTCCAAAAATGTCTAAGTTTCCAAAAATGTCTAAGTTTCCAAAATGTCTAAGTTTCCAAAATGTCCATTTCCATTTCCATTTCCATTTCCATCTCCATTTTCATTTCCATTTTCATTTTCATTTCCATTTTCATTCATTTCTAGGTTTCCAAAAGTATCAAAAATTTATTCATAATACTTAAGACTTGTCATTTCATACAATTGATCCAAAAAATGCATAGGCCCTTCCTAGGATGTTACTGATTCTACCCCCTTAAATAAAATTTCGTCCTCGAAATTTCCTAACTAAACAGCTTGAGGGTATTGTTTGTCGCATTGTCTCTTCTAGCTCCCACGAAGCTTCTTCCGATCCATGATTGCGCCATAACACCTTGACTAAAGGCACCGACTTCTTCGTAGTGCTTTCACGCCACGTTCCAAGATCTGAATCGGCTCCTCCTCGTAGGATAGATCTGGCCTTAACTCCACTTCTTCAACAGGTACCACATGAGACGGATCCGATCGATAGCGACGTAGCATGGACACATGAAATACGTCGTGCATTTGATGCAACTCTGGTGGTAACTCCAATTGGTATGCCATCGCCCAACTTCGCTTCAAGATGCCAGATAGGGCCCTATAAACCTTGGGCTTAGCTTCCCTTTGCGGCCGAACCGCATAACCTTCTTCCAAGGTGAGACCTTTAGAAACACTTGGTCTCCTACTTCAAACTCAATTTCTTTCCTCTTAAGGTCTGCGTACGACTTCTGTCTATCAGAAGCTTCTTTCAACCGTGCCCGAATTAATTCCACCTTCTCCTCGCCTTCGCCACTAACTCGACCCAAAACGCGGCGTTCTCTAACTCGGTCCAACAAGTTGGTGTTCTACATTTCCTTCCATACAATGCTTTGTATGGTGCCATCCGAATGCTTGCACGATAGGCCGTTGTTGTAGGCGAACTTCGGCTAGAGGCAAGTAATCTTCCCAACTTCCTCGGAATCCATCACACACCTGACCTCTTAGCATATCTTCCAACACTTGTATAACCCGTTCAGACTGCCCGTCTGATTGTGGATGAAAAGCCGTAGTGAAGTCTAGCTTAGTGCCTAATGCTTGATGAAGTGCTTTCCAAAATCGAGACGTAAACCTTGGGTCTCTATCAGAGATGATCGACATCGGTACCCGTGTAGCCTCACGATCTCCGCCACATATAACTTGGCTAACTTTTGAAGGGAATAGTCGATCCTCACAGGGATAAAATGTGCGGACTTGGTCAAACGGTCCACTATCACCCATACCGAGTCCTTCTTAGTGGGCGTAAGGGGAAGCCCACTAACTAAGTCCATGGTAATTCTTTCCCACTTCCATTGGGGAATCTCAATTGGTTGAAGCAATCCTGATGGGACTTGGTATTCACCTTTACTTCTTGCCGACATGTCAAACATTTCCCCACAAATTCAGTCACCTCTCGCTTCTGTGTCCGACCACCAAAATTGTTCCCTTAGATCTCTATACGACTTGATGCCTCCGGATGCATAGCATAAGGACTACCATGCGCTTCCCGAAGAATCCTTTGTCTCAACTCCTTATCCCTCGGCATACAAACCTTTTCCTTGTAGCACAAGACTCCTTCATCATTGACGCCATAATCCTTTAATCCTCCTTGCCGTACTTGCTGTAAATTTTAGTACTTAAGTCCTTATCCGCCAACCGTCCCTCTTTCACCTCCTTCACCCGGGTTGGCTTGACTTGTAACTCTCGCCAACAAAGCTTCCGTCATCATACAAACTTAAGTGAGCGAACAAAGCCCTTAAATCCGACACAACCTTCCTACTTAGGGCGTCGGCTACCACATTCGCCTTGCCGGATGGTATTCTATCGAGCAGTCATAATCTTTTAATAACTCCACCCACCTTCGTTGCCTCAAGTTCAACTCCTTCGAGTCAACAAATACTTAAGGCTTTTGTGGTCCGTGTAAATTCATCGACCTTTCTCCATAAAGGTAGTGCCTCCAAACTTTGAGGGCGAAAACCACACGCCATGAGTTCCAAGTCATGAGTTGGGTAGTTCACCTCATGCGGCCTTAATCTGTCGAGATGCATAAGCGACTACCTTTCCTTCTTGCATTAGCACACACCTAACCACAGTAAAGCGAAGCATCACAATATACTACGAGTCCTTACACGCCTCCGGCTGAATTAACACCGGAGCTTCTGTCAGAACCTTTTTAAGCTTTTCAAAGCTCTCCTGTTGCTTATCCGTCCACACAAACGGTACTTCCTTCCTTAGTAACTTTGTCAAAGGTGCGGCTATTGACGAGAATCCTTCCACGAACCTTCTGTAATAGCCTGCCAAGCCTAAGAAACTTCTGATTTCAGCCACCGACCTAGGTGATTTCCAATCCAACACTGCTTGATCTTCCTAGGATCCACTCTTATTCCTTCTGCGGATACCACATGTCCTAGGAACGCCACTTCCTTGAGCCAAAATTCGCACTTGCTGAATTTGGCATAAAGCTTCTTTTCCCTTAACACTTCTAACACAACTCGGAGATGCTCATCGTGCTCCTCCTCCGTCTTGAAATACACCAAAATGTCGCCGATGAACACCACGACAAATCTATCCAAGTAGGGTTGGAAAACCCTATTCATCATATCCATGAACGCGCCGTGCGGTCGTTTCGTCCCTAAACGGCATCACCACAAATTCAAAATGACCGTACCTTGTCCTAAAAGCGGTCTTATGAATATCGACCTCCTTCACTTTCGATTGATGATACCCCGACCTTAAGTCGATCTTTGAGAACACAAATTGTCCCTTTCGGGTTGGTCGAACAAGTCATCTATCCTTGGCAAAGGATACTTGTTCTTGATGGTCAGTTTGTTCAACGGCGATAATCTATGCACATCCGCATAGTTCCATCCTTCTTCTTCACAAAGAGAACCGTGCTCCCACGGAGACACACCGGGTCGAATGAACCCACGATCCAACAACTCTTGGATTTGAGCCTTGAGCTCCACTAACTCCTTTGGTGCCATTCGGTAGGGAGCGATTGACACAGGAGCTGTTCTGGTAGCAAATCTATTCCAAATTCCACTTCTCTATCCGGGGGTATTCCGGCAACTCCTCCTAAATACATCCTCAAAATCCCTTACTTGTTCTAACTCCCTTAACACCTTCCTCTTCTCCTCTTAACGCACTCACGAAGGCTAAGAATGCCTTACATCCTTTCTTAACCATTTTCTCGGCCTTCATTGCGAAAACTACGTTAGACAAGTAGTTCCTCCTTTCTCCGATCATCACTACTACCTCATCTTCCGGGTTCTTAGTTCCATACGTTTAGCCGCACAATCCAACACGGCTCGATGCTCTACTAGCCAATCCATTCCAAGTATAAGCTCAAACTCTCCGAAGGGTAATTCCATTAAGTCACCAGAAAGTTCGCTCCCGAATCTCTAGGGTACATTCCGAAAGATCCTATCTATCCTCACCGCTTGGCCTAAAGGGCTTACTACGATTATCCGCCTATCGAGAAAGTTCGAGTCTAGGCCTAGTGTTTCAACCACACTACATGCAACATAGGAATGAGTTGAGCCCACATCAATAAGAGCAAAATAGGGTTTGTCATGAATAAAGAACGTGCAGTTATAACATCCGCGCGTCTCCCTCTTCCCTCCGGCGAACCGCGTAAACCAAACCCGGTTGCCTTGCTTGGCGTTAGCTGCACCTCGGCCACGAGCTCCACGGCCTCGCCACTACCTCTGTTGGCGACCCACGACCTCTTTGAGGTCGCTGTCCGCCTCTACCACCTGGTTAGCATACGAGCTGCTGGTTGGCTCTCATCTAATAGCTTGGGGCAACCCTTAATCATATGGTCCTTGGACCCACACTTGAGACATCGTCCCGCCTTTTTCCAACACTCTCCCCGTGCTTCCTTCCACAATGTTCACAAGGGCGAAATTGCCAGCCCGTGCCCACTGTTGACTTTGTGGCTGTCAACTCTAGGCCTCTTGTGGCCTTTTTTCGGATGGCCCAAAACCTCTTTTGGGCTTATTTACTCATCCACACTGCTTGGTGGCGTCCTTAATTCCCTCACCACTTTAGCCTTTTCCACCAAGGCGGAGAAATTCCCGCTCACGATGCGGTGCTATCAAAAGTCTCAAATCGTCCCTAAGTCCGTCCTCAAAAAACCACGCGTTCATGCTCGATCCGCCACTACTCCTCGGGCATATCGGCTCAACCTCAAGAATTCCGCTTCATATTCGGTGACAGACTTACTTCCTTGTACCAACCCCGAAAAAGCCTTCCTTTGCTCATCTATATACCGGTTCCCACATACTTCTTCCGAAATGCTTCCTTAGCATATTCCCGTGTCGAGATCTTCCGCGCGTGGCACCGTCCCGAATCTGTTAACCACCATTGATACGCTTCATCGCGTAATGCTGCCCGTCATCCCTTTCAACTTCTCCTCGGGGTCAAGTCGAGCTCATCCATGATGCGCTCGATTTGCTTCCAACCGATGACTCACCAGACTGGGTGCCACTCCCGATACTCCTCTAAAACATTTCACTCCATTAGCACGGAGCCGCTCGAGCCACGGACTTACGATTTCTGAATTGTTTCCTGCACCACCACCAATTCCAAAACTCGCAAAGACGTGACTGCGACCGCGGCATCTTCCTCATGTGCGAGCCTCGCCGCTCAACATTGACAAAATTGAGGGGTGATGGTGGTGGTGGTATCTCATTGTCGAAACCTTGTCCCGATCTAACGATCATCCTTCCTCTACCTCTTCCACGACGACCACGTCCTCTTGAGCTCATTATCGATTTAGATCCGATTAAGGAATTTTATGTATTAGTATTCTTGTTTCACTTATTACCCGCGATGATATCTTATGAAGAAGAGTTTAAGAGTGGTTCTTTCGTATTCATACATGCATACGATCTTGCATTCATTCATTCATCCATCAACAAATATGAACTTTCGTTCATTCAAAGAAACGTTGTAATTCTTGTTGTTGTTTTCGTTATTTTGCTTTTCCACTACCCAGGGGCATTTTCGTAATTTTATCCTCTGAGGGTATTTTCGTAAATTTTCAAAAATAAAAAGTTCCCTGGTGATTTTGACGAAAGTATTTTGGTACTTCTAAAGTTCCGGGAAATTTTGGAAGAATTTTGAAATCGAGGTATTTCGGTAATTTTTGATCTCGGGGTATTTTGATAATTTTTCCAAAAATCGGGGTAAATTTGTAAAATTTATTAAGTTAGGATATTTTCCAAGATTGTAAAACATTGAGGGTTCCTTTGAGAGTTACACTTTTCAAAGCAATGATATTGTAAAAATTTTGGAAATCGTGGTCGTTTTGGTAATTTTGTAAGTTAGGAGCAATTTTGTAATTTTCCAAAATCAAGATAGTTTGATATTTTACAAATTAGGTTTTTTAACATTTGATAAAGTAATGAAATTTTGTTAAAACTATGGGTGGTTTGGTCATTTTATAAACCAAAGGTTTTTTTTTTTTTAAGAAAATGTTGTAAAATAGTTCTCATAAGTTTCTAAGAGTTTTAAAACTAAATTTTGGTTATACATTTTTTTATTTTTTTATAAAAGAAAAACGGCTAAGTCCCTTTCGGGTTTTATTCTTTGTGTTTAGCCTATGACCGAGCCCTCTTGGTCGTGGGGTGAACCAAAGCTACACACCAGCAGGATTCGAATGAAGAGGAGGTGAGTCACGCTGAATCGCTTAAATACCAAGCTCTCACCGACCTTTCTAGACATGCGCACGAGAGGTTGCCACACCACCGAGCCTTACGAGTTAGAGGCGAACCGAAGCTACACACCGGGTAGGATACTGCGAAGAGGAGGTGAGTCACTAGGGATCGCTTAAATACCAGGCTCTTCCGGATCCAATCCTAGACATGCGTCTGTGGGGCTGCACACCTAGCTTAATAACTTAGTCATAGGTTTGTTAAGTTCATTAAGTCTTATGAGTTTCAAGTGTTTGAGTAGTCTAATCCTAGGGTTCAAGTTCCTATCACACTATTCTACGTTCCATGCCTTTGCTACCCTTTTACAATTCATAATTCACATAATCACACGATGGTTAAAGGTACTTACAGTGGTGGATCATGGGTCGGAGACTTAGGTGCCATGCCATAAAACACGCTTATTTCAAAGAAATTCATTTGGGCTCGAATTGAAAACGTTTTGGGCACGAGCCTGCAGGCCGAGAGTTTTAAAACGGGCTCGATACCAATGAAACACCCCACACCCGGCCCACGAGCTTGAACCAGGATCTGGTATGTTCCTTAAATAAATCGGTTTTCAATGTTCTAAATGACTTAGAGAAAATTTGTGTAATTTAAAAAAATTGTTTTGGGTTGGGCTTAATTTGAAACCTATTTAATAAATTCTGAAATCCAACTTAAATAAGGTGACAAAATAATTTTTGGGTTTATTATTTTAAAAGAAATAAATTTACTTATCTTTAATCAAACATAAATTGTATCATATTCAAATAAAAATAAACAGAAAAAAAAAAATCCAATTGGGCCTTATGGCCTTATTACATCATTCAAACCCAAAATAAAGTTTAAAGTACTAAAATTTCATAAAGTCCAAATTCCAAATAATTTCTTCAAGCGATGCATGGCCACCTTTAGCTCCTGCCGACCCGGTCCATTACCGCTCATCACCTGAAAAATAATTCCCCAACGAGGTGAGTCAACAGACTCAATGTGTACATAGTACTAATTTCCAACAAATCGGGCATACAAGTCATATCAATATCATGTTCATACAAAATAAAGGATGATGCAACCCAAATCCAAACCTATTTGTCCATCCGCTACACACCACCCGTACCAACTCAGTACACCGCGGGGACTACTAAGTCGACCCTCCATCCGCTACACACACATCGAAGGCGATCGCTGCGATCGACGTGCTCATCGCCCACTTATGTTGTGTCATTAGACACTCGTATTCACTGGATGTAACCGGTTACCACTTTTCACTTTATGTGACCGTAGTCACCACTTTACGTTGGTGAGACCGTAGTCATCACCTTCACTTTCTTCCTCCACAAATATCCCGAACGCCCCAATTATTTCATAACATATCTCACATATTAAATTTTCATTCATGTTACTAATCACATGTTCAAAATATATCACATTCACAATCCTATCAAAAGTAGGAAACGTGCACTGGTACTCCTTACCACATTTGTTGTAACAACCCAAACCCGCCCAAACACTACGACCAAATCCGGAGTTATTACGAGGTAAAACCTTGTGATCGCTTTTTCAAAAACATTTAATTTTCTATTGAAACCTCCTCGCTTCGATTGTCTTGTTAAGCTAACCTTAGATCCAATTTGGGATTTTAATTAAGCCCAATTATTTTATCGCTTTCAAGTGTACCCGATGGCACGATTAAACTTTCTCGTGTTTACCAAAAGAAAACATGTGATTTAATTTAATTTAATGATATAGTTTAAGTCGACATCCAACATATAAAAAAAAAATAACGCAACTATAGTTTATGGAGGCCTTATTACAACCCAAAATAAAAATTAAACAACTTTAAAGTTCTCAGAATTAAAATCCTTTGCATGGCCGCCTGAGTCCCACCCCATCCTCCTCAACCGCCATCTACGAGTCACCTGAAAAATATTAAAGGAGAAGGTGAGTCACCAAGACTCAGATGTAACCCTTCCCCTGGTTAATACAACATTTCATACACCACATATAATACCAATTAAGCAAAGTATCGAGTACCCAACCTAGCCAACCAAACACCTTTGTCTACCCCACGTGGTACCAAACCACTTTGGTGACCGCAATCACGATGTGTTACCAAAACACCGGTGGTGCCAAACCACTGTGACATATAGTCACGATGTGCTACCAAAGCACCGGTGTCCGTGAGACACAAATCGGGTGATGGGGCCAACCCATCGTGTGATACCAAATCACCGCGCACGATCCCATATCTCAAGTGGGGCCAACCCACGGTGGTGTTAACCACGGGACAAGTCGCTATGAGGTACCAAACCTCCGGAGGTACCAAACCTCACGTGACGTATAGTCACAAGCAGCTACCAAAGCACCGGTGCTCGTCAAAGACGAATACACCGCCTCTCCACTCAATCAACCCACATAGTCATCACAATACATACGATTTATCATATGTATTATCACAAAGATGCTTCCCAAAAGCATAAAATAGCAATCATATGCACAGTACTTACTGGACACCCCATATACCGTTATGGTATTCAAGCCATTGCTACATACATCAAGCTAGCAATCACTTTACTTAGCATAATTAACAAGTTAAATGGTGTGTATGTACACACCGTCACCAACAAGGAGTCTAAATCCGAGAAGAGAAGTCGGCCACACTCAAGTCTTTGCCCCTATATTCGCCAACTCTCAAGGTTAGTGATATGGCCCATTCGGCCAAACCAAACAATTTAAAGGGGTCATACTTTGTACCCGAATCCTTACCCAATCGCTTCGAGTACTAAACACCACCCTCAAAGTGCCTCGCCTCCAACAATCGTCAATCAATAAGTTAGTAGCCTTCGGTTAAAACGAATACCAAATATATGTGTAGGTCCTTACCAAAAATTAATTGTCAAACGTGGACGAACCTACTTGCTTGTTTCCAATCCCGAAGATCCTACAACCAATTCGGTTGAATCAGAGTTAGCACCCTTAATTAACAGATTCTACACCAATTACCTACCTTTATCAAAGTCGACATGATGGGAAGAAAAACATAAGCATTCGGCCTAAGACCCTTACCTTTTGGAATCGACTAAAGGAAAGCCACCCCTTTTCTTGCACAATATTCGGCCAAGGTGCTTTAAAAGGAGAAAGAGATTCGGCACTTAAGATTGGGTATATTCGGCTATTATGAAGAGGACAATGGAAGGAAAATCAATTGAGAGGAAAAGGTGGTAAGAGTTTCGGCTAAAAGTGTTTGAGAGAAAATAAAGAAAATTAGAAGGGAAAAAGGGTTATGTTTTTCGGCTAAGCAGAGATGGGAAAAAAAGAAAACAAGGTGGTGGGTTGGGGTATTTATAAGCATTCTAACCCCTCTCTTGACTTGTCAGTCAACTTTGGCAACTAGGAGCCCAACTCCTAGCCAACTCCTCTTCACCAAGGAGTCCCGTGATTCGGCCATCACCTAGCAAATTTGCGTCATCCACACCTCCTTGTTCAAGGAGTTCAAATTCGACTCAATGCCTAAAACTTCTCCTGGCCACTTATTTGCATTAATTCAAAATTAATTTGAATTAATCTCTATTAATCAATTAATAATCAATAATCCACTTAATCTAATAATATCCCTAATATCCCTTTTAATAAAATCCTTAATTATCTCTAAAAAAAGAATTTAAAGGGAGCAAAACTCTCCCTATGTGCCAGCCCAACAATAATGCAAAATAAGAGGGGGAATCCATGACTCAACCAAGGCTCTCCCCTATCCCTTGTGGCGTCGCATGCTAGCTCTTAAGTGGGCTTGCTTTGCCACTTTTCCAAGGCCTATTTTGTGTTAAAATACCCAATTTATTCTTATAACACCACTTACCAAGGCCCCCTTCTTTTAAAAGTTAAAAATTAAAATTTCCTACCAAATCGAGCCAACACAAAGCCTTAAATTGACCATTATTATTCCATAAATAATGACTCAATGAGCTTCATACATAAGAACATAATGAAATTTCAAATAACCTCGCTTTTGGGATGTTACAGCTTCTACCCCTTAAAATAAATTTCGCCCTCGAAATTTCTTAACTAGAAAAGGTGGGGTATTGCGCCTCATTACATCCTCGGGTTCCCACGTAGCTTCCTCTATACCATGGTTCCGCCACAAAGCACCTTCACCAAGGGCACCGACTTCCTACGTAGAATCGCTCTCATCTCGGTCTAAGATCCGAACCGGCTCCTCTTCAAAAGATAAATCTGGATTCACTTCGATTTACGCTATCGGCACAACGTCACGAAGGATCTCGACCGATACTGCCTCAAAGATTGACACGTGAAAGACGTCATGAATCGACTTTCGATTCACGGCAACTCTAATCGATAAGCCACTGGTCCTATTCGCTTCACAACAAGATATGGCCCAATAAACCTTGGGCTTAACTTCCTTTCGCCCAAATCTCAACACCTTTTTCCAAGGCGACACTTTCGTAAAGACCTTGTCTCCCACAAAGATACTCCATTTCCTTGCGTTTGAGATCGGCATAAGACTTCTCTTATCCGATGCTTCCTTGAGACGAGACCGAATCACCTTGACTTTGTCTTCCGTCTCGGTTACCACTGGTTCTGGACCCATAACTTGTCGTTCTCCCAACTCCGTCCAACATGTAGGAGTACGGCACTTTCGTCCATATAGGGCCTCGTGTGGAGCCATTTGAATACTAAACGATAACTATTGTTATAAGCGAATTCCGCTAATGGTAGGTACTCCTCCCAACTACTACTAAAATCCAAGACACACCCTCCTTAACATGTCTTCTAAAATCAGATCACCCTTTCCGATCGTCCGTCGATCGTGGATGGAAAGCCGTCTTGAAATCTAACCGTACCCAAAGCTTGATGCAACGCTTTCCAAAACCTTGACGTGAATCGGGATCCCTATCCGAGATAATCGACATCGCACGCCATGCAACCTTACTATTTCACCCACATACAAAGCTTTGCTAGCTTCTCGGAGAGTAATCCATTCTCACCAAGCATGAAGTGAGCCGACTTAGTTAGGCGATCCACAATTACCCAAATCGCATCCTTCTTAGTGGGCGTAAGGGTAGCCCACTAACAAAATCCATGGTGATCCTCTCCCATTTCCATTGAGGATCTTTATCGGTTGAAGTAGTCCCGATGGTGACCGATGTTCAGCCTTAACTCACCGACACGTCCGGACACTTTCCTACCAACTCGTTATCTCACGCTTCAACCCCGGCCACCAAAATCTGTCTTTCCGCAAAATCTCCATACATTTTGCTTCCTCCGTGGTGCATAAGCGTATGGGCCGCTATGTGCATCTTGGAGAATTTTCGCCTTAAATCTGATCCTTTGGCATACAGACTCGCCCTGAAAACAAAGCGCTCCTTCACTAGTCGACTGTACCCTTCCAAACCACCGTCTTGAACTTGTACCCTCTTGAACTCAAGCCTTCATCCACTAACCGCTTTCCTTAATCTCCTCAATCCATGTCGGCTTAACTTGAAGTTCCGCCAAAAGACTCCCATCGTCATATAGACTTAACTGAGCGAACATCGCTCTTAAGTCCGCTCACCACCTTCCGGCTCAATGCGCTACCTACTACATTAGCCTTACCCGATGGTATTCAATTGAACGATCGTAGTCCTTTAGTAGTTCAATCCATCGACGCTGCTCTCGTATTCGAGATCCTTCCGAGTCGAAGATACCTCAAGCTTTTGTGATCCGTGTAGACCATCGACTTCTCTCCATACGGGTAATGTCTCCATATCTTGAGCGAAGACGACCGGCTGCTAACTCTAAGTCGTGAGTTGGGTAGTTAACCTCATGCGATCTTAATTGACGGGATGCATAGGCTACTACCTTCCCATCTGCATCAACACACATCCCAAGCCGGTGTGAGATGCATCACAATAAATCGTGAATAACTTTCTGCTTCAGTCGTACCAAAACCGAGAGCTTCCACAAAATCTTCCTTAACTTATCAAAGCTTTCTTGCTTTTTTCGTCCATACAAATGGGACACCCTTCCTTAGCAACTTAGTCAATCTGCGCTGCTATTAGAGAGAATCCTTCCACGAATCTCCGATAGTATCCTCGCTAAACCTAGAAAACTTCGTATTTCACCCACCGTCCTAGGTGGTTTCCACTCCAATATTGCCTCAATCTTGCGGGGTCTACTCTAATTCCTTCACCGACACTACATGACCTAAGAAAGCCACCTCCTTCACCAAAATTCACACTTATCGAATTTGGCATACAACTGCTTCTCCTCAATACTTGCGTAACTATCTCAGAGATGCTTGTCATGCTCCTCTTCTGTCCTGAATAAACCAATATGTCGTCTATGAATACCACGCACGAATCGGGTCCAAGTCTTTGCTGGAATACTCGCTCATCAAGTCCATGAATGCCGCCGTGTGCATTAGTCAACCCAAATGGCATTACCAAGAACTCAAAATGCCCATACCGAGTTCGAAATGCCGTTTGTGAACATCACCTCCTTTACCTTAAGTTGATGATAACTCGACCTAAGGTCTATCTTCGAGAACACCGAGGCACCTTCCAGCTTGATCGAACAAGTCGTCAATCCGAGGCAACGGATACTTGTTCTTGATCGTCAACTTATTTAATCGACGGTAGTCGATGCACATCCGCATAGAACCGTCCTTTCTTCTTGACAAACAACACAGCGCTCCCACGGAGATATACTTGGTCGTATAAACCCCTATCCAAGAGCTCCACGAATTTGAGCCTTTAGCTCCACCAATTCCTTTGGTGCCATTCGGTATGGTGCTATGGACACAAAGCCGCCGTGTAGCAAGTCTATACCGACCGACTTCCCGATCCTGAGGCAAACCCTAAGTTCTTCCGGGAACACATCAAGAAATTCCCAACCGTTCGGACCTTTTCAACTTCCAACTCCTTAGCTTCCAAAGCATAGATTTGAACCAAATACGCCTCACAACCCTTCTTGACCATCTTTTCAGCCTTTAAAGGCGGTCACTACGTTGGATAGATAATTCCTCCTATCTCCTATCATAACCACTTCATCACCTTCCGCGTCTTAAGAACCATGCGCTTGGTCGCAGTCAACCTTGCTTGGTACTTAACCAACCAATCCATGCCAAGGATCAAATCGAACTCTCCAAATGGTAGTTCCATTAGATCGGCTACAAACACTACCCCTTGAAGTTCTAGGGTGCGCCTCTATAGAGTTTATCTACGACTACGGAGTGACCTAAGGGGCTAACTACAGTCATCTCCCTAGAAGCGAGTTCGAGTCTAGGTCCATAGTTCCTACCACATTACTAGCAATGTACGAGTGTGTCGAGCCCACATCAATCAATGCAACATAAGGAAAACCAAAAATTAAAATGTACCGGTTATGACATCCGGTGCGTCACCTTCTTCGCGACACCTTGCGTGCATAGACTAAGCCAGCCGCCTAGCCTCGTGTTGCTTGAACCTCGCCTTGAGTTCCACGACCTCGGTTGGGACCGTTGTTTCCTCTACCATTACCACGACCCTCCGTGGTCCTACATTTCTATCTTGTGCACTTACGCGCCTTCTCGTCGCTTCTTAGCTAGCTTTTGGGGACAATCTCACGCGATGCTCCAAAGACCCACACTCAAAGCATCCTTTATCACCGCCCAACAACCTCCCCAATGGGTCTTCCCACAGGCGATTGCACCGAGTCGGCCTCTCGATTAGCGATTTGTGGGCCTTGTCACCTGATTGGGCCCACTTGGCCTAGCCTTTTTCTCGAGTACTACCGCTTGATCCAGTGACCCAAAACTTCTCTTACGATTGTTCTTATTATAATTCGCCTCCAGCCCTCCTTGATTCCCTCGGCTACCTTAGCCTTCTCCACTAGGGATGAGAACTCACGAACCTCTTTGTGGGGCAATCAAAGAACCTTAAATCATCCCGAGTCCATCCTCAAAGCGGACACGGCGCTCATGTTCGATGAGCCACTATGCCTCTCGCATACCTACTTAGCCTTAAAAATTTCGCCTCATATTCCGACACGGACTTAGTTCCTTGAACTAATCCCAGAAAAGCCTTTCTCTGCGCGTCAGTGTAGCTAATGCCCACATACTTTTTCTGATAGGCGGTTCTGAAATACTCCCAAGTCAAATCATCTACTGTAGCCCCATCTCGAACCGTAAGCCACCACTGATACGCTTCATCCTTTAGAAGCGACACTGCCCCTTTCAGCTTCTCTTCTTCAGTCAGGTCAAGGTCATCCATGATTCTTTCAGTTGACTCTAGCCAGTATTCCGCTGCACTGGGTGCCACTCCTGACACACCTCGGAATACCTCCGCTCCGTTAGATCGGAGTCGCTCGGGGACAGATTTCGAGCTCCAACATTTCCACCAGCCCACCACCATCTCCAAGACTCGCAACACACTTGCGATACCGATTCGCCACCGGCTCGCTCCGGCTCCTCACTCTAAAAGTAGGAGGTGGTGGTGGCGGTGGTACCTCATTTTCTCTCGAGCCTTGTCTCGACTGACGGGTTCGGACACCGTCATCCTACCCCTACCACGTCCACGGCGTCCACGTCCTCTAGAACTCATTCTATCTACCGCGCTTTTAATCTGATTAAGAAGAATTTTATGCGTTAGCATTTGTTTCACTTTTATTACTCGCGAAGAAGTTTTATGGATGAGGTTTAATCGTAGATTCTTTCGAGCAACCAATGTTTCAGCTTTCCTATCCTAGTTCACACAAAGAAGTCCATGCATCCATTCCTTAATACTTTCCATACCTATTCACTCATCGGACATTTACGCATTTCTAACCCAGTGGGTATTTTCGTCTTTTCCCTACAGGGGTATTTTCGTACTTTTCCAGGGCCAAGATATTTGCTGATGATTTCCAAAGCTAAGTTGTTGATATTGTAAAATAGTTGAAATTTTTAAGCAAAACCGTCGAATTAATATTTTATGGGTCAGGGGCATTTTGGTAATTTTACTCCTAGGGGTATTTTTGTAATTTTTCACAAGTCAAGTTTTCCGAGAAAACATGGTATACCTAGTGTTCTAGGGTTTAAGAGGGTTATTGGATACGTTTTTAAAACATTAGGGCTTATTATTCCCTTCTTTTTCGAAAATATGGTTCATTCCCTTTTTCGGGTTTTAATCATTGTGTTTAGCCTATGACCGAGCCCTCCTGGTCGGGGTGAACCAAAGCTACGCACTGTGCAGAATTCAAGTGAAGAGGAGGTGGGTCACGCGGACCGCTTAAATACCAAGCTCTCACTTCAACCTTTCTAGACATGCGCACGCAGAGGTTACCACACCACCGAGCCTTCTCGAGTTAGGGTGAACCGGAAGCTCGCACCGGGTAGGATACTGCGAAGAGGAGGTGAGTCACGAGGACTGCTTAAATACCAAGCTCTTCCGGATCCAATCCTAGACATGCGTCACGGGGTTACCACACCTACCTCATTGACTAAGTCATAGGTTGGTTTAGTTCTTTAAGTCTTATGCTTCGTTGTGTTTGAGTAATCTAACCCTAGGGTCCAAGTCCTATAAGTCTATCTACGTTCCATGCTTCCTACCCTTCTACTGAATATATTTCACACAAAGGTTTAGATGTACTTACCGGGCGGATCGGTGCGGGAGACTGGGCCATCTTTGCTTAAAAACCAGAAATCATACCATAAGGCCTACTAAAACATTTTTGGGCCTTGGGCCCCCACAAAGAAGCTTTGAACTGGGCTCGATATCAATTCTCAGAATAACCCAAACCCGGCCCAAACACTACGACCAAATCTGAGTTATTACGAGGTAAAACCTTGTGATCGCTTTTTCAAAAAACATTTAATTTTCTATTGAAACCTCCTCGTTTCGGTTTGTCTTGTTAAGCTAACCTTAGATCCAATTTGGGATTTTAATTAAGCCCAATTATTTTATCGATTTCAAGTGTACCCGATGGCACGATTAAACTTTCTCGTGTTTACCAAAAGAAAACATGTGATTTAATTTAATTTAATGATATAGTTTAAGTCGACATCCAACATATAAAAAAACAACTATAGTTTATGGAGGCCTTATTACAACCCAAAATAAAAATTAAACAACTTTAAAGTTCAGAAATTAAAATCCTTTGCATGGCCGCCTCGAGTCCCACCGCCTCCTCAACCGCCATCTACGAGTCACCAAAAATATTAAAGGAGAAGGTGAGTCACCAAGACTCAGTATGTAACCCTTCCCCCGGTTAATACAACATTTCATACACCACATATAACAGTCAATTAAGCAAAGTATCGAGTACCCAACCTAGCCAACCAAACACCTTTGTCTACCCCCACGTGGTACCAAACCCACCGGTGACCGCAGATCGATGTGTTACCAAAACACTGGTGGTGCCAAACCACTGGTGACATATAGTCACGATGTGCTACCAAAGCACTGGTGTCCGTAGACACAAATCGGGTGATGGGGCCAACCCATCGTGTGATACCAAATCACTGGCAGACGATCCCATATCTCAAGTGGGGCCAACCCACGGTGGTGTTAACCACGAGGACAAGTCGCTATGAGGTACCAAACCTCCGGAGGTACCAAACCTCCGTGACGTATAGTCACGAGTGTGCTACCAAAGCACCGGTGCTCACAAGACGAATACACCGCCCCCTCCACTCAATCAACCCACATAGTCATCGGTCACATACGGATTTATCATATGTATTATCACAAAGATGCTTCCCAAAAGCATAAAATAGCAATCATATGCACAGTACTTACCAGTTACCCCATATACCGTTATGGTATTCAAGCCATTGCTACATACATCAAGCTAGCAATCACTTTACTTAGCATAATTAACAAGTTAAATGGTGTGTATGTACACACTGTCACCAACAAGGAGTCTAAATCCGAGAAGAGAAGTCGGCCACACTCAAGTCTTTGCCCTATATTCGGCCAACTCTCAAGGTTAGTGATATGGCCCATTCGGCCAAACCAAACAATTTAAAGGGGTCATACTTTGTACCCGAATCCTTACCCAATCGCTTCGAGTACTAAACACCACCCTCAAAGTGCCTCTGCTTCCAACAATCGTCAATCAATAAGTTAGTAGCCTTCGGTTAAAACGAATACCAAATATATGTGTAGGTCCTTACCGAAAATTAATTGTCAAACGTGGACGAACCTACTTGCTTGTTTCCAATCCCGAAGATCCTACAACCAATTCGGTTGAATCTGTAGTTAGCACCCTTAATTAACAGTTGCCGACACCAATTACCTACCTTTATCAAAGTCGACATGATGGGAAGAAAAACATAAGCATTCGGCCTAAGACCCTTACCTTTTGGAATCGACTAAAGGAAAGCCACCCCTTTTCTTGCACAATATTCGGCCAAGGTGCTTTAAAAGGAGAAAGAGATTCGGCACTTAAGATTGGGTATATTCGGCTATTATGAAGAGGACAATGGAAGGAAAATCAATTGAGAGGAAAAGGTGGTAAGAGTTTCGGCTAAAAGTGTTTGAGAGAAAATAAAGAAAATTAGAAGGGAAAAAGGGTTATGTTTTTCGGCTAAGCAGAGATGGGAAAAAAAAAGAAAACAAGGTGGTGGGTTGGGGTATTTATAAGCATTCGGCACCCCCTCTTGACTTGCCGTCCAACTTTGGCAACTAGGAGCCCAACTCCTAGCCAACTCCTCTTCACCAAGGAGTCCCGTATTCGGCCATCACCTAGCAGCCTTGCCGTCCACACCTCCTTGTTCAAGGAGTTCAAATTCGGCTCAATGCCTAAAACTTCTCCTGGCCACTTATTTGCATTAATTCAAAATTAATTTGAATTAATCTCTATTAATCAATTAATAATCAATAATCCACTTAATCTAATAATATCCCTAATATCCCTTTTTAATAAAATCCTTAATTATCTCTAAAAAAAAAAGAATTTAAAGGAGCAAAACTCTCCCTATGTGCCATCCAACAATAATGCAAAATAAGAGGGGGAATCATGACTCAAACCAAGGCTCTCCCCTATCCCTTGTGTGGCGTCGCATGCTAGCTCTTAAGTGGGCTTGCTTTGCCACTTTTCCAAGGCCTATTTTGTGTTAAAAATACCCAATTTATTCTTATAACACCACTTACCAAGGCCCCCTTCTTTTAAAAGTTAAAAATTAAAATTTCCTACCAAATCGAGCCAACACAAAGCCTTAAATTGACCATTATTATTCCATAAATAATGACTCAAAGATTCATACATAAGAACATAATGAAATTTCAAATAACCCCGTTTTTGGGATGTTACATTTGTGGTGCCTAGCCACATTCACATACTGTTACATATTTACATATCTAATGATTGCCATGCAATTTATTGAAAGTTAGTAAGAGTACACACCTTTTTAAACTAATAGTTTCCGTGAATTCCAGTAGAGCGATCTACCGATCTAGATCTTTCACTCCTATATTCGGCCATTAATTAAAACATATAAATAAACCTATTTGGTCTTAAAACCAAATCCTACTAGAAGTAGAATTACTTACCTAGTTGCCGAATTGATTTAATCAAGTCCCAACAGCTTGCTAGAATTCCTCTTCCTTGAAATCGGCTAATACTAGGTATGTAACCAAGTCGAGTTTTCGGTTTTTGAAATAATGGAAAACACTTAAACAATTTATGCCTTGGCCGAATATCCCTTACCTTATGATGGGATTCCAAATCAAGAGGATTCCTTTATAAGCTGTTGAAATCCTATAACTTCGTGTTAGATTAGATCTAACTTTGAAAACATGAATCATAATCTTTAACCACATATTTATATTTATAATCCTTACCTTAGATTTCCAAAGATCCCCTTTTGATGTTGTGGATGATTGCCCTCTTTCTTAGAATCCACAAAGATTCAAATTTTATGATGAGAACGGAGAAGAAAATAGAAGAAAAAGAGAGGATTTTTGCTTAATGAAAATTCGCAGAGAGGGGTTTTGCCTAGGGAGAATTTCGGCAGAGAGGAAGAGGAGCAAATGTTGATGAGTAGCCCTCTGTCCTCCTTTTATAGCCAAAGTTATCAGCCCTAGGAGTCCTTTACTTGGCCACCACTCCTCTTTTGATAATATTATCTCTTTTATTTAAAAGATAAAAGCCTTTAATCCATCAATTATCTCCTCAATTATCTCATTAGAAAATAATCATTTATTTATCTCTTATTATTCACATATTTATGTGAATAAAACTCCTTTATTTCTCTCTTATTATTCACATATTTATGTGAATAAAACTCCTTTATTTATCTCTTATTATTCACATATTTATGTGAATAAAACTCCTTTATTTCTCTCTTATTATTCACATATTTATGTGAATAAAACTCCTTTATTTCTCTCTTATTATTCACATATTTATGTGAATAAAACTCCTTTATTTATCTCTTATTATTCACATATTTATGTGAATAAAACTCCTTTATTTATCTCTTATATCCAAGTTTCCCGAAATGTTCAAATTTCCATTTTTGGATCATTTCCAAAAATGTTTAGGTTTCCAAAAATGTCTAAGTTTCCAAAAATGTCTAAGTTTCCAAAAATGTCTAAGTTTCCAAAAATGTCCATTTCCATTTCCATTTTCATTTCCATCTCCATTTTCATTTCCATTTTCATTTTCATTTCCATTTTCATTCATTTCTAGGTTTCCAAAAGTATCAAAAATTTATTCATAATACTTAAGACTTGTCATTTCATACAATTGATCTGAAAAATGCATAGGCCCTTCCTAGGATGTTACAAGTTTACTTGGTCTTGTTGATTCGATTTTGATCTTATAAATGAATTGATCTATATTTTGTTTGGATGTTTGTGATTGGCCTATTTTGAATTAGGTTAAACAAAGTTTATGCAAAAACATATATGTATGTTTAGTTTTGGTAATTGATAATTTGCTTAGTAGATTAATAAAGAATAAGTGCATATTCGGTCAATGTGACTTAGTGACCAAATGAATAGTGACCTTTGTTATTTGTTGTAAATTGCTTATATGTGAACTTGGATAATGGATTTAAGATATGTATGATATTGTTTAAACATACTATGAAAGTGTATTAATCATAATGCATTTAGATATGACTGTATGAACAGAAAATAATTGTTGTGACCTGTGCTATGTTCGGTAATGCCTTGTAACCCTAATCCGACGATGGATACGGGTTAAGGGTGTTACACTTCGTCTATATGTCTGGAAGCTTTAGGGAAAATTACCAAACCGTAAATACACAAGGCAAAGACGTCGACCTTTTTCTTTACATCTGGATGTGCTGAGACCAGGTCCCTCAAACTTACCCAAGGAATGCATTTACCTTCACCTTTCTTCTGAATTCTGGCCTCAACCCACTGTTCACTTATCCCGGTAATATTCATTAACTTCTTTACAAAAGTTGGGACACTAGCAGCCCTAGAATAAGCTTTGTCAACTTGGATCCTTGAATAGTGAAGCAAGGTCGTATATCCCTCCACTATGGGCACTAAATCTACTTTCCCGCAAGAGAAACAGCTATAACCAGAATTCCAAAACTGAGTCATAGCCCGGAACAGATGTTTATCTATCTTGACGTCGAGCAAGTAAGGTAGATCGCCATAATTACGATAGAACAGCTGCTTTGCCTCATCATCCCACTGGGTCCATATTCCTTTTAACTCCTGGAGCTCATTTTGCGTAACACTAATACGAGCAAAATCCCGTAGTTCCGACACATACCCCTCAGCTAAGCTATCCCCTTTCTCTAATTGCGTTTGCTCTAACCACATGCGGACGACTGCATTGTCTTCCACTTTATCAAGGAATTCATTCTCCATAACCAGCTTTCTAACTTAGAAACTGACCTTGAATCGATACCTCTTAAAATATGAAATGATATGCACAGAAATTAAAACCCAACAAGTTAGTACCATGGAATAAAATATAAAGCAAGTAAAATAAACAAACATATATCTGGGTAACTACTAAGGTTTGGCATATTTCTACTTAGGGTAAGTCCTTATGTTTTCTACGTGTGGTTTAGCTCTAAAGTTAAGGTACCTGAACCAGCAGATTCCTCGATCCTCACCCATTATAGGCTCATACGGATCAAGTTCAGTTCAGGGGAATACATTTCCCTATGGCCATGCGGAAGTGAAAACTTCACGAAGACATAGGTACAGATGTATCCCGGAAGCAATCCACTAGCCCATGCGGAGGTGAAAACCTCACGAAGGCATAGTTTCTCACTCCCACTTAAGGGTGCGACCACAACGGTCATGCGGTGCAATCTGTGCAAGAAAATAACAATCATAAATTCAAATTTTTAAATCAAATTTTCAAATTTTCGACAAAGAACAAAAACTAATCAAATTTACGGCTTGACTCTCTTATTATGTCCCCAGTGGAGTCGCCAAGCTGTCGAAACCATTTTTAAGTTTGATTTTAAAAATGGGGGATCGACTTTAAAACGAAAATGGAGTCGCCACCAATCCCTTTTTACTTAGGTGTGATTGGATCACCTTATAAAATGTTTTATTTTGAAATGTTGATTTTGGTCCACGAAATACAAGAAAACGGGTTCGGGAGTCGGTTACATACGAGGAAGGATTAGCACCCTCGTAACGCCCAAAAATTGGTACCTAATTGATTAATTAATTTCCTTATGTCGAGAATTTGAAAAGATTTTAAAATACAATTTCTTTTAAAGAATGTTTATATAACCCGTTTTGGGAATATTAAGACTCTTTTGTTCAAAAAGGATAAAATATCACATCAGTACGTTAGGGTGCGACATTTTAACCCCCGAAACTAAGATTGTCCCTTAATTTCCCAAAACCCAAAATTAAAAGGATATTTAACTATTTGGACGAATGAAAAACCGAAACTCAGTACGTTACGGCACAATTTCTCGAAATTCTAAACACGAAACATTGCCTTGTTTTTCAAAATCCTTATCTTGAGATAATGAAATGTCACATCCAGTGCGTTAGGACACAACATTTTGAATTCTCGATAATAAGTTTTTATTTAACCTTTTTAAAAAAAAGAAAGGAATAGGTTCTTTAGACTCGAAGAGAAAAATCAAAACCCAGTAAGTTAAGGTACGATTTCTTTCGAACCTTAGAACGCGGAATGTTTGCTTATTTCAAAACAAAAATTTTAATGCATCGAGTAATATGTGATTTGATTGTAGCAAAATGGAAGATGGAGTATAGTACAAATACATAATAGGATAGAATCAAGGGTAATAACGTAAACAACAGAAATAAAAGCAGAAATAATACAATAAAATAACATTAAAAATTAACAATCTATACGAAATAATTGGAAAAAGGATAAATAAATAAAAGAAAATAATAGCAAAAATAAAAGTTAATGGTAAATCAATAAATAAATAAATACTATATGCTAATTTTAAAAAAAAATAAAATAATAATACAATATATTAATAAACAAATAGTAATAGTAAAAATATAAAAATATAATAGAAATAATAAAAATTGCTCGAAAATAAAATAATAATAATAGTAGTAATAAATACAATTATAGGAATAATAATATGTATATAAAAATAATAGTGATAATAATATAATAATAGTAGTAATAACAACGTAAAAATAATAGTAATACTAAAATAATAATAAAAATAATATAAAAATAATAAAAATAATATATATATATAATAAAAATAATATATGTATATATATAAAATAATAGTGATACTAAATTGGTAAAATCAATAATATTAATAATAATAATAATAATAAAACCAGAAATAAAATAAATTAAAAAAATGAATAAGTAAGAAAAATATGTACAATAATGGTAAAAAATATATGTGTATGTAAATAATTGAATAAGTGAAAATAATACATATGAATATTTAAAAGAAATGATAATAAATAAATAAATATTTTATTAAAATGAAATCAAAGAAAGATTGGGAATCCCAAAACATAAATAAAAAAACAGTAAAGGGACTAAATCGAAGCAAAAATAAAACATAGGGCCTAAATCTCGATGCGCGAATAATATGGGGACCAAATGGGATAATATCCCTATCTCCCAAAACGCAGCACCTGGCCCAGGACTACAATGACATCAAATAAAGAATTCGGGGCAAAATTAACAAATAAAGGAAACTTAATTAAAAAAACTAAAAAATGTGGAAGGGCTTGATGCGCAAATAGCCCATTTTTAAACAAAACGCGCGGATCCTTCGGGTCGGGTCAATTGCGCGTGGATCCTGGGTGAAACAGCGCCGTTTTGGGCTATTGAGTTCAGCCCTAAACGACGCCGTTTAGAGGCTATGTAAAAGCTAAAAATTTTTTTAAAAAAAATTCATTTCCTCATTTTAGCAAAAAAAAAAAATGGAAGAAGCTCTCCCCTTCTCTCCCCCTTGGGGCGATTTCCGGCCATAGGTCCGGCGAAGCTCCGGCGCCGGCGCCACCGCTCGCCACCGTCACTGGCCACCGCGCTCAGTGGCCGGAACTCCCAAAACAAGTAAAAAAAATTCTTTTTTTTATGTTTAATATGTATATTATATAGTTTCAAAAAAACGGAACAAAATAAAAAAGATAAAAAAACAACAACAGTATTTGAAAATGAAAAGAAATAAAAAATAAAAATAAAACCTCTACTGGTTTGGTATTCTGACTTTTGTATTCCGTGTAAAAAAAATGTATTCTCTTTTTTTTTTTTGTAAAAATCCGTTCGTATCTACAAAAAATGGATTCCCCCTCCCTTTTACATTGGCTGTTTTCAGCTTTTTATAGCCTAAGTACATTGATTCTTTTGCTGGATTTTTGGCTTCTGTCGTCTTTCCCTTCTTTTTTTGCAGGTCAGCGGCGATAGGGGCGTGATTTTCGACGATGAAGGCGGCTGCGGCGCGCATGGAGGTCTCGGCGGCGGCAGTTAACCCTAGGGTTCTTGTTTTGCTGAATGTTTCAATTAGTGTTGGGCCTCTTGGGCCTGTTTTAGTTGGGTCATGTTTATTGGGCTGTAAATGGACTGTAAAAATAAAACTGGATATTGGATTTTTTATTTTTTGTTTTTTTAATTGGTATGGGCCCAGGCACAAATGGGCTGTTACACCTACAAAATTCAAGAAAACGGATTCGGGAGTCGATTACGTACGAGGAAGGATTAGCACCCTCGTAACGCCCAAAATTGGTATCGAATTGATTAGTTATTGTCCTAATATCAAGAATTTGAAAAGATTTTAAAATACAATTCCTTTTAAAGAATGTTTGTATAACCCGTTTTGGAATATTAAGACTCTTTTGTTCCAAAAGGATAAAATATCACATCCAGTACGTTAGGGTGCGATATTTTAACCCCCGAAACTAAGATCATCCCTTAATTTCCCAAAACCCAAAATTAAAAGGATATTTAGTTATTTGGACGAACGAAAAATCGAAACCCAACACGTTAGGGCACAATTTCTCGAACTTCCAAACACAGAATATTGCCTTTGTTTTTAAAAATCCTTATCTCGAGATAACAGAATGTCACATCCAGTGCGTTACGACACAACATTTTGAATTCCCGAGAATAAGTTTTTATTTAACTCATGCTTTGATTTTAAAAAGAAAATAATAGGTTCTTTAGATTTGATGAGAAAAATCGAAACCCAGTAAGTTAGGGTATGATTTCTTTCGAACCTTAGAACGCAGAGTATTTGCTTATTTTAAAATAAAAATTTTAATGTATCGAATAAAATATAATACAAAAGTAATAAAATAAGGAGTGAATTACAATGCCAACATGTGCATGACAATAATAAACATCAAAGTTCAAATAAAGCGAACCGAAATAAAATGAATAATAACAATAAAATAAAGATAAGATAAATAACAAAATAAGAATAAAGAAAAATAAAAATTAATAAAAAAACTAATTATAAGAAAAATAAGTAAGTAAATAAATGATTAAAAATAATTTTTTAAAAAATGAATCAAATAAATAAATGAATGGATATTTGGTAGACAATTTTAAAAATAGTCAATAAAAAAATAATAATAGGGAAATAATGATAATAGGGTATAATAACAGTAGTAGTAATATATAAAAATAATGGTAATAAAAATATAATAATACTAATAGTAATAAAAATAATAGTAATAATAATATATATAAAAATAAAAGTAATAATGGTAAAAATAATAATGAAATATTAAAATCAATTAATGATAATAACACTAATAATAATAACCATAATCATAGTAATAATAATAATAATAATAATTGTTATAAAAAATAAAATTACTAATAATAATAATGAAATTAATAATAAAATGCCGAAAATTATAAAAGAATTAAAGAAAAGGGCAAAATCGAACTTAAAAACAGGCATCTGGGGCAAAATCAGAAATAAAATTAAAAGGGGAAGGATCGGATTGTAACGCGCGCACAACGTAGAGGGACCAAAATAGAAAATAATCCCACCCTCAGAAACGATGTCGTTCGAATGCGGACCAAATTGAAACAGAGGAAAAATTATTAGGCAAAATTGGGAATAATGAGAACTTAATTTAAAAGGGAGAAAATGCAGAAGGACTGAAAACGCAATTATTCCATCCGCATAAAAACACGCGGATCTTCCCCTTGGAGCGGGTCGGGTCGCGGGTCAGAGGACCAAAACGACGTCGTTTTGGCCTCTAAACCCCATTTTCAAAATGGCGTCGTATTGTATAGTTATAAAAGTCAATTTTTTTTTGAAAAAAATCATTTTTTCATTCATTCTGAAACAAAAACAGAGAGAGAGCTCTCTCCCTTCTCCCCTGCCCTCGGCGATCTCCGGTGGGAGCTCTCAAGCGGATTCCGCCGCCCCCGCCGTCGTCGCCATGCTGCCACTGCCATGCATGCAGGGCGAACTCAAAAAATGTGAGTTTTTCCCTCCCTTTTTAGTATATTTTAAACCTTTGTATGTGGGGAGAAAAAACTAAAATAGAAAAATAAAAAAATCTAGAATAGATTCGGGAAAAGAAAAAATAAAAAGAAACCTTTTTCTTTACCGATTTGCTTTTTTTTTATTCTTGTATATATGCGTGTATATTGTTTGTATCTTTCCTTTTACAGATTTTTGTAGGGTTATTTATAACCCAAAGAAAAAATACAAAAATCCTATCCTATGATTTCTTGCCATATTTTCCATCTTTTCTTTCCTTCTTGCAGGCGAACGACGCAGATCTCGGCGGTGGGGGCGTTATTCGCGCGCTGATTGCGGCGTGCCCGATGGTCTGGTGATGGGGCTTGCGGGGCGAGGGTTTCTCAGAAACCCTAGGTCCCTGTTTCTGTTTAGGCATTGGGCCCCTGTGGGCCGCGTAGGTTTTGGGCTTATTGGGTGTGGGTAGTCTGTTTTAGGTCTAGGTCTGAGGGTGTAATTTGGGTTTGTTTGAATTTTGGACTGTAAATGTACTGTAACTGATATTGGTTTATTTAATTTGTTTTTATTTATTTTTGTTTTTCTTTTTGTCTGTATGGGCCCGGGCAGAAATGGGCTGTTACACTTTCTACATCTACGGGACCTTGCCTAATGAGTAATCTACTATAAGTCAACAAATACAAGATGCGCTTTAAGTTTAACTCACCAAGTTGCAACCTCACTCCTATACTCCAATCTAGATCACTCTCCCACTAAGTTTTTCCCCCTGAACGCTTTGTTGTAAATTGATAAACAAAACAATTTACTTACACAAATATACGTTGAAAATCAGTTTCTCAATGAACAAGTGCTCTCTCTCTCTCTCTCTCTCTCTCTCTCTCACGAACATTAAACTTAAACAAGTTGTCCCATATATAAGCATAATATGTTCTGTTAACATACAATCAATGTGAATATCTAATTCCTCAAAAGTAGCCTCCGAATATGTCTTCAACAAAGAATATATTGGCAAAGATCTTCTCATCATCAAACGCCTTGAAGATCAAATCTCTTATTTATTGGAACTTCAATCACATTGAAAGTATTGATTCAATCCTTTCTTGGCTTGAATCTTACACGATATGTCTTCAATAATGAGCTACTAAAAGTCCTCAAAGAAAAGCAATTAAAAGCTACAAATAATTTTGGTCAAAATATACTGACCAAATAAGGCAAGTTACAATGGTCTACCAAATGTTTCTCAAGTTGCAACTGACGTTGCATCTAGCCCCTATAACTAGAACTAAAAGAATTAATTATTCAATTTATGTTCATTCTTGATCTAAGTGACACCAAGTTCGTAAAATCTTAGGAAAATATGAGAGTTGACTCTAGCTAACTAGTTGAATAATTAGCAACCTAACAAAGATACACACCAACTTAAGTTGTGAGGAATGATGATAGTGATGATTAAGAGTTTAGTTATTACTTATAAGCTATACATCAGCTTAGGTACAACTAGACATTACTTATAAGCTATACACCAACTCAAGTACCTATACCTTGATGTTGAATCTAGTATTTAGTTAATTTCATTATTAATTATTTGTTAGTTGTTATATTTAATACTTAGTTAATTTTCTTATTTAGTTGAGCTGAGTAGTTAAAGTATTTATGATTGTAGTATGCTTCTATAGGATTTTATTGTCGGAATACTTCCATTAAATGAAAATATTTCATTGTAATTATGATTTGACAATGATATCATGGAGTTACAATTATCGAAGTGATAGTGATATAAATTATTAATTACAAAATTTTTTTTATCGCCATTTTATTGCAACTAGAAACCATCAAAGCTTCATCGAATACCTAGTGCAAAGGATAGTTCTAACACTTTGCTTAGAATGAGATTTTCAACCTTCACCAAATGATCATCAACAAATATAACAAAGATCCATCAGCCTACAAAAGGGAAGTTTTAATCATAAAATTACACTGGCCAGTGCATCCTTCAGTGACTCATATGCATCAGTCTTGTAAAAAAAAACGGCATATGCATATACACAAACCCTCAAAATTATATTAGGAGCCGCATAAGATCCTCCTAATAGGACAATGCATCTTTCAATCACATCGAGAAAAACATGTAGAGAGCCATTGATGACTCTATCATTGGCTCTTTCCCATAAGACACTTGTACAATGAAGGTCCTAGCTACCATAAAGGTTATAAATAGCCCAATCCTATCACCTTCTATCCCAGGATATTTTACACACTGTTACTCTGCTCAAACACTTCCTCAAGCCACAAACACCTACCTTAGCACCTCTTATCACCTAAAGGCTCTCCACACCTCTATGTAAACTTTCGTCCTTCTTCCACATACAAACTTTGTGTTATTAAAATACACACTAATTGTTTATGTAGCCTGATGGTAAAATACTAGAATAATCAATTAAGTAGTGATTTTTTTAAGTTATTGCCATATTCAATTTTGATAATTCAAAAATATAAAAATAAATAAATAATGGATACTTATAAGGGTTATGGTTTTAATCCAAATGATGTCACGAGTTATTGAAATATCAACTTAGTTGAAATCTCTCCAAATTTTTAAAAATAATAAATTTTATTAAAAGTATTTATATCTTTTAATAAATTTATATTTTCTTTAAATTATTTAGCGTAAACGATCTTAAAAGAAATCGATATTATATATTTTCTTTCTTCCCCGCCTAAAACATGGGTGGCAATCTAAACGCTCAAAATCTTTTATAATCCAAGTTAGTGAAATCAACTCTAGTTAATTAATCAAAGAACATTGAATTTAGCTGAAAATGCATTTGTTGAGAATCGATTGGTGGGATTTGTGGAGTGGAGAAATCTTGGTCAATGGGGTTCAAAAGTAAAATCAGTAAAGAAATCATGAGATATTCCAACACATTTATGAACATGGCAACAGTGCCTCCACAACACTAAACTAGCAGACACACACACAAAAAAAGGGCCTTATCTCCTTTTCATTCACTTTCAAATTTCAATTGCTTTATTTCTTTCTTTCTTGATAGAAAAATGGGTTTTATCTGAAAAAAACTGAATCGTCTCTCTCTCTCTCTTTTCTTTTTCTGGGTTTTATGCCTGTCTGGATTCTCAAATTGTTCTTTGAAAAAACAAAACTGCTTTTGTTTGTTTTCTTAGACAATGGTACTAGTAAAGGGAACAGCCTCTGGTTCTACCTTATCTCTCCCTGCCACTTTAAGACAAAAGTTGGTGCCTGATCAACAGTTCTTGTCTTCTGAGTTCTTTCTTTGTTCCTTGACCATTATGCATGAATTCCTGGACAATTTTATGACCTGAAACATGATTGCAAGGGCCAAGTGACACACTCTCACACGTGGCTTACATTGTCATGTTTTAATATGACAATTGAATTTTTGTCATACATTCTTTCGAATGCATGTATCTTAAAAGGTTATAGTCTTGAAGAGGATTTCATATGAACTAATTTCAGTATAAGCTAATGAATGGGATTTAACAAGAAAACAATGAGTGGTCAGGTGATTTTATTTGATATGATAAAGTATTGGCCGATTAGCTAATTATGAACTCAAACCCTAATCTAGCATTAAGGAGTATGCATGTAAATTGATTCCAATTTTTATAAAGTCTTTCATCTAAAGCACCTATCATCATTTGACAGAAGTTGGATTCTCTTAACTCCACTGAAAAAGGTATCATTGTTTCTTTATTAATTTATAATAAGCCAGGCTACTATTGGTTATGCATAGGTATTAGATTCCAGTAGATGTGCATTGAGCTTTTCAGTTTGTAGCTTTATTGGTCATTTCAAGTTCGAACATTCAGAAACAGTAGTTTAATTAGTTTATAACTACAAGAGATAATGAATAAATGTAATGAAGAAAAGTTGATTTTCTTTTTCTTGAAAGTAATGGGAAAAAGATGGGTGTTTATGGTAGTTACCTTTCCTGTTTGCCATTTCAGTAAAAGGATATATTCCTTTCTGGAATTAAGACCAAATTCCCATAAAATGTGATGATTATCACGATTTTAACAGATAAAAAGAAAGATTTTTTTTGGGGGGGCGTATGAACTGTTTTTGTACATGGCTAAATCAAGAGTCCCTATGCATATTAAACGCGACAGTTATAAGTTGAAAGGAAAAGAAACATGATATCATGAGAGGGGATGGTTAATCTAGAATGGCTTCATTTAACTTTTACCTAAGATGATTACAAAAACAGTTCTTATGCACTTCCATTGAAAGCTATCAATTAAGAGCATTATCCCCTTGATTTTCCCTTAATTCATGTTGATCCATTGCTTGTGGCCAGGAAACCATTTGGGACATTTTGGACTGAAGAAGCTAGACACAGCCCTTGAGTTCAACAGCTCAACAATGGGAGCAAATTTCACACATCTTGGAGTCTTGTACTGGTTAATTGATGCACCTAAGCTGATGGCATAATCCATCAGCTTGTCAAATGTCCCTGGTTCAACAATCTTGATCTCAAGGGGTCCAATTGATTTGTCACATACACGCCCTTGGCGGTATACACTGTTGAGGGACTCTTCGAGTGTCAAGCAACAGTCCTCAAAAACTGAGGGAGGAATTGGGGTGGTACCATTGAGACTAAGTTCCCAGTACAGCACATAGTGGCCTGGAATTGTAGTGGTATCTGCATAACTAGTGTACTCAGCCAATGTTGCATCGAATGGCAGCAAATGGTTCACTGCATTCTTCACAGCATTTTGAAGTTCAACCTCATCAGTCTTATCTGAATCAATGCACAAAACTACATTTTTCCTGCATATGAAATTGAACTGCGGTGCATTGTTTTTGAACCCTGCTACCCTTAGCACATCACCAACTCTATAACGATAAAGCCCTGCAAAAGCATTAATTTGTAGATTCAGTAGATGCAGGCAAGTAAAATTATACTATAACTCTTAAAATATTTACTTAATGTATTACCTGAATAAGTGGTGACAACGAGTTCATATTCTTGGCCAAGCTTAACGTCAACCAGGTCAACCAGTTCTTGTTGTTCCTTCTCATTGAGAGTTTTGGGCACCGAAATAGAACTATTGACCCCATTGTTCCTTTGAACCGGCAAGAACTCAAAGTAGGCCATTGTGGGAATGAGAGTGTAGGAAACTTCACTTGGCTTGCAAAGAGGGTTGAGGTTGACACCAAAATAGCATTCACTCGATGCATACATGGTGCAGACGAGAGGGAGGCCATTGGTGTAGTAATCAAGAGTGGGAATGTACTGTGACATGGTCCCAGTCACAATCACATCCACATATTTTGTATTGGGCCATAACCTGGTAATGATCCCTTGCCATGAATCTTTGCTGCACTCGGCCTCAATGAAATCAGCAAGTTTAGGATCAGGTTTCAGGATTTTCATAACAGCTTCTCTCACAGATTGGTCAGTGATTTGGGAATCAATGGTTCCTGTTCTTATATCATTGCAAAGGAAACGCCAATGTTTTTCAAGGAACTTGATGGCCCTGATGAAGCCAGAGGCAAAAACAGCACCCACCCTGAGGACCTCTTTGTGTTGGCAAAGTCCACATAGCATTTGAGAGTACATGCTTTGGTAAGAATCGGGACAAAGGATGGTTTCATTCGGGCTAGTGTAGTTGGTGTAAGGGTCATATGGCCTATCCTTGAAATGGGTGCTTTTGTAGTAGCTAGTGAGAACAGGGCGTGCCACCAGGCCACTAGGTGTCTTGGCCTCGGATTTTATAAACAAAAAGTACATTCCTTTGCCTTTGTCTAGACCAGGGACAAATTGGCTCATAACAGGCATCAACAGGCTATAGAGCAGTGACCTCCTCCCTAACTCCTCTTCAATTGTTGGCATCAGCTTTCTCTCCCCACCTGATGTCCCAGAGCTGCAAAGAAGAAGAAACCGAGACTATCCATTTAGCCAAAACCAAAATAAACCTGAAATCTACAAGGCTATTATTGCGGAGGAAGTAAAAACAGGAAAAACCTCTAAAAAAAACATAAGAATAAAAAGGAAAGGATGTTTAATTTGCTGACCTTGTCAAAAACTCAGAAATGGGGTGGGAAGAAAGTATGGGAGAGGTATCACCATTGGCAATACGGTCAACATAAGGTTGGATATCCTCATAGGTGATGACAGGCATGATTGTTTTGAAAGTCTCTCTATCAGTGTGACCATTAAGGCCATGTGTTTGGAGGTACTCAACATGAGCATTGCGTGAAAGAATCTCTTCAAGGACTTTCTTTTGAACTTCATCAGCGTTTGAAGTCACATCCTCAATGAACTGAAGGGTTTTCTTGTTCTTCAGTTCCAGGTTGTAATCTGTAGTAGGTTTGTGTGTGTTCTTAGGTGCTTCTGGCATGATTCTGATATTTTTTTTCCACTTTTTAATGGGAGAAAAGGCTTTCCTAAAAGAAATGAGAAGGGGATAAGCCTGTACAGTAAGAGCCAAGAAAGAGGTGTTTGAAATAGAAGAGATGTAGTCTTTAGTTTTAGCTTTGGTGTGAAGAGAAAAGTAGGAAGAAGTTGGGTATAAATAGAGTGGGAAATGAAGTTGGCTAAGCTTTACTTTTTTGTATTCTTTTGGGTTTATTTGCAAATCAACCCTCCAACTATAGCAGTTCCTTCAAACAGTTCTTGGAAAATTTTACAATTACAAATAATCACAATCATTGAAACCAGAACGGACCAACCAGTCAAACCATTTGGAACAAAAATCGACTGGTATATTAGTCTAGACAAAGTGATTGTACTCATAATTAACCATTACAAAACATAATCGAACTAATATTAAAATATATTCCAACATAACTCGCGTATAATAAAATTTAAACCAAAATATCACAATCTTACCATTAACTAACTTCTTTATTATTAATAAATATTTTTAATCAACCTTGTTTTGTTTAAATCTCTAACTAATTATACTTGCTTAAACACTTAAATTTGTGCATCATCCAATAACATTAATACATACCGACTAAATTAGGAGGTTGAATGATTAGGGGCATTTTTTTCATAATTTAATATTCCAACTTTACTTCCTGCATCTATGTTATAAGGGTTTGACCGCGTTTCATTTTTTGATAATAAAAATCCGATATTTGATTACTTCTATGCGTCATCAATAATGCTACATTAGCATTGTTTAAAGGTTCTATTTTCAAAAGTTACTGACATGAAAAACTTACATTATCACATGACATCTTATTATTGAAACAAGGCTGCTGAATAAGTTTATTATTAAAATAAAAATCCACACATTTAAATATATTTTTAATTTTACAATTCATTAACATTATACCTTATTAGTTCTAATCAAAACTAAACTTTCGCCAAATATATATTAGATTATTGATAAACTCACCATGTAATTGTATTTTTTTAATAATTTTGTTACTTTAATTCAAATAGTAAAGTTGAATTGTTAAAAAGTTTCGGGTTTGAATTCCATGTTGATTGACTGCCCTAACTATGATGGAATATTTCCGAGATGTTACTGAACAAGACGTACTTTTATTTATAGACAATATCTTATGTTTTGTCCAAGCGAGATCCGAAGTATCTGCCTTATTGGGTAGAGTGCCTTCCGCTGTGGGTTATCAACCCACCCTTAGTACCGAAATGGGTACTTTACAAGAAAGAATTACTTCTACCAAGAAGGGATCCATAATTTCTATTCAAGCAGTTTACGTACCTGCGGATGGTTTGACCGACCCTGCCCCCGCCCTTGCCACAACATTTGCGCATTTAGATGCTACTACCGTCCTATCAAGAGGATTAACTGCCAAAGGTATTTATCCAGCGGTAGATCCTTTAGACTCAACGTCCACTATGCTCCAACCTCGAATCGTTAGTGTCCATAATGTGTAAATATTTTTATAGATTTTTTCATAAAAAGAACACCTTATGCTTTGTAAAATAAAAGGAGGGGCTTTTAGTAAATTCTCCACTGAGTTGAGATTCGGTTGAAGGGTGACAGCAACTTAATAAAAATTTAAATATTAGTATAGATAGATAATTGGGATTAAATTAGACTATAAATTCTATCACACGAGTATGTGTGCAGAAATCACGTATTTAGAATGTAGGTATGTGTTTAAAAATTACAATAAATAATAAAATGTACTGTTTGAAATTAATAATAACAACAAATATGCAATACGTATGAAATTAAAAAGGAAAAAATAGTTTAAATTGTAAGCCATAAAAGGAAATTAAATAGACAAATATATCATATTAAAAATAATGAACGCACTCTAATTGTTTATAATTGTCATTTTTCTATAGCACATCAAAAAGTTATCATGCTAGTGAAAAGAAAATTTAATATTAAATATTTAATTATAAAAAATTAAATATCGAGTTGATTTGTGATATCAACTCAATCAATGACATTATTTATATACATGATGTGGGTGAGAGAACATTCTATGTAAAAAATTGTTTTTAAAAAGAAAAAAAAAAGGCCTTGTTTGGTAGACCATTGAAAAAATTAAATATTTTCAATGATTTAATTTTTTACATATGTTTGATAATTCAAAATAAAAACAATCTGATAGATTTTTTTATAAAAAAATGTAAAAAATAATGAATAGATAAAAGTTACTTGTCACTTAATGGAGAATATTTTCAATTATTTTAATTTTAATTTATTTATTTTAATATAATATTATCTTATAAAAATTTACATTTAAAATTGATTTTTTATTTAGAATAAGTTGAAATGTTTAAAAATTAAGGACAAAATATAGAATTTATTTTTTATAATTTAAAATTCATATTTATCAAACAATTTAATTATATTTCATAATTAATTTTAAGTAGTATATCAAACAATTTTATAACTTAAATTCAATACTTATTTTTTTAACACTTAATTTTTTAATTTATCAAACAACACATTATTCAATAATGATTATTGATAAAGTGGTAAAGTACTTGCTTATAAATTCATTGAAAATGTGTTTGATCTTTCAATATAGAAATTTTAATTATTTTATTTAAATATTATATAAAATAGAAAAAAGAAAAAAAGTATCATCAAAATAATAACAAATTATTATTTTTCTAACTAAATTAATACATAATAACCCATTTATAATAAATGAATTCTATGTCATGGGTGTCATAGCACAACAGATTCATGGAATGCCAACTAACGGATTTGACTTTGCTCTTCTATTTATGTTAAAACATAGTTTAATGTAGTGTCACCAATTTTCTAAATATATTATTTCTCCTTTTCCATTATAAAAATCATACTCTCCAAGTATGATACAAATTGACATTATCCTTTTAAAATCATTAAATACATAAACATTAATAATTAATTAGTTTAAAAATTTTCATTATTAATTATTTGTTTTTGAAAAAAGAAAGTGGGGTATCCATGCTTGGTGGAAGGAGAATTTGAGTGGAGAGATGCATAGTGCTTGGTGAGGGGATTTAAAGGATTCAATGAAATGTTTAAAATTGTTGTGTGTTTTGGGGTTGAGAGAATGTGTGAACAGTAGAGGGGAGTGCGGGAGACAGAGACAGTAATGCAAATCTTTGACCCTTAACATTACATCAACATTAAACACATATTTTATTTTTTATTTTATTCTTTTTAACATCTCGAGGAAAAATGTTAAGAAAATAAAAATTGGTGGTGAGTTAAGTAAGAGGATATAATTAATACTTTGTGGAAAACTATAAAAAGAAATTAATAATATATTGTAAATGAAAGCAAGATAAACTTGGCTCTTTCACATTTCTAAGATGTTGTGCTCCATTATCCCACCTTTCTACCATTTTGGTTACATTTATATAAACAAGTCTATACATATATGAAAACCATTAGACCAAATCTTAATGCTTTAAATCCATCATTGGTTTGAATAATATAAAGAAATTAATTAATGAGATCTTGGTAGTGTTGAGAAAGGTTGTGTAGAGTTGAGTTTCATTAATTGTAAATATGATGTTTGAGTTTTACAAATTATTTTAGGTTTAAGTCTTATCATATGTAAATTTCATTAAATCAAACATGTATTATTATAATTTACTTGCGAAGCTTTTGTAATGTAATTGGGTTTAGGGGACCAATAATGTGGTCCTTAATATCATGTCGCCATGCATTTAGGTGGTGGGAAAGGAAGAAAACTGCTGCCATTTTTATAAGATCCATAAAGGGAAGAATCATATCACTGCATCGTGAAGGCAGGATCTTGTACCATAACCTTGACTTACAATTTCCTTTTTGTTGCTTTTGAGTTGAAATAATTAATTACTATGATTAAGTAAAGTAGGAATGGAGGCATTACCTGATGTTAATTGGCTGCCGGAAAGACATCAAAATCAAAGGTTAATGTTGAAGTATTGGATAATCACATGCAATTTTCTTTTAATTTTGTTAGGGTTAAGGATTTATCATGGTCTCACACTTCAAAAGGTCTTTGGACCTTGTGTTATTTCACTTCTTTTTATATCAAAACTACTACTACTTCTTCCTTGCGGATTCACATTAGAAAGTTTTAGTAAGGATTAACATTTGATATATTGGTAGTGTATTTTTCTATTTCATAAAGAGTTTTAAAAGATTGACATGTGTCTTTTTTTTTTCTTTAAATTTTACTATATCTCTATAGAACACTTGTCACCCCCTAACTTGCTTGTAAAATCTAAAAACATCACTAACAATGTATCAAATATTTTTCCTAATTGTAATTGTTTTATAAAATTGCATTGGTACTAATATTTGTGCTACAATTTAAATGTAAAATATAAAATATAAAATCAAATATAGTCATTTCTAGTTATATTATAATAACATGATATTTTTATAACCAACTGTTTACCTCTTCGGAGAGCACCCACGATAAAGGGATTAGTCACTGCTACCTTGGGCTAAGCAAAAAAAAAAAAACCCAAACAAATAGAGAAACCGAGCCAAACCAGAAATTGGGTTCAGTTCGGGTTTTTTTATAGTTCGTTTCGATTTCGATTAGATGATGTCATTGAACCGCATCAATTCGGTTCGATTTCAGTTTATTCCATTGGACACTGAAAAGTCCAAAGAAAAACATTTAAATTTTTTTTAAAAAAAACTCAATATTTTTTGTACATATAAACCCAATATATAAACCTGTTAAAAACCCAAAACAAAACTCATTGTTTCTAAATTCTAAATATAGCTTTTATTATGTTTTTATATAATTTATAATTAAATTAAAAATAAAATCTAAATCTAATTTCAGTGTCAATCTCTCACGAATTCATTACTTATTTATTATTTTTGTTAAAACTTTTAAGATTTCAAGTGTTCATCTCTTTTTTACTTATTATGTATTGTGTTCTTTTTTTTTTTCTATTATATATTATTGTTAAAATTTCTAAAATTTTACTTATCATTATTAACATTTTCAAGTTGGGTGCTTTTTTGTTGTCATTACACGTTACGAGTTATGAAATATAAATAATTTAACATTTGATTATGTTCAGTGTAAATTGAAAGTGATTAAACTAAGATTTAATTAGATTTTTAATAAACATATAATTAAATTATGGATTTTAAAATTTATTTTTTAGATAAACATATAATTGAGATTTTATGTATAATTGAAAAAATTAAAATTGTTAAAATAATGTCTAAGAAACATAAAACAAATATAATTTTATTTAATTAAAGTTGAAAAATCTAAATTCAAAGACAATTTTATCTGAATAAAGTTCAAATATCAAATCCCAAAATAGTATGGAAACTTTAAACTCGAACCAAACCGATATAATATAGTTAAGTATTAAATGGTTTTTTATTCCCACCGATTTAGTTTCGGTTCAAAAAATGGAAAAACCAAATACCTTGATTCCATTCAAAAAATTGAAAAATCAAACTGAACCGATCTTATTCCTATTGCTATCGGTAATGGATACCTTGGTTTTAACAAAAAAAAAATATTAACAGGGATATATATGTATATATATAGACTAAATAAAATATACTAATAAAAAAATAAAAAAAATGCAAATTAAGTTTTAAAAGTATAGATGGTTTTTCGGGAAAAAAGTATAGATAGTATATATATATATATAAAAGAACTCTTGAAAATTGAAAAAGAACTTAAGTTATGTAATGTTATTATTCAAAAAGAAATGCTACGTAATGTCAAAAGAAGTTATAAAATTGATCCCACGTGATGGTATGATGGTCAAGGGTATTCATTGTTCCAGGTGTGGTTTGGGTTCAAGTCGCGTTAGTTGTTTGGATTTTACCCTATTATTATAATTCACCAAAAAAAATTTATAAAAATTTCAAAAATCGAAATATCTAATATAAAGATTATTTATTAAAACCAATAAATTAAGAAAAAAATAGAAAAAATGTATTTTTTAATAATTTAATTATAAGTTCTTTGTTCTTTTTGATACATTGTCTAGAACTGCCCATATCTTATTACCAATCTATAAATAGGAGGATAATGCGTTTCAACACACTCAAACTCATATCCTCCTGTATTGGCAACCATGCTCATGCCAATCGCTTTAAGACATTGAGTCTTAAATCGAAAAAGAAAGATTTTTTTTTTTAAATGTGTAAATGTTAGAGTTATTGTTTTAGTAAATAATTACAAAATTTATAAAACTATTATTATACTTAAGAATAAAAAAATTCAATTCAAAACGTATACTATATTGAGCATCATGCTTTTTTATATAAAACATATCATAGTATAAGTATTGTTAATTTCTTCACTACTCCAATCCATTTTTTAATTTGAATTTTAAAAAAAAAAAATAGTAATTGGAAAATATTTAAGATAATTCATATAGATTTATCAATTAATTTTAATCTCTTTTAGTGACATGAAATATTAATGGGAAGTTATAATTGCAAATGTTACAATAAATTGTATTAAAAATTGTTGTTCTTCTTTGACAACTTGATATTTAACTATTTATAAAACAAATTGCCTTAAAATTAATTTAATATTATTATTAGAAATAACTTTAATTAGTAATAATTATGGATTTAAAAATATTCTTAGCTAAAAGTTACTGATTGATTCTTTCATTTTGTTTTTGAACTTATGAAATCAGATTTTTCATGGTCTGCAACCTATAATACATACTAAAATAAATTATAAACTCTATAAATGGATCCATAAAAATAGCTATTAATTTAAGAAAGAATTTATGTTTCTGAAGTTGAAAATGAAATTTAAGCTTTAAATGAAAAAGAAAATTTGAAATAAATAAAAATATTAATAGAAATGATCCATCCGAAATTCAGAAATAACTTAATAAAATATCCAAAATTCTTTCCAGATTATAGAAACATATTTATTTTAAATTTCTGAAAAAAAAATTGATTCGATAGATTTATATTGAAGCAAGGATTCTTTAATGTATTTTTTTTTTTTTATGTTAGTAAATTATGCACATTATTACAAAGATTAAAATGTTTTTCCCCATATGGTGAAATAATAACCGATAAAATGTAAAGATCATGTAATGAAGAAAAACAAATAAGATGAACTTCCAATTGTCTACAACACTTAAAATCTCTTTGATGAATATATTATCAAATTATAATTTTGAAAAATAATAGTTAATAGCTACATAAAATGACAATTTCTAAAAAGATATGTTTCTTCCGAAAATAATGTTTTTCATGTACTATTCATCATCCTTATAACATCTTTTAGTATTGTTGCTCATGCGAAAAAATAGGTTTCAAAGATATGATACCAATAATGTTTTAAGAATATTGATCTCATTTTTAGTTAGTCAATACATAGAGACTATATATGTTGGGAAATATATTACTGCAAAATAAACTCGTTAACACTGTCTGGAAAATAAACTAAAATTGAATGAATAAAGTATTATTGTGCCATGGAAGAACCACTGCCTTAGAAACAAATTCGCTCTGATTGGTGTAATCGTACAGTGGACGTCGTCTCCTAAGGTTAACACATTTCTTCGATATCCGTACACTCGAATAAAGAATGCAGAACTCAATTGGTATTGCTCTTATGAAATAATCTAAAAATAGAATTAATCGGAAAAATCACACTATGATCAATTCTCAAGAAAATTTGGAGGGGTCACAGACGGATCCGTTTAAAACTCAAACTCCTATACAGAATTTCCTCTAATGCTTTCTAATGAAAAACTAACAAATATCATATTTTTAATAAAATATTGGGCCTAATCTTGAAATTTTACTATTTTTAAAAACTAACAAATTTCAAAGTGGAATCACAAAATTCAATGAAAATTAAACATAAAAAAAAACAAAATTTAATGTTGAAGTAACAATTTTCATTATTATCTTAAAAATACTTAATATTAATTATTAAAAATTAAAAATTAATTTCAACCAAAACTGAAAAATAAAAAAGGAATGTTAGAGAAATTTGATCAAAAGAAAAGAATATCATTATTTTGATATGAGAAAATACAAATTTAATTTAAAAGAGAAGAATCCAAGAAGAAGTTGAAAGTGAAAAAAAAATGAAAACAAAAAAAGAGATAAGGTATACTCATGGATAAAAGGGTGTCGAAACCATTTTTAAAGTTGATTTTAAAAACGGGGGTCGACTTTAAAAACGAAAATGGAGTCGCCACCAATCCCTTTTTGCTTAGGTGTGATCGGATCACCTTATAAAACATTTATTTCAAAACATTAATTTTGGCCTACGAAATTCAAGAAAACGGGTTCGGGAGTCGGTTACGTACGAGGAAGGATTAGCACTCTCGTAACGCCCAAAATTTGGTACCTAATTGATTAATTAATGTCTTAATGTCAAAAATTTGAATATATTTTAAAACACGATCCTTTTGATTTTTAAAACTTATGTCCTTTCATTTTAAATGGACATTCAATTATTTGGATTTTAAAAGAAAAATCAAAACTTAATAAGTTAGAGCACGATCTTTCGAATTTTTCAAACACCGAATATCCTTTGCTTTTTAAAAATTCTTGCCTCGAGATGACAAAACGTCGCATCTAGTGAGTTAGGACACAACATCTTAAATTCCCGAGAATAGGTTTTTTATTTAAAAATTCATATGTTTTAATTTCAAAAAGGGTACTAAATCATTTGGACTTAATGAGAAAAATCGAAACCCAATAAGTTAGGGCACGATTTTCTCAAAACTCCCAAATATCGAATATTGCCTTATTTTTTAATTTGAAAAATCATGGATTTTGAAATATGAAGGTATATTTGGCCACATTAATAAATAAAGATTAATGATTTTTTTAAAAAAAAAAACAAATCTAAAAAACAAATAAAAAACAAAATGTACCAAGCTTTCAAATAATAATGGACAATGTTAAAACAAATAATGTGAAAGAAAAGGATTTTGAAATCGACAATAAAAGGCAACTTAAAAATAAATTCATGTATAAAAATTTTAAAGTAGGTAATATATGTAAAAGTTTTAAATAAATTCAAAATAAATAAATAAATAAATAATATATGAAATAATAATATATAAATGAATTTTAAAATAAATATTATATAAGAAGTAAGTTTAAATAAGTAATATATAAAACAATTTATATATCAATCTAAATAAATAATATACAAAATGACTTAAAGAAAATGATATGTGACAAATCCTAAAAAGATACGTATAAGTTTAAAATAAACAATATACGAAAACTTAAAATAGATAATATAAAACAGTTTAAAATGATATAAAATAAAACCACTTTAAAATAATCGTTATATAAAACAATAAGAAAAATGAATGATATATAAGATAATTTAAAGTAATAATATAAAAAAACTTAATCAAAATAAAACTATTTGAAATAATTAATATCTAAAATAATAAAATAAAACAGCTTGAAATAAATACCATGTAAAAATTTGGAATAAATAAATAAAATACAAATTTGCAAAAGTGTGAAAATAAAATAAATCTCTATACAGAAATAATAAATAAACGAATAAAATAAAAGAATAACTAATAATTAAACAATTAAATGGATAAATAAAAAAGATTGAAAAAACGAAGATGAATGAAGAATAAAATAAGAACAAACCATAGAAAATAAGAACGCAAGAAAGAGAGAAATTTGAGTAAATGCTCTCAAGAATTCTTATTGCTTCCCCCAAAACTCAAGTGTGCTTTACAATGAAGGGAGAGACCTCTATTTATAGTTGAGCCTCCCCAAATCCAACGGTGCAGATCAATTATATCAACGGCTAAGATTAAAATGTATCTACAAATTAAATCTCTAAGATTACAAAATCATATCTTCTAAGATTGCATACCATATCTTCTAAGATTGCATATCATATCTAAGATTTGCATATCATATCTAAGATTTGCATATCATATCTAAGATTGCATATCATATCTTCTAAGATTACATACCATATCTTCTAGGATTGCATATCATATCTAAGATTTGCATATCATATCTAAGATTGCATATCCTTGAAGATTGTGTTCCCATATACGTCAAGCTTGTAGATGGACCTTCAATCTTTTCAAGTAATGGGCCATTCCGATCGGGTCAAATGATATATTTTAGACTGGACTTGGACTTTGTTTTATTATTTTGGGTTTATTATTTTTTGTATGGGCCCGGGCTAAATTGGTCAATTACAAAGGGTATAAAACAAAAGAAGAAATGAGTAGATAAAAAGTTTGTATTAAAAAAATAAGTCAATTGTATATTATACCCTTATCAATTCTTATCAACCTAAAAGAGATTAAAGTAATTTTTAATATTCTTATTAAAAAATTTTAATAATTTCGTTATAGGTTCTGATTAAATCTATTCTTCTTGATACAATATTTAGAACTACTCATAGCCTCTCCCCAACCCGTAAATAAGAGGATAATGCGTTTTGGTGCACTCGAACCTATATCCTTTCACATTCGCAACAATGCCCATGCTAACTAAACTAAGACTCAATCCACAATATTTCTATTAATTTTTAATAATAAAGGAGAGTTGATTTTATATATTATATAGATGTTAATACTACTTTAATATTACTTGCTAGAGTATGAAGCTACTACATATGCAACATACCAACTCGATATGAACTTGGGACAAAAAATTCCATTTTTTTTCATATGTTGGTATATTATGAGATAATATATATACTTAAAATTTTATTATTTACAAAAAAAAAAAAAGATTTCTCTTCTTCTAAAGTGAAATCATGGTTTTTGAAAATAAATCTTGTTTGGGTTTAACAAAGCAGATAAAGTTCATCGACACCTGTTAATCAAGTCATAATAAAATTTATGTCCTCAAATAAGGTTTTTAGTCTTGTGAATGGGGAAAACAACTTTTAAAATTGTTTTTATTTAAAAGTTCAGTCCAACTCGATTTTAAATTTATTGGAAATTGGAGGATATTAAATAAAAAAGAAGGCAAAGTTCAGCTCCCCATTGAAGTAATGATGGAGTTTTAAGAGCATTCAAGTAGTTTCTTTATGAAATTTGGTTGCCTGCCCTACCTATGCAGAATTACTTTGTGAAGTATTCCTTTTCATTTTAACTCCTTAAGGATGGATGAGTGATAGAGTCAGGTAGCAAAATAATGAGGGTTTTGAAAACATGCAAAAAGCATGCATATAGGAAGGCTGCCTCTCTTAAAGGTTTTTCATCAGGAAAGCTTTTCCAATACCCTGATGTTGTGTGTGACATGTCAAACTTTTCAATGTCCCTACATGTATTAATTTCATGCAATATTGCGTATCTAATTCCCCATATGTGTATCTATCCCACCTTCTAATTGTTTCAGTTTCTCCTTAATAAAAAAAAAAAAACCAATTTACTAGGAATTTTGATTAAAGGGTCATAAATAACCATTGTGCCAACAATCTTGACCCCTTCAAAATGAAAAATTACTTCTCCTTTTGGAAATCACAAAGTTTTAAGTTAATTAATTCGATTGTAAAATTGTATTTTGATCCTTTCAAAAAAAATTAAAATTCAATTATAACCTCTCTAAAAATAAAAAATAAAAATTAATTTAATTCCTTGAAAATTTGTAAAATTTCACGTTAATACAATGACAAAATTACATTTTAATCTTTCTCAAAAATTAGTAACTCAAATTTTATCTCTCCAAAAAATGAATTTAGCTTCATCCCATGAGTTATAACTTATAACTATATCAACCATTACCATCAAAATCAATTATTACAAACACTTAACAAAATAATTAACTCAATCACAACTGATTGATTTCCACAAGTGGAATTTGAAACTCAAATTTCAAGATTGCAAGAGAAAAAGGGGAGTTTTCTTTTTTATCAAGGTGTAAAAGAGAGTGTTAAAGCTTAAATATTAACCGCCTTTTGGATAGTTTAGAATCTAATTAAGCTTATCTTATCCTATTGCACAGTATAATCTAAATTCATGGAGCCATCTCAGTTCCCAAACATTTTTACTTTAGTACTTTACCATGAAAGGGGTAAATTAAGGTCACTAAATCATTTCCATTTAATGACATAACAAGTATGAAATTCATTGACTCAACCCTATTAGGATGCAAACTTCATGCATGATAAGGTTAAATGACATGACTCCATGCTTTCATCTTTTTAGTGCTTTTTACTTGGTTTTTTTTTTCTTAGCTCATTTTGCTTGAAATTTACACAGAAAATCTTAACCCGTCACTTGCCGACAATGGTGAAAAATCCATTATCATATATAGGAACGTGAAAATTGGATTATAATTGTGTATAGCTACAATAATGTTGGTACTTGCATCAGTACCAAGATCCGGACATGTCCTTGTGATCTCAAAAAGGAACAACTTTATGGATAATATGATGAAGCCATGTTCTCCACTTCCATGCACAAGCTCCAGATCGATGACTCACGACACCATTATACTACAAAAGTGAAAATCACCATCTCAGTTTTCACTCTCCATAAACAGAAAACTATCTAAAACCCCACTAACACAAACCTAACATCTCAAAAACAAATTTCCATATTCCTTTTACTTTTGAAATCATCGTAATAGAAAATATATTTAATACACCTTCGGAATAAAATTTGTTTAGGCCCCTTGATGTGAAAAATGTTTGTCCCATAACTTTTATCCTTTTGAGAGAGGGTGTTGATTTTGCCCTTTGTTTCACTTTCGTGGATAGGGTGATCTTTTACCCATTAGAATAGTGAGGTGTTTAAAACATGGGCTTCTTGGACTTGCCTTTTTTTTTTTTTTTTTTCCTTTTGTTTTTTAATATTAACAGATGGGTAGTAATAATGGTGGTAGAGCAGGGTCTTTATCCACTTTCTGTTCATGCACTCTTGTCGGTCAAGTGACCCAAAAAATTAGGGGACACTGTTCATGGCTCTGTAATAAGTCAATCCTCTAAAGCTACAAAATGGTAGAAGAATCTAGCATTACTAGTGTTGTACATGAAGCAGTGACCAGCAAAAAGAGGGTTATCCCCAATTATTGTGTCACTGCCCTAAACTCACATTTTGAGGAAAAAGACTTTAGGATTACATTATGGTAACTTTGGACATGTTAAGTATACATCAAACTTATAATCAATCAAAGCTTTTAACTCTTTTATGACATAATTAAATAAATGTTCAAGAAAAAAAAATCATGGACCATTCAAATGAAACATTCCATCACATCTTTTTAGACAACTTGGATTTTTTTAAAATAATATTTCACATAAACCAATTTTATCACATATAAAGATTAAATGATAGTGTAATAAGAAATTATAGCTAGGAACAGTTCTAATTTTTACTCACTGTAAGTAATGATTCTGTCTACTAAAGAAAGCAGTTCTATTGATGTTTATTGATGAAAATCATAGATTTCAATTTTGTGAACAAATTATGTTAAGTATGACTCTTATTTCAGTCAAATTTGAGAAGTAATCTTCTAGTTAAACTCTGTTTATTTGTTTCAATCAAACACTGATTAGTTTAGATTATTTTATTATTATTTGACCTATGAATTTAGCCTATAAATAGGCTCTTTTACAACATTAGAAAATACACCCATTAGATATTAGAACTCATAACACATTTAGAGAATTTTGTGTTTACGTTTTGAGGGTTCTTTGTTTTCGGGTTTTCGGGTATTAGTTTTTATCTCCATCTTTTGTACTCTTCATTTCTGTTGCCATTATAGTAAAATTATCTTTGCACGTGGTTTTTTATCCTCTTTGGAGGGGTTTTTCCACGTTAAATTTGTGTGTCCAATTTCTCAATTTATTCCGCTATTTTTACCTGTTCGTTGCTTAATCGGGTCGATCCTAACAAGTGGTATCAGAGCTAGTTCAATTTTCATGGATCAGCCCATTCAGATATGGCAGCAACAAGGTTTGAAATTGAGAAGTTCGATGGTGAGACAAATTTCAATCTGTGGTAAGTTCGGATGATGACAATTCTAGTTCAATTCGGTTTGAAAAAGGTTGTTACCGGGAAAAAGCCTGAGAATCTAAATAAAACAGAATGGGAAGAACTTGATGAAAAGGCTTTGTCTGCAATCCAGTTATGCCTCACGAATACGGTATTGCAGGAGGTATTGATGGAGTAAACCTCATCTGCCTTATGGAAAAGGCTAGAAACTCTTTATGCGACTAAGTCTTTGGCTAACCGTTTAGTGTTGAAACAACGTCTATTTACGTTTCGCATGAACGAATGTGAGCTTCTTAGAGATCACATCAGTCAATTCATTACTCTTTTAAATGATTTAAAGAATGTTGAGGTTCATATTGACGATGAAGATCAGGCTATGCTATTATTGTGCTCTTTACCCCCTTCATACAAGTCTTTTAGAGAGACCCTGATTTATGGCAGAGACAAACTCTCGTTTGAATATGTGAAGGGTCATTTGTTGAGTAGAGACAAACTCGACAATGAGCTTCATTTGGATAGTAAGGCAGATAGGCAAGCTTCCGTTTTGATAGCATCAAAGAAACGAGACAAAAGGTGTCGCTATTGTAAAAAGTTAGGTCATGTCAAAGTAGATTGTTATAAACTGCGAAAGAAAAGAGCTACTGAGAGTAACGAGGAAGATATAGCTGGTGCTAATTTGGCCGAAGAAAGCGGTGATGATTTCTTGTTAGTGTCAATGAGCGATAACTCCAAGCTCACGTCCGAGTGGGTCCTAGATTCGGGATGTTCTTTCCACATGTGTCCCAATAGAGAATGGTTCTCCACATACAGTTCGGTTGAAGGTGGAGTTGTGTGCATGGGAAACGATTCATCTAGTAAGGTAATTGGTATTGGTACGGTTAAAATTAGGATACACGATGGGACGATTAGGACACTCTCAGATGTCAGGTATGTACCTGATTTACGAAAGAATCTCATCTCCTTGAGTATTTTAGATTTGAAAGGATGCAGAATCAACATCGAGTCCGAGCGGCATTAAAGTATCTCGTGGAGCTCTCGTTTTGTTAAAAGGTAAAAGAACTGCGATCTTTATATTCGGAAGGTTCTACAAATGACCGGTGAAATCGGACGTCCTCGTCCGCTATTCTGAGTCGTAGTCAACTCATTCGGAGCGAGACAACTTGGTCATAGGAGGGAAAAAGGTATGACCGTTTCGTTGAAGAGAGGTTCTCTTTTGGATGCAGAGTTTTGAAAATTTAGGGCATTTGTGTTCGTGAAAATCAAACCCGGTTTAGTTTTGATTTGGCGATGTACAAGTCGAAGGCTAGAAGTCTTCCGGTTTCTAAGCACGATTCGACTCGATTAATTCCTGCATGGTTCAAGATAGGCTCGTGGGCGGGCTTTGGCAAAGATGGCGTTGTGGAAATATGAGTCAAGGTGGAGATTTGTTAAGTATGACTCCTATTTCAGTCAAATTTGAGAAGTAATCTTCTAGTTAAACTCATTTATTTGTTTCAATCAAACACCGATTAGTTTAGATTATTTTATTATTATTTGGCCTATGAATTTAGCCTATAAATAGGCTCTTTTACAACATTAGAAAATACACCCATTAAATATTAGAACTCATAACACATTTAGAGAATTTTGTGTTTACGTTTTGAGGGTTCTTTGTTTTCGGGTTTTCAGGGTTTAGTTTTTATCTCCGTCTTTTGTACTCTTCGTTTCTATTGCCATTATAGTAAAATTATCTTTGCCCGTGGTTTTTTATCCTCTTTGGAGGGGTTTTTCCATGTTAAATTTGTGTGTCCAATTTCTCAATTTATTCCGCTACTTTTATTTGTTCGTTGCTTAATCGGGTCGATCCTAACAAATTATGTGTTGAAAAGCAAGGATAACAGCAGCAGAGGGGAAATCTAGTTGATTACATATTGTTCATGCAATATGTTGGAAGGCGTATATTGGAATTAATACAAATAAATATCATAAAGGGGAAAAAACAGAAAGAAAAGTTTCCAAATTAAAAAGCTGAAATGAAATCTTTCTTTTGAATAAAAAGTATACAGAATCTAAAAGCAACTTGGATTCTAGCTGTACTCAGGTTCTAGAGCTAGACATTTGTGGTGTCAACTGGTGACATTGATTAAACATCTTGTTCAATGGCTTTTCAGTAACATGATTACTCTAAAGAATCATTGTTTAATTCAAAGCTTATAGGATCATAATCATGTTTGTGGAGAATACTACAAAAGAAGAAAAAATAATGTATTAATTGATAGATTTACATTAAAGACATAAGAATTAATAAAATACTGATAAAGTGCCAGCACCTTGTTAAATGTGTAGATGGCCTACAATGAAAGACCTCTATAAGGAATACTTCCTTAATAGGAAAATTATCATAAATGGGGATTTAAGAAAAATCATGATTGGTTGGCTTGACAAATTTATTAAATTATATGTTTTCTTTTTCTATCTTAAGCCAAAGAAAAGAACAGGGAAGAACCAACCAAATGGGTGACTTTGGGTTGGGCATATATAAATCACATGGTAGTTCCTATAAAATGAGTTTGTCGGCTCACATTTTAGGGTATGGATGGATTCAAAGACTTGAGAGACAAAGCATTTTGATAATGGCCTAGCATGTAGCATGACCAGAGACATTAATCTAACTTTGAAAAGAATAGAAAAACACAAACACATAAATATGACAAGATGATAAGCATAGGTTTTAGATTCTTTAATAGAATTAAACTCAAAAGCATCCAATGATCAAGTTAACTCTGGTTGGTTAAATCAAAGGATTTTAGAAGAAAGGTGTGATTTAGACAAATCCTAGAGAGATGAATTTGCTTAGGTAAAAACCTTTGAGCCCATCGTTTATTGTCTCCGATTAGGGTAGGCAAATGGGGTCCCCTCATTGAGCGAACACCCGCTTCACCACAAGTACGCAAAGACCAAAGACCAAATAAAAAAAGATAAACAAATATGATATCTCTCTTAGATGATGATGGTGATTAAAATAAAGCCATTTGCAATGGAGGCCATACTCAAAGCTTCATCACCCTTTGCTTCTTTAACTTGGTCCATTCTTCTTTTTTTTTTATAGGGGGACAACGAAAGGTAGAGATTTTAGATTTTATAGAGAGATGATAAGTAAGGGCTTTGGAGACCAATTAAGGTGGGGAACATATTCATATGCAAAGTTGACAATATATTTATATTTATAAATATTAAGCACATAGGCAGATAGGCTACATGACTGTGTTCCTCACTTGAATGGGATATCAAGAAATTTTCGTTTAGATTATAATTTTGGGTTTCCTTTTTATTTTTGCCAATAGACAGAGTTTTAAGAGGGGGTTTGTGGACCAAGCATGTTTAGGAAGAAATGTTGGTTTGTCCGGATAGTGCTTAGGGAAATGAAGATATAAGCATGTTGGGTTTTTTTCATTAAATTTAATATTTTGTGGAAATGGGAGGATTATTCATTTTTATAATATATATATATATATATAAAGGGAAAGGTATACAAAGATAAAACCTAAAATTTAATGTCAGTCCAAATTTATTTCCATGAAAATTATTTATCGTTATATCACGGACTTGGTTGATTTTTTTTTTCTTTGTGTATATAGAGATGATATATAAAATAAATTGTTCTTTTTGACTTATGGTTTGTGTGTTTTTGTATGGTGGAGTTGAAAGATGGATAGGGAGCTTGGAAGGTTTTGATTGGACCAATATTGCAAATGCATCTAAAAAGGGAAGTGGTGTGTTTTGTCACTCGCTTGGCCTCCTTAGCAATTGACCTCCATCAAGGGTTGGGAAAGGGAATTGAATAATTATGTCTTTTGTCGAAGTACCATTTTGGGGGGGTTTTGGCCCCCCTTCCCTCTCTTCCCTTTCTCCCCTTTTGTTTCTCATGCAAAAGAAAGGGGTGAGGTGGATGAACACAAAGCAAAGCATAGAACAGCTTTGGGTATGCCCCCACAACCATCAAGTCTTAAATGAATTAATTATACTCCCTGTTATATGGTGGTAGGTATGGGTTAGTGGCACCTAGACACTGAATAGCAGCAGCTAAGCTTACACATTGCGCAACACCCCCATTATGCATCAAATTTCCACAACTTCCATGCATGGGTGTTGGCTGACTCTTCTTTCTCCCTTTTAACCTGCAAAAAAATTTAAAACAACTTAAAAGAATGAAATTGAGTTGTGTTAATATGCACATTTGACATGTTTTTGCCTTCTAATTTTAGTAGAATTGGGACATTATTGCTATTAATTCTAGTGAATTATGTTTATTTTCTATGGGTGCAATATATTTCACAAGGATACTTCAATTTTGAGCTAATTTATATAGTTGACACATGGATGATAAGTAATGAAGCTCTAGGAAGCAATATAGTTGCGTGCGGCATGAGGATGGGCAATATGTGAAAAAATGTGGTTTAAGTTGATAACTATGGATATTGTTTTTTGAGATTAATAATTGTTTTGTATTTAATCACCTAAAAAATCCTCTTGAAGGATAAGGTGAGTTTATCATTTAGAATTTTTATTTTATATTATTGTTATTTTAGTATAATTTCAAGTTAGGTTCCTTATTTGGTATTTAAGATAGTAAATTGTTACTTGGAATAGCTAGATATGTAATTATCTTTTTGTTCTAACAATCAATGATGAGTAAGTATAATTTGACTGAACCAAGCGATAAGTTGTGTTATGAGAATGGGAAATTTAATTAAATGAATCGTGAAGTTGAGTATGTTGAGAGTAGAGTTAGGTCTTTTTAATTCATAAGGCTGTTAGCAAATTAAATTCTAAGAGTGTCTCTTAGGGTTGTTCGATTCACAATGGTTAATTGTCGAGTCGTTTTCATAATTAATTAACAATCTAAGAAAATATTGGTGGTTCTAATTTGTTATTTGATTGCCATAATCTACTTATCGATAAGTAAGAAAACATCATTTAAGTCTTGATCAATCTCAATACCAAGAATAATGTCACATCTAATGCTAGAGTTTGTCATCATATTGATTCCTTTTTCATTATCTCAATTTTCTATTATTTAATATTTTATTTCCGTTTGATTATATTTATTTTTTTATTTTTGAAATAATTAAGCCCCCTCTTTTATTTATTTTCCTTGCGATTTACTTATTTGTAACTACAACTAATTTTTGGTCGTAGTAAAATTCAATTTTTTTTGTCATATCTTTGTGGGATTTGACCCTACTCCCCTAGTAAAAAAATTAGATTTGATGGATTCTACGCTCATCAAATTTTTGGCACCGTTGTCAGGAATTGGTACTAACTACTGATGATTTCTTTGGATGACTAGGTCTGCATGCATAGGTACACTCCAGTTCAATCCAAAAATCAAGAAGATAACTCATTCCTTGAGAGAATAGGTGAATCAAAAAAATCAACAATCTAAATATCTTTCCTTTTTGCTGCCTAAAGAAGAGATCAACACATATGCTAAGACACTTGAAATCTAAACCAAAATAATGACTAAAAATAACCATACAGTGAGAGAACTTATCGTTGCACTTGTAAATCAGTTATCCAAATTTGGAAGTAGCCTTTGAGTTGAAATTAGGTTTGATACACTTGCTTCCCACATTCCATGGCTTAGAAAATAAGGATTCTCACAAACATCTCAAAGAATTTCATATAATGTGTTTGAGTATGAAGCAACAAGGGGTAACCTGATAAAAGAGAGTACTCCAAAAGCCTAGGAATGTCCAAGTTATTTGGGACTCCAAGAATGGCTAAACCAAATTTTTGGAATTGGTCGACTTGAAGAGATGTTGTAACGACCCGATACCCGAGTCTGAAACTGAGACTGGATACGAGACATTACTATACTTGAACTTACTAAAACATGTACTTTCGGGCTGTAAAATTTCGTTTCGAATTAGAACTTCTCTTTCTTAGTCAAATCATACATTTCATGGGCCTACGAGGCCTTAAACTCACGTCCGGAAACTTTCAGAGTTCAACCGGAAACTTTTACTCACTTTGTAAATTTTTCCTCAAAGCAGGGGTCACACGCCCGTGTGACTTGGGACACGACCGTGTACCCCTAAGACATGCCCATGTCTTCCACCCGTGGTCGACACTGACTAATTTCACACGGCCTTGACACGCCTGTGGCCCTGGCCCGTATGCTAAACCTTGGCATTCTGACTTATCCACACGGTCCATACACACGCCCGTGTGCTTCAGCCGTGTGGTGATTCAAATTCCAAGTGCAAGGTGCAGACTTCACACGGCGTAGGCAACGCCCATGTTTTAGCCGTGCCTCCCACACGGTCTAGACACACGCCCGTGTCTCTACTCCTGTGGGAGATTAGAAGGCTATCTACCAAGCCTTTTTCCACTCTGAAATCAAGATCAATTTAATACCCTATTCAACAACTCAAGTACTACATGAAAACATGAACAATGATGCATAATCATCAACATTGGTATAAATAAACTTGGCAAATATTGGCCAATCTCTTTAGCCATATAAAAAGAATGCTAAACTTGATAGTCAACACTTTGGCTCTTCTTAAAACATAACTCAAAATGAAATGCTTCCTATACATGCCATACTTAATATAAACAACTTGGCTATACCAAAATAGCGATTGATAGTGTGTTCCGAGCTCCGACGTCAATGATCCACGAGTTAGGGACTACAAGGAAAGAAAGAATTAAAGACGTAAGCATTTAGCCTAGTAAGTTTGCAGGTAGTGCATATAGCAACATGTTTACTTAATAAAACTCATTCATCATAAATAAAGGCATTGCCGAACTCATATGCTTGAGCTCACTTACTCTTAATAATTCTTACATATCTCATGGTACTTACTAGTCTCATGCTTGTAAGGTAAACAAGGTACCTGTATCACTTAATCACATAGATTAGCATGCTTTGCTATAGTAAGCATAATCTTAACTTCATCATTCATAACATGAATAATACTTTTAGTTAACTTTAACTAGCATATTTTGATGATAGCTTTACTTGCTTAACTTTCTTGCTTTCTCATTTATTCTTTGCTCTTTTGACCGATGAATTACTATGAATAACCGAGGATACTGAATCTCATCTCAAATATATCTCGATGCCAAAGCCATATCCTCGATATGGTCTTACATGGGATCTCTCAACTTGGTATCGATGCCATGTCTTGACATGGACTTACACGAAGTCTTCCTTGTATGTTCCCTTGGGAACTTACCATTGCCATGTCTTGACATGGTCTTACTTGGTATCTTTACTCATGAACTGGTCAATGTCGAGCCTTGGCTTGGACTTACATGAAATCTTCCTTATTACTCACCAATGCCATGCCTTGGCTTGGACTTACATGGGATCTCTATCTCATGATAGCTTTTCAATGCCAAGACTTGTCTTGGACTTACATGACATCTTTTCTTGGAGACTCACCAATGCCATGCCTTGGCTTGGGCTTATATGGGTCTTCATCTCATAATAACCATTCAATTCCAAGACTTGTCTTGGTCTTACATGATAACTTGCTTGATTGCCGATGCATTTCCTTGGCTTGGTCTTATACGGGCTTTCTTGTCTCATGTGATAGATCGAGTATCCTAAGTAATTCAACTTCAATCAGGACTTTCTCATGCTTAATCTCACTGATTTCTCTGTTTAACATAGCTTTAAACAATCTCATAGAATTAAAATATATTCAAAATCATACTAAGCAATTCAATGATATTAATCATAAAGCTTAGAAATCATACAAACTTACCTCAATATACAAAATGTATGTAGATATGCAATTTAGTCCTCGACTTTGTTCTTGCCTCGGTTTCGATCCAGGCTTCGTTTTTCTTGATCTATAATAATAATTTAGCTCATTTAATACTCATGTTGACTAAATTGACTCATAACTCATACTTTGGCAAAATTACCATTTTACCTCTAAACTTTCTCATAACTACACTTTTGCCCCTAGTCTCGTAAAGTGATTTTTTTTATTCAACTTTCATGAACTTCATGCTTAGTTGATTCATTCTCTCAACTATAGCAACAATCAATTCCCACTATTTCTATTATGTATGACCAATTTCATAACTATTACAAATTAGTCCATACTAACATTTTTCATGAAATTCACTTAGGAAAAGATGTTTATCTAACATCAAACTCTCATAATCTTCCATAAAACATCATTTTACATGCATGTCATACATGCGTATATTTATGGACATGAATTCTAGCTCAACTTATAGCTAAAAATAGCTAATTCATGCTACGAGGATTCCAAAAATACGAAGAATATTAAAAACGAGGCTAGGATGCACTTACTAGCAAGCTTCAAAAATTGAAGAACCCTAGCTATGGAGTCTCTCTAATTTTTGGCACACGGGGAAGAAGATGAATAAGATTTTTGTCATCTTTTTTCCCTTTTTAATCATTTAATTGATAAATGACCAAAATGCCCTTCTCACTAAACTTTCAAAATTTCTAACTCATGTCCATTTTTGTCCAAAAATTATAATTTCGGAAAATTGCTATTTAAGAACTTCTAATTAATATTCCAAAGCTATTTCATACTAAAAGATTCTAGAATCTCATATTTTGCAACTTTTGCAATTTAGTCCTAATGGACCATTCAATGACAATTTCATAAAATTTCTACATGAAACTTTCATACTATCATGCAAACATATCTTAAACCTCAAAACTCATTTTACTACTTCAAATTTGTGGTATCGCACCACTGTTCTGACTAGGCCCTAAATCGGGATGTTACAATTCTCCCCCCTTAGGGATTTTCATCCTCGAAAATCTTACCAGTAAATAGGTTTGGGTACTGGTTTTGTAACAGTCCAAATTTGACCCTAATCAGAACGGTGATTTCGAAACCACGAATCCGAGTTTGAAAAATTTTAAAATATTATTTTCTGTATTGATTATATGTGAATTAGTATATGTGAAATTTTCGTGTAAAAATTTGATTGTATGTGTGCTCAATTAGTCAAAAAGGACTAAATCGCGTAAGTGGTAAAAGTGGCCAACTATTCAATTAGGAGGTTAAATTGATTCGTCTTCTTTTGAATGAGGTCTTATGATGCAAATTGGCCATTTAGAACCTTAGTGGACGGCATGGATGTTTAAGTGAGCATTAATATGTTTTATTTATTTAGTTATTTATATTATAAGTAAACTTTTATATTATATTATATGTTAAAAATATAAAACATCATAAAATAAAGGCACATGCATTATCTTTCTTCTTTGGCCAAATATAAGGTGAGAAAAACACCATAGTTGAAGCTCAAAGTTTCGGCAAACAAGGAAACTTAATTAGGGTATGTATTTTGTTTAGTTTTCGATAATTTTTACGTTTTTGTAATCGTTGCTTCGAATACTTCAAGACCCATGCTTAAATTTTTGATTTTGATGAATATTTTGAAATGTGCCATTGATGAGTTCATGAGTTTTATGATGATAGTTGATGAATTATGAAAGATATATGTTAGATTAATATGTTTTGTATTGAGATTTTTGGTGATTTTGAGTAAATAGGGTTAAATTGAGAAAATAAATTTTTGAGGGGTTAAAATGCAAAATAAATTAAATGCAAGGACTTATATGGCTATGTGGAAGATTCGGCCTAGCTATATTGTTGGGAGATTTTGCATATTTTGTGTTTTGTGCATATAGGACTAATTTGTAAAAAATGTGAAACATTAGGGGCAAAATGGTAAATTTCCCATTTAGATGTTTTTGGATTAAATTGAAATGAAATATATTTGAATGAGCTTAAATTGAATATGTTTAGATCAAGAACAAAGAAAAACGAACTTGGATTGGGGAAAGGCGAAGGTTAACGAATAGCCGATTCTTGACATCCGACGATATCCGAAGTAAGTCTTTAAGCAAGTTAATACCGTAAGTATCAATTATAACCTAGTATACATGCTGAATTATGAATTTATGGATTGAAATATGACAAAGCCGAATGTGTTAAAGTAATTTAGCAATGAAATGTAGTTGAATTAATTGAGTTCACTATGTGAAAGTAATGTGAATTATATGTGATATATGTGATATTGCTAGTGTGTAATGTGAATGAGTTGGCTCGGTAATATGAATATTCGGGCTTATTGCCTAGCATGCCTTGTGCCGGTGAATTATATCGGGCTTATTGCCTAGCAGGCTAAATGCCAGTGTTTAAATTTCAGACCTCGGTCTCTAGCGGGCCTAGTGCTTGGTGTGTATTCGAGCTTTGATGCCTAGCGGGCTTAATACCGGTGATGTATTATATATGGAGAATTCATGAATCATTTACAAGGTGGAACGTAATTCTCGCAATAAGCTAAATGCTCGGGTAAGTATAAGTTTTCATAGTTGCAAGGAATTAGGTAAGTTATTATATTACTATTCGAATTAAGTGAGATGTGATATAAATTTGAAGCTTTCAAATAAGATTTTAATATGTGCATTTGATCTTACCAATATTGAGTATGATATATATATATATTGGAATTTAAGCTTGGTTATGCCTTTGAGATTCGGCCATATGTGTAAATGCCAAATGTGAGAGTGATTGGATATGTTTACATATGTGTATGACTGATTACATGTGGTTAATATGTATGCTATACTTATTTGGTTTGGAATATGCGAATACATATTGTATTTAGGTGTTTTGGTGAGTTTGCATGCTTATAGTAAGAAAATGATAATTGTTAGATTAAGTAAGGTAATGGCATTCGGCCAAAATGAACTTATAAGTTAAATTATTTATATTCAATGTCATAAACCAATGGTTTTAAAATGCTTGAATGTTTGAATGCTATATTATAATTGCTTAAGACTTACTAAGCTAGTAAGCTTACTCTCTGTGTGTTCATTGTTCTGTTTTATAGATTTTGATCAAGCTACGAGCTCAGGGGATCGTCAGTGAAGTCATCCATACTATCGACTTGTCTTGGTATCTTTAAAGTTTAGATTTTGAACTTAAGGCATGTATAGGCTAACTTTATGCTTGAATATCATTTTGGTGATGTATTTAAGCCATGCGAAAATGGCTTGATTATGATGTTAATGGTTATGTGTTTTCGGTCATGTTTTAGGCTTATATTGAAAATATATATTAAGGCATATATGTCTGTGGTGTTTGGTTAAGATTCGGAGATGATAATGAAAATGTTTATAATTATATTTTGGGTTGATCATTGGAGTTTTAAATTGAGGACCGAATATATGGTCAATGGATTGGTTGTACTTATGTATTTTGGACTAGTCATATAGTATATGTGTTTGGTAGGTTATTTAATGATCTTTGTGTCCATTAATTATTAATGTGGCTATGGTTAAATGAATGCAAAAATAGAAATTATTTCAATTAAATGTGGTTATATGGAGATGCTTACTTAGGTGTAATAAATATATATGTATGTTTACTATGTCATAGGGATTTCTTAACCTAGATTAATATGCTTAATTCATGAATTGGTATAGTCACAAAATTAATTAATAAGGTAAGGATGATTTGATAATTATGGTTTGACATGGCTTTTGTTTTAGGGATATTGCGCATATTATGATAGCATGATGGGTATGTTTGGTTATGCTATAATGTTCGAATGTCACATATGTGAATGAAAATTTAACAGAGTAACATGGGTCTATTCGTTTTAATATGCATATTTGCAGAAAGTATGAAATGATATGTTGATATTCAACTAATGAAATAGATGTATTTATATATATTTAACATATGAAATTTGGTGTTGATATGTGGAAGCTTGATTCGAAACTTGTACAGATTATGAGTAATGATGTATTGCATTATGAAACATGGTTTGTAACGTAAGTCTTGATCATTATTTGTTGATATAAAAAATTCAAATATGCGTATTTGGTTTATTCCATAAATGACTGTGCTAAAGTAAACGTGTCTAGTTCGTAACGCCTCATAACCCTAATCCGGCGACGGGTACAAGTTAAGGGTGTTACATTTGATTGGTATCAGAGCTTACGGTTTAGTCGATTCTAGGACTACCGTAGCGCGTGTGAGTCTACCTATACATGCCTTAATTTTATAATACGATAGTGTGGTGACTTCGACATTTAAATTGTGTTTTATATAGTAAATGGATCCCCGACAGAGCCGTAGGCGATGATGTAGAGAGCGTAGCGCCTGATCCCGCACATGGGTCAGCGCCGGTAGACTCTCGACCTATCTCGGGTAGCCATGAGAGGGAGGCTAAGCAAGCCTTCTACCAGATGATGAATGAATGGTTTACCCAATTTATTCAAACTAATCCGGCTGTACAACAACCTCCACCCCCGAATAATCCAACTCCGATACCTTCAGCACCTCCGATGATAGATCCGATGAGATCTAGCAGGCCTCCAGTTGATAAAATCAGGAAACATGGGGCCGAGGAATTTAAAGCTAATGATGATGAAGACGCGGAACGAGCTGAGATGTGGCTTGATAATACTATCCGTGTGCTCGATGAGCTGTCATGTACTCCAGACGAATGCTTGAAGAGTGCTATATCCTTACTACGGGACACCGCATATCACTGGTGGAATACACTAGTATCGGTGGTTCCGAAAGAAAAAGTGACTTGGGATTTCTTTCAGACCGAGTTCCGTAAGAAATATATCAATCAAAGATTCATTGATTAGAAACGAAAAGAATTTCTGGAATTGAAACAGGGTCGAATGACCGTGACTGAGTATGAACGAAAATTTGTCAGACTGAGCCGATATGCCCGTGAATGTGTGTCAACTGAAGCCATTATGTGTAAAAGATTTGAAGATGGTCTGAATGAGGATATTAAGTTGCTAGTTGGCATACTCGAGATTAAAGAGTTCGTGGTACTTGTCGAATGAGCTTGCAAAGCCGAAGAGCTTGGGAAAGAGAAAAGAAAGGCTGAAATGGAAGCTAGAGACATTCGTAAAAGATCATCGAGTAAGACATTTCATTTGGTATCCAAGAAGTTCAAAGATGAATCTGAGTGACACATAGAGTTACTTCGGACTTATCTAGGCGAGATCGACCACTGTGGGTTCTCGAGCTACTTGATGGCGATGTTGGTAATGTCCAGTGAGAATCGGGTTGAATGCAAGCATTGTGGTAAATGGCATTGAGGGAGTTGTAGATTTCGTGATCGGTCCCGCTTTAAATGTGGATCGTCGAGATCATTTTATTCGAGAGTGCCCGATGCTAGCCGAGCAAAATATGGCTCGAGAATACAAGACCGAGTAATGTATCGGTCGAGCGGACCACCTAGGCATTCAGAAATGTAAGTGGCGATCGAAAGGAACCAAAGACAACTGCGATTCGATCGGAGGCTCGTACACTGCTAGAGCATATCTTTGTGCGTGCGCGAGAGGATGCTTCTTCCCGGATGTTATCACCGTACTTTCACTCTTTATGATACTACTGTGATTGCATTGATTGATCCGGGTTTGACTCATTCATATGTGTGTGAAACTTTAGTATCCAGTAAGACTCTGCCTGTTGAGTCTACTGAGTTTGTGATTTGTGTATCAAACCCTTTGGGTCGATGTGTTCTTGTAACACCCCAAACCCGGCCCATACGCCACGGTAAATTTAGAATGCCATCTGCGAAAACGTTTGAAAAATATTTTGACTTAGAGTGAAAACATAAAAATTTATTGTCTTAAATAAAACATTGTATATTTATAAATCCAAATAAAATCAAGTTGTTACAAATCATTCGATTTGTAATTTTAACATATATCTTTAAGATATGAGTTGCTAAAAATAAAACATATCCAAATAATAAAATTGTCAATCCACTTTAAAACATAATAATAAACTTCAAAACCTTTTAAGTGGCCCTTATTACAATAACCAAATATTCACAAATTCGGAAAATATGTATAATATATATAAAATAAGGAAAATAACTTACTGCATGGGCCACCTCGTATCCACTCCAACTCGGTCCAAGCTTTATGCATCACTGTAAGGTTTGAGAAAAATTGGGTGAGTCACACAGGACTCGATGCATAGTTATTACACATGTCCCCACATATGGGCTTGGCCCATATCCACACATCCACATGCAAAATTATGCAAAATGAAGCCCAACCCAACCTAGTTCCATCCATTACACCAACCTCGGCACACACCGCCCCAAGGCCGTGGCTAATCCACCGATCACCTAAGTGATCCTACATAACTTACCTCGGCGGACTTGCTTGCTCAAGGCCGTGGCTAAGCCACCGATCACATAAGTGATCCCACATATCAATTAATCCACGGTGATGCACACAGCCTATCAACCACCGAGATGGGCACCTAGCCAACACCTCCCTTGATGAAGCACATAGCTAACATCAAGCGCCAATGTAACACAAGGCTAACATCGGACCACGTACATAAAGTACACCCTTTCCTTCGATAGTCACATCCCAAGTCCCATGTATCATGCCACAATATCATAAAAATAAGCATACATCACAAGCTATCACGTTTTCAAACATAGATCATATGTAAATTAACATCATAAAATACTAACCTTGTTAATCGATTATTCAACATGGGTATCCATCATTTTAGCCATTATTGCCATTTATTCTGTACACATCATACGCATATACATAATAACACATATAAACAATCAAGAAACAAAGTCACGATAACTACACACCTTTTTGGCACAGTTTTACTCAATCCCAAACTCTCTTATTCCAAATCGGTTTGTTCCTAAGAACCAAAGTCAAAAATCGGTCATCACTTAAACTCATACAATGGCCTATGGTGAATACTACAAATCACCTACTTTGCTTAACTAAATCCCGAATCACCACATAACACTTACCTTGATGAATTAAATTCTTACAATCCACCTTAAGGCTCCTTACCGTTGGCTACACAAAAGAAACACAATATTATGACTCTACATACATTTGGCCATCCCTTAGAAACCAAGGCCAACCATTGGTTTCGGCATACTAAATGAAGAAGAAGAGAATTTGATTGCTAAGAAAATACTTACTATACTCAAAACCGATTGGAAGATTGATGAAAATGAATGTCGGCACCTCCCCTCTAAAGGCTCTAAAAGATTCGGCAAGAACTCCCAAATGGAGATGGGATAATCGGCTAACACAAAATAGGTATAGAAAAGAAGAAAAGAAGTGTAGATGAAAGTTAGGAGAATTCGGCAATGAAGAACAAAGGTGGAGAGGTTTGGCTTTGTTGCAAATGAGAGGATGGGTTTCGATTTTTAGGAAGTGAATGGAAGGAAAATAAGTTGCAAAAAGAAAAAGATGCACAAAATGACTTCCAACTTTCGGCTAAGAGGAGAAAAAGATTAGAGAGAAACACAAAATAGCCAAAAGAAAGATGTGCTCATCTAGCACTTAATTCTACCAAAAACTAGCACCATACCATACCAAAAGCTAACCAAAAATTTCGGCCATCCCCCCTAACCCCTAATACCGTCCAAGTTCATGAACTCCAAAGCCAAAGTTTTCCACACAAAACTTTCCATAGCAATAACCTTACATTATGCCTTGTGTTCCCTCATCATTCCTTAATCAAAAATAATTCTTTTCCCCAAATTCAAGCTTACCTAAACTACTAACCATCTTGCCATAAAAATTGGTCCTCCTTATCCATAATGCCGTCCACATTCATGGACAAGTTGGTCATGCCAAACTTTCCAAAACCTCATCCCTTAATCCAAGCCTTATGTCCCCTTATCATACCATAACACCTTGATTCCCTACCTTAACTATCAACTTGCCTTTTTTTTCCATTAGTCTACTATCCATAAATGATAAAGTCCAACCTTATCTTAATTAGAGTTGACCAACACATGCCATACAATACAAAAATAAAAGTCACCTTATTGTCATCCATGGGATTCGAACCTCTTCCCTCATACAATTACTCATGTGCCAACACCACTTTACTACTTGCTCACTTATGCTAACATTAAACACTTAAATTAACTTAAGCATCATAATCACTTGATCCACTTCACTAAATTCTCCATACTAAAAATTATTCTAAACCAATTAATTCCAAGCCTTCACAAGACTATATTAAGCACACAATGACAATCATATCTGAACTAACACAAATAACAAGATGATACTCTAATATTTTTAGGATGTTACAATTCTACCCCTTTAAGAAAATTTCGTCCTCGAAATTACCTGATCAAAAGAGTTGAGGGTACTGCTGCCTCATCGCATCCTCCTGTTCCCACGTAGCTTCTTCCACGCCATGATTTACGCCATAAAACCTTCACTAAAGGCGGTCTTCCCTACGCAAAACTTTCACATCTCGATCTAGAATCGCACGGTTCTTCTTCTATCGTCAAATCTGGACTCACCTCTATTTCCTCTCTCGCCACGACATGCGATGGATCGAGCGATAGCGTCTAAGCATGGAGACATGGAACACATCGTGAATCGACTCGACTCGATGGCAACTCGAGCTAATAGGCTCTCGTCCCACTCGTCTCAACACCTTATACGGTCCAATAAACCTTGGACTTAACTTGCCTTTTCTCCCAAATCTTAACACTTTCTTCCCTGGCGAGACCTTGGAAAAACTTTGTCACCCACGGCAAACTCTATATCCCTCCGCTTGAGATCAGCATATGACTTCTACCTATCTGAAGCTTCCTTCAGACGAGCCTGAATCGTCTTAACCTTAACCTCAATCTCTGCAACCAACTCTGGTCCTAACATCTGACGCTCATCCAACTCTGTCCAACATGTAGGTGTGCGACACCTCCTACCATACAACGCCTCATATGGTGCCATCTTAATGCTTGCCTGATAACTATTGTTGTATGCGAACTCGCTAATGGTAAAAACTCTTCCCAGCTACCTCACGAAGTCCAATACACAACCTCTCAACATATCCTCTAAAATCAGTATAACTCTTTCCATTGCCCCGTCCGATTTGTGGATGAAATGCGGTACTAAAATCCAACCGCGTACCCAAAGCCTGATGTAACGCTCTCCAAAACCTCGACGTAAATCTAGGATCTCTGTCTGAGATGATCGACACTGGTACACCGTGCAACCTCACTATTACCGCCACATACAACTTAGCTAACTTCTGAAGTGAATAATCCACCCTTACTCAAATCCTCCCTCTCTTATTTTTATTCTCTTTTCTACTCACGTACTTCATTTCTTTTTAGTCTCTAATCAATTGCTTTCTTCTTTTCAAAACCATAGTCGAAAATCCCTTCACCATTTAACCATATTGCCGAAACTTCCCATTTAGTTTTTGATTTGTCTTGGCCGAATATCAATAAGGGTAGGTCTTCATTTGGTTTTCTTCAATCGGTTTTGGAAAAAGGGTAAGTGTTCATGACCGTTTTTCCTTTATTTCTTTCTCTTTTCTATGTCGTTTTCTTGTGGTCAAAGGCCGAACCTATGGACATTTGTTGCAAGGTTCTAACTATTATTAGGAACCAATTATTCTTATAGGCTCTTTGGGACTTTGGAAGCATTTGATCTAAGCCTTACTTCTCTAGCAATCAAAGTTGGTAAGTCAAGTGGTAAGGATTCTTGTCGATTCATCATTCTTTTAATGGTTGAAAAGCCAAAGGCTATTGGGATTAAGATGTGATGTTGGCCGAATGGTTTTGCTTATAATCTTGTGGTTTGGCGAATGTAGGACAAGGTGATTTAGTGAGGTAGATCGGGTCTCGGAAGTTAGTATTTGCGTTAGTGAAAGGTGTGTATCTTACACACTTTATAACTTGGTTTATATATATATGTGTGTTAAATAACTATTCAAGTTGTTAAAGCCAAACTATGAGATATTGATATGATACCTTGATGGGTATGAGCAAGGATACGGGTAAGTCTGCATTTTATATGATGTTGCTATATGTTGTTTAATATCACGATCTACGATATGTATTGGTTATATGTTCATATCAAAGTATATTGACATGATTTGTTTATCTATTGCATTGGTATGGGCAATATGAGAGGAGGGGAAGATTGATATTCGTGTCTTCGGACACGGAGGTTTGGCACCTCCGGTGATTTGGTATCACATTTGTGTCTTTGGGACACGGAGGTTTGGCACCTCATAGCGACTTCGTCCACGTGGATTAACACCACCGTGGGTTGGCCCCACTTTTGAGATATGGGATTGTCGCCATGATTTGGTATCACACGTGGGTTGGCCCCACAACTTGATTATTCGTGACTTTGGTCACGATGATTTAATTATCACATTTGTGTCTTTGGGACACGGAGGTTTGGCACCTCATAGCGACTCGTCCTCGTGGATTAACACCACCGTGGGTTGGCCCCACTTTTGAGATATGGGATTGTCGCCATGATTTGGTATCACAAGTGGGTTGGCCCCACAACTTGATTATTTGTGACTTTGGTCACGGTGGTTTGGCACCACCGGTGGTTTGGTACCACACGGGGTAGAAAAAGGAGTTACTGGATGGCTAGGTTGGGTGCATAATATATATATTGCTTGGTTATAATTTGTGTAAGTATGTGGTATTTACCCGGAGAGGGAATATGCACTTTGAGTCTTGGTGACTCACCTTCTCCCTTACTTTTTCAGTAATTCGTAAATTCGCGGATGAGGAGCCGGATGAACTCGAGGAGGCCATGCAATGAAATTTGGTTTTACATGAACTTCCATTTGGGTACTTGATTTTAATTTGGTTTTCATTTTTATGGGTTTGTAATAAGGCCTCTTTAATTATGTTTTTGGATTATTTATATGCTTTGGATTTGTTTTAGGAATAACTTGCAAATTACATGATTGATTTAATGATATGTGAACAAAGTTTTCTAAAATACAAAGCGCGATGGTTTTTAAAACGTTACCATCGGGTAACCTAAATAAATTGCTAATTTTTAACAACTTAAGTATTTTCAATAACTCAAACTATTTTACAAAACTTAAGTTTCCAAATTTCTATTAGATACGATTTTCAACCTAATTGCTTTAGTTTCTCTTTAATTTATAAATGGTTTACGAATCTAAGATGCGACTAAGTTTTAAAAATCTATTTACGGAATTGCAAAGTAAAATATCAGTTTTCAACTTAATAATAAAAAGTTTTTCACTAAAATTTAATCGGTAACTCGTTTTTCCTCAAAATGTTTTCCCCTGTGACATACCAAATTCGGTCGTGGCGTATTGACCGGGTTTGGGGTGTTACAGTTCTGATTGATAAAGTGTGTAAAAGTTGCCCGTTGATGATTCAGGATTCATGCTTCCCAGCTGATTTAATGTTGTTGCCTTTCGACGAGTTCGATATAATTTTGGGAATGGACTGGTTAACTTTGCACGATGCTGTTGTTAATTGCAAAAGAAAGACCCTTGATTTGAGATGTTAGAACGGTGAAGTTATCCGAATTGAATCTAATGACCGGAATGGGTTACCGCGCGATAATCTCCTCGATGTTAGCTCATAAGCATGTGAAAAGGGTGTGAAGCTTACTTGGCTTATGTGTTGGATAGTAAAGTTACCGAGAAGCATTGAATCCATACGGTTGTGTAAAGTAGTATCCGGATGTGTTTCTGAAGAACTACCGGGTTTACCACATGTTCGAGAAATAGAGTTTGGTATCGAATTAGTACAGGGGCGACTCCGATTTCAATAGCTCCGTGTCGATGGCACCTCTGAGAAATAAAAAGAGTTGAAAGCACGATTTGCAAGAGTTAACAGATAGGGGCTTTGCACGACCGAAAGCTTCTCTCCTTGGGTGCACCGTTTTATTTGTGAAAAAGAAAGACGGGACTATGCGATTGTGCATCGATTACCGACAGCTCAACAAGGTAACTATAAAGAATAAATACCCATTGCCACGGATTGACGACTTGTTTGATCAGTTGAAAGGGGCTTTAGTGTTTTCAAAGATAGATTTGAGATCGGGCTATTATCAGTTGCGAGTCAGAGATTCCTATGTGCCAAAGACTGCTTTTCGAACGAGGTACGGACATTATGAGTTTCTGGTTATGCCTTTTGGACTTACTAATGCACCTGCTATTTTTATGGATCTGATGAATCAGATTTTTAGATAGTATTTGGACCGATTTGTAGTAGTGTTTATAGATGATATTTTGATCTACTCCAGAGATGAAACCGAGCATGCTGAGCATCTGAGATTGGTGCTACAAACTTTGCGAGATAAACAATTGTACGCAAAGTTTAGTAAGTGTGAGTTTTGGCTGAATGAGGTCAGTTTTTTGGGTCACGTTGTTTCGGTGTTAGGCATACGGGTTGATCCGAATAAAATATCGGCTATACTTGATTGGAAACCACCAAGAAATGTTTCTGAAATTCGAAGTTTTCTGAGACTTGCTGGTTACTACAGACGATTCGTGAAAGGTTTTTCTATAATAGCCACACCTTTGACAAAGCTATTACAGAAGGATGTCAAGTTCGAATGGACGGAAACATGTAAGAAAAGTTTTGATCAATTGAAAGCTCTTTTGACTGAGGCTCCAGTGTTGGTTCAACCTGAATCGGGTAAAGAATTTGTTGTTTATAGTGATGCATCTTTGAATGGTTTGGGTTGAGTTTTAATGCAGGAAGGCAAAGTCGTAGCCTACGCTTCGAGACAATTGAAGCCGCATGAAAGAAATTACTCGACACATGATTTGGAGCTAGCAGCTATTGTATTCGCGTTGAAGATTTGGCGTCATTACTTGTTTGGGGAGAAATGTCATGTTTATTCGGATCACAAGAGTTTAAAGTACTTAATGACTCAGAAAGATTTGAACTTGAGACAACGCAGATGGTTAGAGCTGTTGAAAGATTACGAATTAGTGATTGACTACCATCCGGGGAAAGCTAATGTTGTTGCGGACGCCTTAAGTCAGAAATCATTATTTGCTCTTCGTGCGTTGAACGCACATATGGTTATGTCTGATGATGGTTCGATAATAGCCGAATTGAAAGTAAGACCGTTGTATATCCAACAAATTTGTGATGCTCAGAGTTTCGAATCGATGAAAATGACTGTTTGAACTTCAAAGGCCGAATATGTGTTTCGAGAAATGAAGAATTAATTCAGATGATATTGAATGAAGCTCATAGTAGCCGATTGTCTGTACATCCGGGTAGCATGAAATTGTATAATGATTTGAAACAGTTCTATTGGTGGCCTGGTATGAAACGGGACATATCTGAATTTGTCTCGAAGTGCTTAATTTGTCAGCAAGTAAAAGCCGAACATCAGGTGCCTTCTAGGTTACTTCAGCCGATCATGATACCTGAATGGAAATGGGATAGAATTGCTATGGATTTTGTATCCGGTTTGCCTACGACACCGAGCAAGAAAGATGCAGTCTGGGTTATAGTGGATAGACTAACCAAATCACTCACTTCATCCCGGTTAAATGCGGACTATTCGCTCGATAAGCTTCTTTGAGTTATATGTATCTCAAATTGTGAAATTGCATGGTGTGCCGATTTCCATTATTTCGGACAGAGACTCGAGATTCACGTCGCGGTTCTGGAAGAAATCGCAAGATGCTTTAGGTACCAAACTACACTTTAGCACAGCTTTTCATCCGCAGATAGACGGTCAGTCTGAACGAACCATTCAGATACTTGAGGATATGTTGAGATGTTGCGTCCTCGAGTTTGAAGTGGCGTACACCATTATACTGGACCGAGCTCAGTGAAAACAAGATACACGGGGTTGATTTGATTAAAGAGACCCGAGCAGTAAAGTGGCGTGTCAATCCGAGATAGTTTGAAAGTTGCATCAGATCGCCAAAAGTCATACGCGGATTTGAAACGTAAAGACATTGAGTTTCAGGTCAGAGACCGGGTATTTTTGAAAGTTTCTCTGTGGAAGAAAGTACTTCATTTTGGTCGAAAAGGCAAATTAAGTCCGAGATTCATCGGACTGTATGAGATCATCGAACGTGTTGGGCCTGTTGCTTATAGATTGAAGTTGCCTTCTGAATTAGAAAAGATACATAATGTATTCCATGTTTCGATGCTTCGTAAATATAGATCAGATCCGTCACATGTGATCGCCCCGTCTGAGATTGAAATCCAATCTGATATGACATACGAGGAAGAACCGATCTGTATCTTAGCTCGTGAAGTGAAAAAGTTGAGAAACAAGAAAATTCCGTTAGTAAAAGTACTATGGAATTGACATGGAGTAGAAGAGGCTACGTGGGAGCCTGAGGATTCAATGAGGCAACAATATCCAACTTTGTTAAATGGTAAGATATTCGGGGACGAAAATCCCTAAGGGGGGAGTTGTAACAGTCCGAATTTGACCCTAATCGAAACGGTGGTTTCGGGACCACGAATCCGAGTTTGAAAAATTTTAAAATATTATTTTCTGTATTGATTATATGTGAATTAGTATATGTGAAAGTTTCGTGTAAAAATTCGATTGTATGTGTGCTCAATTAGTCAAAAAGGACTAAATCGCGTAAGTGGTAAAAGTGGCCAACTATTCAATTAGGAGGTTAAATTGATTTGCCTTCTTTTGAATGAGGTCTTATGATGCAAATTGGCCATTTAGAACCTTAGTGGACGGCATGGATGTTTAAGTGAGCATTAATATGTTTTATTTATTTAGTTATTTATATTATAAGTAAACTTTTATATTATATTATATGTTAAAAATATAAAACATCATAAAATAAAGGCACATGCATTATCTTTCTTCTTTGGCCGAATATAAGGTGAGAAAAACACCATAGTTGAAGCTCAAAGTTTCGGCAAACAAGGAAGCTTAATTAGGGTATGTATTTTGTTTAGTTTTCGATAATTTTACGTTTTTGTAATCGTTGCTTCGAATACTTCAAGACCCATGCTTAAATTTTTGATTTTGATGAATATTTTGAAATGTGCCATTGATGAGTTCATGAGTTTTATGATGATAGTTGATGAATTATGAAAGATATATGTTAGATTAATATGTTTTGTATTGAGATTTTTGGTGATTTTGAGTAAATAGGGTTAAATTGAGAAAATAAATTTTTGAGGGGTTAAAATGCAAAATAAATGAAATGCATGGACTTATATGGCTATGTGGAAGATTCGGCCTAGCTATATTGTTGGGAGATTTTGCATATTTTGTGTTTTGTGCATATAGGACTAATTTGTAAAAAATGTGAAACATTAGGGGCAAAATGGTAAATTTCCCATTTAGATGTTTTTGGATTAAATTGAAATGAAATATATTTGAATGAGCTTAAATTGAATATGTTTAGATCAAGAACAAAGAAAAACGAACTTGGATCGGGGAAAGGCGAAGGTTAACGAATAGCCGATTCTTGACATCCGACGATATCCGAAGTAAGTCTTTAAGCAAGTTAATACCGTAAGTATCAATTATAACCTAGTATACATGCTGAATTATGAATTTATGGATTTAAATATGACAAAGCCGAATGTGTTAAAGTAATTTAGCAATGAAATGTAGTTGAATTAATTGAGTTCACTATGTGAAAGTAATGTGAATTATATGTGATATATGTGATATTGCTAGTGTGTAATGTGAATGAGTTGGCTCGGTAATATGAATATTCGGGCTTATTGCCTAGCATGCCTTGTGCCGGTGAATTATATCGGGCTTATTGCCTAGCAGGTTAAATGCCGGTGTTTAAATTTCAGACCTCGGGTCTAGCAGGCCTAGTGCCGGTGTGTATTTCAGGCTTTGATGCCTAGTAGGCTTAATGCCGGTGATGTATTATATATGGAGAATTCATGAATCATTTACAAGGTGGAACGTAATTACTGCAATAAGCTAAATGCTCGGGTAAGTATAAGTTTTCATAGTTGCAAGGAATTAGGTAAGTTATTATATTACTATTCGAATTAAGTGAGATGTGATATAGCTGAAGCTTTCAGTAAGATTTTAATATGTGCATTTGATCTTACCAATATTGAGTATGATATATATATATATTGGAATTTAAGCTTGGTTATGCCTTTGAGATTCGGCCATATGTGTAAATGCCAAATGTGAGAGTGATTGGATATGTTTACATATGTGTATGACTGATTACATGTGGTTAATATGTATGCTATACTTATTTGGTTTGGAATATGCGAATACATATTGTATTTAGGTGTTTTGGTGAGTTTGCATGCTTATAGTAAGAAAATGATAATTGTTAGATTAAGTAAGGTAATGGCATTCGGCCAAAATGAACTTATAAGTTAAATTATTTATATTCAATGTCATAAACCAATGGTTTTAAAATGCTTGAATGTTTGAATGCTATATTATAATTGCTTAAGACTTACTAAGCTAGTAAGCTTACTCTCTGTGTGTTCATTGTTCCATTTTATAGATTTTGATCAAGCTACGAGCTCGGGGATCGTCAGTGAAGTCATCCATACTATCGACTTGTCTTGGTATCTTTAAAGTTTAGATTTTGAACTTAAGGCATGTATAGGCTAACTTTATGCTTGAATATCATTTTGGTGATGTATTTAAGCCATGCGAAAATGGCTTGATTATGATGTTAATGGTTATGTGTTTTCGGTCATGTTTTAGGCTTATATTGAAAATATATATTAAGGCATATATGTCCGTGGGTGTTTGGTTAAGATTCGGAGATGATAATGAAAATGTTTATAATTATATTTTGGGTTGATCATTGGAGTTTTAAATTGAAGACCGAATATATGGTCAATGGATTGGTTGTACTTATGTATTTTGGACTAGTCATATAGTATATGTGTTTGGTAGGTTATTTAATGATCTTTGTGTCCATTAATTATTAATGTGGCTATGGTTAAATGAATGCAAAAATAGAAATTATTTCAATTAAATGTGGTTATATGGAGATGCTTACTTAGGTGTAATAAATATATATGTATGTTTACTATGTCATAGGGATTTCTTAACCTAGATTAATATGCTTAATTCATGAATTGGTATAGTCACAAAATTAATTAATAAGGTAAGGATGATTTGATAATTATGGTTTGACATGGCTTTTGTTTTAGGGATATTGCGCATATTATGATAGCATGATGGGTATGTTTGGTTATGCTATAATGTTCGAATGTCACATATGTGAATGAAAATTTAACAGAGTAACATGGGTCTATTCGTTTTAATATGCATATTTGCAGAAAGTATGAAATGATATGTTGATATCCGACTAATGAAATAGATGTATTTATATATATTTAACATATGAAATTTGGTGTTGATATGTGGAAGCTTGATTCGAAACTTGTATAGATTATGAGTAACGATGTATTGCATTATGAAACATGGTTTGTAACGTAAGTCTTGATCATTATTTGTTGATATAAAAAATTCAAATATGCGTATTTGGTTTATTCCATAAATGACTGTGCTAAACTGTGTCTAGTTCGGTAATGCCTCATAACCCTAATCCGGCGACGGGTACGGGTTAAGGGTGTTACAGGTTTCTCATGGTTTCTTCTGGTTCCCATGTAGCTTCCTCTATCCCATGTCTTTTCCATAAAACTTTAACAAGGGAGATATTCTTATTCCTCAGTTGTTTGACTTCCCGAGCTAAAATATTAACTGGTTCTTCACCCTAAGTCATGTCGGGTTGAATCTCTACCTCTGACGGAGTAA